>OY740785.1:93848712-94448712 GCA_963514005.1 Raja brachyura | reverse complement strand
ATTAAAAATAAAAGAGTTAATAGTGTTTAAAAAATGTTGAGATTCTCTCTCCTGTTAAACACGCCAGGAAGGCCACGCCCCTTTTGGTGGGAGGGGGAGGGATTATAAAACCCAGAAGTGTGGATGTGGCTCAGTCTCTGCAAGATGGAGGAGGGAGAGGTCACGACTAGTTGTCTTTATTGGCCTTGCACCCTGCTTGAAATGGTATGAAACTACTTGAATTTGGTGGCCTTGCACCCAGCTTGAAGTGGTAAGAAACTGGACTTGAATTTGGTGGCCTTGCACCCTGCTTGAAATGGAATTTCAAGGAATAGCCGTGAGCCAACTGTCAGCCCACGAGCCGTGAGTGAGTGAGTGAGCTGCCAGCACAACAGGCTGAGTGACTGAGCCGCCAGCATCACCACTAATTCCAATATATATATATATATATATTTATACACATTATTATAAAACTCTGATCTTGGAAAGTGTATGTCATCCGTTGTCGTCTGTGTGACGTCCGTGTTTGATTGTGTTTCACATCTGCTCGAAAACACGACGCACTAACAGTGACATTTTTATATATTCCAGTAGAGATTTACCTCATGTTTTCATAAATGCCCTCATCTGAAAAATTGATTAATTATTTCCTGAGTTTTTTACTAAAATTGTTTACCTATCTGAGATCTTTTAAAATCTAACGAGCTGATGACGTCACAATGGCTCCTCTCGCTCACAGTCCACCGGCCTGCCATTTGAAGTGTTCCGCCCGCCCAGCCCGAGGCCTAGCCGCCCTCCACCCCCCCCCCCCCCCGGATTGAAGCCGATGACGAGTCACGTTAACCCCCCCCCACATAACCCACAGTAATTTTGTCGCCTCCCGACTCAGAGTGGACAAGCACTGGACCACCGTCCGCAATGCAGCACCAAGCTCCACCCCCGGGGCTCTGGATTGAAAAAAAACACAGTACGCTTGCTCTTCGGCTCGGGTTTCCTGAGACAACCAGAGAGATGCTGAGGAGCACCCAAGTGATGACATCGCAAAGAGCGAACCCGAGAGCTACCGAGAGCTTTTTACTAGAGTCGGGCCCTGTATTAGAGCTCTCTCTCTCTCTCCCCCTGGGCTCTCTCCACTTTTCGCAGCACCATCGCTCACCCGGCTCACCACCTCCACTCCACCTGTCTCCTGTCATGCATTCAGCCGTGAAGTGAAGTATTATAGTCACTGCAGGTTTTGCTTCAACATACTAAAGTCAGTTTAGAGTCATAGAGCATGGAAACAGGTTCTTAGCACAACTCACCCACATTGATCAAGGTGACCATGCAAGTTAATCCCATTTCCCGCTTTTGTCACATAACCCTGTAAACCTTTCCTATTCATGTACCTGTCCAGGTGTCTTTTTAATATTGTATTGCACCTGCCTCACCCACTTCAGCTGGCAGCTCATTCCATACACCCATTCCCTCCCCCTCCCATTCCCATGTGTGAAAAAGTTGATGGTGAAAGGAAGGAGCAATCACTCTAATAGGATTAGAAAGATGACTTCACTCAAATGGGATTATATTATAAACCACCTAAAGCCAACAGAAGATAGTGGATTAAATATGTAGACAGATTATGGAAGGATGCAAGGACCACAGGGTTGTTGTAGTGGATTACTTTAACTTCCACACTATTGACTGGGACTTACTCAAAGAAAGAGGATTGGATGGGGCAGAATTTGTTTCCAAGAAGGTTTCCTTAAACAGTATCTGGATAGTCCAACTTGAAGAGGGACCATACTGGACCTTGTATTGGGGAACAAGCCTGGCCAGGTGACTGGTGTTAAGGTTGAAGAGCATTTTGGAGATAGTGACCACACTCTAGAACTTCCTACAGAATAGGGATAGGTCTGGGGAGGGCTGCCGTAGGAAGGAACTGTTTATACGGAAGATAGGTACAAAGTGCTGGAATAACTCAATTTTCCCCCAGAGATGCTGCCTGACCTGCTGAGTTACTCCAGCGCAATCTTCGACTGTCGGAAGATACTCTATATAGACCAGCTGCAGAAAAGGGTGATCAAGACAAATAAGGGTCTTGCCACTAACAGTATACTTCCCCCTTACATTAAACTCCATTTGTTTAATGTAAGGGGAAAGTATACTGTTAGTGGCAAGACCCTTATTTGTATCTAAGATTATTTGTACCCATGTGCTGTGTGCATTTCTGTGTATGTCTGTTTCATTTTGTGATTTTAGCTACCTGCTCTGGTCTGTTCAGCACTTTGGTCAACGTGGTTTGATTTTAAATGTGCATTATAAATACATTTGATTTGATTTGATTTTAACAGCCTTGATGTGCAGAACGATTTTGGAATCCAAATTCAAAACTCATTGGTGGCAGAACAAGTAGATAGGGTGGTAAAGAAGGCATATGGAATGCTTGCCTTTATTGTAAAGGCTCTGTCCCACAATGCGAGTTTACCCAAGAGTTCTCCCGAGTATTAAAAAAAAATCAAACTCGTGGTAAGTACGTAGAATGTATGTAGCGGGTACGTCAGAGCTCGTGGATGTCTCGTAGTGGCTCGTGATGCTAACGGCAGGTACTCGGGAAATGCGGAAACGCGTAAAGTTTTTTCAATAGTGTGAAAAATTTCCAAGAGTAAAAAAATACGCGTACCATGAGTTTAATTTTTTTTTAAACTCTGGAGAGCTCTTGGGTGAACTCACATCGTGGGACAGGGGCTTTAGGAGTATTGAATATATGAATCAGGAAGTCATGGTGCAGCCCAATAGGACTTTGGTTTGGCTGCTTTTAAAATATTGCGTGCAGTTCTGGTCGCCCCATTACAGGAGGATGTGGAGGCTTTGGAGAGGTGCAGTGGAGTTGACCAGAATGTTGCCTGGATTAGGGGGTTTCAGCTACAAGGAGAAGTTGGATAAACTTGGATTGTTTCCCCTGGAATGTCGGAGATTGAGGGAGAGGTATATAAAATGATATGGGGTAAAATAGACACAACCTTGTCCCAGGATAGAAACGTCCAACACTAGAGGGCATAGCTATAAGGTGAGAGGAGGAAAGTTTAATAGAGATGTGCAGGGCAGGTTTTTTACACAGTGTCTGGAATGCATTGCCAAGGGTGGTGGTGGAGGCAAGTACAATAGTGGTGTTTAAGAGGCTTTTAGATAGGCACATGCAAGTGTAATGAAATAAGGGATATGGCACGAATATTGTGGGCTGAGGGGCTATTCCCGTGCTGTACTGTTCTATGTTCTATAAGAATGAACATTTTAAATCACCAATACAGGCAAAGCTCAGTAAGTTTCAACCCCAAATAATTATATGGAATGTAGGCAGATCATGCAGTCCAAATGATGTGTGATTGCATTTTGCATGAAGCTGCTTCATAATTACATTAATTCCTTCCTTTTGCTGTATTCTTCCTCACAATGCATCAATTCTCCCTCTACACACATCAATGCTACCACTTGGCTGCAAATTCAAAGTTATCGTTGCAAACTGCTTAAACACCTCATAATTTGCGATTTTATCTCTTATATTTGTGCACCCTAGTTGAAGACTTTTCCATAAGTAGAAACAATTACTCCACATCCAAATTTAAAAACCAACAGTTAATTCCCTCTCAATTTTCTGTTTTGCACAAAGGAGCCCCAGTCTGCTTAATCATTCCTGAATGTGACAGCCTTATAAACCTTTACTGTGTTTCATTCAGGGTTCCAACGTGCGATATATAATTAAAAGATCACAACTATTAAAAATACATTATGCTCATTTTAGCTAGAAATCTATACAAATTTCTAATTAAACCCCCATCATAACAGCCGTCTACATACCACCACATGCGGACACCGGCGCGGCACTATCGGTCCTACACGATGTGTTATGTCGGCATCAGAACAAGCATCCTGACGTGGCTATGATGGTGGCTGGGGATTTTAATAGGGAAAACCTCAAGAAAGTTACGCCTAACTTCAGCCGACACATTACGTGTGTCACCACGGGGGAAAGAACTTTGGACCACTGTTATACGCCATTCAAGAAAGGATATAAGGCCGTTTCTCTCCTTCCTTTAGGAAAATGTGACCTTCGCCATTTTCCTGCTGCCAGAGTATAAACAACAGAAAGTACGGGAAGCGGCAGTGACAAGGGACGTAAAGCGGTGGCCAGATCATTCACAGGTCATGCTGCAAGATGCACTGAACGATGTCGGATGGAATATGTTCCAATCAAGTTCCAGATACGTCAGTGAGTTTGCCTCCTCTTGAATGTCATTAAAACTAAGGAGCTGATTGTGGACTTTTGAAGGGCTCAATATCCGAGGACGTACGGGCCACTGGGGATTAATGGGACTACTGTGCATAGGGTGAACAGCTTTAAATACCTGGGAGTCCACAGCACAGAGGATCTGACATGGACAACACACACTGTCACACTGGTGAGAAAGGCAAGGCAGCGCCTTTACCACCTCAGGCAGCTGAGGAAATTCAGAGTCTCTCTGAGGATCCTTCAATTCTTCTACCCTGTGCTGTAGAAAGTATCCTGACCAGAAACATTTCTATCTGGTTTGGCGACAACTCTGCCCAGGACAGGAAGGCTTTGCAGAGAGTAGTGTGCTCGGCCGAATACGCCAAGCACACCAGAGAATTACTCTCCCCCCCCCCCCATGCAGGACTTATACACCAGGAGGTGCAGATCCAGAGCCTGCAGGATCATGAAGGACCCCTATCACCCCAGCAATGGACTGTTCCAGCTGCTGCGGTCAGGCAAGCGCCTCCGCTGTCAAGCAGCAAAAACAGAGGCTGAGACGGAGTTTCTTCCCGCAGGCCACCAAGACTGTAAACTCTGATCCCACCTGGGCGTAAATACTGTTGCATCTTCTTTTTTTAATGTAAATACTGGTTTTGTGCTGTTCTGTTCTATTGTTTTGCACAATCCCGCAAGCATTGCCACTTTCATTTCACTGTGCATCTTGTATGTGTATGTGACAAATAAAGTTGACTTGACTTGATTTTTAGTTTAGTTTAGAAATCTAACATGGAAACAACTTACTTGGCCCACCGAGTCCATGCCGATCATTGATCACCCATTCACACTAATAGTAAGATTAAATGAGAACTTACCAGTTTGAAGTTTGATCTTTATTTTATGAGGAGTTACGATGAGGGATTACGTGAAGACCCCGCCAGCACGCATGCGCGACATTCTTCAAAGCAGTGGTGTGAAATCACAGACAGCAACGTAGACTAATATAGTAAGATAAGAGAGAACTTTCATACCAGTTGATCTTTATAATAGAGGGTTTGGGAGCAGAGGGCACGTAATCCCTCATCGTAACTCCTCATAAAATAAAGATGAAACTTCAAACTGGTAAGTTCTCATTTAATCTTACTATTTTACTTCGGAGTCACGTGAGTGACTACGTGAAGATTTCAAAGCTCTGTGATTTCATGCCCTGGAACACCCCATGCTCACACACTGCTATGCTGGGATAAGAGGATGAACGTATTTCAGACATGGCACTGGCTGAAAAACAAAATAGGTATTTATTCATACCAAAACAAAATATATATCCCATATAGGGTAATTATTTAGCAGAACTCAAAATTCTTCCTGCAAAAGAGTCAGGAGAGGCCACGGGTTTGTTATAAAAGTGTTGAAACGTCTTCTCATTGCTCCAACCCGCTGTGGCCAGGATGTGGTCCATGGGTACTTCCATCATCCTAGCCGCCGAAGTGGATACTGCCCTGGTGGAGTGAGATTTAAAAATATTAGTGTCCACCCCCGCCGCATCCAGTACCACCCTTAACCATCTAGATATGGTTTGCACCGTGACTTTGTGGTGGGGCTTTTTGTGGCTTATAAGCAAAGCTTTCTCCGTGCCCCTGAGAGACTTGGTGACTGAAATGTAACCTGATATCAAAGTGACGATGCAGAGTCGAGTATCTGCTGGATAGGCTAGAAACTCTAATGTATGTCCAGACGATCCGGGTCGATCTTGTTTTAACAGCCCCTGCATATGAAAAGTGATTTTGCCATTGGAGATAGTCATGGCATCCAGATATAACTTGTGCAGGGACTGGACCCGTTGTGCCGTGACAAGTGCCATAATCATTACCATTTTGTAGGTGAGT
Source organism: Raja brachyura (assembly GCA_963514005.1). The sequence continues at coordinate 94,442,601 of OY740785.1, read as the reverse complement.
TTGTCCAAGGTGAGCCCCGAGTTTGGTGTCCATCCTCGCAACATAGTCAATACTATGCTGATATCCCACGTGTGGTTGTATCTGGGCCTGGGGGGATTGGAATTAAATATTCCTCTCATTAGCTTAGACACTAATGGATGTGATCCAATGCCCAGTTGATCACTCCCCTTGCCCAGATAGGTTGATAGGGCACTCCTGGCACAATTAATGGCACTGTAGCTTAATCCTTCATCGTAGTGAAGGGTAGCCAGGAATTCCTGAACTTCCGTGATGGTAGCCGATTCGTAGGTTGTGTTTGTTGTAGAGCAGAACACTCCCACTTCCTGATGTAGGTCAGGTACTGTTTCCTAGTGGACTCCCTGCATGACGCTGAGATGGTATCTATTGTTCTGTTGGTGAGTCCGTATCCCAGAAGTGGCAGTTTCAGAATCTGCAAATCAACAGGTCCATGCGGTCATGACATGGATGGTGTTCCCCTGTGACGGGATGTATTAATAGGCTAGGTCGTTTGTTGACCCGAATACAAGGTTCTGTGGCCATCTTCTGTACCGCTGGGAACCATGGTTGGGTAGGCCAGTCGGGCACAACCAAAATACCCGATGCGGAGACTTGTCTGATTTTTTGCAAGACCCGACTGATGAGGCAGAAGGGGGGAAAGGCATAACAGAACAAATCCCCCCAATGTAGCGTGAAAGCGTCCATTGCTACTGCCCCTGGGTCTGGTTCCCAAGCAACATATGTTGGCAGTTGGTGATTTAATCTGGATGCAAAAAGGTCGATATCTGATGTCCATATAACCATATAACCATATAACAATTACAGCACGGAAACAGGCCATCTCGGCCCTTCAAGTCCGTGCCGAACAACTTTTTTCCCTTAGTCCCACCTGCCTGGACTCATACCATAACCCTCCATACCCTTCTCATCCATATGCCTATCCAATTTATTTTTAAATGATACCAACGAACCTGCTGCCACCACTTCCACTGTAAGCTCATTCCACACCGCTACCACTCTCTGAGTAAAGAAGTTCCCCCTCATGTTACCCCTAAACCTCTGTCCCTTAATTCTAAAGTCATGTCCTCTTGTTTGAATCTTCCCTATTCTCAAAGGGAAAAGCTTGTCCACATTAACTCTGTCTATCCCTCTCATCATTTTAAAGACCTCTATCAAGTCCCCCCTTAACCTTCTGCGCTCCAGAGAATAAAGACCTAACTTATTCAACCTATCTCTGTAACTTAGCTGTTGAAACCCAGGCAACATTCTAGTAAATCTCCTCTGTACCCTCTCTATTTTGTTGACATCCTTCCTATAATTGGGCGACCAAAATTGTACACCATACTCCAGATTTGGTCTCACCAACGCCTTGTACAATTTAACATTACATCCCAGCTTCTATACTCAATGCTCTGATTTATAAAGGCTAGCATACCAAAAGCTTTCTTTACCACCCTATCTATATGAGATTCTACCTTCAAGGAACTATGCACGGTTATTCCCAGATCCCTCTGTTCAACTGTATTCTTCAATTCCCTACCGTTTACCATGTACGTCCTATTTTGATTTGTCCTGCCAAGGTGTAGCACCTCACATTTATCAGCATTAAACTCCATCTGCCATCTTTCAGCCCATTTTTCCAACTGGCCTAAATCATTCTGTAGACTTTGGAAATCCTCTTCATTATCCGCAACACCCCCTATCTTGGTATCATCTGCATACTTACTAATCCAATTTACCACCCCTTCATCCAGATCATTGATGTACATGACAAACAACAAAGGACCCAACACAGATCCCTGAGGCACCCCACTAGTCACCTGCCTCCAACCCGACAAACAGCCATCCACCATTACCCTCTGGCTTCTCCCATTCAGCCACTGTTGAATCCATCTTGCTATTCCTGCATTTATACCCAACAGTTGAACCTTCTTAACCAACCTTCCATGAGGAACCTTGTCAAAGGCCTTACTGAAGTCAATATAGACAACATCCACTGCTTTACCCTCGTCAATTTCCCTAGTAACCTCTTCAAAAAATTCAAGAAGATTAGTCAAACATGACCTTCCAGGCATAAATCCATGTTAACTGTTCCTAATTAGACCCTCTTTATCCAGATACTTATATATATTATCTCTAAGTATCTTTTCCATTAATTTGCCTACCACTGAAGTCAAACTAACCGGTCTATAATTGTTAGGTTTACTTTTAGAACCCTTTTTAAACAATGGAACAACATGCGCAGTACGCCAATCCTCGGGGACTATTCCAGTTTCTAATGACATTTGAAATATTTCTGTCATAGCCCCGGCTATTTCTACACTAACTTCCCTCAATGTCCTAGGGAATATCCTGTCAGGACCTGGAGACTTATCCACTTTTATATTTTTCAAAAGTGCCAGTACTTCTTTTACTTTGAAACTCATAGTATCCATAGCTACTCTACTAGTTTCCCTCACCTCACATAATTCAATATCCTTCTCCTTGGTGAATACCGAAGAAAAGAAATTGTTCAATATCTCCCCCATCTCTTTTGGCTCTGCAGATAGCTGTCCACTCGGCCTCTCCAATGGACCAATTTTATCCCTTGTTATCCTTTTGCTATTAACATAGCTGTAGAAACCCTTTGGATTTACTTTCACCTTACTTGCCAAAGCAACCTCATATCTTCTTTTAGCTTTTCTAATTTCTTTCTTTAGATTCTTTTTACATTCCTTATACTCCTCAAGCACCTCATTTACTTCATGCTGCCTATAATTATTGTAGATCTCCCTCTTTTTCCGAACAAGATGTCCAATTTCCCTTGAAAACCAGGGCTCTTTCCAATTTTTACTGGTTCCTTTCAACCGAACAGGAACATAAAGATTTTGTACTCTTAAAATTTCCCCTTTAAATGTCCTCCATTTCTCCTCTACATCTTTCCCATAAAGCAAAATGTCCCAGTTCACTCCTTTTAAATCATCTCGCATCCCGTTAAAGTTAGCCTTTCTCCAATCAAAAATCTCAACCCTAGGCCCAGTTCTGTCCTTCTCCATAATTATATTGAAACTAATGGTATTGTGATCACTGGACCCGAAGTGCTCCCCTACGCATACCTCCGCCACCTGTCCCGTCTCATTTCCTAACAGGAGGTCCAGCACTGCCCCTCCTCTAGTAGGCACCTCTATGTATTGCTGCAAAAAAACTATCCTGCACACATTTTACAAACTCCAAACCATCCAGCCCATTTACAGAATGTGTTTCCCAGTCTATGTGTGGAAAGTTGAAATCTCCCACAATCACTACCTTGTGCTTACTACTAATATCTGCTATCTCTTTACATATTTGCTCTTCCAATTCTCGTTCCCCATTTGGCGGTCTATAATATACCCCTATAAGTGTTGCTACACCTTTCCCACTTCTAAGTTCCACCCAAATAGCCTCCCTAGATGAGCCCTCCAATCTATCCTGCCAAAGCACTGCTGTAATATCTTCCCTGACTAGCAATGCAACACCTCCACCTCTTGCCCCTCCAATTCTATCACACCTGAAGCAACGAAATCCTGGAATATTTAGTTTCCAATCACAGCCCTCCTGCAACGTGTCCCATAACGTTCTACAATATCTGTGAACACTTTCCGATCCAACATCCATTCTATGTTGTCGTTGAATTTGCGTGACCTGGTGTCTGCCACTGTGTTTAGCTTACCTGGAAGATAAGTGGCTGAAATCCAAATTTCCCTTTGCAGACACCAGTGCCAAATATTATTAGCCAATTCATCACATGATATCGACTTTATTCCACCCATATGATTAATATCAGCCACCACTGTGGTGTTGTCAATTTGTAATCTAACATGTACTTGGTGCATGTCTGAGCAGTATGCCCTAATGCCATGAAATGCTCCCAGCATTTCTGAATAATTAATCCCCAATGTTTCAAATAGGGTTAGCTCTTGTGCACTCCATCTGCCTCCACAACTAGTGGTGGTATTAGTTGCTCCCCAACCTTTGGCACTGGCATCAGTTTGTAAGATGACCGAGGGATTTATGATAGTGATGGGTTTGGAACAGAATTGAGCATTTTCCATCCACCAATTTAATTCAATTCTTGCCTTTTCTGGTAACTTCATAGGCCTGTCGAAATGGCCTGCATGACTTTTGAGAGCTACAATTTTAGCTCTTTGTAGGTTTTGATGATGTAGTGGTCCGAATTGTGCTGCGGGAAAAGCAGCCACTATCTTCCCAATTACCCTGGCCACCTGCCGTATGGATGGATCCCTGATGCCAGTAAGGCTCCTGCAAGCTTCTATCAAGTCCACCACCTTGTTCGGTGGTAAGGTGATAGACATTTGCACCGAGTCAATGGTGAACCCCAAGTAATCCATGGTAGTAGAGGGTTCCAACTTTGATTTATCTGGATGTATGATGAACCCCAGCTTTTGAAAGAGATGTTTTGTGGCTAGAACTGCCAATGTAGCCGTTTCCAAATTCTCCCCGACAATGAGGATATCATTAAGGTAGGCCATAACAGTATGGTTTTGTTTCCTTAAATAGGCCAAAGCTGGTTTCAATATTTTGGTGAACAGCCTGGGTGCTGATGATAACCCATTGGGTAAGGCTTTATATTGCCATAATTGTCCCATCCAGATAAATTTAAGGTATTTCCTATGATCCTTGTGTATTGGCACTGAATAGTATGCATCTTTAAGGTCAATGCATGCCATGTAGTACCCATTAGCTATTAGCTGTCTAGCTGTGTCAAAAGTGTCCATTTTGAAATGAACATGCTGAACAGAAGTATTCAGTTCGGTCAGATCTATGATTATGCGGCACCCGCCATCTTTTTTATTTTTGGTAAATATATTAGATACAAACTCCTGAGATTCTCTGGTGGTTCTCTCAATTACCCCTTTACTAATTAGTCTTAATAGTTCAGCATGGCCTGCCATTCTTTCTTTTTGTGAAAGTATAAACTTTCGGCTAGGCGAATGCTGGACCGGGGTAGGGAGTTCGTAAATGAATTCAATTTTATAGCCCTGAATACTTCCGAGTATGTAAGGATCAGAGGTAAAAGTGCGTCATACTTCATAAAACAAGTGCAACCGGCCTCCCACATAAGATGAATTTAGACAAGCAATGTTCCTGGGGGAGCCAGACCCACCTACCTCCAAGGTTATTGCCGGTGTTGCGGTCTTTGCCCTTGTTTCTTCTGTTGAGTTGCTGCGTTGTAGGGGTGGCGCATTTTCCAAGAAGGCCGAGCTGGGCCATGGCCTAAAAAAGACCGTTGTGCAGGTGGGCCGGCCTTCGAGCTTTCACCACCGGACGGTCTGTTGTGATATCGCTGTCCGGTGGGTGTGTAGGGGTGCTGCCGCTGTTGGTAGTGAGGTTTGGAGGTACTGGGTACCTTAATCAGGCCTATGGCCTTTCCCTCCTCGTCCAGGTCTTTCACCTGTTTGGGGAGGTTATCCCCGAACAGCAGATTTGGTGGTTGAGCGTTACCTGGTCTGCATAACCCCGCAAACTTGGGGTTAAGTGCCGGTTTGATAATGCTCTTCCTGTAGTTATTTATCTCGTACTGTGTGTTACACAGCAAGGCCAGAGCATCCTGTAGTTCTTCCGGTAACTCTATTCCCACCGCAGTTCTGGCCACTGCCGTAATCCCGGCGGTCAAAAGTTTCAGGATCCTCTGAAGTTTGACTTCTTGCCCTCTAATCGTAGGGCTCATGTTCCCCCATATAGGGTTATTCACCGCAGGAACAGTCAGTGAGTTACAATTTTCAGGAGCAAGATACTTATCAGCTGTTGCATTGATGGCTTGCTCCTGAAGCTGGTTTGTAGTCATATAATTGATACTAGCTGCCAGCTTTGGGTGGATAGGTAGGCCTTTTTTAGAACGAACTGCATGCTTGTTTACCATATCCAGTAACTCTTCTTGCACCCCTGACACTGTTGGTTGTTCAGCCAACTCGCCCTCTTCAGGGTCAGCCCAGTTCTGACCCCCAATGCTCCCCTGCGAAGAGGGCGAGACATTAGGCAGTCCATGATAGGATCCTGCCGTGGGCCTGCGAAGAGGCCCACCGTGACTCTGCCCCTGCAAAAGCAGGTCACGCTGGAGCAATTGCTCCACCATCCGCTCCATGCGGGCAAGACGACCCCCGTCGCTATCAGCGAACGGGGTGTCCTCGGGACTGGACCCAGCTGGGTCGGCGGCCCCGTCCGACTTTCGGGTGGATTTACCGCCCGACCGCGGTGTATCTGCGGCCCTCATAGGCGAAAAGTCGGGAGCTGCGGGTAACACCTGCAGCTCAGGAGAAGCGGCACGCTGCTGGCTGCTCTCCATGGCAGCAGCTCTTGCCGCTGCTCTTTTCGATTTCCGCGACTCCATGTAGAATTCCTGAAAAAACAAGTATACACTGAGTCGCCACGCTCACCACTCTGGTGAGACTTACCTTTCGTAAGTTTTTTAAAACTTACGCTGGAGGAGCCCCGCTCCTCCCGACTGTCGCTTCCGCATGCGTACGACGATATGTCGCGCATGCGTGCTGGCGGGGTCTTCACGTAGTCACTCACATGTTTCCGAAGTAAAATTCTATGTTATCTCACGTTATCATCTACTCCCTACCCGTTAGGGACAATTTTACAGAGGTCAATTAAGCTACCATCTTGCACGCTTTTGGGATGTGGGAGGAAACCGGAATACCCAGAGGAGACCCACGCAGTCACAGGGAAAATGTGCAACTCCACATAAACAGCAGCTGAGGTCAGGATTGAACCCAGGTCTGTTGTGCTGTGAGTTATCAGCTCTACCAGTTTTTGCACTCTTTTCCATCAGATACAGCAAGGAAACTGGTCCTTTGGCCCAATGAGTCCATGCTGACCATCGGTTGACCGTTCATACTATTTCTATGTTTTCTCACCTTCGCATGTATGCCCTACACATTACATACCATTCATGGACGAGTTTACGGTTCCTATGTGGCCTCATCAGGCACTTCAGAAACCATAGAATCAGAGCAGAAAAGATCACCATTAATCTGAAGGAACTGCATAAGAAGAAGAAGAACACAAAAAGCAAATCAAATTATGGTGGCACAGTGGCACAGCGGTAGAATTGCTGCCTTACAGCGTTTGCAGCGCCGGAGACCCGAGATCTATCCTGACTACGGGTGCCGTCTATACGGAATTTGTACATTCTCCCCGTGACTGCGTTGAGGAATGTACAAATTGGAGTCTTTGGAGTGCGGTTTCCTCCCACATACCAGGTATGTAGGTTCATTGGCTTGGTTGTAAATTGTTCCTAGTGGGTGTAGGATAGTGTTAATGTGGAGGGTCCTCTGGTTGGCGCGGACTTGGTGGGCCAAAGGGCCTGTTTCCGTGCTCTATCTCTAAAACTAAACCAAAACTAAAGTCACAAAACAAATCTTAAAGTTGCCTTAATCAATCATGAACGAGTATGAAGAATGGTTCTGACTCAAAATGTCACCTACTCCTTTTGTCCAGAGATGCTGCATGAGTTGCTCCAGCACTTTGTGTCTATCTTAATAAATCATTAGATTATTGAGACTATTGTAAACAATGAATGTACTGTTGTACTACAATGATTTGTTTGTTATAGTGTGATTTTTTGATTATGTTTTGATGTGTTGTATTATATGATTGTGTTGAATAAACTTTTTGGAAAAGGAAAAAAAAAAAAAGGGTGGGCTGGCAGTGGCACATCGATCCCCAGTCTCATGGAATGAGCCTGTGACCGAGTGTGTCCCCAGCCCCTGAACCAGAAGCAGCTTCTGGACCCCAATCCTGATCCATGTCCATTCACAGAGGCCTGATCTTCACAGTTGCCTCCCTCGGTGCTGCAACGGTGCTATGATTCTAATTCGACATCTCTACGCTCTCACCTCGTGTGATCACTGAAGGGCAGGAGAAGCAAATAAAAATACAATAAAATGGCGCTGATTCCCGGAAATCTTAAACTGATCTTAAGCCATGAGCCCAACGCTAGAATTCTATTCTTTACGACATTATGATTAATAGGAAGAATGTCCTTGCAGCCTGTAAACAAAGTACATTTTCAACCTGTAACATCTGTGAAGGTAATTTAGAGGATGTTTCTTTCATTTTCTTTACTTTTTGACCTTCTCGGTCCCTCTTGCATAACATTTCATTTCCTGACCACAAGGACTGCAGGAAGCCTTGCCTCCTGGCAACATCACTCTCGGACAGCCTGCCAAGAAGTATGCGTGAGAGGTGTGGATTGATGCCCTACGCAGACCTCCGTCTTGAAGCTCCTTGCTTCCAATTGCTCCCTCCCTTGGTAGTTAGGCTTTGATCACCGGCTCTGCAGGTGGGGGAAACATAACTGTTAAGATTTTGCCACATCACCCCACGCTGCAGAGAGAACATGACTTCATCACCTTTGAGCACTGATGAATCCTGGCTTACATGCTATCTTTGAAGAAAACTGTCTGTAATAATACCACATTTTCTTCATGAAAGAAGCACTGACTTTCGTTGTTGAAATCTGGATGAATTAGCTGAATTCCAAAGTCTGGTTCTTTATTCAAACCGTATTCGTTGTTACTCGCGGTAGTTTTGCAACCTAATGGTTTTCTTATGAAAGATGAATGCTACCCAGAGAATCATCGGAAAATGCTGAAAGTGGTGTTGAGTATTCCTGCAGATTATATTGTGCAGAGACACCCACCTCTGCTCTTTCACTCAAGAAGAACGACATACTAACATTTTTGGATTCTTAAGTCTGTTTTTGTCCTAAACTGTTGTTAAATTCTAATTAATATAACAGTGCTTCACAGGAACAGATTCTTCAGCCCATGATGTCTGTGTCGAGCATTATGCCAATTTAAACTAATCCCATCTGCCTGCACAAAGTCTGCAAACTACCATTCCAGTCTGTCTAAATTCCTCTTAAATTTGCTATTGTATCTGCTTCTACCACCTCCCGTGCAGTGCGTTCCAGGCAACTACCACCCTCTGTGTAAAAATGTGCCTCCTAAAACTCCTTTCAACTCTCCCCCTCTCACCTTAAAGCTATGGCGTCTATTAATTGATGTTTCCACTTTGAATGAATAAGACTGACTGTTCACCAAACATTATGCCTCTCATAGGTTAGGGAAGATAAATTTTTATTTTATTTCTAACTAGACCAGAGTGAATTAAGAATGTTACGGATTTATAAAATATATTGTAGAATAGAGTAAGACTACTGAATTTGCATCTGAGTAGTGAGCCTACAAATCTGCAGATTAGAACAGGGATTAGAGAAAGTTGCTGGGGTGAATATCACTGGCTGCATAGAGTTGCTCTGGTTTTGAGGTAAAACTACAGGTAATCTCAGACTTTGCGTATGTTGCCGATCATGCTAGTTTGAGATCAAGTGACTGTTGGCACCACATCTCACTGACACTCTGATACTATATCAAAACAAACCTGTAAGGTTTGAGATTCTGTGCTTACAGATAACAGACAAAGCAGAATGATAAGATAATGGGGATGTGGGGAGAAAGCAGGAATGGGGTACTGGTTTTGGACGATCAGCCATAATCATATTGAATGGCGGTGCTGGCTCGAAGGGCTGAATGGCCTACTCTTGCACCTCTTTTCTATGTTTCTATGATTTTATTTTTTTTCTAAATTATCTTATTTTCTGTTCATAGATTATTTAACTATTTCTAGTGTTTTTGTGTTTTTAATTAACTAAATGAGAAGTTTATTAGTTTATTCACTCATTTCCTCTTTATAAATATCTCAGGTTAAGGAGGAGTCCCAAAAACTCCATGGCATTGAACACAACGCATTGGAGTAACTTAGGGAATTGGCCAGCATTTTGGAGGACATGGACAAGCAACCTTTTATGGGTCGGGAACATTCTTCAGACCCTTCCCCTACAAGGCTCCATGGCATTGTTGGATCTGAGCACGGATAGAGTAGATTGTAGGAAAGGAGAGGTAGAGAGTGTTGATTGGGATAAGGGGGTAAGAGTTTTAAAAGGGATCGGAGGAGGTATCTTTTCACCAAGAGAGTGTTTGAAATCTGGAACATGCTGCTGAGGGGGAATTAAAAATTCATACGTGTCTTAATATGAACTTGAATGACCAAGACATAGAGGACTACAGATCAAGGGCTGTCCTGCCAGTTACTAACCATTTTAACTCCCCTTTCCATTCCCATACTGACTGCAGCCAAAAGCTGCAACATGACATCCTGACTCTGATACACAATGTCCCAATCGTTGAAGACTTATACCATACACCTTCTTTCCCACTCCATCTACCTGTGTTGCCAATTTCAGCGAGCGATCGACTTGAACCCCCAAATTCCTCTGTTAATCAATCCTGTGCTTCCTCTGCTACGTAGGAAGGGATGCTCATACATTTCTTATCTGCAACATTGATCTGGGACCTAGACTTGTTGACACCATTCAGCAGCTTGTCTTGTTATATACAGAAACACAGACTTGAACAAAATGGCCTTACAATGCATGAATCCTCTGCTAAATTTTGGTTCTATTTTGGCAGGGATTTACATTCCTCCCTTTTATCATATGATAAACATCATTTATGGTAACTAGTTGTACATTGGTGACTATTATTCTATCAAACATATTAGCAACAAGATGATGTATCTCCCAGAATCTCAACAAGCTTCCCAAGTTTTCGTGGGCATAAATCCCCTCCATCTGTGTTGCCAATTCATCTGAGCTTGATCCATAGTAGAGTATAAAGTTCCTAGAAGAGCCTGAGATAAAGTAGGTTAGCAGTCCATATTTCCACTGATACTCTTACAGTGGTGGAGTTATACCCAGGCATTCCTTTCATCCACTGTCAACAGAAGGTCTCTCTCTGTACACTGTTCCTACTCTATGATACATTCCTTCCCACACTATGATTCTAGCTAAATGTAGTCAGTTATCTCCACAGTCACATGGTGGGTTCCAATGAAGGTTCCTCATATGAATTTCAGCTGGGTTCAATCCAGATTTCCCTACAGGCGTGACTCTTACTCAAAACAACCATGGGGAATGCTTCAATTCAGCCAAATTCAGTCTCAGCCTTTAATTTACCATTTTGAGTTTCAGGGTCTGTCTTAACCCTTTTCAATCCACGGCTTGTGGTCGATAAGCACAATTCAATTCAATTGCTGTGGAATTCCCAGTTGTTTAACTTCATCAATTTATTTAAATATATTATGGATCATTATTTTAAATCAAGCCAAATAAGGATGCCAAATCTAGGGACAATTTTCTTTACACCTTGATAATAGTAGCCGCTTTATTATCAAATGTTGGATGAATTTTGATCCACCAGTCAAATACATCGACTCTGACATCAAGTACCCACTCCCCTCGTACTTCTTCTAACCTAATGCAACTGTTTCTAGCAACTCTTTTTCTAGGTGGTCAGCATCGACTTCCTGAAGGGGAGCTTTGTCATTTGCACTTCCTCATTTCGTATTATTTTTATGCCATCTCTCACGTTCCTTGGATATTCATTCATGTTCTACAATACTGGACCTCTGCCAAGTACTGTCCTTAATGTCCGCTAAACAATCCTTCCCATCTCTGTCTATCTGTCTGTCTGGGGGTGATACAATATAATATACCAGGTTAATACTCAATTCCAAATATTTTTAAGCCATATCCCATAAGCCATTTCCAAATATCAAATTTTAAAGTTCTTCCAATACATTGCTATACAATTTGAGGGATCTAATTTAGAAATGAATAATTTATTCCTAGTAGCTAAAATGTAGGCGCAAAGTAGGTGTCCCCGAACACATTCCCAGGTTTCCATATTTAGTTCTTATAAGTTGCCTCAATAGTCTCTAGAGGCTGTCTATATTTCTTTAAGTTCCTGAGACATCGTTCTTCCTTTTTCACTGGTGTCAAATATTATGTTATGTTGGTATGGTTGGGCACTAGGGTATGTATATTTTCTTTTCCTTCTTGATGTTAAATTTGCAGGAGTAGGAATATCACTATGAGGAGCAGCCTTCTTTGTCTGTTGGCCTTTTCCAGATTGTAAACGTTAAAGGGACAGGACAGTATCACTTCCTTCTCTCTGTTTGTCTCTGTCTCTGGAGAGCTACTTGGATGGAAATTATGGTTACACTTCCTACATATGCTGTGTCTTCTGCCCGTTCTTGAGGGTCCACATGCCCTTTTACCTCACGCCCCAGATAATGGCGTGTTATAGGTAGTACTGTCCTGAAGGCACAACAACTCAACAAAAAGTTATTAAACAAGTTTACAATTATTCCTATTCCTCACTCCTACACCTCCTGCACAATAGATTCCCTTCTTCCTCTCCCTAGTGCCAAGCTGAGTTCCCTAGAGTTATTTTTCTTTTTCTTTTGACACCAGCTACTTTGTCTCTGTTCTTAGTTTCTTTATTATTTTTTTTATGCTTCTTTCCATCGGTCGGCTGTTCTTGATCCCACTCTGATACCATTAAGGCAGTTTCTTGGAATTGCTACCTCTTCTTTATAACTTCCTTCCAGGTATTTGTAAGGGTTTTTCCTCGTTCTGATTTTGAATATTGTTTTTTATTATTTCCCCTGGACCATCTCAGTGTTATGAAGAGGGTATGTTCTATTCCCTCAGATTTCATTTATGGGTTCTGAGGCAGGGGTCAGGTTACTTTGTCCACACTCTGGACTGGCTGGCAGATCAGGACTACAGAAATGGATTTAACTGCGATAAAGGTGTTCGGTTTCCCGCCCCCTTATCCTCTGGCCAGCGTCCTCTCCTTTGATCTTCAGGGTCCCAAGTATCCCTCTATCCCCTATGGATCTACCGACTTCTTGAACCTCATGACCCTCTTCTTTGACCCCTTCCTCCTCTTCGTTCTCTCATGGGGCAAGCTTTGCTCCAATGCCCCGTCTCTCCACAGACATAACACTGATCTGGCCTAACTGTTCTGTAACTTCTCCAGTGGAAAAGAGGGAAAACAGGCTCCCGAACAAGCATATCCATAAGATAATTGGGCGGGATCCAAGCCTCAAACTCTTCTTCTTCTTTTGATTTAACTTCCAATTTTGTATCAATTCCACTGGTCCCTGGAACGATTTTGTAAGGGTAGTAAAAACAGCCTTTTCTCTGTCACCCTCTTTTGTTACCCCCCTCACTAAGGCTTCATATGTAGGGTACCCTAAAGTTGTCAAGAATTTAGCGTATTCCTTAGGGGTGATCAATCGTTGCACTGCCTCCCATAAGCTTCGAGAGTCAGGGTGCTGTCCATACAGGTTGAGTTTCAAATATTCCCCAAATGAGTAGAAAAATCATTTCCATCTGGATTTTTATTCATGGTCGTTGTGGAACTGGGCTTCGATGGAGTGGGGGCGTCTGTAGCCCGGGGATGGTTTGCACCTACTGTACTATCCAAATCCAAATTTGGAGTAGGCACCTTCCTAACAGGGAATTGCCTATGGGGAATTCGTTCTGCTTCCATGATACTGGTGATATCAGGATAGCTAACTTATAGCACGTTCTCGTCTCACCCTCAGAAGCATTGCTTCCTTTGCTAAAGGGATCCCTATATGTTGTAAGTGATTCCTTCGCTTCTCCTGCTGTCTGTTTAATTTGTTCTGGCACTAGCTTTCAAGGAACCTTACTCCATGCTCCCTGACTCACTACACTATCCTTTGCCACGGAAGCAATCAGGGCCAGAGAATCCTTTTCCAATGTCTCCGTTCCAGGTTTAAATTTAGTGGGTGGTGTCAAAGATGCTGTTGACTCCACTCGAGTGCCCTGTTCACAAGCTGCACAAGGTACCGTAGGACTAGAAACGTGAGAGGGCTGAGAGGAAGGCTGTGATTCTATACCAAAATAGTGTGCCCATCTTTTTAAATACGGGGCTCCCTTCCCTTCAAGGTCCACACTAACCACCGCGCTCTTGCTAAATTTAATTGTCGTCGGACCCAATTCCCCTTTTAGAATCGCTGCTCTTCCCTGCTCCTGCTTTTGATCTTTAATATCTTTCTCTTTATTTTTAGAAATGTCCAGAGAAGGACCAGCTCCAGCTTCCTCCAGCTCTATCCCCAGTCTTGACGCTGCCTTCCTCCAATTTGTTAGCCTAACAACTTCTTTGTTCACTTTCCTCTCCGTGTAATAGATTCTCCATACTTCTATAAGTTCATTTCCTTCGTCTCTATCCCCACACTGCCGGATAATCTTCTCTATGTACCTTGTCCCCGTCACTGACTTCAGGCCACCCATCGGCCATAATTCACTTCCTAACTCTTTGTTTAACTTTCCCGAAAAATGTCGTAACCGCTCGGCTTTTTGAGGGAATTCATTACATATTATTTGTAATAGGCTTTCAGAAGTGGTAGTTATATCCTTCTCCAGACAATTCCCCATGTCTTTGCACAATAGAAACAATACAGGTAAGTTTCTGAGTCACTCACACCTCTTCAATAATTCACCCCTCCCTTTCAGTCTCCGAGGCTACCAAGGTCGCTCCCGAACAATAGCCAACGTCTCCAAAACGCTAGCAGTCTCACACCTTTCTCACACAATAGCACAGTCAATCTTTCCAATCTACTATTCAATCGCTATTCAATCGTTCTGTTCAATTGTTCTATTCTATCGCGCACCCAACTCTCTTATCAGTTCCTTCTCATTCACAACCACTCATCCAACTTCCAACCTGTGAACAGTTCCGGAAGAACCTCAGTCTCCCAGATTAAGGTGCTTAATATTCAAATATACTTTTTAGAAGCAGTCTCTCACACTCAAAATACTTCAATTTAACGTAAACCTAAACCACGCAGGCAAAACTATACCCAGGCAAGAAACTATACCACCTATTATAAGAAACACACTCCAATATAAACTCCAAGTATTTACTTATCATCACAAGTAAATTACACTCTATTTTAATTCCTCCTGGTGCTCGGTCAACGGAACAATCCCTTCCCCAAAGCAATCGATCTGAAGGATACGAACCCTGATCGAACCATCACGAATCGGACTCCAATAATAATACGATCCCAACTAAACCAAATTCTTATATATTCACTTTAACCCACTTTTACCCCAGGTTTCTAATCCCCAAAATTCGTAAACAATACACAATCAGTACAATGAAACAATTCAAGATCTTAACACTCCAAATGTATCTTATAAGCAACAAAGTATTTATACACAATTCAACTCTGAAAGAAATAAGTACACTTGAAATTTACTAAATTCTATCACCGGCAATGCAATGCAATACACGATAAACACAATACAGCAATTTTTAATATACAGGTTCCAAGAGCAAATCACAATATTTCAATCCCGCGTTGCACTGCTATCAACCAGTGAACCTCTCCCTCTGTTACAGGCAAATACTATTATAACTTTTAAGAAACATTTAGACAGGTGCATGGATAGGATAGATTTTGAGGGATATGGGCCAAATGCAGGCAGGTGGGACTAGTGTAGGTGCTAGTCAGTGTGCGCAAATTGGGCCGAAGGGCCTGTTTTCATACTGTATGACTCTATGACTCTAGGGATGGGGACTAGGTCACAAAGGAGAAACGTCAACTTTAAAGTAAGTGGATGTGATTGTATTAACTGGGTTGAAACAGCCTCTGATGGTCATAGCATTCACAAACATTCTGGAATTACATTTTTCCCTGCTGGGGAATTCCATCATTGTATAGTAATCACATCTATGGCCCAGATATATTCTGGTACAGCAACCTTCATATAAACCCAAATGTTTAGTTTAGGTATATGATGAACTAGCAAGCCTTATTCGATTACCAGTTAACTTGGGGGTTTTTTCCCTCCAGAATTTGTTATGTTTAAAAACCAGTTCATTTTACTTTAGTTTGCCAGATTGAACAACAATGTGCTCAAATTATTTTATGAATTGTCATAACATTTTAAATATCTCAGATGAAACATTACCTTGTCAGATGGCAAATTCAGGGCTCCTTGTTGCAATTTAAGATTTTGCAAACCTGACAACAGTTTAGTGTACTGAGAGAAACAGCATGGAAACAAGCCCTTCGGCTTATCATGTCTACTACCACGTTCACATTAATTCTATATTATCCCATTTTCTCATCCACTCCCTACAAACCAGGGACAATGTACAGAAGCCAATTAACCTAAAAACGCACATATCTTTTGATTTTGGAGGAAACCAGAGCACCCGGAGAAAACCTATGTGGTCACGGGGAGAACGTGCAAACTCCACACAGACAGCAACCAAAGTCAGGATCAAACTCGTTTCTCTGGCACTGTGAGTCTGCAGCTCCACCAGTTACGTCACTGTGCCGCCACCGGTTGGTGAGGATTTGGTTAAAAAATGCTGGAAGTCAGTAGTAAAACTCTGGTAGCAGAACAGAGCAAGAATGGAACAAGAATTAATCCCTATTACATCTGGAGCCCCTCACAAGTAATGGAGACTGGAAATCTGCAGGAACAATGATTGCCTTGAAAGATCCTAGTACAGGTTAATAGCTGTTTTCATAAATGCTGTTAACATTTGTAAAAATAATAAGAATACCTTGCGCAACAATGCACCTATTAAGAACCAGAAAATGGGGTCAAATGAGGTACTCAGTGAAAAATATAAATTAACCCCATCGCCACCAATGAGACTGAAAGCATACTTTAATCAGGTTTTTGATAGGACGATACACTTGCCACTTCATTTGCATTCCATCCATGCTCACATTTTCAAAGGGATAATATTCAGCTTTTATGCTGCTGAGCATCTGAAGGTAGATGTGAATGGACACTAAAAGCAGATGGTTTCAACAGATCCCACGGACCCATTTCAAGAACCAAGTGTGTCAATGCAAACACAAAGAATTGCAGATGCTCTATTACAAAAAAAAAAGACACAAAGTGCTGGAGGAACTCAGCGGGTTAGGAGGCATCTCTGGAAGATAATCATAGGCGATGTTTCAGATCGAGACCCTTCTGTAGACTGATTATAGTAGGATGGGGGGAGGAAGGTGGGGGGAAGCTGAGGAAAAGAGGTGGGACAGGACAAGGCTTGGCAAGTAACAGGTAGATATGGGTGAGGAGGGGTTTTGATGAGCAGACGGATGGACAAAGGCCAGAGATGCAAATAAGACAAAAGACTAGGAAGAGTGAATGGTGAAGCCAGAGGAAGGGATAAAGATGGAAGATGCCAGGGAGAAGGAGAGAAGGAATGGATTAAGTTTTGGGTCGAGGCCCTCCTTTGGACTACACTCTTCACTCTCTAGAGATGCTGGCTGTCCGGCTGAGTTACTCCAGCATTTTGTGTCTATCTTCACCAGTATCTGCAGTTCCTACACAGTCCAGATTCCCAGCTCTATTATTGTCGAGCTCCCTTTCCAAGTATCTAAATTACAGTTGAATCCGCTTTCACCACTTTCCAAATCACAATTCAATGTGTAAAAACCATCTCCCCATTTCTCATAGGGATGTTTCATTGCTTATTTTAAATCCGATCTTCCTGTTAGGTTGAACAGTTTGCCCTAGACTTTGCTACCAAAAGCCTTTGTATCATCTCTGCTAAATTTCCTCTGAATGCTCCCTGTTCCTAGCGGAACAATCCCAGCTTCTGTAGTCGCTAAACTGCTTGATCGTGACCTCATTCAAGTAAATCCCTTTTCCCCCTATTTTTCCAACCAGCAGCAGTACCTAGAGATATGATGTCAGCCTATTAAGATGCACTGCATGATCTACTGCATGCGAAGGAGTGAGAGCAGCAAAATAAAATGAAAACACTGCCCATGCTGGAAATCTGAAATAAAAAACCCAGACAATACTGGAAACATTCAGCATATCACATAGCATCTCGTAGAGACATGTTGTACAGCATGAAAATAGAATCTTTTGCCCAACTTGTCCATGCAACCAAGATGCCTATGGCCGCTAATTGCATTTTCCTGCATTTTGCTTATATCCCTCAAAATTGTTCCTATCCATGTCCCTATTCGAATGTCTTTTAAATGTGGTTATCATACCTACTTTTTCCATTTCTTCTGGTAGCTCGTTGTTTATACCTATCACCCATTGTGTGAAGTTGCCCCTCGAATCCCTTTTAAATCTTTCCACTGTCACGTTAAATCTATGCCTTCTCGTTTTTTATTCCCATTTTCTGAAAAGATTATTGTGTGTTTCAATATATCTATGCCCCTAATGCTTTTATTCACCTCTAGATGGTGAATTACATATGGACTATATATAGTCTGTCCATGTATACTATATGGACAGACATTCCTCTGCCTTCTATGCTCTGGGGAAAGAAGTCCTAGCCTGCCCAATCTCTCCCTATAATTCATGCCCTCAAGTCCTGGCAGCATGCTTGTAAATCATCTTTGCACTCTTTCCGGCATAAGACCATCTTTCCTATGGCAGGGTAACAAGAACAATACATTGTATATCAAATGCAGCCTCACCAACATCCTTTACAACTGCAATGTCACGTTCCAACTTTTGTACTGAGTGCCCTGACTGATGAAGGCCTGAAGGCCAAACACCCTCTTCACCTGTATGTCTATCAATTATGCTGCTTTCAGGGAGTATGTTCTTATACTTCTAGGTCCCTTTATTCAACAAAGCTCCACCGGGTTATTTTTGTTCACTGTGCAAGTCCTTCTCTGAATTGATTTTTCAAAGTGCTACACCTCACTTTTATCTGAATTAAATGCCACATGCCATTCTTCAGCCCGCTTACCAAGCTGATCAAGAATCAACTGTAATTTCTGACAAACTACTTATCTGTCTATGATACCATCTATGTTAGTGTCGTCTGTATCAATGACTTTCTGTCTCTTCACGATGTCAGAAGGGAACATGTCCGGATTGAGGTGTCGGTGGAGTGGCCCGCTGGAGGCCCTGCAGCAGCCTGAGGCTGGATTAGATCAGGTGCTGCTCCAAGTGGGGAACGGATGTGGCCTGCAGCTCCGCGATGTTGGAGTCGGTGGTCACAGCACTCCGGAGCTTACCACACGGCAATCAGGCATCGCCCGCTCCGCGATGGTGCTTCAACGCTGCGCAGCCGCCGGAAATGAACTTCTGGCCAGTCCCAGCAGGAAACGCTACTCCAGTCCCGTTGGTAGGCCGCGAGGAAGGGGCGAAGATGCGCTGGAAACGTGGCTACTCTTGCACACTGCCACAGTGTAATTTACTATCTTCCCTCTTGTCCTTAAGTATGATTGTGCTTCATGTATAGCAAGATTATTACTGAACTGTATGCAAACAAAGAATTTTACTTCGGAGTACCGTGAGTGACTACGTGAAGAAGCCACGCCAGAGCGCCTGCGCGTCATTACGTCCGACGCGTTTGGTGCACCGACAGGCTGGAGAGCGCAGCTCCACCAGCGGTGAGTAAAACACCCGCAGGTAAGTGTTTTAAACTTGCTGCCGTTTAGTAGGTCCCGTAAGGCTGGTTACAGGAGCCAGCAGGGACACTTTCCTAAAGGGAAATAATTAAAATATGGCGAGTATGTCGCCTATAGAGTAAAACCTACCTGCGGCCAGTCCGCATGGGTAGATGGATAGGGGTCGGAGAGAACGCATCCCGGGTCCGTTCAGCTGCTACACCGCCTGCGTGTGATGCAAGGATGGGAAGCAAGCTGACGGAGCAAGGGTTCACTGTGTCCCCTCAACAACGGGTGAGAGATATCCTTGCCAGGGTCATCCTAATGTCGAGGCATTTTGACGAAACAACAACTTATTAAGGCTGAGGTTGTGGCGGATGGAGTTCTGCCAGCCTTGCTTGTTCTCAAAAGTAGGGGAAATTCCTCATGATGAACTCATAGCTGCGGTCAGCGGATGACGACGGCTTTTGAGACGCCGACTTTTGAGCCGCCGGCAGTTCAGCCAGCAGGACAGCAACTCCGGTGCTTTAAAGCACTGTGGCCACTCCTGTCGGGATGCAGGCCAAGAGTAAATTGCCCAGGCCTGTCAGATCTGATGAGTGAGGCCAGAAAGACTTTTCCCTTCCAAAAAATGAACATTGGGGATGCCTGGACAACGTGGAATATGGCATAGCCGAAATGATAACAACCAGGAGGTGTTCCAGCTGGGGTTTATACCCCAGAGTCCCCAGCAGCAACCTCTAGCAGAGGTCCGTTAAGCAAAAGAGCTGTACACATATGAAGGATAATATGCATACGAGTCTGCATGGGGACCCTTAACAGCAGCACCTTGTTTAGGGCTGCATGTTACCTCCCGTGAGCAGGAGCCGGGAGAGCCAGGGCAGTATGAATCTGACCCTGAAGTTTGGTGTCACTGCTTATGTGCATACACCAAAGCACATGAGCTATGCTCCGGGTGTGCCGGATGTGGCCAGCAATTTGCCATACCGGCGGGAACTGGTGAAGCCATGGATGACAATCTGGTCAGCAATTTAATTATATGGCCTCTCAGCAGTTCCAGGACCCCATAATGGAGGAAACTTCGCAAGACATATCAAACACCTGTTAACTGTGCATCGCTCTAAAGGAGCGCGTCATGAGGGCGCATGAGTTAAGGCTGTGGAAGTCCTAAAAAACTGGTTGGAGCACGAACAATGACGTTTGGGCAAATGGTACAATAACCATCCAGCGTACGTTCAACCCACGGTTCACAGCCTTGCGCAGATCCTCTAATATCCAGGGAAAGACCTGGACGATGAGGCAAAAAACAATCGAAACTCATCCTGAGACCAGGATGCCACCTCAAAAACCATACCCTTTCTGAACAGGAAGGGGTAATTAAAAATCCAGGATATATCCTCTTGAGATCAGTCACCGGTCGGGGGTAGGTAGCAATTGTTCTATGATACATGGCGCTGCATCAACATCAGATCTATTCATACTGGACTGTATCCGGGGGTCTCGAATAAGGTTATCTCGGAGGTACATCCACCCGTACAAAATACACCTAGTCGGGTATTGGGTTTCAATACCACTAACTCTACAGGTGAATGCTGACATTGGTATTTATTCCAAAAAGGGGTAATTGAAAGGACGGCATATCAGCCTCAACAATTTGTGTCCAATATTTCCCAGCGAAAAGAACGATGGTGGGTGTCGAGTCATTCTGGGCCTAACCAGACTTAACTCTTAAGGTCCAGTATAAATGGTTTAAAATGAAAATTTTCAGTATTACAACTGATATCAAAAGGGTTTTATATGGCAACCATAGATCTGAAAGATGCATAATATTCAGCTACCAAACACCTGCTGAGAGGTTAGGTTCCTTACCCATCTAATTAAATCCAAATTAGTATAATTAAGAATGATTGGCTATTTGGGGTTCATCATTGATTTAATTAACATGTCAGTACTTTGCCAACGGCCAAAACTAATGTCTCGCGATGTACTAAAGACATTCTGATTCAATAACCTTTAGTTTACAAACTGATGTGAGCGCTTTAGGGTGGGGAGCCACTGTTCGAGTCTAGCTGTGGTGGCAGATGGAATGTGAAAGAGGCATTAATCCTACAGAGGCATGGGGTAAACTACGCAGAATTGCTGGGTGCATTCTATGGCCTAAAGCATTCTGCTCAACAATGCATGATTTGCATGTGCAGCTTCAGATTGATAATACCACAGCTGTTGCATATCAATCACATGGGTGGAATTAGGTCATTATTCTGTGACAATCCGGCCAACCTCATCTGGCACTGGTGCATTACGAGAAACATCTGGGTCTCAGATATCTACCTACCAGGTAGAGATAAGGTGAAAATGGCAGACACCAGGTCACGTAAATTCAATGACAACACAGAATGGATGATGAATCCAAAAGTTTCAAAATGATTGTCAGCCGGTATTGATTGCCAGACATAGATCTGTTGCATCCGGGTTAAATCACTAGTTACCTAAATGGGAACGTTCTTATGCTTTTTCCCCATTCTGCCTCATTAGTCAATGTCTCACCAAAATAGAGCACAACTACGCTTTAGGCGTTTGGTAGTTCCTAACTGGTCCACACAGCCATGGTTCCCTTTGGTTCTGAGCTGATGACACAGCCATTCATGATTATCCCCAATTACAGCAATTTGTTGGTTCACACTGGGACAGGAGGGGAGTTCCCCTTTACATGAGCGTATTAATCTGTTGATTTGTATCTTCTGACCAGATTGTTCCAGGGATTCGGACTATCGAGTAGGACCGTCCATGTGATTACGGTGGCCTGGAGAGATAGTACTAAAAAACGATATGTATCTCATATTAAGAAATGGGAGGTGTTCTGTTTACAGTCAAATATATCTTATCTTGTTGCAGGCATACCGGATGCATTGGAGTTCCTTGCTACATTGCATTTTTGATGAGCAGTTAACCTATAGTGTCATTTATAGTGCTCGAAGTGCTTTGTTCCCCAATTTAGGGCAAGAGTCCGGACAACACTCTGTTGTATCTCATCTATTGTTGGCCCGACTCATAAGAGGTATTTTAACAAAAACCCTCCCAGACCTAGATATTCGGAAGTCTGGGATGTGGGTATACTGCTCACACTGCTTTGGCAATGGGCTCCAATTAAATTTCTGCCTTTCCAGATGTTCAATACATTATTTGTTTATCCTGTGTCAACCAAGACAGTGTGTAGTATGGAACTGTATCTATGGCATGAAATCACAGAGCTTTGAAATCTTCACGTAGTCACTCACGTGACTCCGAAGTAAAATAGTAAGATTAAACAAGAACTTACCAGTTTGAAGTTTGATCCTTATTTTATGAGGAGTTACGATGAGGGATTTCGTGAAGACCCCGCCAGCACGCATGCGCGACATTGTTCAAAGCAGCGGTGTGAAATCACAGATAGCAGAACTAACTGTAGATAGTAAGATTAAGAGAAACCATATACCAGTTGACCTTATGATAGAGGGTTGGGAGCAGAGGGCACAAAATCCCTCATCGTAACTCCTCATAAAATAAGGATTAAACTTCAAACTGGTAAGTTCTCGTTTAATATTACTATTTTACTTCGGAGTCACGTGAGTGACTTCGTGAAGATTTCAAAGCTCTGTGATTTCATGCCCTGGCCCATGTCCATGCTCACACACTGCCATAATAACTGATGGAAGAAGTGTGTTAACGTATTTCAGACTTGTAACAGAGCGAATGGCAGTCTCCGAGCCCGGACCCACCTGGGTCAACGGGCTTGCCCGACTTCTGGGTAGCGTTGCCGTCAGTCCGCGGTGATCCTGCGGGCTGCAGTGTTTAAGTCTGGGCTGCCGCTCTGCGTTCGCTACCCGCGAACGGTGAGTCTGTGAGCCAGGACCCTGCTGGGTCAACGGGCTGCCCGACTTCCCGGTGTGTATTGAAGCCGCCAGTCTGCGGTGATCCTGCCGGCTGCGGTGTTAAGTCGGAGCTGCTGCTCTGCCATCGCTACCTGCGAACGGCGAGTCTGTGAGCCCGGACCCTGCCGGGTCAACGGGCTGTCCTACTTCTGTGGAGAGTTCTGCCGCCGCTGACTGCCTGCGGTCCGCAGTCAGTCTCTCGAGGCGGCCCGTTGGTGGGCTACTCTGTCCCTGAAAGAAAAAACTGACCTCAGGTTAGTTCATCTTACCTGCAGGTCCATTCCGGTGGAGGAGCGACCCTCCTCCCTGCCTGTTGCTTCGCATGCGGTCGACGATATGTCGTGCATGCGTGCTGGCGGGGTCTTCACGAAGTCACTCACGTGACTCCGAAGTAAAATAGTAAGATTAAACGAGAACTTACCAGTTTGAAGTTTGATCTCCGCTCCGCTCCCGACCCTCATAATCGCAAAGATCATCTGGTAGTTCTAGTCTTCTGAGTCTTATTATATCATTTCGACTGTAGTTACTGTGATTTCACGCCGCTGCTTTGAAGTACGATGGGCAGGCACTCTGGTGGGGCTTCTTCACGTAATCCCTCATCATAACTCCTCATAAAATAAAGATCAAACTTCAAACTGGTAAGTTCTTGTTTAATCTTACTATTTCACTGTACTTGGGTACATGTGATAATAAGGTTCCATTGAAAGTACCATTGAACTGCTTGCTGATAGTTGTATGATGTTCAATTCTGTTTACAACTCCTGGCTTACAAAAAAACCCTTGTCCACCTGTTAGAAAAGCTCATCAGACCACAATGTTGACAAGTAAGAGTCACACCACACACTTGGCACAATATTACCCTTTCCCATCAGAATGAGTTCAACCAATGATCCTTGACAGTTAATTGCAATTCCCTAGCCAAGTTCTCCAATATTGACAATCTGGAAGTCATCAGACACTTAATGGAGCCAATGATGTAATCATGTAAATACTGTGGTATCGGGCAGTGAGTAATTTATTACCTTCTCCCTAAAACATCTACAAGTGAGTGATGAAAAAGATTGGTTTGCAACTCCAAAAATTATCAACAAGCTCAGCACCATGTAAGAACGAATAATATATAACTATGTAATAACTCCACAGCCACCAACCTTATCATTCCCCAGCCCTGCCCGCTTCTGCCTCCTCCCTATAATAAAAGCAATCCGTCTAAAGGATCCTGACCCATCCATTTTCGCCAGAGATGTTGCCTGTCCTGCTGAGTTATTCCAATACTTTGTGTCTATCTTAAACTCAACGCTATCTTGTGTGCAAAGAAATGGCACAAAGTGCTGGAGTAACTCAACGGGTCAGCACCTCGGGAGAATATGGATAGGTCCCACTGCTCTCCCTCTATGATTCCCCCTGCTGTCCAGCATCTGCAGATCCTTGTTTCTACATTTTGACTGCTCCACTGCGAAATCTCGTCATGGTATGCCTACTTTGAAGAAGCTCTCCACCTGTCAAAGAAGGTACAGCAGTCTGAAAACTGTGACCTCTAGTTTCAAGAGCAACTTCTTCCCAGCAACTATCAGACTCTTGAATACCAAAGAACAATGACATTCTATGGACTGTGTCTTGGTAGTTGCAGTATGGTGATTAAATAATATGTTTATTGTAGAAACATAGAAATTAGGTGCAGGAGTAGGCCATTTGGCCCTTCGAGCCTGCACCGCCATTCAATATGATCATGGCTGATCATCCAACTCAGTATCCCGTACCTGCCTTCTCTCCATACCCTCTGATCCCCTTAGCCACAAGGGCCAAATCTAACTCCCTCCTAAATATAGCCAATGAACTGCCCTCAACTACCTTCTGTGGCAGAGAGTTCCAGAGACCCACCACTCTCTGTGTGAAAAAAGTTCTTCTCATCTCTGTCCTAAAGGATTTCCCCTTTATCCTTAAGCTGTGACCCCTTGTCCTGGACCTCCCCAACATCGGGAACAATCTTCCTGCATCTAGCCTGTCCAACCACTTAAGAATTTTGTAAGTTTCTATAAGATCCCCTCTCAATCTCCTAAATTCTAGAGAGTATAAACCAAGTCTATCCAGTCTTTCTTCATAAAACAGTCCTGACATCCCAGGAATCAGCCTGGTGAACCTTCTCTGCACTCCTTCTATGGCAATAATGTCCTTCCTCAGATTTGGAGACCAGAACTGTACGCAATACTCCAGGTGTGGTCTCACCAAGACCCTATACAACTGAAGTAGAACCTCCCTGCTCCTATACTCAAATCCTTTTGCGTATAAATCAAATTATGTATTTATATGCGTGTTGTTGTGCTCACGGGCCTTTTAAGCTGCATCAACTATTAATCTCATTGTTCCGCTGCCGGTATTTTGACATCTAACCTCACTAGGTTGTCTTGATTTAATATATGCGATTTTCTATAATGCGGGTTTCTTAGGGAACGCAACTATCGCGTTTGTACCAGGGCCGCTGCACTGAAAACAGCAAAGATATCTTTGGAAAATAGGCAGGTTTTGCGCTGGACTCTCTGTGACGCTAGATTGAGTAAATATTTAAATACAATCCGATGTGCAGAGAATATATCGATACCTTGCTGGTAGACGGCCCGGGGAAAGATGACAGTGCTCCCGGCTGCTGTTCGCGTCCGGGTTATTAACGCACTACATCCAGACCAAAGATACCAGAGGAGCTTTGATCCAGACTGGGCGGCACTCTGCTTCTTCAGCACCTGGGCCGGTGGGCAGACGCTCCTGCAAGCGGATAGACTGTCAACGCGCCGTTATCCGGCTCGGGGCGAATTTTACCCCCCTTTTTGTACGAGTCAGTCGCATTAACGGAGGAGCAGGGGCGTGAAGCCGGGTGACCCCCCCAGTCCATGGGCAACCTACCCGCCTCCGTCAAGGAATGTCTGAGCGCCGGCCTGGACATCAACTGGATCTCCACCGGGGAGTTCTTGTCATTAGGACAGCAGGTAGGTTGCTCTGGCCTTTGCCTGCCTCGGCTACACTGCAGCTCCGGTTAACCGTCTCCTCTCCTGCAAATAATTCTTGATCGCAGCAACAGTATCTCAGACCGAAACTTCATCTAGTGATCCACCCACATGGTGTGTGTATGTGTGTGCTCGTAGTGATGGTGGGAGGGTGGGTGTTAGACCTAGTGCCATAAAGACTAGATGAGCTACTTTGCTCATCAGAGCTATTTTCTTGCTGCAAAGTGGATAGAGCATGTTATATTGGGAACATATTGATGTATATTCTAACAGGAAGTGATGACTCGCCATAGATTCATGAGGATGGGATTATAGAAGGAAAACTAGACACGTAACATTGGTACGATTTCCACAGGAACCAAACTGACTGAGAAGGTTCGGTTGGTTATTTTTGTTTTGTTTTGAAATATAAATGGTTATAAAGAACTACTTCTGTTTTCAGGTTTAACAGTAACAAGGGTTTCAGGCTTAGTCATTCGGATTAGGACCTGGATACTCATAGAAGAAAGCGGATTGTGGTGGAAGGGCATTATTCTGGTTGGAGGTCTAATGGTCAGTGGGTTCTGCAAGGATCAGTGCTGGGACCTCTGTTGTTGGTGATGTATATTAATGACTTGGGCATGTAGATAAGTTCCAGGTGTCAACCTCTACATCGGCGAGACCAAGAACAGGTTCGCACTAACCAACCTGATCTCCTGGTGGCTCCCCCTCCCATTCCGTATCTGACCTTTCTGTCCTGGGCCTCCTCCATTGCCAGAGTGAGGCCCAGCGCAAATTGTAGGAACAGCACCTCATATTTCGCTTAGGTAGTTTACACCCCTGCTGTATGAACATTGACTTCTCTAATTTCAGATAGTCCTTGCTTTCTTCCTCCTTCACCTCCCTCTTCCCAGCTCTCCCACGTCTATTCAGTCTGAATAAGGGTCTCCACCTGAAACGTCGCCTATTTCTTCTCTCCATAGATGCTGCCTCACCCGCTGACTTCCTCCAGCATTTTTGTCTACCTTTGGGCATGTAAATAGGTTAGTTGTTAAGTTTGCAAGGTTACTTGAGTTGCGGACAGAGAGGAAGGCTGTCAAAATATATAGTGGAATATAAATCAACTCGAGAAATGGGCAGAGTAATGGCAAGATGGTGTGTTATCCAAGCAAGTGTGAGGTGTTGCATTTTGGGAGGTTGAATGTAAGGGAAAGATAAATGGTCAATGGCACGACCCTCACAGCATTGATCTGCAGAGGGATCTTGGGGTCCAAGCTCGGGTTAGGTCCATAACTCCCTGAAAGTAGCAACACAAATAAATAGAGTGGTAATGAAATCATATGGTATACCTGTTTTCATTGATCGGGGCATTGAGTGCAAGGGTCTGGATATTATGATGCATCTGTACGAGACTTCGTTTAGGCCATATTTGGAGTATTGTATGCAGTTCTGGTCATCCCATTAGCGGAATGAAGTTAAGGAATTGTGGAGTGTGTAGAAGAGGTTTACCCAAATTAAGCCTAGATTTGGGGGCTTTAGCTACAAGATGAGGTTGGACAAACTTGAATTGTTTTCTCTAGAATGGCAGAGGTTGAGGGGAGATCTGATAGAAGTATATCAAATTATGAGAGGCATATATATGGTAGCCAGTCAGAACCTTTTTCCCAGCGTGGAAATGTCAAAGACTCAAGTGCATAACTTTAAGATAAGAGGGTTAAAGTTTAAAGGTGACATACAGGCAGGTTTTTTTACACAGGGAATGGTGGGTGGCTGGAATACTCTGCCAGGAGACATATATGATAGTGGCATTTGAGAGTTTTTTGAATAGGCATTTAGATTTGCAGGGAATGGAGGGATTTAGATCATATGCAGGCAGAGGAGATTCATTTATCTGGCTTCATGTTTGCATTGACTTGTGGGCCCAGGAACCTGTTCTTGTGCTGCGCTGTTCTGTGCATGTTCTATGTATACAGTCTCGTTGCAAGGCGAAAGCAAAGTATTTTTACATAATTGCAATCTTAATTGCATTTTCATTCATAGCATTAGCAGCCATGCAATTGCCATTACCTTCTGTCTTGAAACAATATAACTATATTTGCAACGTGCTCCAACGGATGCCCCAGGATAATTGGCCCTCAATCTTTGCTCGTTCACTGTAGTCCAAAAAGGTCTGAACTTTGCTTTATCCTATGGTTTAGCATCTTTTGTTTTTAAATTCCAGAACAATGTTGCCCCACCCCTTCCTCAATTTGTAAAAATTGTAGAAGTTGGACCAAGAGATGGCCTACAGAATGAAAAGGTATGTTTAATTCTTCAAAATTATTGATTGCTTTGAGTTTGACCTTGGTCAACTGGCTGTGTCTGCATCAGGCTGTCAATGTGAGTTTTGATTTTATGTCTTTCCATTCACAGTAATAATGTTGTCATTTCAATATTGAATGTTTCTAGACTGTCTTTGGGATGGTGAGTATGGTAA
This sequence comes from Raja brachyura, assembly GCA_963514005.1. The sequence continues at coordinate 94,413,919 of OY740785.1, read as the reverse complement.
ATGGAGTGAAATACAGATCTAACTAACTGACTTGTGCATCAACTTGAATGGATCTCCCATGTTGGTTTGACCCTTCAGGTCCTTGTTGATGAGACTGTAATGAGACCTGATAGAAGTATATAAAAGAGGTGTAGATAAGGTAGACAGGTAGACGGCATAGCTTTAAGGTGAGTGGGACAAAGTTTAAATGAGATGTGCAGGACACATTTTTTTTACTGGTGGGAGCTTGGTGCGTGTTGCCAGGGACAGTGGTGTGGGCAGAAGCGATACTGGAGTTTAAGAGGCTTTTAGATAGTCCAGTGGATATGCAGTGAATGGAGGGATATGGATCATGTGCAGGCAGATGAGATCAGATTAACTGGGCATCATGTTCGACTGAACATGATGAAGGGCCTGTTCCAGTGCTGTACTGTTTTGTGTTCTGTTCTAAGATCTGATGATGGCAGTGCTGTGTAAAACACATAAAAGATTCATCAGAAAAGGAAAAAATAGAACTTAAGGGAAAATTTCTGTTTGCAATCGGGAATTAAGTTAATTACGTAAATAACTTGGTAGAGTTCCTGGTAGAAAATCAGCAGACTGATTGTCTCAACTGTGTCCTGTACTTTGGGCTTATTTTACATAAAAATAAGAAAAATGTTTTAAATCTGATTTTTGATGTCTGAATGGATATGGCATGATGTGGCGCCGTTGTGCCTGCGTTGGTTTTGCATACAGCCTGTCACCGCTTGCGTCTTGCCAGCAGCCTCACGAGAAGATCCAGCCACAAGAGCTCAACAACAACTCCAAGGTCAGACGCATTAATTGGCCTCAGCTACACACTGGTGAGAATGTTTGTAAAATCAACGTGGGCATGAAGGCACCACAGTGAGACTCAGAGACCAAGAGGCTCTAGGTTTGAGGTACTTAGGTTGTTTTCAGGTGTGTCCGGGGTGATGCCTCATTTTCCCTGACAGATTAACTGTTATAACTATGAACCTGTGGGCAAAAGTTGAGATATTCCATTATCTGATGCAGCTTGGTCTGAACCCTTGGACATATCTACCCAACTATTCTGTGGGGGTACCTGAGTACTGCAGAAGGACTGCAGTGGTTGAAGAAAGGTGGCTGAACACCACTTCCCACAACCAAATGAGGATGGGTAATATTGCCAACATCCTAAAAAAATGGATACATTCCAGGCAGGGGTAGAACAGTGGAGCAGCTGGTAGAGCCACTGCCTCGCAGCATCAGAGACCTGGATTCAATCCTGGCCTCGGGTGCTGTCTGTGTGGTGTTCTATGCGTGGGTTTCCTCCAGGTGCTCCGCTTTCCTTCCACGTTCCAAAGATGTGTGGATTTGTAGGTTAATTGGCCTCTATAAATCACCCCTGGTAAGTAGGGAGTGAGTGGAAGGAATAATGGGATAACTGTTGTAAATGGGCAATCGGATAGTTGGTATGGACTCAGTGGGCCGATGGGCCTGTTTCGATCGTCTATCTGGCAATGTAATCAATTGTCATCAACACTTATATCTGTGAAGGAAAACATATCCATTTAGTTTGGGGGAAAAAAAAGTCAGGTAGTCCTGATCTAATTATCTCCAGTGTGTTATTGTACCATGTCAAGATCCCAATGGGATGTAGTATCCCTTTACCATTCAACATTTCCATTCAATATGATCTTCTTTTGCTGCCTCGCAAATGATCAATGACCCACTATTTGTGGAATTCATAGCTGACGAACATTTGACGAGTCTCGATGTTTTACAATAGATGAATGAATTGTTTTCAGGTGATTGTACCATCCGAAATGAAAATTAAATTGATCAACCTTCTCTCAGAGACGGGATTACCGGTTATTGAAGCCACCAGCTTTGTATCTTCAAAATGGGTGCCCCAGGTATGTTGAAATATAAATCTGGCTACAGGATAACTGTAAAATGCTTTGCAAGAAAAGGTTTATACATGTTGTGGCATTTTCCTCAGTTGGGCGTAGATTTGAGTCAGAAATAATTTTGCTGGAACGAAAGTTAAAATTGACTGTTCAATGATTTAAGAACAAACACTAAGCTAACAAACACTAAATGGAAAAATAACTCTTTCTATTCAAGTACAACTTTATCAATAGAAAAATAAACGGATAAATGTGTTAAAAATGTAATGCCTTCTGTGTAGCTCTCAGAATTGTCTGCTATCTGGGCCTTCCCGAAACCCATACCCAGAGTAAATCTAACATAGTGATTCCAGAAGGCTGCATTACTTTTGTGCAAATAATGCATCGATTCCTCAGAATATAAGGGTGACTCAGCTGAAAATTGGCTTGGCCTCTCAGTGGATGATTTTGATGTTGTTCTAAATGATGAGTCGGCAGCTTAAAGGGGCTGTCCCACTGCATCGACCTAATTGCCGAGTTTAGAAGAGTTTAGGAGAGTTTGAAAAAGTGTCATGTTGAAGACCTCCTTCGACTATGTGGAAGATTAACTTCAACTAGCTTCGGGAAAATTGGACACCGAATAGTGGAAAGTGTAGACGACCTCCTTCGATCTCCTTCGACCTCCCTTTGACAATGTTGAAGACTATCTACGACAACCTTCGACTACCTTCGACTACCCTCGATTACCTAAGAATAACACGCCGACCTACTACAACCTAGTTCAACTACTTTGATTTTTTTCCATGGCGACCTTTTTTTACTCGCGGGCATTTTTCAGCATGTTGAAAAATACGCCGCGACCTAGCTGAGGCCTCAAGTATGCGGGGACTACTCTCGAGCATGAAGGAGAGTTACAAAGACCTCCTAGGACCTTGTGTCGACCATGCTGCGAGTATGAGTCGAGGGCAAACTCTTCTAAACTCGCCAATTAGGTCGCCGCAGTGGAACAGCCCCTTAATGGATTTTATAATTGGGAGAAATATAAAACATATCTTCGACTTGTCACGTATTTTACGTTCACATAAAATATTACCATTACCCACTTGTTATATAGGACCTCAAGACATCAGCCTATGCTGCGTTTGACTTGCTTACATACTTGCATCACAAATTCAAAACTAGTTGCTCAAATTAGCATCAAATAAATTTGCACCATTTGTACACCTTAACAGTAGCACATTAACGTGGAAAGTATTTGTATGTGCACTGAAATGTCATGTGGCTGACCCATTTGTCTGTGGCTTTCTTCATGAGGCCTCAATGTAAACCTCATCAACAGTACTTTATCTTCTATCTGGATATGTTACAGTCTTCTGGATTCAATTTCAAATTCTATATCTTCAGGCAGCTTACTGTTGCCTCCAAGTTTGAAACTATTCCTTTGTCCGTGAGTCCTAAGGGTAGCACAGTGGCTCAGCTGGGAAGAGCCACTGCCACACAGTACTCGCATCCAGGGTTCAACCCTGACCTCTGATGCCGTTTATGTGGAGTTTGCGTTCTCTCTGTGATTGCATGGGTTTCCTCCAGGTTCTCTACATTCCAAAGACATGCGGTTCAGTAGTTTAGCTGGCCATTGTAAATTGCTCCTCATGTAGATCAGTGGCACAACCTGAGGGAGTTGATAGGAATATGGGGAGAATAGGTTTGTAGGTTAATTGACCTTTGTAGATTCCTCGTAGTGTTTGAATGAATGTGAAAGTGGGAAAATATAGAACTATGGCCATTGTAGATTCGGGTGGCCGAAGGGCCTGTTTCCATGGGCTAAAATACTGCCTTAGGGAAAGACAATTTTCCATTGACCAGGGAGATATTTGTTCTAAGGCAGGACTGTTGGTTTACAAAAGGGACACACAATGCTGGAGTAACTCAGCAGGTCAGCCTGCATCCTGTAGAACATGCATAAGTGACGTTTTGGGTCGAGACCCCTCTCTGACAGGACTGTTGGTTGATGTCAGAGCTAGAACCAAACAGAGAGGTGCCAGGGAGTGGGGATCCATTTAATAAAAATCCCACATCTCTGCTCTTGTGGGCTGACAAGGAAGGAAATGGAATTAAGTTCAGTGCAGTGCAGTGGCCTCGCTAACACAATGGCCATCATCAGACTGTGATACCCGGCTTGTATTAGCAGCTGCGACGAGGATACAGGTGTGTGTCAGGAGCTGGGCTTGGTGTCGGGAACACTAACAGTCAGGAACGTGGGTGGGTTTGTGGCAAGAAATGGGGTCCCATGGTCCTTGTATATTTCCCACACCTTTTAAAACTGACTGGGTCCACTGGAAAATGTATTATACTATAGTGCAAAGTTGAAAAGAGTAAAATAAAAGGGTGTTTGGGCATTAATGGGAGTAACATGCAATAGTTTGGAGAAACTTCCAATTCAGCACTCCCCAAGTGCTATGGGTGCCGGATTCTCAGAGTGTTACTGTGGCCTTCATTGCACCAACATGTACAAGATTTGCAGCAAATAAAACTTAATTACAAATTCCATCCGTGGGACAATGAAGGACCTTAACTAGGTTGGAGGAAATGTTCAGGAGAGCTTCCTGTAGGTTTACAAAGTGTATGCCATTTAATGAATGCCATTTTACTCATCAATCTACCTCCGAGTTGTTTTCACATTTCTCACTCAGTTCTACCCCACTCTTTCCTTGCCATAATGTTTACATTTTACTGTATTTATAAATTGTACATGAAAAGGGAAATTGCATGTGAACTGATCTGTGATTTATTTTAGCCTGTGGCTTAACAAGAAACATATTGGTGCTCACAAAAACATTTCACACGTTTTGAAAGGATTCTGAATCATCTGTTTCAGTTCACATCAAGTGTATAAGATTTCAACACCATTCAATTTTTCTTATTTATTTTTTTCTAAATATTCAAGTGATTTTTTTTTTCTCGTGAGTTTGGAATCCTTGCATTGCACACAAAGGCAAACGCGTATTTTCCTAAACGAGAGTCAATGCCCGCGATACTTGCCAATGCATTTCTTTTTACATTTAACTATAATGAAAGTTTAATGAAAATACATTTGACCTCCACACCTCATCCTAGTAATATGAGTTTAATTGCATTTAAAATGTCAAAACCTATTGGGTTAGCAACTTGGTGTACTTAATTATTAAGTAACAATGTCAAAATACTTTGCACATGTTTTCAAAGAGTTCCACTCCAAAACTCCGCACCAAATAATTTACTAATTATTGACTTAATTGGCTGACATAGATCTACAGTTCAAGAATTTAACAGAGTGAAGATGTGCATAATGTACCAGCCAACAACAAGAGGAGATCCGCATGAAAGAGCGATCAACTCAGACTTTTTTTCTCATGACAGGCAATCGAAGCCAATAGAAAAACCTCCAATGAAGCTGTTTCCTGAGAGCTGTGTTTCACTGCGATTAAAACCAGATGGGTTTTGTAATGGGAACTTTTGGGGGGGGGGGTGGGTGGTGATGGTGGTTATTCACACTTAACATCGCTACCCTGTTATTGACACTGAACACGACTCCCTTGTGTGTTTAACAGGTTGATAAAAGACTTGTGGCAGCATTATAAAGGGGAAATATACCAAGAGAGTCTACAAATAGTAAGCGCTGTCTGTATAGTGTTGATGAATAGACTATGTGAGTGCGCCATATGTTTTTGTAGTGATAAAGATGTGCGTTTCTCAAGAATGGGGATGAGAGATGATTTTGTATCTTGGAAGCAAGGAGACAAATTAAAGAGCAGTGATGAAGTAGTTCAGCTAAAGTCTTTAATTTAAAAATAGATGGGAAGAAATCTGAGAATTAATATTTGTAAGGTGATGAATATCTAGAGTCTGTCAACATCTGGAACAATATATATTTTTTGAAGCAACAAGATGACAAGCTACTTTAAATTGTTTGCTGAGCCAAGTTCCGTTCACAGTCTGAAGGAGATTTTAGCTGATGGTCATTTTAAAGTGACTGGGATGGGGTGATGTGGAGAACAGCTGTCAGTGCCGCTGACTCCCATATCCAGGAAGCCAGGTTTGATTCTAACCTCGGCTGCTGTCTCCGTGGAGTTTGCATGTTCTTCATTTTACTGGGTTTCCTCCCGCATCTCAAAGATAGCAGGGAATTAAAAATGCAAGTTGCAAGCTAAGTGAAAGACAACAAGTTGCATGGCTACAGGGGAGGGTTAAGAGTCGAGAGTCAAAAGTGTTTAATTGTCATATGTACAGAAACGGAACAATTATATTCTTATTTGCAGCAGCTTAATAGGTCAGTAAACACAATATTCAATAGGTGACATAATAAAACAAAAATAGTTCAATAAACTGGTGGGATTGATCCATTGGGAGCATGCAGAGACTAGATTGGACAAATGGCCTCCTCCTTTGTCACAATATGCATGTGGGGTAACATCCATGTTTGAAAGTCATTTTTGAGTACACTGTGAACAAGGGCTTTAAAGCAAGATGTTGTTGATTTTGGAACCTGGGTAGAAATTGATCACTGTGGCTAGACAGAATTATTAAGTGATAAAACTGCTGTTAAAAATGGCAGGTGTTCAAATAATCCTTGGCAGAATTCTCAACGTACGTAGTCTTCAAGGGCAAGAGTACTCTTGTGTGACTAATCAACCTTGTCAATAAAAATAGGTCGTGGACAGTAGAAAATTAAAGTTTTATATAAGAAGGTATAAAGAACAGTAAAAGGATATTGAAATCAATTTAACTCATTCATAGAAATATTCTGCAGGTCTTCTAATGGTTGAAGTGAATGAAGTGAGAAATAAAAAGGCAGTCAATTATATAAATAAATATGAAGAGAATGATCAAGGACACTTTAATAACTTTAAAATAAACAGACAAGATGAATTTGATCTATTTAAGATACTAGTTTAGTTTATTAGTTTAGTTTATTGTCACATGAACAGTGAAAAGTTTGTGTTGCGTGCTACACAGTCAGCAAAAAGATAAGACATGATGGACGCTGGTAAGTCTTCACTAAAATATTAAGACAGTATTGAGTAAATCACACATACTCACGGATCTGGTAATAACAGTGTTTATTGAGTAACGTATACAACTCACTGCAGCGTGTTAATCCTACCATGCAGCAGTACCAACTATCACCACATGTCGGGTTGTGATAATATGAATGTTATGGTAGTAGGCGGAGCTTATAATAATAAAGCACTACATTGGTTAGTAAGTAAAGTAACCAATCTCCATCTTTCCTTGTAAGAATAAAAAGTGAAACACATCTACAATAAAGTGATCTATATGTATAAGCATGTTATTAGGTGCTGACTTTGAACCAAACACTTAGAATATAGAACATACAACAGTACCGTGTAGGAACAGGCCCTTCAGCCCACAATGACAATTTAAAATAATCCCATATGCCTACCCATGTCCCTATGTTGCTTACCTGTTCATATGTCTGTCTAAATAACTCTTGTCAATGAGAAGAATTTGAGCAGGTCACATTTAATGCACTATAACTTTACTTAATCCAACTTCAAGAACAATGGAGGACCCGGCGTGAGGGAGGGGGGAGAAAATGGACATTGGGGAGAGAGGGAGAACAAAGGACAATGGGGATCCGGCGTGGAGGAACCGCTGCGGGGAGAGAACAAAAGGAGGCGTGCTTTGTAACTTTGTCAGTGCCGTAGGTGGCTGCTATGGGTATATAGCAAAGACTTTCAAGTGACAATAAAGTATTCCATTCCATTCAACATATTTGTATCACTAAATATTTGCATCATTTGCCCACTTGCTTTCGTCAGCTGGCAGATCACACAGAAGTGATGCAAGGAATAAAGAAGTGTCCACAAGTATCTTATCCTGTATTGACACCAAATCTCCATGGATTTCAGGCTGCTGTAAGTACATTTTATGTTGATCTGAATGTAACACTATTATTTCCCCAAGCAGAGTATAAAATAACGAGGGAATATAGACTTATCTGGTAGCTGATGAGAAGGGAGTTGATGGAAGTTAATTTTGGTAGAACTGCTGCCTCACAGCTCCAGAGACTGGGTTCAACTCTGACCTCGGATGTAGTCTGTGTGGATGTTGCATGTCCTCCCTGTGACTGCATGCGTTTCATCTGGGTCCTCTGGTTTCCTCCCACATCCTAAAGATGTGTGTGTTTGTAGGTTAATTGTCCTCTGTAAATTGTCCCTAGAGTGTACAGGAAGTCCATGTGAAAGTGGGATAGCAGGGGACTATGATTGATGGTCGGCATGGACATGGTGGGCCAAAGGGCTTGTTTCCATGCTGCATCTTTTACTGAGGTATTGGAGTGCTTTGAATGCACCAAAAATCTGGATGACAGAATGCCCCATCACATTTAAAGCCATAACCTACAAGACTGAGCCAAGAGCTTGGAAGTGGGGTTAAACTCATTTCCATAGAGTCAATTTATAGCTGGCAGACAGACAGGGGGTGAAAGACCTTCTTCTGCAATGTGAATCCCTATGATTCTGTTCCAGAAGTTGGTTTTGAATGTTAATGTTGAAGAGAAGGGTGGCACAGTGTGCAATGGTAGAGTTGCTGCCTTACAGCGCCAGAGACCTGGGTTTGATTCTGACTAGAGGAGATGTCCGTACAGAGTTTGTACATTCTCCCTGTCACGGCGTGGGTTTTCTCTCGGTGCTCTGGATTCCTCCCACACTCCCAAGGTGTGTAGGTTTGCAGGTTAATTGGCTTCTGTAAACTTGTTCGTAGTGCAAGTGCATGGGGTAATCGCTGGTCAGCGCGGAGTCGGTGGGCCGAAGGGCGTGTTTCCACGCTGGAACTCTCAAGTCTCAAGTCCAAAGTAAAGTGTAGTTTAATGTGTGGAACAATGGCAAATAATTTAATTTCAGATGGAAGCCGGGGCAAAAGAAGTGGCAATTTTCGGAGCGGCCTCTGAAACCTTCAGTAGGAGGAACACAAATTGTTCCATTGAAGAGAGCATGCAGCGATTTGAAAAGGTGATCAGAGCCGCAAAACAAGGCAGCATTCCTGTACGAGGGTAGGCACCTTATCGTTAACCTTTACCGTGTATAATAGTCATGGTGTCGTTCAGCAAGATGTTCATCAGTTTATAGGTTCTAGGAGCAGAATTAAGCCATTCAGACCATCAATTCCACTCCTCTATTCAATCGTGGCTGATCTATCATTCCCCCTCATCATTCTCCTGTCTTCACTCCATAGCCCCCGACACCCTTACCAATCAAGAATCTGTCAATCTCCGCTTTAACTGGGCCTCCACAGCCATCTATTAGGTATGTTACAAAACTTACCTTGAGCAGCGCTGCAGTTCTGCCGCTCCCCGTGTGCGTGACTTTGGTGCCTTTCAGAGGGGGGGCGTGTTTAAAGTGCCGTTTTTCCACAACAGGACAAATCCACGTTGGGCGATTTTGTTGCTGAAGAAAAATCGCTCCGACATTTCATTCATGAAGGTATTTTTAAATTACGCTACATTATTTATTAACTAGAGTAATTAAAAAATCATCTTCTAAAGCCGTGAGCGCCGACAACAGGAAGGATTTTACGTAGTGGAGAAAATAAAGTGCACAGTTTATTTTTACATTAAAACTTGGTTTTTAGGAAGGCTTTAATCACATTTTCATGTTGCGAAATGGGGACACAAAAAAAATGTATGAACCGGCAGTGTTTTTCCTGCCGACCTCACCGCAAACCGCAACGTTCTAATTCACCGCATTCCACTAAAACCCACTCGCTAGTTGATTTAAATGGCCATTAATTTACAGGAATTAAACACTAAATTCCTTCCATTTGGCCTATAAATTCCTGAAAATGAGATTTAAAAATCATGTTATATTTTGAATTATTGTGTGAATGTTATTTGGACACATAGGCAATTAAAAAAAGTTTATCTTTTCTTAAGAAATGGATAGATGTTTAGAACTAGCAATTGAATTTTGTAATTAGCTACAATTAGGTAACTAACTAATTATATGCTTTAATTTCATGTCATCCAAGTAATATTGTTTCATATTTGTTTCAGAATGCTTCAATCTATAATAACTGAAAATTTCATTGAGTTCTCTTAATTTTTAAGAAAGTTATGGGCTTTTGTCCTAGATCACAGCTTTTATGTGAAGTCAATGGAATGGCAATGGGGAGCAAGATGCTAATTTCTGAGTATGAAATTGGCCATAACCTTTTTAATAGTGAAGATGTGAAAGTGAATTAGGTGTCAAATTAAACTTATTTTTATGCTTTATCTGATGGGATAAATTGCAGACTTGATTTATTTAATCTCAAAATTTTGTAACATTGCTACATCTATGGCAATGAATTCCACAGATTCACCAAAGTTACCCCTTTGGCCCACTATGTCCGTGCCAACCATCGTATATCCACCGATCCCATGTACCAGCACTTGGTCCACAGCTAACAATGCCTTGTTGGTCCAAGTGCATATCTAAGTTATTTTTAAATGTTGTGAGAGTTCCTGCCTCCACCACTTTCTCAGGCAGCGCATTCCAGATTGCAACCATCCCTTTTTTAGGTAAGGCAGTTCTGAGTTCAAGCTACCATGTCACTACAGAGGCCATGCATCTTAAAATTTTGGATCAATTTACCGCAAGGAATCTTATTAAATACTTTAGTAAATTCCACGTAGATATCACTGTCTTACCCTATTCCATTACCCATATACAAGGTTTGGCAGAATGAGGGGTAACCTTGTTCAAAATATAAGATCCTAAGAGGGATTCACAAGGAGCTTACTAAGAGTTACAAACAAGAGGACATAGCCACAAAATAAGGGTGCACTAGTTTAAAATGGAGGTGTGTGGAAATGTATTTTCCCAAAGGTTAGTGAGTCTCTGGAATTCTCTAACGGTGAGGATGGTGGAGACTAGAACATTGGATATGCTTAAGGTAGAGGTATATAAATATTCGTAAGATCAGGGTCAGATTTAGTTTATTGTTACAAGTACCGAGGTACAGTGAAAAGCTTTTGTTGCATGCTAACCAGTCCGCAAAAAGACAATATATGATTACAATCAAGCTATTTAGAGTGCATAGATACATAAGGGAATAACGTTTAGTGCAAGGTAAAGCCAGCAAGGTCCAATCAAAGATAGTCCGAGGGTCACCAAAGAGGTAGATAGTAGTTCAGCACTGCTCTCCAGCTGTGGTAGGAAGATTCAGTTGCCTGATAACAGCTGTCCCTGAATCTGGAGGGGTGCGTTTTCACACTATTGAGGGCTATGGGAGGTGTGCGTTTTCATACGTATAGATGGCTATGAGGAACTGGCACAGAAGAGGTGGAAAGGCCAGCATAGTTCAGCTATGGTTGTACTGGAATTCTCTGCCTCGGAAGGCAGTGGAGGCCGATTCTCTGGATGCTTTCAAGAGAGAGTTAAAGATAGTGGCATCAAGGGATATGGCAGGAACGGGGGGTACCGATTGTGGATGATCAGCCATGATCACAGTGAATGGCTCGAAGAATCGAATGGCCTCCTCATGCACTTATTGTCTATTGAATGGTGGGGCAGGCTTGAGGGGCCTGGTGGTATACTCCCGCTCCTGTTTCCAGGTCTTCTAGTGTAATTGGGACCGCCTTGTGGAGAACAATCAATTATTTGAGGCCAGAGGTTGGTTTGAGGGGTAGGGACATCACTGAAAGGACTGAAAAAGCATTCTAAAACTGTTATACCTTCCTGACCTTGTCACATTCTTCATTATTCCCGATAATTTGAATGGTTTGAACTTAATCTTAGCTACTGATTACACTGTGGGAACTGGTTTTTGAATGTTTCAATAAAGAGTTACACCTCTCCATCATGAGATGTTTGCTTCCTGCATACCCTACTTCCAATTAATCCCCAACTTTTATGCCATAACCACAGTCAAACATTTCCCCATCTTTATCGTGGGTCTTTGAGGGAGTGTAACATTGAATCCCAGGTTTGTCTCACAACAGCTTTACCTGATTTCACCAGATTTCTATTGTCTCCACAACTAATTGATTTAAGAAATGTTTACTTGAGGTTCCTCCTCCTTTTGCATTTTGTTGTTTATAATTTTGAGATACAGCATGGAAACAGGCCCACCAAGTCCACGTCAACCATTCATTGCTCATTCACAGTGGTTCTATATTATTCCACTTTCTCATCCACTGCACATTAGGGATAATTTCACAGTGACCAATTAACCTACAAACCTGCGTGTCTTTCGGGATGTGCGAGGAAACCGAATTACTTGGAGGAAACTCAAGTTGTCACAGGGTGAAAGTGCAAGCTCCACACAAGCGTCAGGATCGAACGCTGGACTCTGGCGCTGTGGGGCAGCAACTCTACCGCTGCGCCACTGTGCCACCCTCAGCGTTATACATTACAAATGAAACCTTTTATGCCTGCACCATCCCTTTGGTAAACACATCTAATTATTTCCACAACTTGTTTTCCCCAAGCTGCCTAATTGGTTTCCCTTCAGGTATTTAGGTGATTGGATCCTTTCCCACCTTTCTTTCAGGCAGTGAATTTTAAGTCATGACAATCCATTGCATAATGATATGTTTCTACGTTTTCCTCTAGTTCTTGTGCTAATCCCCTTAATTGCTTCTCTGGTTTTTCTGCCATCTCCTTATTACCTCTATCAAAGCCATTCATGATTTTGATTAGTTTCTGCATATTTCACCTAACTCCCCAGTGCAGTTTTATCAGGTAGCTACTTGCAACGTCTTGACGATTCTCAATGCAAAGGGTATGAGGTTTGGAAGGAGTAACAGAAATTGTGTCTGGATCCCATTACCTTTGTAGGAGACATCCTTTTGAAAAAAAGAATCAGTTATAAATACTAGCTCTGGTTGTGACTTCCCTCCCCCCCTCCCCGCCATTCCTTCTTCTGGCTTCACAATTTGCAGCTCTTCGATCCTTTTCTCTCACACCTTTCTTTTCAGCTCTGAACTTTGTTCAACCATCTGCCCATCAATGCTCCCCCTCGCCTGTGTTCATCTATTACATGCCCTGCTTTGTCCAGCTCCTCCTTTTTTCTAGCTTTCTTCCTCCCTCCCACAATCCACCTGATTGTGGCACAGTGGGATAGCGGTCGAGTTGTTGCCTTGCAGCGCCAGAGACCCAGGTTCGATCCTGACCTGACCTTCGGTACTTTCTCCTTGTGACCATGTGGGTTTTCACTGGATGCTCCAGTTTCTTCTCATAGAAACATAGAAAATAGGTGCAGGAGGAGGCCATTCAGCCCTTCGAGCCAGCACCGCCATTCATTGTGATCATGGATGATCGTCCCCTATCAATAACCCGTGCCTGCCTTCTACCATATCCCTTGACTCCACTAGCCCCTAGAGCTCTATCTAACTTAAATCCATCCAAAGCCTTGGCCTCCATTGCCCTCTGTGGCAGGGAATTCCATAAATTCACAACTCACTGGGTGAAAAGGTTTTTTCTCACCTCAGTCTTAAATGACCTCCCCTTTATTTTAAGACTGTGGCCCCTGGTTCTGGACTCACCCAACATTGGGAACAACGGTACAGAGAAGGTTCACCAGACTGATTCCTGGGATGTCAGGACTTTCATATGAGGAAAGACTGGATAGACTTGGCTTGTACTTGCTAGAATTTAGAAGACTGAGGGGGGATCTTATAGAAACTTACCAATTTCTTAAGGGGTTGGATAGGTTAGATGCAGGAAGATTGTTCCCGATCTTGGGGAGGTCCAGAACAAGGGGTCACAGTCTAGGGATAAGGGGGAATTCCTTTAGGACCGAGATGAGGAAAACATTTTTCACACAGAGAGTGGTGAGTCTCTGGAATTATCTGCCACAGAAGGTAGTTGAGGCCAGTTCATTGGCTATATTTAAGAGGGAGTTAGATGTGGCCCTTGTGGCTAAAGGGATCAGGGGGTATGGGGAGAAGGCAGGTACAGGATACTGAGTTATGGATCAGTCATGATCATAGTGAATGGCGGTGCAGGCTCGAAGGGCCGAATGGCCTACTCCTGCACCTATTTTCTATGTTTCTATTTTTCCTGCATCTAGTTTGTCCAGTCCATTTATAATTTTATATGTTTCTATAAGATCCCCCCCTCATCCTTTTAAACTCCATTGAATACATTCTAAAGACAGGTGGCTCAGCACTTCAACTCCCCCTCCCATTCCATATTCGACCTCTCTGTCCTGGGCCTCCTCTACGGCCAGAGTGAGCAACACCGCAAATTGGAGGAACAGCACCTCATATTCCGCTTGGGGAGTCTGCATCCTCTTGGCAGGAACATCGAATTCTCTCAATTCTGTTAACCCTTGCTGTCTCCTCCCCTTCCTACCTCTCCCTCAGCCCTCGGGCTCCTCCTCCTTTTTACTTTCTTCCCCCCGCCTCCCCCCACACCCCATCAGTCTGAAGAAGGGTTTTGGCCCGAAACGTTGCCCATCTCTTTCGCTCCATAGATGCTGCTGCACCCGCTGAGTTTCTCCAGCATTTTGTGTACCCTCGATTTTCCAGCATCTGCAGTCCCTTCTTTAACACATTCTAAAGACATGCAGGTTTGTAGGTTAATCGGCTTTTGTAAATTGTCCCTTGTGAGTAGAATGGATTTGGTGGGCCAAAGGGCTTGTTTCCATGATGTATCTCTAAACTAAGAAAAAACTAAAGCTCCTGACCCAAAACATTACCCATTCATGTTTTCCAGGGATGCTGCTTGACCTGCATTTTGTGTCTTTTTCGATGCTGTGATTACACTTTGTCGTTAGAAAATGTTCTGGGCAGAAGTTATCACTCAATAAACACCACGTAGACAGATTAACAGGTTATTTGTCATATTGCTGTTTTTAGGCACCCATGCTGGTTAATTTATTTCCTACTTTCCAACCGTAACTACACTTCAATGGCAATTCATTATCTATAAAACATTTTCGGCTGTCAAGAGTCCATGAAAGATGCCATGGCAAGCCTTTCTTTGTTCTCATACTTGACCTCAGACTAAATCCTTAGTATATCTTGGCACAGGGAACCTTAAGACTTAATCTTACTTTACACACTGTAGACAAGAGATGCATTGTCCATTAAAATTCTAGATCCTGCATAGATAGGCATTTATGAATTCCTTTTTAAAGACGTACAGAACCTAGAATTTTAGAATGTTCTTTGCAGCAAAATAATCAATGCAGCAAAAATAACAGATATATAGATGTGATTTATTGTACGTTGCATGACCTCACTCTTAAGTTTATTGAACTCTACCTATTGACTTTGATTAGAGTTCAGTAAAGTAAGGAAATATCTAACAGCATAAAACAAAACTAACTTTCTTACCGAGTTAATTTTCTTTGTCACATTATTTTTGCTGCTCCTTTTAGTAATAACTGGGGCAACAAGTAGTCTTATTGACACTTATCAATATTGACAACAATACACAATAAATTGTAACCTCAAAATCATATCATATATAATAACATTCAGATGAGCTTAAAAAAAGTTTTGTCCGTGACTGGAAATGAACTGTAAAGAGAAAAGGTTGGGTACAGTATACAATTTTCCCAAGTCCCAGTAATGTTGACAGCCTATTATTGTGAGAAATGGACACACAGTAAATAGAAATAAAATATTTACATCAGATGGCAAGTAGTTAACTTCAGGTAGTGCATAGTTCTCTCTTTGCTTTGAAACTCAGCATAAACAATGGCAACATCCCCATTACTATATCAATGAACCTAAAGTGATTTTTAATGTAAAAAGGCTGAGTTGGATCGTTCCCTGTACATTGCACATGCAGCTGAGCCGTGAGTAGTGCTCAACTTCTCGAGTTAAAATGGAAAGTTTTCTAAAAGCTCAAAGCTGTGGCCTGTAACAGCCATTTCAATATTAAAACAGGATGGATTAATTTTGTCATACGAGTCCAGAATGTGATTGTGGTAGATTTGGCATGTAAATTAAATCTTTGGAATTCTTTCTCATAACAAAAATCAGAAATGCACGAACATCTGGTAAGCCAGGAGTGACAAGTGACAAGTAATATTTGTGCTACACAAATTCCAGGCATCACTACCCAGAAGAATCGAACCATCTTGGCATTGGCATCACCCGAAGCCCACTCCACCATCAAAACGATAGTGATCAAATGTAGACAAAAATGCTGGAGAAACTAAGTGGGTGAGGCAGCATCTATGGAGGAAAGGAATAGGTGACGTTTCGGGTCGAGACCCTTCTTCAGACGTGATGGTGCAGGGGTGGTTGGTGGTCGAGGTGGTCACAATTGAGCATTTCACACAAAGGGTGGAGGGTGTATGGAACAAGCTGACAGAGGAGGTAGTTGAGACTGGGACTATCCTAACGTTTAAGAAACAGTTAGACAGGTACATGGATAGGACAGATTTTGAGGGATATGGACAAAACGGGGAGGTGGGACCAGTGTAGCAGGGACATGTTGGCCAGTGTGGGCAAGTTGGGCCGAAGGGCCTGTTTCCACACTATATCACTCTATGACTCCATGACATGCACCTTATTGAACTAGCTGCCTAAATACTGTGTCCACAGCCAGGTCAGTGATGGTCTTCCCGATCCTCCAAGGTGCTTCTATTATCTATCAGGTCACATCAGCAACATGATGCAGCTCCAACCATGCTCAAGAAGCAGAGCCATCCAGGACAAAGCAGTCCCCTTCATTAGTAGCCCATCACCACCCTAAGATTTCATTCTCTCCAGCCCTGAGGTATTGTGCCATCATTATATGCAACTTGCGGGGGATACTTCGACTGCCTCAGCAGGACCCTCTATTTTCCTGAGACACAACTGACATGATCATCACCATCTACACATTCCCCTTCACATGGAAATGTATGGCTGATCCTTCAGTATTGTTGGGTCATAAATCCTGGAACATCCTGACTCATAAAACTGTGTTTAAAGGAAGCAACTTACCACCATCTTGATTTGGTCTAGGTTTAGGAATTTATTGCCACAGACAGCAATGAATATTGTTAAGGCGGAGATTGACTGATTCTTCATTGGTAAGGGTGTCAGGGATTATGGGGAGTAGGCAGGCGAATGGAGTTGAGAGGGAGACATTGATCAGCCATGATTGAATGGTGGAATAGACTTGATGGGCCAAATAGCCTAATTCTCTCCCTATAACGTATGAACTTGAAGTTATGTACCAAAATAAAGTTGAAAGCTTTTTGTTGCATTCTATCCAAACATCAGATATAGCATATATAGGTACAATCACTTCAGACTTATGTACAATAGACAGAGCTCTCATCTGCTGCTATGTGTTGGCCCTGTATCCCCGACAAGATTAAGAAACCCTAGGATTACAATGGCACAGCCTTAACGTTGGAAGTTCACCGTAGCAATGTTTTTACAGAGAGCTTCACATCGGACAACCTGTCTCTCTCAAAGGGAAGGTTTCTGCACAGTGTGAACCAATATGGCACCCCCCCCCCCCCCCACCCACCCACACGAGCATACACATGCACCAAAACCCATGTGCTCGTCACTGAAAGGCAGCCCTCATTGACCACGCTTGCAAAGGAGTTGGCCCTTTACCCACTGATACCTGTACAACCAGACCCTAAAAATCACCCGCACATCAGATGAAAATCAGAGGAATTTGGAGTAATCTAAGGGAATTTACTGAGCTGCATACTCTACATGTTAAAGAGCAAAATAAGAGAGACAACATCTGTGTGTAGCTGCTCTTATTTCTTGGCCAAATAATTGTTGAATACTCCCAGCTATGATTTGTACATGCGGTTACCCAACTTTGTCCTATCTGGCTGCATTTTATCTACAATTAGTACCCTGTTAAAAATGTACAGTTTGTTAATATGTGGTCAATGTTTATGATAAGTCTCTCTGGAAATATCGTATCAGTTCTGTGTGAGACAATTTGTAATCTGACAGAAAGTATTTAAACAAATGCTTGTGCTAATAAAAGTACTTAAATAAACACTATGGCCAAGTACCAGGAAAAGATTAAATAAACAAATCTAGGCTTGACCTTTAAGAAGTGTACATATTTAAGAAAATTATGTTTATTATTTATAAAAATAAATTGCTTATTTACCTTTAATTTTGAAACCTTATGAATGGATATTTATGATCTGAAGAAGGGTCTCGACCCGAAACGTCACCTATTTCTTCTCTCCAGAGATGCTATCTGATCCGCTGAGATAGTCCAGCTTTTTGTGTCTATCTTCAGTTTAAACCAGCCTATATGATCTCTCCTTGATCATCATTGCTGGCTTTGATTTGTTCTTTTGCATGTGTTTCATTAATTTATTCTATGTACCTTTTCATATCTCTCGTTCCCCCCTCCCCGTGGCTCTCAGTCTGAAGAAGGTTCTCAAACTGAAATGTCACCAACAGTTTTCCTTTTCTCCAGAGATGCTTCCTGACCTGCTGTGTTTCTCCAGCTTCTTGTGTCTATATGATCTTTGGATCTTTTATATCTTTGAGCTGATCTTAAATATAGTGGTCAAAGTATAATATGACATCGAACTTTATGTGCAGTTAAAGGTTATTAACTTTTTTTAAAATTCAGGTACTTAAGAGGATTACAGCTATGTGTAATTATGATTTAAAACAGTTTTGAATGGATCCATAAGGAATAGGAGTAGAATTAGGCCATCGGCCCATCAAGTCTACTCCGCCATTCAATCAAGGCTGATCTATCTCTCCCTCCCAACCCTATCCTTCTGCCTTCTCCCCATAACTTCTGACACCTGTACTAATCAAAAATCTATCTCTGTCTGAAAAATATCTACTGACTTGGTCTCCACAGCCTTCTGTGGCAAAGAATTCCACACATTCACCACCTTCTGATTAAAGAGTATTGACTTTTTAAATAGTGGTATTTGGAGTCTAGCCAGACTAACATTTATTGCCCAGCAATAGTTGCCCTTTGAAGGAGGTGAATGTCTTCCTGGATCCCTGCAGTCCTGCAGATGAAGGTCCTCCCAATGCACTGATGGGCCTAGAGCCACCGGATTTACACCGAGAGGTGACGGAGGAATGATGATGTGTTACCAAGTTCGGATGGTATGCAACTTGGAAAAATAAACAGATATTGCATGTTTCCACGTGCCTTCCATCTTGGTTCTTGTATGCATCAGGGACCTGGGGGCTGCTTTTGTACTGGCCACGGGGACTAAATGTAATAGCAAAGAACTGCAATGCAAAAAGACACAAATGCTGGAGTAACTCAACAGGTCAGGCTGCATCCCTGGAGAACATGGACAGGCGAAGTTTCATGTCACAATCCTTCTTCAGAATAATTGCAGGGGTGGGGGAAAGAAAGCTGGAAAAGTGGGAAAAAAATGTAATAGGTTTTATCAATGGTGCACACTGCAATCTTGTGGATGATTATTGTGAATACATTATATTGTACACTACAAGATATTGGTATTGGCAAAACTTTATAGAGACCAATCCCAACAGGATTTTGGGAATACTTTTCGTTCAGATAGCTTAGTTTATTATTGATTACAATCAAGCTATCCACAGTGTACAGATAACGTTTTTAAGTGTTTAACTTGAGTTTTGGCCTTCTGTAGATATGATTTTGATTTGATCTATGATATATATCGTTCTAATCACTATGCTATGTTAGATTCCATCTACTGAATAACACTGTATGGTTCACAGTTGTTATTTTTCACTGATGATTAGTTTTATTTAGTGACTTTAGCGTTGTAAATAACTTATAAACTAGTTGCGGGGTAATGCTCACAAATGGAATTCCAAACATAGAAGCGTCACAGACGTTGCTGGCTCACCACATAATCAGCATTGCAGAACAAAGTAAACAGTTTTATTTTGTTGGAATAAAAGGTAAACGGAAAGAAAGATTTTCTCTCAAAAGGTTAGCTTTCAGAAATGATTATTGAAAGAACAGAGGTCCTGTAAATGCGTTACACCCTGGCAATTGGGAGAGGAAGGTGGCTTTAATAAACAAAACACCAAGTTTTCTTGTGGCAAAATTACAATTTGCACAGTTAGATTTGAGATCCATTGGAGATAAGAAATTAAATTGCTAATTTGCCAACTCCTGACGCGTTTAGCATTTCCTGTATTTTGTATTTTTGTTACTAAGTTATTAAGTTTGGGTTTCTTTGACACAAAGCCAAATATTTTCCCACTTTAAAACTTCCTTCCTTTCTTTAATTTCCCCTTGCTCACATAATTGACAGGAGAGCAGAGAGCTAATGTTGCAAGTGTTCCCAAAACAGAATATTAGTAACTTTTTTCTTGCTTATTTGTAAAAATACAAACCTTAGTCTGATTGCGGCCTATTTAATAGTATTCAGAATATCTCGTTAAACTTTAAAAGTGTAATCATCAAAATAGTAAAAAGCTCCTCCTTTGTTGCTTTACTGAGTAGATGGCTTTGCCATACCAGTAGCCAGACTAAAACATTGGGTGTCTAAATTGCACCAACCAGCACACTTAATGTGCCATTAGATAATCGTTAATACTTAGCTCAAAAACTTTGCATAATGTCAAGTGACAAAGCGTAAAGCAAACAGAAAATTAAGAATATATTTCCATAAACCATATGATTTAAACAGTTCCTTGCTATTAGTTCTTAAAAGCACAACTCTTATGATTTGAATACAGACCCCTCATCTGGATTGCTATGAAGAAAAAGTAATTACATATCCAGAAAATAATATAAACTTTGATTAAAACGGATGTGTGGGAGTTTTGTTACACTTTAAAATGGGATTTCAGCGATCCAGAGAATTAATCTTACATTGGATTAATTATGGAGGATTTAAGTTAAATGTTTAAATATATCATGCCTGGTTCCACAACCATCCTTTATACAGGATGGCACAGAAAATGCAAGAAAAAAATCAGCAAGTCAAGCAACATTTCAAAGCCAGGTTTCTGATCAATGACCGTTAAATATAGCAGATGAAACAGCTCTGATGAAAGGTTTGTGTTTGTTTAGTTTAGTTTAGAGATACAGTGTGGGTTAAAGGCCCATCTGCCCACCGAGTTTATGCCGACCAATGATCATCTGCCACCAGTTCTATCCTGCATACCAGAGACAATTTACAGAAGCCAAATGACCGACAAACTTGCACGTCTTTGGAATGTGGGAAGAAACCGGAGCACCTGGAGAAAGCTCATGCGATCACAGGGAGAACGTTCCACCTCTTCCACCTCTCCACCAATTCCAATATTGGTGACCAGTGGGGGGGGGGGGGGGGGGGGGGGCTTTCTGGAGCGCTAGTATGGGTGATGTGGGCTGAAGGGACTGGTTTCCAGAGGGCTAATACGGACATTGTGGGCCAAATGGATTCTTGGGCTGGCAGCTCAGTCACTCAAGCCTGTTGTGCTGGCAGCTCACTCATGGCTGGTGGGCTGGCAGTTGACTCACTTTCCTTGAAATTCTATTTCAAGCAGGGTGCAAGGCCACCAAATTCAAGTGCAGTTTCTTACCACTTCAAGCAGGTGCAAGGCCACCAAATTCAAGTGCAGTTTCATACCATTTCAAGCAGTGTGCAAGGCCACTAAAGACAGCGATTTGTGACCTCTCCCTCCTCCATCTTGCAGAGACTGAGCCACGCCAACACTTCTGGGTTTTATAACCCCTCCTCACTCCCACCAGAAGGGGCGTGGCCTTCATGATGTGATTGACAGGAGAGAGAATCTCAACATTTTTTAAACACTAATAACTCTTTTATTTTACATCGATGGGAAAAATCCTCGGCACCTGATGAGCGGAGGGGGACTCTGAGTAAGATGGCCAAAGATCACAGCCGTACGTAGTAGCGTCTTTTCTAAAATCAATATAAAGTGCAAACAGGAAGTTGTCAAGATTAGACTTTTAATTATATAGAAGGCAAGGCAACTTTAATTAGGCAAGGCAACTTTAATTAGGCAAGGCAACTTTAATTAGGCAAGGCAACTTTAATTAGGCAACACAGCTTTAGCATTGCCAAACCAAAGTCAACACAGTTTTAGCATTTCCAAACCAAAGTCAACACTGCTTTTGCATTTCCAAATGAAAGGCAACACAGCTTTAGCATTTCCAAACCATAGGCAACACAGCTTTAGCATTTCTAAACTATATTTTCAAACCACATTAAGGGCACTGACAGGTCAGTAAATCTACTCACAGTTTAGTAGACATGTTATGTTATTCACAGCTCAGACTGAGAGACATGACCCTCTCGCACCCCCATCTTGCAGAGACTGACTGAGGGACTATAGTCCCTCCAGAAGGGGTGTGGCCTTCAGGAGAGAGAATCTCAGCACAAATAACTCTTTTATTTTTCATCGATGGGAAAAATCCTCTTGTCCTGAGCAGTGGAGGGGGACTCTGTAGAAACAGGCCCTTTGGCCCAACCTGCCCGCACCGACCAACATGTCCCATCTACACTAGTCCCACCAGCCTGTGTTTGGCCCATATCCCTCTAAACCTGTGCTATCTATGCATCTGTCTAAATGTTTCTTAATAATTGCGATAGTACCTGACTCAACCACCTCCTCCAGCTGCTCATTCCATACACCCACTATCCTTTGTGTGAAAAAGTTACCCCTCAGGTTGCTATTAAATCTTTCAGCTCTCACCTTAAACCTGTGTCCTCTGGTTTTTGATTCCCCTACTCTGGGCAAGAGACTGTGTGTCTACACGATCTATTCCTCTTATGATTTTGCACACTGATTTTATTTTTTTATAAAATAAATCTTTTTGTTTCTGATTTCAATAAGCAACCAAACATTTACTTTTGTTTAAACCATAGGTACGTGTCTTGTGCAATAGGGTGCCCATATGAAGGAACCATTCCACCAGCCAAGGTTGCAGAGGTAAGCTGTGCAATCAGTGTGATACTGGTGATGGGGTTAATGCAGTCTTCACCCTTATAAATTAAAATTACAGAGATGTAAACAATTTGGGGGCAAAAAATAATAGCATTTGTTCTGTTCATTGGAATAACTTTTTGTTACTATGCATCTGTTGATGATGTCTGCCGTAAGAATTCAAAGGATGTTTAAAATTGTTCTAATTAATTTGTGCATTGACATATGTGTGGTGAGGTATTCAGAAGTGCCAGTTGTTGTTTAAGTGTAACAATGTGGTGTCCAATAACTGCATTTTTTTCCCCCAATGACCTCAGTGTGTTACAGCTTTCCTTTCAATCACCATAGAGTCATAGAGAAAGATGATCTAGAAACAGATGTGTTGGTCCCCTGAATCAGCATCGGTCATCAGCCACTCAATTTTACCTGAATTCTCTCTAACCCATTACATACTCCACACATTATCAACAATATCCTCCAGATTCTACCCCTCACCTACAAACTAGGGATGATTTACAGCAGCCAATTAACCTGTCTATGAGCACGTCTTTTGGGATGTGGGAGGAAGCCAGAGCATCTCAGAGGAAATCCATGCGGACACTGGGAGAATGTGCAAACTCCACACAGACTGCATCAGAGATCAGTGATTGGACATGGGTCTCTGGAATAGTGAGGCAGCTGCTCTAACCTCTGCACCACTATGCCACTCATTGCAGTCTCTTATCAAGTTTGGATCAAGGGCACCCAAATGTCACCATTTAATTTAATACTTGATGAGAGTATATGGCTTTCGTAGAGGCATACAGCATGGAAACAGGCCCTTCGGCCTAACTTGCCACACCGGCCAACATTCCTACCTACACTAGTCTCACCTGCCTGCGCTTGGTCCATGTCCCCCCAAACCTGTCCTATCCATGTACCTAATTGTTTCTTAAACATTGCGATAGTCCCTGCCTCAACCACCTTCTCTGGGAGCTCTCTCCATACATCCACCACCTTTTGTGTGAAAAGGTTAGCGCTCAGATTCCTATTACATTTTTTCCCCTTCACTTTAAATCTATGTCCTCTGCTTCACGATTCACCTACTCTGGGCAAGAAACTCTGTGCATCTGCCCGATCTATTCCTCTCATGATTTTATGCACCTCTAGTCACTTTTCTGGATCTCTGCTGTTTAATTTTGGTATGTGGAGTGAAATATGATGTCGTAACTCATTCCTATGTTGTTGCAGGTGGCACAAAGAATGTACAACATGGGTTGCTATGAAATCTCACTGGGAGACACAACAGGAATTGGTACACCTGGGGACATGAAGGAAATGCTTCAAGCGGTGCTGAAGGAAATTCCCAAAAATGCACTGGCAGTTCATTGCCATGACACATATGGGCAAGCTCTGGCCAATGTCTACGTAGCTCTGCAGGTAAGTCCAAGTTTAGCTGAATGGGCAGATAGGCTAAACCAGGGCAGTGAGAGTTTGACCACGGAGTTCAAGTCAAGTCATGTCAAGTCAAGTCAAGTTTATTCGTCACATACACATACGGGATGTGCAGTGAAATGAAAAGTGGCAGTGCCTGCAGACTTTGTGCAAAAAACAACCAAACAAACAACCAACAAACTACAAACAGAATCACATGTTCTTTTCCATATTAACTATTGTGGGCGGTATTGTGGTACAGTGAGTTAGTAGAGTTAGTCCCTGGTGAGATAGGAGTTTACAGTCCGAATGACCTCTGGGAAGAAACTCCTTTTCATCCTCTCCGTTCTCACAGCATGGCAACGGAGGCGTTTGCCTGACCGTAAGAGCTGGAACAGTCCGTTGCATTGGTGGAAGGGGGCTCCCATTATCTTATTGGCTCTGGAGTTGCACCTCCTGATGTATAGTTCCTGCAGAGGGGCGAGAGAAGTTCCCATAGTGCGTTCGGCTGAACGCACTACTCTCTGCAGAGCCTTCTTGTCCTGGGCAGAGCAATTCCCAAACCAGATTTTAATGTTTCCGGACAAGATGCTTTCCACAGCCGCAGAGTAGAAGCAGTGGAGGATCCTCGGAGACACTCTGAATTTCCTCAATTGCCTGAGGTGGTAAAGGCGCTGCTTTGCCTTACTCACGAGTGCTGCAGCGTGCGATGTCCATGTCATATCCTCAGAGATGTGGACTCCCAGGTATTTAAAACGGAGTTGCGGAGGGAACGGTCTCTGCGGAAAGCAGAAAGGGGTGGAGATGGGAAGATAGTCCTTGCTTTCCCTCTCTCTCCATCCCCTCCCCCTTCCCAGTTCTCCCACCAGTCTCACTGTCTCTGACTGCATTCTATCTCTACTGGCCCATTCCCCTGACATCAGTCTGAAGAAGGGTCTCGACCCGAAACGTCACCCATTCCTTATCTCCAGAGATGCTGCCTGTCCTGCCGAGTTACTCCAGCATTTTGTGTTTACCTTTGATTTAAACCAGGGCAGGACTTAAACAGTAAATGGCAAGGCCCTGAACAGCATTGTACAACAGAGATCTAGGGATACAAGTGTACATGAAGTGGCAGCACGGGTGGCATGCCTTCATGACACGGGGCACTGTCATGTAACTGCTGCACAAGGCTTTGGTACGACCTCTTTTGGAGTATTGTGTACAGTTCTGGTCACCGAGCTTGCGAGAAAACACCATTAAATTGGAAAGAATACAGTAAAAATTCACAAGAAAGTTACTGGGACTGGAGGGCACAGTCTCTTTCCCAGGAAGTCTAAGACTGGAGGGCATAGATTTTGTGTTAAAAGGAGGAATTATTTAAAAGGAACGTATGGGACAGGTTTTTAATGCCAGTGGTGATGGATATATGGAATGGACTGCCAGGGGAAGTGGCAAAGGAAGGTACATTTACAACATTTAAATTACATTTTGACAGGTGTATGGAGAGGAACAGTTTACAGGGATGGTGATTAAATGGAAGCAGATGGGACTAGCTCAGGGTTAGCATTTACAATTTGGGCCGAAGAGCCTGTTTTCATGCGGTATAACTCTAGGGCAATGTAGTGTACAGTGACTATGTTGATTGCTGTTTGCAATGCTTAGCACCTATAGTTTTATTTAGTTTTAGAAATACAGCGCAGAAACAGGCCCTTCGCCGCATCGAGTCCGGACCGACCAGCGATACCCGCACACTAACGCTATCCTACGTACTAGGGACAATTTACAATTATACCAAGCCAATTAATCTACAAACCTGTAGGTCTTTGGAAGACGGAGGGAACCGGAGATCCGGAGAAAACACTCGCAGGTCATGGGGAGAACGTACAAACTCCGTACAGCCAGCACCCGTAATCAGGATCGAACCCGGGTCTTCGGCGCTGTAAGGCAGCAACTCTACCGCTGTGCCACAGTGGCACCCTGCAGATAGCTAATGCCCATCAGTATTGGCAGACTGCAATTTAAGTCACTTAATTCTAACAGCTTGTTCTGGAATAGATGGAGCGAGTGTATATCAGTTTTCTCAGTACAGTTCTGGAACTGTGGTGTAGGAAGTGAAGCAAGAAGTGTTTATCCTCAGGGCGGGAGAGCTTCCACAGCCCCAACCCCACCCCATTTCTGCGGTGGGGGAGGGGGGGGGGGGGGGAGGAATGGGAAGACATTGCCAAGGATGTCAGTTCCAAGAGCGTTGGAACAACTTTGTTGTTGGAATCGGACTTCATCGGTGTAACCAGAATTCCTGAGGTCTGCATAGTTCCACCAGTTGCCGCCTCATTTAGTCAAAAATTACCATCATCATTATCCTGCAAACTTCCCATCACACTATGAAATCTCCTGCATCTCACACTTATTATTACACTTACATTTATTTCACACTCATTTATACATCATTGCCACCTTGCATCGTCCAAGGGCCTTCACAACAGAAGGATGTTTAACTGTCTGCAAATTAAGCAGAAAGCTTGAAGTTCTGAAGAAAGGTCTCGACCCGAAACGTCACCCATTCCTTCTCCCCAGAGATGCTGCCTGTCCCGCTGAGTTACTCCAGCATTTTGTGTCTATCTTCGGTGCAACCAGCATCTGCAGCTCCTTCCTACACGGAAAGCTTAATGTTCATTTTGTTCCATCGGTGTGACTCTTCCTCTCAACCTGTACATGAAAGATCTATGTTAAAGGAGTGGGGACGACTTCGTCTGCAAAGAGCAGCCCTGACAGTTTAAATTGCCGTTTTATTTGCGAACTGTTTTTTTTTTGTCTCATTCACAGCCCCCCCCCAAGAGTGCAACAGTACTTTTCAGGGAAGTCATCAGCTCCGAAGTGAACGAGTAGACAAAGCTTTATCAACTCGGTGATGTATGTGAACGTGTCAGTCACACCGCGTTCGAGTTCAGGGTAAAATAGACGCTTAAGGGCTTGCGCTTCGTTTATCTGCAAACTGTTGAACCGCGTGATGGGTTCGTGCCAGACGGACGGGGGGAAAGGGATCTGTTCATTATCCCTCCGTGTGACACGAAACCACGATAACAGGATACCAGAGAAAGGGATGTTGCTTGAACTGAGCGCCACCCGAACCCTCTGGGCAGATCACAAGGTTTTGTGGTGTGTAGCGGTATAAATGACAGGGGGGCCGCGGCAGCTTTGCAGTGTGTGAGCTCCACTGTCCAATCTACTGATGGATGCGATGTAGCGACGTCGCTCTCCCCCCTTCCGCGCCCATCTCTGGCAACATGTCCCTCCGGCAACCGGTATTGTCTGACAGTGGGAGCTAGATGCACAAAGGTGCCAGTCAGTCAATAACTCTCTCTCTCCCCCAGCTCTCTCCTTGCAGTGCCGCTTCTTTTGACTGTTGCAGGACGCGGTAACTTCATTAGTTATACCGCAATAATAGAACGAAAATATTACATTACGCCGCACAAAGCGAACGGGAATAATCGTAATCTGTGACGTTGTCCCTGCTTCATGATATAATGGTGTGAATGTCATTACTGCTCTGAACAGTCTCAGAAAAACTCTAACCATCAATTGAATAAGGAAGGACTGGGGGCTAAATACGAATGTAAAAAAAAAACTCCAGTCCCTAATCCTCACTCCACAGCGAGGTCTGAAAGCAAAATGATAATTTCTGCACATCCGGACGAATTAACTCCCTAATTGTTCTCAAGAGATGGTGTCATCGGCAATGCGGCATTGATAGGCAACGTCTCCATGCTCTGGAGTTGTGCGGCTTGCTGGACTATTTTGGCAGACGATCACCAGTCAGCCACACAAGCTTGGATTCACTGTCGGGGAGAACGTGGGAGGTCGGGAAGATTTACTTCTCAAAAAGACACTAATGAACCATAATTTTAAATCGCCATCTGATAGTTTCCTGAGCTCTATTGTAATGCCAATGTTTTTTTAAATAATTCTCCAATTATTTAATTGGCTGGATTTAAATACCCCAGAGCGGGATTTGAACTCGTGTCACCTGATGATTTGGTCCAGATTGCTCGGGTATCAGTCTTGCAATGTAACCCTTATGTAACCTTTCTGTTCTTGATAACACTATCAAAGGGTGGCCGGACCGCAGAGCAACGGGAAAGATTTAATGTGTTGGAAGGAACTGCAGATGCTGGTTTACACCGAAGATAGACATAGAATACTGGAGTAGCTCAGCGGGTCAGGCAGCATCCCTGGAGAAAAGGGATGGGTGACGTTTCGGGTTGAGACCTTTCTTCATGCTGAGAGTCAGTGGAGAGGGAGACTAGAGATGTGGAAGGGTAAAGTGTGAAAATGACCGATGTAATTCCTCGCTCTGGATTTAGCTAGTGTTGGGATTGATGAGAGGAGGAGGAGGGTAGTTGGGGAAGTGTTAGAGGGTGTGGGGCATGGTGGGGAAGGGTTGTGTGATGGTGGTGAAGGGTGGTGCGGAAGGGTTGTACAGTAATGGTGGGATCCAGTGGCAACAGTGTGGAGATGGTTGTTTCGTTTCCCCTCATCCCCGAGCACTTCCTCCCCCTCTTCTTCATGTGTGGGAGGGGATGGGGGGAAGTGGGGTGTGTAGTGGGGGGTTGTGGAGTGGGAGGGGAGGAGGGGTGTGTGCGGATGGGGAGGTGTAAGGGGGGGATGCTGGTGTGGGGGGAGGGGTACGCGGGGGAGGGGTACGTGGGGGAGGTGTGTGTGGCAGGGGAGGAGGTGTGTATGTGGGCAGGAGGTGTGGGAGGGGGGAGGTAGGAGGGGGAGGATGGATGTGGGAGGGGGAGGAGCGATGCGTGAGGGGGTGTGTGTGGGAGGGGGTGTGTGTGGGAGGGGGTGTGTGTGGCCGGGTGAGGGTGTGTGTTGTGGGGGTGTGTGTGTGTGGGGGGAGGGGTGTGTGGGCAGGGGGAGGGGTGTGTGGGGGCGGGGGGTGTTGGCGGGTGGGTGTGGGGGGGATGTTGTGGGGGGAAGGGGGGTGTGGGTACGGGGGAGTTGTGGGGGAGGAGGTGTGTGGGCGGGGAGGAGTGGTGAGTGGTGTGTGGGCGGGGGGGAGGGGACGATCACCCCCACTCGGATGAGCTCGGAGAAAAGACGGGGAAGAGCCATGCGTGAGAGGAGGGGAGGAGCCAGCGAGGGGGACCAGAGGGGTAGTAGCTGGAATTGGCGGTGGGATGGGGACTCACTGCGGGCGCTGGTCGCTGGTCATTCTCCACCGGGATCAGATTCTCCGCTTTCCGTTTGGCGACATCGGCGACATCTCCGACTCTGGGGTGGGCTGGGTCTCCCACGCTGGGCTGGGCTGGACAGGGTATCTGACGCTGGGTTGCTTGGGGGTGAGCTGCTTGGGGCTGAGCTGCTTGGGGCTGGGCTGCTTGGGGCTGGGCTGCTTGGGGCTGGGCTGCTTGGGGCTGGGCTGCTTGGGGCTGGGCTGCTTGGGGCTGGGCTGCTTGGGGCTGGGTTGCTTGGGGCTGAGCTGCTTGGGGATGGGCTGCTTGGGTCTGGGCTGCTTGGGGCTGGGCTGCTTGGGGCTGGGTTGCTTGGGGCTGTGCTGCTTCGGGTCCCTCCGAAAATTGTGCCCGGTTGGAGACCTCTGCCGGCCATCCTCAGCTCTAGTAAAGACGCGATGGCGCAGGAAGGGCTGGACCGTCCCGGTGAGTGACAGGGGAAGAGACTAATCTGCGTTGCGCTGAACGGCAGGAGAAGAGATCAATCTGCGCACACGCTGTTTTTTAATATTTTATAAACCTCGCTAACTTTAACGACATTCCACGATCGGAACAAAACTTGGTGCAATCACAGCATAGAAGTGAACTGGCGAAAAACCGTAGTGCTATCGCGAACCGTTTTTGCGCAAATAGAAAGACCACACAAACTGGAAGATAACAAGATCAGAGTTTTAGTTATGTATAGGTTACATCTTTCCATAAGAACATCAAATACTAAAGAGCACAGCTTCAAGGTGGAAGGGTTTAAAGGAGATGTGCGGGGCAAGTTTTTTTATCTAGAGGGTGGTGAGCGTCTGCAACATGCAGCCGGAGGGTGGTGGTTGAGGCAGATTCGACAGTGGCATTTAAGAGACTTTTGGATAGAAACATGAATATACAGGGAATGGAGGGCTATGAATTATGTGCAGGCAGAAAACTGTTGGTCTTGGTCTTGGCAACATATTTGGGACAGACCTTGTGGGTCATAGGGCCTGTTCTTGTGATAACGTCATAAGTGATAGAAGCGGAATTCGGTCATTCGGCCCATCGTCCACTCCGCCAATCAATCATGGCTGATCTATCTCTCCTAACACCATTCTCCTGCCTCCTCCCCATAACCCTTGACACCCGTACTGATCAGAACCGTGATGTTCAGTTCTATGTTTTACCAAGACCTTAGATTAGGAAGCCATCTTTCTTCATCCCACTGTGGAAATGTTTAACATTTTGAGCTTCAGCCCAAGTGAGCTTTAGTGCACCACCCCTACTCCAACCCAACCAACACAAGCAAGAGCAACATGATGTGGGGAACGTGCCTCTGAAGCCCCAGTGGCTGCCTGTTGGGTGATCTTCAGAGCAGATCGCTATCAGAAAATGACAAGGGCACTGTTTAAATGGAAATGATGCACATTCTACAACGTTATCCTGTCTCAAGATGTTTCAAAACCTGTAAGTCTAAGTTAGCGAAAAGCTTTCAACATTAGTCCATCAAATGTACATAATTTGGTTATCAAGGTGAAAGTGAAGAAATGGAAACGTGGTTTGCAAATTAATCGACAAAAAATTAGCAAGAATATCTATTGCATTTAGAAACATAGAAAAATAGGTGCAGGAGTAGGCCATTCGGCCCTTCGAGCCTGCACCGCCATTCAATGTGATCATGGCTGATCATCCAACTCAGTATCCCGTACCTGCCTTCTCTCCATACCCCCTGATCCCTTTAGCCACAAGTGCCACATCTAACGCCTTCTTAAATATAGCCAATGAACTGGCCTCAACTACCTTCTGTGGCAGAGAATTCCAGAGACTCACCACTCTCCGTGTAAACAATGTTTTCCTCATCTCGGTCCTAAAGGAATTCCCCCTTATCCTTAGACTGTGACCCCTTGTTCTGGACTCCCCCAACATCGGGAACAATCTTCCAGCATCTAGCTTGTCCAACTCCTTAAGAATTTTGTAAGTTTCTATAAGATCCCCCCTCAATCTTCTAAATTCCAGCGAGTACAAGCCGAGTCTATCCAGTCTTTCCTCATATGAAAGTCCTGATATCCCAGGAATCAGTCTGGTGAATCTTCTCTGTACCCCCTCTATGGCAAGGATGTCTTTCCTCAGATTTGGAGACCAAAACTGTACGCAATACTCCAGGTGTGGCCTCACCAAAACCCTTTTTTTTACAGAACAAAACCAATGGAAAGATAATAATCACTTTTTTCGAAAGTCAGACCTTTGTTTCTTATAACCGGGTCAGCCATTGTTAAATGGTTTACCATTCTTCACACCCACTGCTTACAACTGTAAATGACATCCTCTGATGGCTATTCAAGCTACTGAAACCAGGAAAATCCAAGTTCTGTTTTCAGTTGGTTCCACATTTGCTGCTATCACCCAGACTCGATTGATTGAAAGATAAAGTAGGTAGAAAGGTCTTTCAGCCCACCAAGACCATGGTGACAATTGATTAACCATTTACATTAACCAATTGTACCATCTACACTGGGGGCAATTTTTACAGAGCCAATGAGCGTACAAACCAGCATGCCTTTAAGATATGGGAGGAAACCAGAGGACCCGAAGGAAATCCACACGGTCGGAGGGAGAATGTGCAAACTGCACGCATACAAAATTTGCTTAAAATCAAAATGGGCTTCAAGCATTAGCCCCCGATGAATCCTTGGACAAGACCCTTGATGTTGTGTCCTAAAAATGTCATAAAATTCCAGTAATCCAGCATACCAATACTCATATCAAAAAACCTCCTCACCTGTATCGGCCTATTACCTAGGAATATCTATTAAAGACTCTATCCCCTACTTCCAATTCTTTCTGTCTATGCCGCATCTGCGCCCAGGATGAGGTTTTCCATACAAGATCATCGGAGATGTCCCCATTCTTTAGGAAATGGGGGTTCCTCTCTTCCATTATAGATGAGGCTCTCACTAGGAGGGTCTCAATATCCCACAGCTCTGCTCTTGCTCCCAATCCCCCCATTCGCAACAAGGACAGTCCCCCTTGCACTCCCCTTCTACTGCATCAGCCATCGCATACAGCATATAATCCTCCAACACTTTTGCCACCTCCAACGGGGGCCCACTACTGGCCATATCTTCCCATCTCCACCCCTTTCTGCTTTCCAAAGAGACCGTTCCATCCACAACTCCCTGGTCAACTCGTCCATGCCCATCCAAACAACCCCCTCACCAGGTACTTTCCCCTGCAACCGCAGGAGATGCAACACCTATAAATTGGCTCCCAAAGCTTACCCCCCTAGTCTAGTTCAGTAAAAACACTGACTGAAGCACTGGACCAACTAATCTTTATTTTTAGAACAAACACAAATTTCCCTATACGATACCTAACCACCGTGGGTTCGATCCTTGTATCTGCCTTGCCAAGCCCTTCAGCTACTTGCAAGCAGACACTGCCCAATAGGTCACGCAGGCCCAAGCGCTCTTCCAGAAGATCGACACTGATCTAAAATGGGGGCTACCTTTTATAGGTCCACATATCTTGAGGGGCCGAACTACATAGGGGTGGTTCCCCTTTCAATCCAATCTTACATATTGGATATTGAGGGTAGTTAAGGCCAGTTCATTGGCTATATTTAAGAGGGAGTTAGATGTGGCCCTTGTGGCTAAGGGGATCAGAGGGTATGGAGAGAAGGCAGGTACGGGATACTGAGCTGGATGATCAGCCATGATCATATTGAATGGCGGTGCAGGCTCGAAGGGCCGAATGGCCTACTCCTGCACCTAATTTCTATGTTTCTATGTTACATATCAATTACATCAATACATTATTGACAGTTCCCCAACCCAATTACAGAGAGTCTTAAACAATCTTACAGAAACTTCTGGAAGGAAGTCAGGTTAACTGAATAATGCAACATTTACCCTGGAACACAAACAATTCTGCCAGGGCTTAACACTCCGGCCAATCAACAAACAGCAGGGTAACCATCTTGCAAGATTATTTACATTATTTACAATCCCTTTGCAGCAATCCAATCAAAGCAATGCATTTAAGTTTCTTTGCAGAGTTTTAATACATATTAGCAATTAGGAGGAAATTAGGAGAACACCTGGATCTTTCATCATCCTGCATATCAATCTGAGGCTCAGACTGGCCGGTGCCATCCACAGCCTGTTTTTTTCCACTGACAAAGGTTACGCAAATCTTTCAAATGCAATGATCCTCCATTTTATAGTGTCTTTAATTTGGTAAATATGAACACACCTGTCCCTTTACCCCTCCCCTCAACTCCATCCAAGGACCCCAACAGTCTTTTCAGGTGAGGCATAGATTTACTTGCACCTCTTCCAACCTCATCTACTGTATCCACTGTTCCAGATGTCAACCTTTGCACATCCGTGGGACCAAGCACTGGCTTGGCAATCGTTTCGCTGAACACCTCTGCTCAGTCCGCCTTAACCTACCTGATCTCCCGGTTGCTCTGCACTTTAACTCCCCCTCCCATTCCCAATCTGACCTTTCTGTCCTGGGACTCCTCCATTGTCAGTGAGGCCCAGTGCAAATTGGAGATATTTTGCTTGGGTAGCTTACACCTCAGCAGTATGAACATTGACTTCTCTAACTTCAAATAGCCCTAGCTTTCCCTCTCTCTCCATCCCCTCCCCCTTCTCACTTCCCCCACCAGTCTTACCTGCCAGACTTTGTTCTGCCCATCCTCTCTTCAGGCTTCCTTCCCCTTCCCTCCCACAGTCAATTTGAAGACCAGTCCTAACCTGAAACATCACCTATCCATGTTCTACAGACATGCTGCCTGACCCACTGATTTACTCCAGCAATTTGTGTCTTGTCTTGTAAACCAGCATCTGCAGCTCCTTGTTTCTACAATTGACTATTCCACTGCAAAATCTCCTCAAGGTACTTTGAAAAAGTAATCCTTCTTCAGAAACGCTCCTTCAAACAGTTCCTTGTTTCTACTATGGTGATGTTAGACTGTCAGATTTTCCAGAGCATTGAATGTGCTTTCTATTAGAACTTCTAATTAGCAGTCTGAAGAAAGGTTCCGACCTGAAACATCACCTATTTCTTTTCTCCAGAGTTGCTACAGCTGAGTTGTTCTAGCATTTTGTGTCTATCTTCGGTATAAACCAGCATCTGCATCTCCTTCCTACACACTACTAATTCAGTTTATTGAATGTTAAACAGCAATATAATAGATTTTCCAGAGAGGCTGGTAAGTTTAAAGGGATTGTGCGAACTGGTGCCCCGTTAAGTTGAAAGGGAATGGAGGAAACGTCACCTGGTGGGCCAGATGCTGAAACATCGGGATTTCCGAATAGTCGAAGTTTCATTCAAATAAGGAGTCGGGATTACCAATGAACAGAATGTAGATCTGTGACGACTGTACTCGGGTGGACTATTTAATTAAAGAGTAAGTCTGTAAAATAATATACAACGGCAGTAAGATTACATTGCCTGTGTGGGGTGCTATTTTGGAAAATGTTGAATTGAATGATGTGAAAAATGAACTATTTCACCCATACACAGCAAGTTAGGGAGAATCACAACTGTTCATCATTAGCTACAAGGTACAGTTATAGCAATCCAGTGTGGAAAATATAATATAGAGTATGTATTTATATGAAAAGATTCAGCATAATGGTGCCTGCCGGTTGAGATGAAGAATAACACGAACTATAAATAAGCCTAAGTTTTGAGCAGCCACTTGGCAATTAAGGTACTTACTATGGTAGCTATTTAAAATGTTATATTTTATTTTATTAATCCAACCGCAATATCCACTGAAGTTCATTCGTTTCACTTTGGAATTTGTGGAAAAATAAATAATAGTAAGAATGGAGTCATTGAAACTAGTTTGGAGAACCATCGACTGAATTGGCCAACCACTGTCAATTAGCGTTTGAACCTTGCAAGGGTGGTTTGAGTTTACACGACACAAATTATGCTGCGTACAATATCCTTTGCTGATGTTAGTGAAAGCAGGGAGCGGAAGCACAGAGCACAAACCAGACCCGGCGCATTTTTGTTGCCAATGCAAACAACAGTTAAAAGCCCAGAGTGAGAGGAATCACTTGAAATACAGGCCATGGATCTACAGTTCAACTAAATCAGCAGTTTTGGCCATTGCTGGCAAAAAGGAGCTGTAGAGTGAAGATATTCAGCAATGACTGGCCTGTATACTTTAACACTGGTGGTTGATTAAACAAACATAAAGAAGAGGTCATGTGAAGGGGACTGCCTTAATTTCACTTCACTCTGGAATCTGTGACATCTGGCCAAGTAAAAGAACTTGGAAAACATCTCCAGCAGTCTCATGGCAATAAACTGGACATGTGGTAAACATAGTGATGGGTAGCTTGTTTAAAGTTCAAAAATCCCAGGAAAGCTTGGGTTGATAATGTTTACTGTGAAAATTTACATCTCAATGTAAATAATTCACTGAGGAAGATATAAAATTAATTATTTACATGTTTTTTGAGCATGGTTTGAAATTGGACAATAAGTTCTTGGGTATCATGTTTTTATTGTTAAGGGTTACTTGCACTGTCATTTTTATCCTGCTGCTTTGTAGACTGGGTTCTGTTTTTACGACAGGTATGTATTTTATAACTGGGCACTTAACGGTTCCTCAATTACTGATTGCCGTGCCTGTTGAGAAATAAGATAATCATAAAAATAAAGGCACTTTCACTGGCAATCATGTAGTAAGTGTAATATTATTAAAAGCAGTTAGAGTATTTTGCCCTCATCTGTCATGTTTGTAAGAATGTGGAAAGTTGAGTTATATGAAACATGTTGCCCAGGAAAGAAATACTCTAACTGCTTTTAATATTATTGCACTTACTACATGTTTGCTGGTGATAAATGCCTTCATTTTTTAATTTACAAAGATAATATTGCGATTATGATATAAGAGCCTTAGTTTATTTAAACAAACAGAAAAGCACTGAGGAAGAAAATAAAGAGGCCTGGATATCCTTAGACCAACCTCCACAAATACTTTCTGCCATGTTTATTATTCAAATCGTGAATAAGACCTTGGGTTAAAAAAAAGGAAGCTTATTAGAACATTTTGCATGATGGGCATTAGAAGGGAGTAAATGACTGTTTTATATTTTCTGGCCAGAGTTTTGCCTGCCCAAAGGCAATCACGGTTAAACATATTTAAAAAAATGCAGAAGCTGAACATTTAAAATAATAGCCGAAAATGCTGGAAATATTCGGCAGATGAGGCCGGATCTGTGGCAGGAGAAACAGAGCTAACATTTCTTGTGGAAGACCCTGTGTCATAACCTGGAAGGAGATAAAAGAAAGTTGTTGAGCTGTAGAGAGGGAGACATGGTGGCGGTGGGGTTGAGTCATGGACAAGGTTTTCTTGTCAATGAGTGAACGGGAGCAGTTAGAGAGTGAGAATATGCAGGAGTTGCAAAATGCAGATCAGGAGGACAGAAACCAAGCTACCTGAAGCTGTAGGATTCAGCACAAAGTTTAGAAGGCTGCAACATGCTCAGACAGAAGATGAGGTGTTGTTCTTCAAGCTTGTGTCGGGCCTCATTGTAACAGTGGTGGAGACCATAGACTGTTAGGTTGGCGTGGGATGGGTTGGAGTCTCAAATAACAGTCTTGTGCACATGTACCAATTAATGATTAAAAGAACCAGGCGTTTGCCATAAACGTCATGTGCCTTTTAATGCCTTTTTTGATGATTTCACCAGGATAATGCCTTTTTCACAATCGAGTGCCTAAATCAGCCGTTTTTTGCCCTTTTGTTAAAAGGTCATGCTATTTTCTCTAGTTGTACCATGATTACAATGATGTTTCCTATGTTAACACGTTAATATGAATGTTATTATTAATGTGTTAACATAGTATAACTTACAAGAAAACTTCCACAACCGGGGCCAACCGGGAGAGCCACAGTCGGTCATTCATTTATGGGGGGGGGGGGGGGTGGGGGAGGAAAGAAAGGAAGAGGCAGAGACAGTAGGACTAGATGGAGAGCTGGGAAGGGGGAGGAAGGAGAAGACAAGGGCTATCTAAAATTATAGAAGTCAATGTTGATCCGCTGGGGTGTAGACTACCCAAGCAAAATACCCAAGCATGTCTCCTCATTACATTTATTGCTGGTTCCAATTGCAAATCTGAGTTTGAGTGATCTGTGCAAGGCATTCATTGATGCTGGAATTCCACTGTGGTAATTGGAAAACAAATCTCTGCAGTTTTTTAGAGAAATACACAGATGAGCATATACCAAGCGAGTCATCATTACAGATAAATTAAGTTGACTGCAACTTCAGCATTGTTGTGCAGAAAATTAGAGATGAAGTTGCATGCAACAAAATATGGATCTCAATAGACGAGACAACTAATGCTGTAGGGAGATATGTTGCTAATGTGGTCATCGGTACACTGGAGGCAGGTCAACCATCAAAGGAGTATTTATTGACATTGGAAGTATTGGAGAAGTCAAACAGCTCATCTGTTGCTCAGTTGTTTATATCTTTACTTGCTGTACTTTGGCCAGAAGGTATAAAACACGAGAATGTTCTTCTGTTTGTGACTTAAAGTTTTATATCCCAAAATGTTGCATTTGACATGCTTAGCTCAAGGCCTTCATAGAATTGGCAAGCTACATACGTAGCTTGTTTCCAAATGTCAATCGCCTAGTTGCTAATGTAATGAAAAACTTCCTCAAAGCACCGTCACGTGTGCAGTTTATAACATAGAAACATAGAAAATAGGTGCAGGAGTAGGCCATTCGGCCCTTCGAGCCTGCACCGCCATTCAATATGATCATGGCTGATCATCCAACTCAGTATCCTGTACCTGCCTTCTCTCCATACCCCCTGATCCCTTTAGCCACAAGGGCCACATCTAACTCCCTCTTAAATATAGCCAATGAACTGGCCTCAACTACCTTCTGTGGCAGAGAATCACAGAGACTCACCACTCTCTGTGTGAAAAATGTTTTCCTCATCTCGGTCCCAAAGGAATTCCCCCTTATCCTTAGACTGTGACCCCTTGTTCTGGACCTCCCCAACATTGGGAACAATCTTCCTGCATCTAGCCTGTCCAACCCCTTAAGAATTTTGTAAGTTTCTATAAGATCATCCCTCAATCTTCAAGGTAGATTGTTCAAGGAAATGGCACCCGAGATTCCGCTACCTCCTCAGCCCGTTTTGACTAGGTGGGGTACATGGTTCTCTGCTGTACTCTACTATGCTGCAAATTTTGAAAAGATAAAATAAATCGTCAACTGTTTTGAAGAAGAAGAATCTGCTGCAGTCAGGATTGTCAGTGAAATCATGCAGAGAAAGTCCCTCCACTGCGATCTTGTATTTATTGTTTCCAATTTTACAAACTTCCCACAAGCTATCACTTCCCTTGAGAAACATGGCAAAACATTAGTGAATAACTTGCAGGTTTTCAATAAAGAAACTGACGATAGTCGTAAAGTTCCTGGCGATGTAGGTAAAGACATACAAGGAAAATGTGAGAGAGTGATTTTAGCTAACAAAGATAACCATATAACCATATAACAATTACAGCACGGAAACAGGCCTTCTCGGTCCTTCCAGTCCGTGCTGACCATTCATTTTCCCCTAGTCCCATCTACCTGCACTCAGACCATACCCCTCCATTCCCTTCCCATCCATATACCTATCCACTTTACTTTTAAATGTTAAAATCGATCCTGCCTCCACCACTTCTGCAGGAAGATCATTCCACACAGCCACCACTCTCTGAGTAAAGAAGATCCCCCTCATGTTACCCCTAAACTTCTGTCCCTTAATTCTCATGTCAAGATCTTGAAGAAATTGAAAATATAGCTAAAGTTCTCAAAGGTAGTTGTAATGCACAAGATATCGACATGAATATAGAGTCTGTAGTTTGTTTCGGGTATGCACCAGTGACCTCAGCTGAGGTAGAAATAAGTTTTTCACACCTGAAGCATATTCTGTCTGACAGACGGCATAGTTTAACACCAGATAATTTGAAACAAATGTTAGTAATTATGTGCAGCCAGGCAACTGGTCATTTAATGTAGCATACCTTTATATTATAATTTTTTACCATATTTTGGTGGTGGAAATAAACGCCTGTTATGCCTTTTTTGTCAATAAATGCCTTTTTCTTGCCTTTTTTGTAATTTTATTATGCCTTTTTGCTTGCCTA
Organism: Raja brachyura; assembly: GCA_963514005.1. Next base: position 94,374,470 of record OY740785.1, on the reverse strand, counting down.
TTTCAGAGTTTTTTAGTGCTTAAATATCCTGGCTCTAATGATTAGTATCTACATTATTTCCGTTTTTCCATCAAGCATGTCCATACCAAGAAAATAATTTTTTGCATGTGCGATTTTTGTAGTTCTTGTCAGTTTGCTCGTATGCATTATTTTTGGTTTGGATCATGCCATTTCCATTGTTCTATTCCTTTGGCTTTGAATAGGTGAGATTATAGTGAGTCAAGCTTCGTAAAATGTTTTATTAATGAATGTTTTATTAATACAACTATTTATTTATTTATTAATAACAATGCTTGGAATGTTGAGTTTAAATGACCTAAATTTCCTCTTGAATTTTCTGCGGCGCAACATTATCTATTTACACTGATTAGTTTAGATAATCCATTCCTAATCTTTTGTTTTGTTTCTTAAGCAGAAAGTAATTAATTATTTTGGCTAGAACATCCTGTTCCTTGGGATTAGTAACTAAGTATTCTGATTTGCAATGATGAGGGAAGAGGGTTGTAGATGTGGTCTCTGTTTTTGCTAACACTGGAGTATACACAATGCCTTTGGTGGAGCATCCTTAACATTATCAGTTGCTTGAGTGTCCATCGTGTCACTAGGTTACTGCGAAGGTGCATGCTCTTACAGGTGGTCTTGCTTTAATAATACCTCAAGATTGCAGTAGCTGTACTTGTCAATTGTCAGTTGCTTGTCATTCGACATTGATTAAATCACTGATGATGGCTGGGATGTCAGGACTTTCATATGAGGAAAGATTGGATAGACTCGGCTTGTACTCGCTGGAATTTAGAAGATTGAGGGGGGATCTTATAGAAACTTACAAAATTCTTAAGGGGTTGGACAAGCTAGATGCTGGAAGATTGTTCCCGATGTTGGGGGAGTCCAGAACAAGGGGTCACAGTCTAAGGATAAGGGGGAATTCCTTTAGGACCGAAATGAGGAAAACATTCTTTACACAGAGAGTCGTGAGTCTCTGGAATTCTCTGCCACAGAAGGTAGTTGAGGCCAGTTCATTGGCTATATTTAAGAGGGCGTTAGATGTGGCACTTGTGGCTAAAGGGATCAGGGGGTATGGAGAGAAGGCAGGTACGGGATACTGAGTTGGATGATCAGCCATGATCACATTGAATGGCGGTGCAGGCTCGAAGGGCCGAATGGCCTACTCCTGCACCTATTTTCTATGTTTCTATGTTTCTAAAATTGGAAACAAAGTGTGAGCTGGTTAAAAGAATATATATTTTTTGTCAGCTTTTATTGCATCGTAATGTTTTTAAGTGCTTTACAACTAATGAAGAACTTTTTAAAGGTGCTGTGGCTGCAAACAGAACTGCTACTTTTATTCGCTGAAAGAAGCCACAAATGTAGCATTTTTACCAAATAATGCGACTTTATAGGGAATTGTAATGAATGAATTTCAGATGCAATAAAACACAATTTGCTGGAGTAACTCTACGAGTCAGGCAGTATCTCTAGAGAACATGGATAGACAACGTTTCAGGCTAGGACCCTTTTTCAGAATCTGAAGAATGATCCTGACCCATAATGTCACCTATCCATGTTCTCCAAGATACTGCCTGAACATTGGGTTACAACGAAGAGTCCAGGCCTGAAACATCATCTATCCATGTCCTCCAGAGATTTTCACATTGTGTTCACGATTCTAGCATTAGTTCTTTTGTCTAATGAATTTGTGGAGTTTGGAGATAACCAACAGAAGGGAAGGATGGATTATCAAACAATAACTGTGGATGCTGGAAATCATCAAGAATTCTCAGCATGTTAGGCAGTGTCTGTGGAGAGAGAAATGGAGTGAACATTTCCGGTCCAGGATGAAACAGAGTGTCAAGGTATTTGGAACAAAGATAGGAGAAGGGAGCCGAGGAAGCATGATGGTATTGAATGGGGATACAGGCTTGGGGACCTGAATGGTGTGATACTATTCCTGCAGGACCTGCTGTTTGCACCTCCAGTGTGTGGTAGCTGCACCTACCCTTCTACTTTGGAACTGGATACGGAAGTGGGAAAGTAGTGGCGATGGAATGGGGGGCAGTGGGAGCTGCCTTTAGACTTTAGAGGGCCTTCAGCCCGCCTAGTCCGTGTCGACCAGTAATTACCCCATACACTAACCTACACACTAGGGACAATCTTACAATTTAACGGCCAATTAACCCACAGTCTTGCATGTCTTTGAAGTGTGGGAGGAAAGCGGAGCACCCGAAGACAACTCATGCGGTCCCAGGGAAAATGTGCAAACTCCGTACAGACAGCAACGGTAGTTGGTCTCTGTCACAGTATGGCAGCAATTCTACCGTTTCGCCACTGTGCTAATGATGTAATGTAGGACAATGTGAACATTGCATGCGTGCTATGGTTGTCTATGCTTTGGTAGGGCAAGCAACTTAATCTTCACATGGGGACTTACATTGCAACATGACCTGCCCTTACTGCTGCTATGTTGGGGTGACCATTTCAACACAATGCATGGACTGCTATATACCTAATAAGTGATAGGAGCAGAATTAGGCCATTTGGCCCATCAAGTCTACTCTGCCATACAATCATCACTGATCTATCTCCCCCTCCTAATCCAATTCTCCTGTATTCTCCCCATAATCCATGACATCCGTACTAATCAAGAATATATCTATCTCTGCCATAAAAATATCCATTGGCTTGGCCTCCTCAGCCTTCTGTAGCAATGAATTCCACAGATTCACCACCCAATGTCATTAGCAGATCGTTGTCTTTTATTTTCTGCTCAGATATTTTGGAGCTGGATTTTTGATGGTTTTCGAATCACAGCTTGGAAATAGGTAATTTCCCTCATCAGGTCCATACTAACCATCGATCGCCTGATGTTACACCATTCCTACACTGATCCCACCTTCTTCTCCCCACATTCCTATCATCTCCTTCCAGTTTCTGCACTCATCTGCACACTGGGGACAAGTTAACACACAAACGAGGGAACACACGCAGTCACCTTGAGAAGGTGCTAATTTCACACAGGCAATCAACCGGTGATCAGGGTTGAACCCAGGACACAGGAGCTATGAGGCAGCAGCTCTACTAGCTGCACCATTGTGCCCCATTGAGTGACCCTGGGTTGACCCTGGGTCACTCAGTGGAGGTGTTAATTAAACAACTACCAAGTCCCTCTTCCTTTATAACTAACATCACACAAAACCCAACAGCAAGGCGCTTTTCTCTACTTATGGTGTGAATTGTTCTTGGAAATCCCCTGAACAAAATAATCATTCCCCCACTTCATCCAACCATCCTGGCCAGCTGTCAACATCTGGCATCAATGAACATTCATAAAATGCCTGAAGCTTATTTCTTCCCTTTCTAAATTTGAGCAAATCCATTAAAAAATAAATAAAAGCAAACAATAGCTTCCGAAACCTTTCAGAAGACAAACAGTCAAAAAAATTTCAAACATTACAAGACATATTAAGACGTGCTTCATAAAATGAAAAAAAAAGTTTTAAAAAAGCATTGGGCTGTGGAGAAGGGGTGCCCACTGGCAAAGCTGCTGCCTCACAGTTCCAGAGACCTCAGTTTAAATATGTCCTCGGGTGCTGTCTGTGTGGAGTTTGCATGTTTTCCCTGTGACCGCTTGGGTTTCCCCTGGTTTCCTCCCATCCCAAAGTAGAGTGGGTGGGTAGGTTAGTTGGCTGTGATAAATTAGCCCTGGTGTGCAGGTCGGTGAGTGGTAGAATCTGGGGGAGGGGTGTGGGTGTGATGATAAGAAGGTGGGGAGAATAAAAATGGGGTTAATGTCAGATTAGTGTAAAGGGGTGGGCTAATGGTCAGGTGGACTCAGTGGGCTGAAGGGCCTCTCTAGGCTGTGTGTCTCTATAACTCAACTTAAAGTGGGGTAGATTTATTATTGAAAGATCAAGGCATTGATGGCTATGGGGAACTGCAGAGGTGAGAAGTCGAGGCCCGCAGTAGATCAGCAATGGTCATATTGAATGGCGGGGCAGACTTGAGGAGCAACAAAACGAATATACCACCTTGCAAGCTGCACACTCGACCCCTGCAGAGTCACCTCCTCTCATTTGTGGAACAGTCTGTGTTTCCCAATTTCATTAGTCACATTGTTACTAAAAACTGGAGTGAGAGAGGGCCTATTTAGGTTAAGAAGGGAAACTTCATCCTGAATGATGTTGGGCGTCTTGCATATGTATCTGGTATCATCCAGGGCAAGCAGAAAGTGTTCCATTACCTTCTTTAACCCGTTCCTTGGAGATGAAGGGAAAGCTTTGGAAAGGCAGTGGCAAAGGTGAAGAATCACTTGCCAGAGTTTATGCAGCCTCTGATCACTTGCAACCACAGTAGTTATGTGGCTGGTTTTGTTACGTTTTTTGGTCAATGGTGATTTACCCACTCGCTCCCACTCTGTGTGTGTCCATAATGTTACATCATCCCCCGCAGATCTTAATGCAGAAGAAACATGCAATAGATGCTGGAAGTCAGTAATGCAAACAGACGTTGCTCAGCCAGGTAGTTCTCCGACTCCTGTTCATATTAATTGTATTGTAATCCATGTTATGCTTTTCATAGTGGAGGAAGTTTTAGACATTCTCCCACTTCCTGACATACACAGGTTTTTAAGGACCATGTCATGATATTTAACCGTAGCGAAGCTTCAGTAAATATTTCAGTGAATGGATTTATGGTGACTTTTCTTCCATTGTTTACAAATGTAAAAACAAGGTAATCTTATTTACTACTTTTTAAATTGCTGGTAAATAATTAATGATTTCTCTCTTCTGTAACTGCACACTGATTCAATATTTTAATTTTATCAAGAATAGATATAAAGTGCTGGAGTAACTCGGTGGGTCAGGCAGCATCTCTGGAGAACATAGATTTGGGATGAGACCTTTCTTCAGATCCTCTTCTTAATTTTATCAGTTGACTATGGGGAATATATTTGTGATCACTTTGGCACGGGATGCAGTTCCTGTTGCCATGGAGGTGCAGTGTTCAGCATGGATATGTAGGTAGGAACCAGGGAGCATTTGTTCCTGTTGGGACAGACTGCTATGTCTATGAATATGTGATGTACAGGTAGTTTTGCAGTAACAACTGTTTCCATGTCACGGTTTGAATATAATGCGATTGATGAATGAGGGAACACTATTTGTAACTCACGGGTCAGGTAGGTTATAGTGCGATTTTGATGGGGAATTGGTGAACTGCTTAAGAGTTTGCTTTAACAATTAACAAGCAGGAACAAAAAGCTATCTTGGGGGAAAAAAAACAATCTAGGGGAAAAAACTGTTTCCATCTAATCTCCCTGCAGTAAACGGACATCATTGTTTCTTAAGAATACAGCTGCTACTGTAATCATGAGTGGCTATGGAAATTGACAAGCAATAATTTTTATTGACATTTGTGCAATTACACTATATGTAAAAATTGTAATATTCAGCCTTTCGCATTTTTAGCCTGCAGTAACAAAAATAAACATGTTGCTATTAAAAATAACTTTGTGGAAATTCCGTGGGGCAATAACATTTTTACTGCGAGTCTGGAACTGTCTGGCCCCAAATCTACTTTCCCCATTGACATCATTGTTTCTACAAATTGATTTTATGTAACACGAGGCTTCTTAGGAACGTCACTAACGCATTATAGCAAAACTACCTATACTATGATCTGCAAGAAGAGTCAGAGCTGGTTGACTTAGAAGGTGGGAGTTAATGGGAGAAATAGGTGTGCCTGGCACTCACAACCTACTCCTTCCAACCATTTTCCCCACTATCTCCCGCCCTCCCATTCACCCTGCTCCTCCCCCCCCCCCCCCCCCCCCCCCCCCCCAATACACATCTCCCATCTCCGAGTCTTTCATTTTATTTTTGCCCCACTCGTAGAAAAGTGGTTCAGACAGGGCAAGCTTAGTGAGTGCTAGATGGACGCCGGTGTGGGGGTAGGGATGGGGGTGCGTGATTGGGATTTGGGTGGAATCAGTGACAAAGGGTGATGAATGAAAGAAGACAAATGGGTGCCAAATAAGGTGAGGACGGGTGAAATGTAAAGCCAGAATGGAGGGATAAAGTGAAAGGGGCATGGGGTGGGATAAAGACCAGAATAAGGGGAGAATGGGCGTACACCGAGTGGGGAAAGGGGGCCAGAGGAAAGAGAGTGAGGGAAGGGGAATGTTATTTAAAATTGAAAAAGTTAATGTTCGTCCTGTTTGGTTGTATGCTACCCTAGCAGAATATGAGATGCTGTTCCTCCAGTTTGTCTGTGGCCTCACTCTGACTATGGAGAATGCCCAGGACAGAAAGGAATGGGAAGGGAAGTAAAATTATTAGAAAACAGGAGATCCAGCAGGCCTTGGCGGACAAGCGAAACCGTTGCCGAGTTTACGCTTGGTCTTGCCGATGTAAAAGAGAGCACAGTGGAGATCACATCGAGAGCACTGAATGCAGTTGATGAAGTTTGAAGGGGTGCATGTGAACCTCTGTCTTACCTGGAAATGCTGCTGGCATCAATGGATGGAGGTAAGGGTGTGGGTGCAGGGCCAGGATATTGCATCTCCAGTAGTTGCAGGGGAAAGTATCTGGGGAGGGGTTAGTTGGAGTAGGAAGTGATGAGTGAACCAACGAGTAGTGGAGGTGCTGGTCTCTGTTAATAGTGGAAAGGGGTGGGGACGGGAAGATGTGACTGGTGGTGGGATCAGGTTGATGGTGGCTTAAATGTCCGAGGTTGATGTGTTGGATATGCAGGATGGTGATTTGAAAGGTGAGGACCAGCAGAATCTCTATCCTTGTTCCATCAGGGGGAAAGGGGAGTAAGGGCAGAAATACAGAACATAGTGGAGACTTAGATGAGAGATCCGTCCACAACAGCAGGATGGAAAATACGTTTACTGAAGAAAGAGGACATCTCAGATGTCCTAGAGTGGAAAGCCCCATCTTGGGAACAGACGCGGCAGAGATATTGAAAATAAGTGATGGCGTCCTTGCAAGAGACAGGGTGGGAGGAGGTGTGATCAGGGTAACTGTGAGATTGAACCAGAGACTAGAGTTGGAGAAAGTATAAGAAAACATTGGCAGATGGTGTATTTGCTTTGGAACAGAGGAGGCCGTGAGGATTTATAATTCAGAACTAAGGAGCTTAACATTATAAGAGAACAATTCAGCATGGAAAAGACCACATTGAGTCAGGGGAAAAAAAAACCCAGACTGAGCCTGATGAAGGGTCCCAACCCAAAATGGCATCCAAAACGTCTTCTCCCAGTGACCATGTGGGTTTTTGTTTTAGATCTTCAGTTTCCTCCCACACCCCAAATGCAGACATGTTGGTAGATTCATTGGCTTGGTATAATTGTAAATTATCCCAAGTGTGTGTAGGATAGTGTTAATGAGGGGGGATCACAGATCAGTGCGGTCTCAGTGGGCCAAGGGCCTGTTTCCACGCTGTATCTCTAAACTGAAAAAAACAAAAAAACTACCCTTTATCCTTCATTCGTGCACTGTGGACGGCTTGATTGTATTCATTCATAGTCTTTTCTCTGACTGGACAGCGCACCAACAATAGCATTTCACCGTACCTGGGTCCACTTGCCAATAATAAACTAAACTAAACTCTTTTTTCGTGCACCAAACTTACTAACCGTGAGTGAAAGCCCCATTCAATCACTGCTCAATACCACCAAACCCCACATTCCCTTTCCGCACAGTCTCCCCACCACTGTCACCCAGAAATCTCCACCAGCACCCTCCCCATCTCCAGGAAAGCTCAGGGTGGAAAATCCATACTAGCTGTTCTCACAGTTTCAACCCAGTTGCAATGACAAAAATAAAACAACAAGAAAATAAAGATCTAGAAAACAACTGGGAGAAAGTGTCAGGTGAATTTTGTCTCTAGAAACTACACATGAGTCTCCCCACCAGAAGTGCTGTCTTACATTATATTCACAATGCATCCTTAAATAGTCAGAATGATTAATACTGCCCTGCAAGTGCATTTGGACAGGTGCATGGATATATTTGGACAGGTGCAAGGATCCGAAAGGCTCAGCGGGATATGTGCCAAATGTGGGAAAATAGGACGAGCATCAATGGGAAATCTTGGTTGGTATGGAAGAGTTGGGCCAAAAGGCCTATTTTCATGATGCATGGTTCTATGACTCTGTAACTGGTTGTGGGAGCTATTCATTGATGGTCACTGTTACTTTCCGAGACATTGATTTCTTTAGTCATTTGAAGGTTTATTGATGACTTTTGAACATGGCATTTCTTTGCAGAAGAGATATAGAACATAATTTCATGCAATGGAAAATCAGCCAGAAGGCATGCGGCATGTTGGACATAGCAATATCTGACGGCGCTGGGCCAGTACTCACAGGGGTTTAGAAGGATGAGCGGGTACCTTAATGAAACGTACCGAATAGTCAAAGGCCTGGATAGAGTGGATGTGGAGAGGATGTTTCCACTAATGGGAGAGTCTAGGATCAGTGGGCAAAGGAGGTGGTGGTGAGAATAATAGAACATATCTTTAGAAAGGAGATGAGGAGAAATGTCTTTAGTCGGACGGTGGTGAATCTGTGGAATTCATTGCCACGGACAGCTGTGAAGACGGACATTGGGTATTTTTAAAGCAGAGATTGACAGGTTTTTCAAAGGTTATGGGGAGAAGGCAGGAGAATGCGGTTGAGAGGGATAAATAGATCAGCCATGATTGAATGGTGGAGTAGACTCGATGGGCTAAATGTCCTAATTCTGCTCCTCTGATTTATGAATATGAGAAAAAAAAAAGTTCTACAAAAAATGCAGGATATGAAAATGGAAAATGCTATAGATCTGACTTCTCTGGAGATAGCATATTATGCCTTACTGTCAGTGTTTGTGATGGGTATTGACACAGCAGGATAAAACAGATTAATGTGTGCCAGGCAAAAAGGTGCCAGAGGACTTGCTTGAAATCCTTGGATCATTGGACCCAGTTTGGGTTAAGGGGAAGCTATACAGTACATGTTGGCCAGGCTGGCACTAATACTTTCACAGAAAGATAAATAAATTCCGTGGGGGAGGGGGAAGGGGAAGAGGAGAAGCAGGGTGCACAGTAAGCTGGAAGAAACCTTGGGTAGCACAGTGTTGCAGCGGGTAGAGCTACTGCCTCACAGTGCCAGAGACCCAGGTTCAATCCTAACCTCGGGTGCTGTCTGTGTGGAGTTGACATGTTCTCCCTGTGGTCATGTGGGTTTCCTCCAGGTGCCCCAGTTTTCCCTCACAAAGACGTGTGCGTATTGTAGGTTAATTGGACTGAGTTAATTTAACTGTAGGTTAATTTGCTGCTAGTGTGTAGGGAGTGGATGAGAAAGAGAGATAACATTGAACTAGTGTGAACGGGTGTGATAGGCGGTCAGCATGGACTCAGTGGGCCGAAGGTGTTGTTTCCATGCTGTATCTCCAAAACAAAAAAAAATGTTAAAGAAACACAAAATGGCATTAGAATAAGTTATGCTCAGAAAATAAAGTTTAAAGATAGAACAACTGGACAGGTACTGTCCACTCTAACATTCATGTGGCCACAAAACCATGTGTAAGATATCGTCTCACCCAGGGCCGGCCTTAGGAGGTGCGTGGCCCAATTGGGAACAATTTTGGTAAGCCCCAGATTCCCAGCCAAGGTCAGTAGAAACATAGAAATTTAAATAAAGTCTATTATAGACTTTACATATCTATGGTAGAATGGAAAGTAATCAAAATATGCGCATAAAACGTGCATGTGAGTTAATGGACCAAACTGATCTAAGCTACATTTTATTAAAAAAATTGCATACATGTATGCCCCCAAGTAACAATCAAAATGTGTAGACCACCTCTGAAAAGTACAAGGGGGGGGGGGGGGGGGGGGTGTGTGTGTGGGTGTGGGTGGGTGTGTGCGTGTGCGTCTGTGCGTGTGTGAGATCTGTGCGTTATGTGTGTGAGAGAAGGGAGGGAGGGAGGGAGAGAAGGGAGAAAGGAGAGAAGGGAGGAAGTAGGGAAAGAAGGGAGGGAGTGAAGTAGAGAAAGAAGGGAGGGAGGGAAGGAGAGAAAGAAGGGAGGGAGGGAAGGAGAGAAGGGAAAAGATGGAGAGGAAGGAGGGAGGGAAGGAAAGGAGGGAAGAAGGGAAGGAAGGGAAGGAGAGAAGGGAGGGAGAGGGCTGGTGGCTGGAGCGGATGCTGGGGTCCCGGCGGACGGGTGTGAGCTGAGGCCGAGGTTTGTAAACGTTGCTCCAACCCCCGGCCCGGCCCTCCTGTATTGTTCACCGTATCTCCCCGGGGAGAGAGAGGGGTGGAGCCGGGGCTGTGTGCGTGAAGCACGGTGACTGGAGGGGCGGGAGCGCTGCCCTGGGACCGTGAGGGAACGACCCACCTCCCCTCTCCATTCCCCCTCACACCTCCTTCACATCTACCCCTCTCTTCCCCCTCCACCTCTTTACTTTCTCTCCACCCCTCTCTCCCCCCTCCACCCGGGGTAGATCTACCTGAGGTGAGAGTAGATTATTCTAGCGCGGGGCCCAATTGGGAGCAATTGGTCCAATTGGCTTAAGGCCGGCCCTGGTCTCACCTTTTGATTCTTTTCAGCTGCCATCTAAAATAGTCCGAAGGCAATAAGAGGAAAATCCTGCGTTAAAAAATCGACAGATGTTGCTTTGGTCGTTTGATTTAGGTACATTTAACATTTGGTACAGAGTTGAAAAAATTATGCCTACCTGATCCCCGCGTATAACTTCTGCGTTAAAATTATTTTTAACGGTTAGTGAGCTAGATTTAGCCTGTGTACATTTCAACCAGTGAATAAAATCTCATACCTTGAGATTTTTTATTTTTCTGGGTGAGGATGTGGTCGTAGAGTTGGAGGGAAGGGGGTATCACAGAGGATTTTATTTTTCTGGGTGAGGATGTGGTCGAGGAGTTAATTTGAGATAAAATCTCATAAGTGGGCTGCTTATACAGTATATATATATATATATATATACTGTATAAGCAGCCCACATGAGATTTTATATATATATATATATATATATATTTATATATATATATATATGTATATGAGGTTGGTCTTGGACGCTTGCAGTTAATTAACACTGCCATCTGCTGTTTTATTTCAGCAGCTGATATCCACCAGAAGAAAATTAAATTTCGAGCCTCCAGTCCATTTAGTTCCAGTGCAATCTTTCTCAACTTAAAAGACAGACCAGTAATTCCAGTTTTCGTTCAATCTATGGGTTTCATTTTTAATAAAGGGCAAAGCTAACTCCTTTTACTTCACTCATTTTCAGGCTAGCTAAAGAGCAGACATTCATATATCCATTGCTGCTCTTCACAAGGCATCCGAGACATAGGACATAGAACATAGAACAGTACAGCATAGGAATAGGCTCTTTGGCCCACAATGTCCATGCAAAACTTAATGGCAAACTAAACTAATCTAATTTTCCTGTGAGATTACATATAAATGAGGAGACACGGTGGAGCAGCGGTAGAATTGCTGCTTTACAGCGCAGAGACCCGGGAGCCTGCCTGTACGGAGTTTGTGCGTTCTCCACAACCTGCATGGATTTTCTCAGAGATCTTCAGTTTCCTCCCACACTCCAAACGCGTACAGGTTTGTAGGTTAATTGGCTCGGTGTAAATGTAAAATCGTCTCTAGTCTGTGTAGGATGGTGTTAATGTGCAGGAATCGCTGGTCGTTGCGGACTAAGTGGGGCGATGGGCCAGTTTTGGTGCTGTATCTCGAAACTAAACTAAACTACTGTACCTGCCCCTCTATTCTCTGCATCTAATAACCTCTTAAACACTACTATTGTAACTGCCTCTGCCACCATCACTGGTAACGTGTTCCAGGTACCCACCACTCGATGTATTAAAATACCGGCCCAGTACATCTCCTTCAAAATTTGCTCTTCTCATCTTAAAACTATGCCCTCTAGTCTTTGACACTTCCACCCTGGGAAAATGGTTCTGGCATGCATGCAACCCAGAGTGGAATGGATTGTCAGCTTTTCAGTCAAATGGTGTTGCACCAGAAATTCAACCAGCCAACAGTGGCTGCAGCTCCTTCTTACACTTTTGACAAGATTTCCACATGAGGCAATCCATGGGAAGACGTTATTTGACATCCACTGCACCTTTTCCTAGAGATTAGTTTGCGTTATTCTGAGGTACACCATCACTGGGTATTTCCAGAACACTGTGTTCTTACAGTTCTGCCTCTTCTGCAAGAGCGCCGTTTAAAGTGTTCTTGACCTGTGTTATATTCCGGACGGCAAAATGAAGAATAAGACTTACACATTGATTGCCTGGATCACGAGAGAGAGATTTATTACCCAGCATCCCCGCTTATATTGAACACCAACTCATTAACATACACATGAATATGTATGAATACAGTACACTGCTCTCTTTTTTTGGTATTAAATCTAAGTACTCGGTTACAATTTTGTTGTTGTGATACTTGATTTAAACCAGTGTTTATTTTACATAGCTACACATTTTTTTACTTATGCAGTAAGTTATTTAACTTACAAACCTAACCTGACTACTGGTTTCCGGATCCTGCCCGATCGTCTAACAGTAACAGGTGTAACAGGTTTAGGTGTTGACTCAACTGTATGCTTGTTTGGCTCTGCTTTAGTACCCTGACTTTGACCAGAGGAATCTGTTTCTTTGTCTGTGCTAACTGAACTTTGTGTTTCAATCACATTGGTCTCTTCCAACTCACTTTCAGATAAAATCTCAGAGATTAGGGCTTCATGCTCAGTTTCTGGTTAATCTTTGGCTGGAATCATTTGATCAACATGAACACTTTTAATCCTATCCCCAACTTCAACTAAGTACCTTTTTGTTCCACACACTTCCACTATTTTCCCAATATCCCATTTGTCTCGACTGGACTTGTTGGGAGGACTGAGAACATGAACCTGCTCATCTGGCTTGAAGTTCCTCTCCTTTTTGTTGGAGTCTAAATGGGGTTTTTGACTTAACTGTTTTTGTTCAACCCTCAAGGCCAAATTGGGTTGAACTAGACTTAGGTGCATTCGTAGCCTTCGTTTCATCAACAGTTCTGCAGGTGAGTAACCGGCTGCTGTGTGTTGTGTGGTTCTGTACTTTAGCAAGAAACTAGCCAAACGATGCCTGATACTGAGCTTTGAACTACCCGGCAAAACCTGTTTCTTGAGAGCATCTTTAACAATTCTAGCAGACCTTTTCACCGCCCCGTTAGAGGTTGGATGGTATGGGGGAACAAGTGTGCATGAACTCTTTGACTGTTCTGAACTAAACTCAGGCCCGTTATCAGAAACAAGTTCTTCCGGTAAACCATGGCATGCAAAAATTGATCACAACTCATCTATGGTACACTCAGTAGTACTGCTTGACCCCATATGCTTAACCTCAATCCGTTTGGAATGACTGTCTACTAGTACTACAAAGTGATCATTACCCTTTTCACAAAAATCTACATGAACTCTCTGAAAAGGTCTACTTGCTATGACCTGGGTTGCAGTGGTGTTTTTGGTGGTTTACTTCGGCAATTTTGGCAGACACTACATTTGCTCACCAGTGACTCGATGTCACTGTCAATACCAGGCCAATACACAAAACTTCTGGCAATTGACTTCATGCTTACTATGCCAGGATGTTCGGCATGAAGTTCATTCATAATTTTGTTTCTCAAAGGCTCTGGTACAACCACTCTGTAATCTCACTGAATGCATCCCTGCTCACATGGCAATTCATGGCGTCGATTATGGAAAGGCTACAGCTCTGAGTTCAGAACTGAGTTCAATCCACTATTGATTTCAGTCCATCCGTTCAATGTCAGTTCATAGACCTGCTTCAGCACAGTGTCTTTCTCTGTTTCTGCTGGAATTTCTGTTGCAGTCGCTGGAAAGTCTTGCAGTGTGTAGATTGAGTTCTCACTTCCCACATCAGAGTTCTCATGGGGCAACCGGGAACATGCATCTGCAACTGCGTTGCACTTGGAGCTTCTGTGCTCAACCTTGTAGTTATACTGGGACAGCAAAATTGCCCAACGCTGCATCCTTGATGCCGCCGTGGAAAGTATAGCTGACTTGGGACCAAGTATCACTAGTAGTGGCTTGTAATCAGTCACTAGGGTGAATGGTCTGCCGAGAAGAAACTGATGGAATTTCTTGATTCCGAACACGATGCTGAGTGCTTCCTTTTCTATCCGTGCATAATTGCGCTCGCTCGGTGATAGTGTGCGGGATGCAAAAGCGATAGGCTTTTCCTTTCTGTCAATCATTGCGTGGCAGATCACTGCACCTACACCATAACTTGAAGCATCACAAGCAAATTTCATCTCGCATGTCATGTCGTAGTGAACAAGGAATTTATCACTTGTCAAGTTTTCCTTGCAGATGTCATATGTACGTTGCTGTTCCTTTCCTCACATCCATTTCACATCTTTTTGTAGCAGATGATCTTCTTCTTGCATATGGCGTGCACAGCCTAAAGTTGGACGACTTGTTCTATTTGATCTTATTTGATTGTGCACGCCGGGTTGATTGCATTAGTCGACACAGGGCGGACCACAGTAGCAGATGATGTAGTGGCTTTAGCACAGTTGCTAAATCTGGAAGGAATCGTGCAAAGAACTGCACCATCCCAAGGAATGATCATATCTCTGACACATTGTTGGGTTTTGGAGCTTCAACTTTTGCCTTCATAGGGCGAAGTCCGTTATCGTCTACTTTGAGTCCAAGGTAGACCACCTCTGACTGTGCAAATGCACATTTACTTTGTCGCAGTTTGACATTGAGGCAGTTCAGTCGTGTGAGAACTTGCTCGAGGATTTCCAGATGTTCTACCATGCCCTCTGTGAATACCAGTAGGTCATCCTGGTTGCACACACAGTGCGGAATGCCTTGTAACATTTTGTCCATGACAGACTGGAAGATTTTCGGGAGGATTTCACACCATAGGGCAGCTTTGTATATGAATACAAGCCCTTATGTGTGTTGTAGTCAAGTACTGCTGACTTTCCTTGTCGACATTGAGTTAGGCGTAAGCGTGAGACAAATCCAGTTTAGTGAAGACTCTTGCTCCGCTAATTTCTGCGACCAGATTTTGCGAGGTTGGTAACGGATGTGGTTCATCGTCAATGGCTTGTTTGATTGTGACTTTGTAGTCACCGCATAGTCTAACAGTTTTGTTGACCTTGCGTATGGCCACCAGTTACTCTGGTCTGTCTTCACAAGTAATCCATTCCGCTCTAACCTGTCAAGTTCTTCCTCCACTTGTTGCTTTAGTGCATATGGTACAGGTCTTGGTCGACAATACACAGGTCTCACGTCTTGCTTAAGTCGAATATGTGCAGAGTACCCTGTTATTTCCCGTGTAACTGTCAGCAAAAATGTTTGCTTGTTTGCTTATGACGTTTTCAAGACGTGATTGGACAAATTGACGTTGAAAATGTTCTTCCAGTCTAACTCTATTCTACTCAGCCAATCCTTTCCAAGGAGGGTTGGTTTATTTCTGTAGCTGGCCACTATGACGGGCAATGTTAGTGACTGACCATTATGCTGAACCTTACAGTTCATTTGTCCGCATGTCTCCAAAGTGGCACTTGTGGCTAAAGTGGCACTTGTGGCTAAAGGGATCAGGGGGTATGGAGAGAAGGCAGGTACGGGATACTGAGTTGGATGATCAGCCATGATCACATTGAATGGCGGTGCAGGCTCGAAGGGCCGAATGGCCTACTCCTGCACCTATTTTCTATGTTTCTATGTAAACTTCGGAGTGGCGGCGCTGCTTGTCAGCTGCGGCTCACCTGCAGTCCGTCTGTCTTTTATTTTATTTTTGTCCTCGTCCCTGTTTTTGGTGTTTATTTTTGGTTTGTTGGGTTGTGCATGTGTGTGGGGGGGGGGAGGGTGGGAGAAACGGGGTTTTAGTCTCTCCCTTCGGGGGGATGCGACTTTTCCTGTCGTGTCCCCCGACACTGTCTCCGTCTGTGCTGAGGCCCTGGTGACGGCCTTCCAGCTTCCAGCGGCGTCGGCACGGCCTTCAGAGCTTCAGCGGCGACCTGGCTTCCGGCGGCGACCTGGTTTTCGGGAGCTGCGGTGCTCCAGCGGCGGCCTGGGTTTCGGGAGCTGCGGTGCTCCAGCGGCGGCCTGGCTCCCTCTGAGCTGCGGTGCTCCAGCGGCGGCCTGGGTTTCGGGAGCTGCGGTGCTCCAGCGGCGGCCTGGGTTTCGGGAGCTGCGGTGCTCCAGCGGCGGCCTGGCTCCCTCTGAGCTGCGGTGCTCCAGCGGCGGCCTGGCTCCCTCTGAGCTGCGGTGCTCCAGCGGCAGCCTGGGTTTCGGGAGCTGCGTTGCTCCAGCGGCGGCCTGGCTCCCTCTGAGCTGCGGTGCTCCAGCGGCGGCCTGGGTTTCGGGAGCTGCGGTGCTCCAGCGGCGGCCTGGCTCCCTCTGAGCTGCGGTGCTCCAGCGGCGGCCTGGGTTTCGGGAGCTGCGGTGCTCCAGCGGTGGCCTGGCTTTCGGGAGCTGCGGTGCTCCAGCGGCGGCTTGGGTTTCGGGAGATGCGGTGCTCCAGCGGCGGCCTGGCTTTCGGGAGCTGCGGTGCTCCAGCGACATTCCGGCGGCGGGCCCTATGGCGGTGTTCCGGCGTTCCGGCGTCAGCGGTGGCGGCGGCCTGGATCCCCTCAGCGCAGAGGGAGAATAAGGAGGGGAGAAAAGACAGAGACCCTAAGACTTTTGCCTTCCACCACAGTGAGGAGGTGTTTGGTGAACTCACTGTGGTGGATGTTAATTTTGTGTTTATTGTATGGTATTGTTATTTTTATATATGTATGACTGCAGGCACGAAATTTCGTTCAGACCGAAAGGTCTGAATGACAATAAAGGCATTCAATTCAATTCAATTCAAAAAAAAACTTCACCCGAGTAGGGAATCAGCTTGCCTTACTCTCAAACAATGGTGTCTGTGGGAACTTTGTTTCATACAGGTCTTTGCTCATGACCGAACAATCTGCTGCAGTGTCAATACACATATCGATTAACTGTTCATTAATCAATAGTTTAGTTCGAAAGTCCTTGCCATAGCTGGTTGTAGGCTTATCGATGTTGGTTGCATAATTGGTGTACAACCCAAGTTCACTCACATCTGAGTTCATCTCCAAGTTGCGAACTACTTTCTGGTGTTGTCGCTTGATTGTTGGTTTCCTGTTTTAAGCTTGGCCTGACATGCTCAGGCAATATGGCCTTTCTTCTGGCAGTTATAGCACTTGGCCATTTTGAACTGACAAAATTGGGATGAGTGATTACCGTTGCAATGATATCAACTGGCTGAACTCGGCTCCTGGCCATACTTTGGTTTTGGTTTAGCACCTCTTGGTTTGGCCAGAGGCACTGCCTTGTGACTAAACGGCCACTGCAATCTGTGGTGGACGAAACTCACGAGCATTCGTCGATGCCATCTCCATTGTAGCAATCTTGCATGCTTTCTCAAATGTAAGATCTGGAGTGCTCATGAGTTTGGACTGAATTTGTTCATCCACTAGACCACAAACAAATCGGTCGAGTAGTCCGCGTCTGAGAAAGGTTCCAAAGTTACAGTGCAAAGTTAAGTTTTTCAAGGCAACAATGTACTCATTGTTTGTCTCATTCTACTTCTGGTTTCTAGTGCCGAATATATAGCTTTCTGCAATTTCCAGAGGCTTTGGGTTGAAGTGCTCCTCCAATTTCTTCATAATGTAATTGAATGGCACGTCTTTTGCCTTTATGGGCGCAAGGAGATTCACGAGTGTGCCGTATACTTCTGGACTGATCTCCGTCAGCAGAATCGCTTTCATGCGTTCGCAAACTACCTTATTTGTTTCAGTCATTATCTCTCCTTCACCGCTAATCTCCATTATGTTGTTTGCCATGAAAAACATGTTTGCTCTCTCCATGTAGGAGCTGAACGGCTCTCTACTCTTGTCGAAAGTGCCAAGGTTACCGATGTAGCCCGTGGATGCCGCCATCGTGTCATTCTCTTTTTTTTTAAAGTCCGTTCAAAAACCCGTTTCCTGTCTGTTCTGGTGTTGCAATTCACCTGAAACTTAGGTGTGCAAAGGTTATACCAGCTTGATGAACTCAACAAAAAAAAACTCAGTCTAAAATCCTATACAATCCCAAGGACGCCATTTTGCCACGTAGAAGCAACATAGAGATAGCCTGACAAACTCTCGATGATTTGTACAGCTGCGTCACAGCTCCGTATTTGCTGTTTAAAATGTTAAACAATACTGCATGTTGCAAAACAGTCCTGCACTGTATTTAAAGGATGAGTGCACAAACTCTATCCCATCCTCGTCGCCAATTTTGTTATATTCCGGATGGCAGAATGAATAACAACTTACACACTGATTGCCTGGATCACGGGAGAGAGATTTATTACCCAGCATTCCCTACTTATATTGAACACCAACTCATTAACATACACATGAATATGTATGAATACATTACACTCTGGATGATTTTATTTTATCCCCGTTGATTTTATTTTAACTTACCCACCAAATTGGTTAAGCATGTTCTTTAACCACCAGCATTGTCCTAATACAGACAATGTAGGAGAGACATGGAGTGCTGTGGAGGCAGTTCTAGAGACCCAACCTGCGGTCATTAGGCAACAAAATGTCGGCAATATTAATTTATCTGGAATTAACTCTACCAATATAGTTTCCAACATAGGGCACAATATGCTGGAGTAACTCAGAGGGATGACAGCATCTCTGGAGAACATGGATAGGTGACGTTTTGAGTCTGGACCCTTCTTCAGGTGAAGGAGGGTCCCAATTTGAAATATTTTCAGTCTGAAGAAGGGTCCTGACCTGAAATATCAGCTAGCCATGTCTTCCAGAGATGTTTTCTGGCATGCTGAGTTACTCCTGCAATTTGTGTCCCATTTTGTAAAGCAGCATCCACTGTTCCTTGTTTCTACATGTTTTACTATATGTTTGTACTCTATCTCTTTACACAGATGGGAATCAGTGTGGTGGATTGCTCTGTAGCTGGTCTTGGTGGCTGCCCTTACGCTGAAGGTGCCTCTGGCAATGTCTCCACAGAAGATGTGGTTTACATGCTGACTGGTTTGGGGATTCACACTGTAAGTTGATTCTCTGGTTACTCCTTCATCACTTCTTCTGAGAAGGTTTTAAAAGAGCAAATCTTGTCTTATAAATGCAGTCAGGAGAAATATTTGTGGAAACAAAAAAGGATTGCTGATCCGTCACGAGGACAGCTAATTTGCTTGAGCAGAGTTCCAACAGGCCAGAAGGACGCAAGAGTTGCAATGGGCAGTAACCACAAACCTGTTCAGAGTTCAGAAGTTGGATGAGATATTGAATTGAAAGATTCAGTACAGAAACAGGCTCTTCAGCCCTCTGAGGCCACACTGGCCACCAATCACCCGTTTACACTTGTTCTATGTTATCTCACTTTCTCATCACTCTCTACACACGACGGTCAATTTTACAGGGGCCAATTAACCAACAAATCCACACGTCTTTGGGATGTGGGAGGAAATAGAGCACACGGAGGAAACCCATGTGGTCACAGAGAGAACGTGCAAACTCCATACAGACAGCACACAAGGTTGGCATTGAACGTGGGACTTTGGCATTGTGAGGTCTCCAGCCTCTGTCCAACTTTGCCTTTTTACATGTCAGTTTGTTGGGAGCTGTTAGACTACTCACAACACTGCGTGGGAGGCTTTATTTGCCTTGGAGTGACTGTTCGAATGTCCAGTTGGGATGGGCAAAGGTCCTTTGAGGAGAGATTAATCAGACTGGGCTTTATTTCTCTGGAGTTCGGAAAATGAGTGGAGGTCCCTGTAGAACATCTTTGTGGGGTTGAGAGAGGAGGTGCAGACGTGATGCTTCTCAGAATAGGTTGGCAGCCATTCAGGATTCCATTACAGGGATGATGTGCAGGCTTTAGAGAGGGTGCAGAGAAGGTTTACCAGAATGATGCCTGGATTAGAGGGTTTAAGCTAGAGAGAGGTTGGATAGAGTTGGATTGTTGCCTCTGGTACGTCAGAGGTTGAGAGGAGACTTGATTGAAGTTTGTAAAATTATATGAGACTTAGATAGGGTAGCCAGTCTGAATATTTCTTCCCAGGGTGGAAATGTCCAACACTAGAGGGCATAGCTGCAAGGTGAGAGGGGGAAAGTTTAATGATGTGTGTAGCAAGTTTTTTACACAAAGAGTAGTGGGGGCCTGAAATGCATTGCCAGGGTGGTGGTGGAGGCAGATAAGATAGTGCCGTTTAAGAGACTTTTAAATAGGCACATGGATATACAAGGTATATAAGGATATGGATCATGTACAGGCAGATGAGATCAGTTTAACCTGGCATCATGTTTGGCACAAACATCGTGTGCTGAAGGGCCCGTTCCTCTGCTGTATTGTTCTATGCTCTATGTTACGATGTGAAGTGCATGGTGAATATTTAAAATCCTTAATCCCATCTGGTGCGAGGCTCAGTCTGTGGGTATCGGAAAGGCAAGAAATCAAAGTTTTTTTTATGGTAGACAATAATGCTGGAGAAACTCAGCGGGTGAGGCAGCATCTACGGAGCGAAGGAATAGGCGACGTTTCGGGTCGAGACCCTTCTGCAGGCTGATGTGGGGGTGGGGTTATTAAAGTTTTTTCGATAATAAGGGATCAAAGATTATGGGGTTAGTATCGGAAGGATGAAGTAAAAGATTCCTATTGAATGGCAGAGCAGGTGTGAAGGGCTGAATGGACTACTCTTGTTCTTTATTGTTATGTGATAATATAGTGGTTAGTTTGTGAGTGCACAATTCCTGCCAAGAGTTTATCCAGTGCTTTATTTGTGAATGGAGCATGTGGACTGTTAAATGGATACTGGCACCTTTTTGTTTACAAAACAAAGCACTGTTGTTATCCAGCATATGGGGTAATATAGGTACATATCACACCTAGCTCTTCCCTTGCAAATAATAAGCCTTTGACAAACCTCGAAGATGGGTTTATGCTGAGGCTTGGCAATCACCTGAAAATTAGAAGTTAAATGTCTCAGCTGAGACTGCACGGTGGCGCAGCGGTAGAGTTGTTTCCTTACAGCGCCAGAGACCCGGGTTCGATCCTGCCTACAGGTGCTGTCTGGATGGAGTTTGTACGTTCTCCCTGTGACCATGTGGGTTTTCTCCGAGTGCTCTGGACAGTCCACACTCCAAAGACGGACAGGTTTGTAGGTTAGTTGGCTTTGGTAAAATTGTAAATTGTCCCTAGTGTGTAAAATAGTGATCTATTGGGGGAGATGAGTGTCTTAATCGCTTGGGTTTGAATTTCTGAACATTGACAAATTAAAATGCAAATGGATATAATTATGTAAGAATTATAATTAGATAAACTTCCATTAAATAGATTCAATTTTTCCTTAATATTTTTTATGTTTTTTATGTTTTTACTGGAAACTTATAGCATTTGTTGCATCTGCGTTAAGGACATTAAATTACAGATAACAGTCATAGTTTTTCTCTTGATCACGTGCTTTCCTATATTAGGAAGCACTGTGAGTAATATTGTGACCTCTTTTACAAGCCATGTACTGAATAACTAGCATTAAATGCTAAATTAGGTGCTTCACTGAAATGTTTTACGTAGACCCTGTAACAAAATACTTCACAGATAGTGCTCGCAAAGCTGCCATCAGCATTGTGCTGTGATAAGATTATGTCTTGTTGTTAATGAGAGATTTCCGGTTTGATTTGGGCTGTATGAACATGGTTATACATGTTCCTTACCGACTTTGGATTTGCAGGTTAACTTTCCAGCTTCCAGGAACCTCGCTCACCACAAGTCACACAACCCATTCCCAGTTGTACAAGACTTGGGTTAGGCCACACTTGGAATATTGTGCTCAGTCTAGGTCTTCCTACTATAGGAAGGATGCCTTTAAGCTGGATAGAGTGCAGAAAAGATTTATGAGGATGTCGGGCCCCAGGGCAGGTTGAGAAGGAACAGAAAAAGGCATGCGTCAGACCTTCTTCACCAGCAGAGGCGCAGGCCCCAACTGGAGCTGGTTATAGTGACTTTAGAGACAGTCACATAGAACCAGAAACGCAGCAGGTCTTTGTTCAGCTCAAGCAGACGTAGTGGAGCTCTGGTGAGAGAACCTGGTGCTGAAATCTCTTGAATTCAAAGTCGATGAACTCTCTATCCGCTTTCACCTCAAAAAGAACACCCATGTGATTAAATGGTTAAGAAGGAACTGCAGATGCTGGTTTAAACCTGAAACGTCACCTATTTCCTTCGCTCCAT
Source organism: Raja brachyura (assembly GCA_963514005.1). The sequence goes on along the minus strand of OY740785.1, from coordinate 94,352,165 downwards.
AGATGCCGCCTCACCCGCTGAGTTTCTCCAGCATTTTTGTCTACCTTGTGATTAAATACATTTTCTACAGTTACAATTGCAAAGTTCAATATTTGAAGGTAGACAAATGGTTGCAAACAGGCAGCACAGTAGAAAGGCTGGTTATGGTCCATATAAAAGACAGCATTAACATCAATGTGGACCCTCATCAGTATGCCTACAAGAAGAACCGGTCTACATCTGATGCAATCTAATCCGTCATTCGCTCAGCTCTCACTCATCTGGAGAACAGGAGTTCATATGTCAGATTGCTCTTCTTGGACTTTGGTTCTGCCTTCAATACCATCATTCTGCAGACTTTAGTCAACAAATTGCTGCTGATTGGACTTAAACCATCCATGTGCAACTGTCTACTAGACTTCCTGACCAACAGGCCACAGTCTGTTAAAATCTACGGTGTCTCATCCCCTCCCATTACCATCAACACCGGCTCCCCACAGGGATATGTCCTGACCCCCTGCTGTACATTCTTCTCACTTATGACTGTTCAGCCAAACATCCGAACAGTCATATTGTGAAATTTGCAGATGACACGGCTGTGGTGGGATTAATCTCCCACAATGATGGATTGGGCTACAGACAGGAGGTGGGGGAACTTGAAGTCTGGTGTAAAGCAAACATCCTCTACATCAACATGGGGAAGACAAAGGAGGTGATTGTGGACTTCAGAAAAGGCGGCTACACCCCACCTCCCCTCTACATCGGAGGAGAAGCTGTGGAGATGGTGTCCAGTTTTAAATATCTGGGGGTGCACATTTCTAATGACCTCACCTGGACCTGCAACACAGGTTGAGCTGAACATCATAAAAAAAACCCACCAACCCCTTTACATCTTGAGGAAGCTGAAGCGTGCTGGTCTCAGCACCCTAGTCCTGACATCATTTTACAGATGTGTGGTGGAGAGCGTCCTCACAACATGTATCACAGTGTGGTACGGAAACTGCTCTGCTCCTGACAGGAATGCGTTTCAGAGGGTGGTCAAAACTGCCCGGAAAAATCACGAACAACTGCCTCCCTGCCATTGAGGACATTTTCATCAGCAGGTGCAAAGCAGAGCCTCAAACATCGTGAAGGACCCCACCCACCGGCAAATGGACTCCTTGCCCCACTCCCCTCAGGGAGAAGGCTGCGCAGCATAAAGGCCAGGACAACAAGGCTTAAAGCCAGCTTCTTTCCCAAAGCCGTGAGCCTTTTAAACTCCCAACCTCACTGACTGAACCCTCACTACATCAATGAACTGTCTGCTGCTACTGCTGCTGCTATGGACATTATTATGTTGTTGTCTTTTAACCATGCTGATTTTTTACTTTTTACTATTTATTCATAGGCTCATTATTATTTAGATTTTATTGTGGAAGGTTTTTATATAAGTTAGAATTTATTGATGTCTTTACTGCACTTTATTGATGTCTTACTGCATTATTACGCTGCCTGGACCTGAGTACAAATTTTGTTCATGATTCATGTGGAAGCATGTTTTTATTGAATTACAATAAATAAAATAAATATAATAAATAAATATATTTGCCTTACAGTGCCAGAGACTCGGGTTTGATCCTGACTATGGGTGCTGTCTGTACGGAGTTTATATGTTCACCCTGTGAACATGTGGCTTTTCTCCGGGTGCTCCGGTTTCCTCCCACATTCCAAAGACGTGCAGGCTTGTTAGTTAATTGGCTTCTGCAAATTGTCCCTAGTGTGTAGGACAGAACTAATGTATGAGTGTATTGAGGGTATGAGACGTGAATTGGCCAAGATTGACTGGCAATCAATTCTAAAAGGGTTGACGGTGGATACGCAATGGAAGACATTTAAAGACTGCATGGATGAACTACAAAAATTGTTCATCCCAGTTTGGCAAAAGAATAAATCAGGGAAGGTAGTGCATCCGTGGATAACAAGGGAAATCAGGGATAGTATCAAAGCAAAGGATGATGCGTACAAAGTAGCCAGAAAAAGCAGCATACCAGAGGACTGGAAGAAATTCATAGACCAGCAGAGGAGGACAAAGGGCTTAATTAGGAAAGGAAAAATAATTTATGAAAGAAAACTAGCAGGGAACTTAAAAACTGACTGCAAAAGTTTTTATAGATATGTGAAGAGAAAGAGATTAGTTAAAACAACTGTAGGTCCCTTGCAGTCAGAAACAGGTGAGTTGATCATGGGGAACAAGGATATGGCGGACCAATTGAATAACTACTTTGGTTCCGTCTTCACTAAGGAAGACATAAATAATCTGCCGGAAATAGCAGGGGACCGCGGGTCAAAGGAGGAATTGAGTGAAATCCAGGTTAGTCAGCAAGCGGTGTTGGGTAAATTGACTGGATTAAAGGTCGATAAATCCCCAGGGCCAGATAGGCTGCATCCCAGAGTACTTAAGGAAGTAGCTCTGGAAATACTGGGTGCATTAGTGATAATCTTTCAAAACTCTAGATTCTGGAGTAGTTCCTGAGGATTGGCGGGTAGCAAATGTAACCCCTCTTTTTAAGAAGGGAGCGAGAGAGAAAATGGGGAATAACAGACCAGTTAGTCTAACATCGATAGTGGGGAAACTGCTAGAGTCAGTTATTAAAGATGGGATAGCAGCACATTTGGAAAGTGGTGAAATCATTGGACAATGTCAGCATGGATTTACGAAAGGTAAATCATGTCTGACGAATCTTGTGGAATTTTTCGAGGATGTAACTCGTAGCGTGGATAGGGGAGAACCAGTGGATGTGGTGTATCTGGACTTCCAGAAGGCTTTCGACAAGGTCCCACATAAGAGATTAGTATACAAACTTAAAACATAGGGCATTGGGGGTTCAGTATTGATGTGGATAGAGAACTGGCTGGCAAACAGGAAGCAAAGAGTAGGAGTAAACGGGTCCTTTTCACAATGGCAGGCAGTGACTAGTGGGGTTCCGCAAGGCTCAGTGCTGGGACCCCAGCTATTTACAATATACATTAATGATCTGTATGAGGGAATTGAAGGCAATATCTCCAAGTTTGCGGATGACACTAAGCTGGGGGGGGCAGTGTTAGCTGTGAGGAGGATGCTAGGAGACTGCAAGGTGACTTGGATAGGCTGGGTGAGTGGGCAAATGTTTGGCAGATGCAGTATAATAGTAAGATTAAACGAGAACTTACCAGTTCGAAGGTTGATCGATGAGGGATTTCGTGAAGAACCCGCCAGCACGCATGTGCGACATACTTCAAAGCAGCGGTGTGGAAACACAGAACCAACAAACAGAGAAATGACTTGTTATAGTAAGATTGAAGAGACTCTAATTACCAGTTGACTTTATGATCGAGGGTTGGGAGTGGAGGGCACGAAATCCCTCATCGCAACTCCTCATAAAATAAAGATCAACCTTCGAACTGGTAAGTTCTCGTTTAATCTTACTATTTCATTTCGGAGTCACGTGAGTGACTTCGTGAAGACTTCAAAGCTCTGTGATTCCATGCCCTGGACAACGTCCATGCTGTCACACACCACTTATAAGGATGGATAGGAGTAATCAACTTTCCAGACTGCTTGTACTGAAAAATATTAACAATATTTATTAACAACAAACAAAGGAAAAATCCCTCACTGGGGGACATTTGCATGCTCTTGACCTGCATTCAGCACGGCCTCCGCAAACAATACAGGAGCGGCAACAGGTTTATTGTAAAACCGTTGGAAGGTGGCTTCGTTCGCCCATCCCGCTGTGGCAAGAATATGATCCATGGGCACCGCCATGACCCTTGCCGCCGACGTCGATGCAGCCCTGGTGGAATGGGATTTAAAGACATTAGTGTCAATACCTGCCTCATTCAAGACGATTCTGAGCCATCTGGAGATCGTCTGTACCGTCACTCTCTGGTGAGGTTTCTTGTGGCTGATGAGTAGGTATTTCTCCATTCCCCTTAATTTCCTCGTCACTTTGATATAGTGGCGGATATGGGTGGCTAAACATAGCCTTGCATCAGCGGGGTATGCCGGAAACTTCAGCTGCAGCCCTGTGAACCCAGGTCTATGCTGCTTGAGTAATTCATCTATAAAGAAGATTACTTCGCCAGGGGTAGAGATCATCCTGTCGATCTTGACCTTGTGGAGTGTCTGTACCCTCTGCGCTGAAGTCAGTGCCAGTAACATCACCAGCTAGGGTGAGTTTGTCCAATTCAAGCCCTTCCATGGGCGACCACGTCCTGAGCAGGGTTAATACTTTCCCAATATCCCAGGTGATGTTGTAACGAGGTCTAGGCGGATTGGAATTAAATATTCCCCGCATGAGTTTGGACACCAGCGTGTTGGATCCTACCTCAATATTGAGGTAGAATGATAGCGCACTCCTGGCGCTGTTGATGCAACTGTAGCTGAGGTGTTCGTCATGATGCAACCCCGACAGGAATTCCAGCACATCGGTGATGGAGTCGTATGCAATGTGGGAGCGGCCGCAGTAGGTTTCCCATTTCTGGATATGTGTGAGATATTGCCGCCTGGTGGACTCCCGGCATGACGCTCCAATGGTATCCATAGTTCTAGATGATAGGCCATACCGCAGTAATGGCCTGTTCAGAACCTGCAAGCCAATAACTTTAGGTATCTGTGGCAGGGATGTGGTTCCCCTGAGACAGGGTTCGTCACCAATTGTGGGCAACCCTCTAAGAGGACCCATGGTTGACTGATCATATCAAGGACCACCGGATACCATGGCTGCGTAGGCCAGTCGGGTATGATAAGAATGCCTTTAGCAGCATCTGACTGGATTTTCCGCAATACCCGACTGATGAGGCAAAATGGAGGAAATGCATAGAAAAACCATTTCCCCCAATCTAGCGAGAACGCGTCCATCGCCATTGCCCCAGGATCTGGCTCCCATGAAACGTATGTTGGTACCTGATGGTTCAACCGTGACGCAAAAAGGTCGATATCCGGTTTACCAAGTTTGGCTGTAACTTTAGCGAATATTTGGGGATTTAACATCCACTCGATGTTGTCATTGAATTTGCGTGACCTGGTGTCCGCCACTGTATTGAGCTTACCTGGTAAATAGGTAGCTGAAATCCAAATATTCCGTCGAATACACCAGAGCCAAATTGTATTTGCCAATTCATCACATGAAATTGACCTGGTACCGCCCATATGATTTAGATATGCCACCGCAGTGGTATTATCTATTTGGAGACGGACATGAGTGTCAGTGAGGTTAGAACAATAAGCTCGAAGTCCGTGAAATGCTCCTAGCATCTCCAAATAATTTATTCCTTGTGACAACAACAGGGTAGATTCAAGGGTGTCCCATCTGCCTCCACAACTAGAGTAGTTGTCCGTGGCTCCCCAGCCATGGGAGCTTGCATCTGTTTGTAAGTATACCATCGGATTGGCCAAAATGATGGGCTTAAATGAGTCACGGATATTGTCAATCCACCATTGTAACTCAATTTTTGCCTTGAGAGGCAGCTGCATTGGTCTATCGAAATGTCCAGCGTTCAGTTTTAACGCTGAGATCTTGGCTCTCTGCAGATTTTGATAATGCAAAGGTCCGTATTGGGCAGCTGGAAAAACTGCTACGATTTTCCCAATCACCTTAGCAGTTTGTCTAATTGATGGTATACTGGCGCAGACTAGATGCTTACATACTTGAATGACATCCCCTACTTTGTTAGTTGGTATGGTGGCCCTCATGCGATTGGAATCCACCGTGAATCCCAGATAATCCATGACCTGTGAAGGGCAGAACTTTGATTTATCTGGATGGATAATGAATCCCATTTTTTGAAAAATGTCCACGGTGGCTGAAACTGCCAGTTCCGCAGATTCCAGGGTGTTCCCAATAATTAGGATATCATCCAGATAGGCCATAACCATGTAATTTTGTCTCCTTAGTGTAGCCAGTATTGGTTTGAGCAATTTAGTAAATAATCTAGGGGCTGTGGTAAGCCCATTTGGCAAAGCTTTGTATTGCCAGAGCTGATCCATCCAGGTAAATTTCAAGAACTTCCTGTGGTGTTTCTGAATGGATACTGAATAGTATGCATCCTTTAAATCAATGCATGCCATAAAGCAGCCCTCAGAAATCAAAGATTTGGCTGTTTCGAATGTGTCCATTTTGAAATGGGTATATTTTACAAAAATATTCAAATGGGTCAGATCAATAATAACCCGACATCCTCCATCCTTCTTGGTTTTTGTAAATATGTTGGATACAAATTCAATTGGTTTGTGTATAGTTCTTTCTATCACGCCTTTTTCTTGTAGCCTCAAGATTTCAGCATAGCCTACTGCCGTTTCTTTGCTGGACAGTGTAAATTTGCGATTTGGCATATGCTGGGATGGAGGAATTTGACCATTGATGAATTCAATCTCATGGCCTTGAATACTTTGTAAGATAAACTCATCAGAAGTGATGGTTTCCCATGCCCCCTTAAAGAACCGTAGTCTCCCACCAACATGTGAAGTTAAACATGCAGGTGCATGAAATCCAGACCGCCTTACCTTCATGGTTATCGGCGGTCCCAGATATGTTTGGCGGGACGTGGAGGTGCTGGGTTGTGTTGATAATGCGGTGTCCGCATTTTCCATGCTGGCCGCTGGGGGCCTAGCCCTAAAAAAGGCCTAGGCTGTTGAGGTTGCTGATATTGTGGTGGTGCTGGAGCGTAGGTCCTTGCTGGCCTGATGGCAGGCCCTCGTGGCCTGAAGAATGGCACTTTCCTGGGCGGCTGCCTGGTCGTGATATGTGATCTCATGAGACACACCGTCTTCGCATGGTCATCCAACTCCTTGACCCGCTTCTTGAGGTCCTCCCCGAACAACTGTCTGGGTGGCGGCATAGGAGGTGCTTTGCATAGTCCCGCAAATTTGGGGTTCAATGTGGGTTTTATAATGCTCTTCCTGAATGCATTTATTTCGTACTGTGTATTGCACAGTAATGCCAGAGCATCCTCTTGCTCGGTGTTCAGATCCACCCCGTCCACCGACCTTGCAAACGTGGTAATCCCAGCAGTGAGCAACTTCAGGATCCTTTGCAACATCATCTCCTGAGTTCTGATCCCTGGGCTAATGTTGCCCCAAATCGGCGTATTTACGATGGGCATATTGAGGGAGTTGCAATTCCCTGGTGCCTTGTGCCTATTCATGGCCTCCGCAAGGACCTCCTCTTGAAGCTGATGGTTCGTGAGGAAGTCAACGGTAGCAGCCAGTTTGGAGTTGAGGGGTTGTCCTGATGATTCTGATAGTGCAAATTTAGTTGCCACGTCCAGGAGCTCCTCCTGAGGGGCCTCAGATGTAGACGGTGCATGGACCAAGATGTCCTCATCCTCCGGCTGTCTCATGCTTCCCGCTGACGATGGGGATAAATCCATGTGCCCCCTGGAACTAAATGTCTCCCGCTTCTGGTTTTGCTGCAGGATAAGTTCCAACATCCTCTCCATCCTGTCAATTTGCCCTTCGCCATGCGAGCCCGGGCAGTCGGAGTCCTCATGTCCAACGGAACTCCTGAGGCTCATGTCATCGGCCCGTACCTCGTCGAGGTAATCTCGGTGCCGGAAAGAACTGTCGCTACCAGCCGCCTCAACGAAACTGAGCGATTCCCGCGCGGATCTGCTCAAACGCCTCCTTTTGGCGGAGCTCGATCCCGCTGCCTCCAAGGGCAAATACGGCGAGAGGTCGGCACCCAACGCCGCGGCGTGGTGACCCGACATCCGCGCGGATTGCCGACTGTCCTAATCCTGGACCTAGACAGCGTACGGTCCAGTCCTCCCGTCCACGGGGGACTCGGTGACCGCGGCGGGACTCCACCTGAATGACTCTTCCTGGTCCTGCTGGTTGGTGAGTCCACACTGGTCCTCTCAGGTCTGCCAGTGGACTTGAGTCCCGCCAATTCACCAGTCCGCAATCTAGCGGCCTTAGGTGATACCTCCGCCCGCGAAGGGCTAGGTAGACGGGCTCTATCCCTGCCTCTTCTGCGAGGGCTCAGGGAGAAGGGCCGTGCGGCAGCACGTGAACCCTGTTTGCCCGGGTCGACCAACGAGCCCGTTGGTGACAGAGATATGGAGTCAGGGTCAGCCTGCTCCGGCGCTGCACCGAAGTCCTGCTCTGCGGGATCCTCGCTAGAGCTACAGTGTGTCGGTGGGTCGGGTCCTGTGACGACAGGGCTCCCCGACTTCCGCGCCTTTTTCCCGGCCCGACTCGCAGGAGCAGCCGTTGAGGAGGGCTCCGGGATAGGTGGCCGGCGACCCCTTGCGGATGTCCTGCGGCCCTTACTCTTGCTATCCATATTCCTGTTGGGAGAAACACACACTCACACAACAGGAACAACCAACTCAAGGTTGCTTACACTTACCTGAGCGGCCCTTATGAAGGGCTGGTGGTGAGCCGCGCCCCACCTCCAGCCATCGACTGCAATGCGTTGCGACGATATGTCGCGCATGCGTGCTGGCGGGTTCTTCACGAAGTCACTAACGTGACTCCGAAATGAAATGTGGATAAATGTGAGGTTATCCACTTTGGTGGCAAAAACAGGAAAGCAGACTATTATCTAAATGGTGGCGGATTAGGAAAAGGGGAGATGCAGCGCGACCTGGGTGTCATGGTACACCAGTCATTGAAAGGAGGCATGCAGGTGCAGCAGGCAGTGAAGAAAGCGAATGGTATGTTAGCTTTCATAGCAAAAGGATTTGAGTATAGGAGCAGGGAGGTTCTACTTCAGTTGTATAGGGTCTTGTTGAGGCCACGCCTGGAGTATTGCGTACAGTTCTGGTCTCCAAATCTGAGGAAGGACATTATTGCCATAGAGGGAGTGCAGAGATGTTTCACCAGATTGATTCCTTGGATGTCAGGACTGTCTTATGAAGAAAGACTGGATAGACTCGGTTCATACTCTCTAGAATTTAGGAGATTGAGAGGGGATCTTATAGAAACTTACAAAATTCTTAAGGGGTTGGATAGGCTAGATGCAGGAAGATTGTTCCCGATGTTGGGGAGGTCCAGGACAAGGGGTCACAGCTTAAGGATAAGGGGGAAATCCTTTGGGACCGGGATGACAAGGACTTTTTTCACACAGAGAGTGGTGGGTCTCTGGAGCTCTCTGCCACAGAGGGTAGTTGAGGCCAGTTCATTGGCTATATTTAAGAGGGAGTTAGATGTGGCCCTTGTGGCTAAGGGGATCAGAGGGTAAGGAGAGAAGGCAGGTACGGGATACTGAGTTGGATGATCAGCCATGATCATATTGAATGGCGGTGCAGGCTCGAAGGGCCGAATGGCCTACTCCTGCACCTAAGTTCTATGTTTCTATGTATGGTTGATCGTTGGTCAGCTGGGACTTGATGGGCTCAAGGGCCTGTTTCCACGCTGTATCTTTAAATTAAACTAAACGAATTATGTATTTACAATAGGTACACATCTGATCTGATAGGACATCTTTGTTGAGTGAAGATAGTTCACTTAAATTTTCTAAAAAGCTTCTGAGACCTTAGGTTGCTGTATCGTGAGAGCTGACAGGGTAATAAATATGACTATAACCAGGCTTGCTGTTCTGAATGGCAAAATAACCAGTCTGGAAACTTATGGCCCTGTCCCACAGTACGAGTTCATTCCAAGAGTTCCATTCCAATGGGATGAAGGCAAGAGAATGGAGTTGAGAGGGAAAGATAGATCAGCCATGATTGAATGGTGGAATGGCCTAATTCTGCTCCTAGAAACTATGAACATGAAATTTACCGAATAATGAAAGGCCTGAATAGAGTGGATGTGGAAAGAATGTTTCCACTAGTCAGAGAGTCTAGGACCAGAGGGAACAGCCTCAGAATAAAAGAAGTACCTTTAGAAAGGAGTTGCTTCGAAGGCAACTGAAAATCTCCCAATGAGTTGAGTCCACACCATTTGCTTTGACAGCCTGCACTGCTTATAGAGTCAGGTCGGGGAGAGTTCCCGCCACGGGTACCATGTAATTCCGTGCTACCTGCTCCATGGTCGGATAGTCGGCGACTAAACTTTCTCCCCCATCTGGTTTGCCAGGTGAGGAGGAGGCTGTGGACCCCCAGTAGGACCAAAAACAAGACCTGTCAAAGGGCGGATGAGCTCCCAGCGAGCCAATGGCCATCCATACTTCAGTAGAAGTTGCGATCAATGTCGTACATAGCATTGTAATGCCTCTGTCCCACTAAGGAAACCTGAATGGAAACCTCTGGAGACTTTGCGCCCCACCCAAGGTTTCCATGCGCTTCCTGGAGGTTTTTGTCAGGTTCCTGGAGGTTTTTTCAATTTTTTTAAATAATCGCCGGAACATAGAAGTAGCGGAAACCATTTTCGACCGTTAGGGAGACTGACAAAAACCGCACGGAAACCTTGGGTGGGGCGCAAAGTCTCCAGAGGTTTCCGTTCAGGTTTCCTAAGTGGGACAGGGGCATAAGGCACCATGCCCGTTGATGTTTTCAACGATGATGATGATGATGATGATGACTGCTTCCTGGCCCACTGAGGATTTGTAGATGGCAAGGTGCGGATGTGCAGGACAAGAAGTCAAAGGTCACTCTACCTGTGAAGCTGAGCATACCTGTGGTTGTTCTTTCAATCTTTCCCTTTGTCTGCAAAGCAATGAAATACTGTACCAATTCCCAAAGCCCAGTCTGTGATTCCAAAACTTCATGGGAAAATAACATTTTTGGTGAAGCAATATAAACTATTTCACAGAGGCCCTTATAACCAAAAATACAAGGCTTTTATCTTTCACTCTTTGAAGTTAGAGAGGCAGATCTCTTGTGGGTGGGCCTCAAATGGAGTCCCGTGTTTGATGTTCTGATAAAACTACGTATCTTACAAGTTTACAACTTTATTCATGGATAACCCCTTGAGATGGACAGTCATCTCGTTTTCGAGGGGGTCCAACGTAGAACATACAGCACAAGACATAACATACATACTCTCATTGACCCACCTGTCCACACACCAATCCCAAAACCCCTCCATCCCCACTTGTTATAGTTTATAACAATTGTTAATTGACTTTACATATCCAATAATAATAAGTTATGTGTTACAGCATATTGTTGATGCATAATACCATATACCACCTATCATATATCGTACGTTAATACATACTATCAACATTATTACATGATATATTATTTCATAGTATTGTGACATAATACAATATAAGATCTTGTTACACTATGCAATACATTAATACATAAGTGTAATGGCCATGCATATACAATAGCTATGTCAAATGATCACACACAGAGCAAGCTAGATAAAGAAGCTCGAAGACTCTGATACTAGAAACAGGTACATGGTTTTATAAGTAAGGGTAAAAGTGTATTTTTAAATAGACGAAATGAGCTAATAGTTCTTATGGTACTCGGCAGAGTGTTCCAGTCAGAAGGAGCTTTGAATTTAAATGTACGTCTCCCAATTTCTTTGTTAGTTCTTGGAATGAAAAAGAAGGGTTGCTGAATATGTCTTAGTGAATATGAGGGTGTGTATGGTAATAGGTCTTGTTTTAAATAAGATGGGTAATTGAGATGGATGCATTTAAAGATGAACTGGAACCAGTGGTAGCATCTTCGAGCGTGGGGGGGATAACCAGTTTAGAGTTTCGTACATAGAACAGTGGTGAGTTAGATATGGACACCTTAAAATAAATCTGCAGAGACTATTATAAACTACATTGAGGGGCTGAAGATGTGTATCAAATGTATTCTGATAGACAATATCAGCATAATCCAGTGTTGGTAGTAGTAGCTGAGAGACAATTCTTTTTCTCATCTGAAAGGTGAAACAATTTATATGGCGGTAAAGAATAGCTAGATTACAGCTGAGTTTTTTAGTAATCGTCTCAATATGCTGCGTAAATGAAAGCGTTGGGTCGAGCCAAACACCAAGATATTTGAAGTTCAATACTTGTTCTAATGGTGATCCTTCATTAAATGATATAGTCAGATCTACAGAATTACCAAGGCCTTGTCTGGTACCAAATAACATACTGCAGGATTTATTTTTATTTAAAATTAATTTGTTAAATAATAGCCATTTCTGAACAGAAGTAAGATCTGAATGAAGGGATCTTTCAATTTCAGACTTGTTAGTACTAGATGTATATAGCACTGCATCATCACCATATAGTTGTGTTTGACAGTCAGAACAAATATTAGGGAGGTCGTTTATAAAAATAGAGAAAAGGAGTGGTCCCAAAGACGAACCTTGCGGGACCCCCTTCTCAACAATTAAGGAATTGGATTGACTTCCATTAAAGGTAACACATTGGTGTATTTTATGAAGGTATGAGTTAAACCACAGTAGATTGTTTTGAGAAAGACCAATTGAGTAAAGTTTATCAAGCAGTAGGTAGTGGTCAACAACATCAAAGGCCTTGGTTAATCAAGAAAGATGGCACCGGTGAGTTTACCATCCTCAGAAGCAGAGAACACATCGCTGGTGAGTTTTAACAGAACTGTAGTTGTGGAGTGATTAGGTCTGAACCCAGACTGGCATGGAGATAGAATGTTGAAAGTTGAGACATAATGTGATAACTGGTTGAACACTAGTTTCTCAAGGATTTTAGCCACCGAGTTGATAATTGAGATGGGGCGGTAATTGTTAATATCGTGTGGGTCACCTCCCGTATGCAGTGGAGTAACATTGGCACACTTCCATGCAGAAGGGAGGGTACAAGTTGAGAAGGACAAATTAAACAGGTCGCATAGTGGGTACATTAGAATATTAGCTCCTAGCTTAATTAATTTAGTCTCAGCTGGTCCAGATCCACAATCTTCCTTTTCCTTTATCTTTCTTTCCCGCTTGATATCTGCATTGATTTTTGCATCTATTTCCTAGTGTGTTAAAAAAAAATAGCAAAACATATATAGTTTGTAGCACTTCTTGAACATGATTTATTTATTTATCTTGCTCTAGGGAGTAGATTTATGCAAGTTAATGGAAGCTGGTCACTTCATCTGTGAAGCGCTCAACAGGAAGACCAACTCGAAAGTGGCTCAAGCTTGCTACAAGCCTTCACACTGACCTTTGAAATGGACTGAAGAGATTTCATGTTGCAAGTACTTAAGCCATAGTATTGAATGTTAATATTGAATTCAATATTGCACTGGAATCCTCCTAATAATGTAATGTGCCATGGTGCAATACATCATAGCATTGCATTTTATGTGTGAATACTCAAGGGAAACATGGATGACAGAACAAATCGTATTTAATGCTAGCATTTACCTTCTGCAATATAGCATAGCACAGCTATGTCAAAAGTCAAAAATGTTTCATTGTCATTGGGGCTGGAACAATGAAATTCTTGCTGGTCAAATGGTTTTGAGAACAGAGGAACAGGTCATTGGAGCAGAGTCAAACAGCTGACTTCTTTGGTTTTGCAGCTGAGAGGTCTCTGCTCACTAAGTTGGGTGGAGCTCTGCCCGGTTACCAATGGAGTTGCAATCCGAGCATTTGGATGTGATACAGCCCAGTCTGAGATCCATCCCTACACTTAAAGTAGAGATCATTTAATCACCTACTTGTGCGTGAGGCAGGCACAGAATCCTGTTCAAATTTAATGTGGATTTAATTATTTCTCCCGTGATCATTTATTTCTAACCTGTGGTTGTTTCTTTCCAGCACTCTTCTAAAGAATCTGAAATAGAAATGTCACCACTCAGCACAGGCCTGGAATGAGTTGTGCAATTTTGGCTGTTCTGTTGGGGTTTACTTGGGGTCATGACATATCAGGGCTTATAATCTTCAAAGTTCTCAGTAGGAAGCCAGTTTGCATTTCAGATATAAGAGAACAGTGGGCTTGGCTTAAACATTCCAGTTAATACCTGTAGTGTCCTTCATTGTTGGGAATATGATTTATGAAGCCACATCGTCAAGATATTGAATGAATGATCTAAAGTTATACTGGGCAAAACGCAAAGTCCTGGAGGAACCCAGTGGGTCAGGCAGCATCTGTTGAGGGAATGGGTAGAATAGCACTCAAAATAAAAGGATGACCCTTTTGAATGGAGATGAGGAGCAATTTCTTCACCCAGAGGATGGCAAATCTTTGGAATTCCTTTACACATATGGCTGCGGAGGCTAAGTTATTGAGTATTTTTAAAGCGGACATTGATAGGTTCTTGATTAGTAAAGGCATCAAAGGTTAACGAGGAGAAGGCAGGCGAATAGGGTTAAGAGGGAAAAGTAGATCAGCCATGCAGAGCAGACTCAAAGGGCCAAATGGCCAAATTCTGCTCCTATGTCATAAGGTCTAAACTAATCTCCACTGCCTGCACATTATCAATATCCTTCCATTCCCTGTATATCCGTGTGTTTGTCAAAAAGCCTGTAAAATGCCAACATTGGATGTGCGTCCACCACTCTTGGACTTGGAATCCAAATGCCTCTGTATAGCAATGCTGTTTAAGGTCATGCCATAAATTGTATATTCTCCCCTTACATTCGATCTTTCAAAGTGCAACATCTCACACTTGCTCACGTTAAACTCCATCTGCAATTACTCCACCCATTTTGTATAGCTGATCTATACCCCCCCATCCCCCTATATTCTTTGACTGCCTTCCTCACAGTGCACGACCCAGCAATCTTGGTTTAATCTGCAAATTTACTAACCAACCCGTCTACGTTTACCCCCAAGTAATTGATATATATATCACAAACAGCAGCAGTCCCAATACTGTTCCAGTCCCATGTGTAACTACACTGGGCACAGACCTCCAACCTGAATATTGTCCTTCCACCACAACTCTCGAACTTCTGTCAGTAAGCCAGCTCTGAATTCGAACGACCACGTTACTGTTAATCCCGTGCAACTAAATCTTCTGGATCAGCCCACCGTGGAGGACTTTATCATTTGGCTTATCTAATGGCTTATCTTTTATTTTGGCGAAAAGCAGTGATCCATAATGCTTTCAGGATGGTTATTGCTTTGTAACTGAAAAATATCAACAACTCCAAGTTGAATTTTTAGTTTAGTTTAGAGATACAGCTCGGAAACAGTCCCTTCAGCTCACTGAGTTTGCGCCAACCAACGATCCCCGCACACTAACACACATTAGGGACAATTTACACTTATATCAAGCCAATTAACCTACAAACCTGCACGTCTTTGGAGTATGGAAGGAAATCGAAGATCTCTGAGAAAACCCATGTGGTCACAGGGAGAATGTACAAACTCCGTACAGACAGCACCCATAGTCAGGGTCGAACCTGGGTCACTGGTGCTGCAAGCACTGTAAGGCAGCAACTCTACCACTGCGCCATTGTGTCACCCTTGTCGTCTGCCATCATGTTACTCTGAAGCCACCTACCTGTATTCTAGGGAGATACTTAGCTGGTGTCAACATAGGGCTCCACATGTGTCTACTCTAACACATGCAGAGCCCCAACACCATGTGTTATTGTTCCATGCACTTATGCAGCCATTTTCTGATGACCAAAATGAGACAGGGACCCAATTCCTATTTTGGAGTGTTACATTTGTGGTCTGAGGTTCATATAAAATGCAATGTTAATGATATTATTGATCAACATCAGTGCAAATTGTTCTGCTGCCAATTGTCTGTAAGCAAGCATAAGAAGATCTGCCAAATACTTTGCCTAGGTAGGAACCGTAAATGTGCCTACATGTAAACAATCTATTTTACTACTTCATTCTTGTTGTCGACCTGATTCAAAGCGTTGCTCTAATGCCCATGTCATGTGTTGAATGCATGTCATTCCTTGATTAACTCATCACACATTTTTGTGGAAAATTTCACACGAGATTATATTATATTTAAGATTAAACCTGTAACTGTGTATCCATAGCCTTAAAATGTTGAGCTTTCATCCATTTGACGTCAAATCTTTCAACTTTACAGCTTTAAGATTTTTTCACTCGTGTGTAGTTCAGCAAAATTATTGTGGTTGTTTGCTGCATTGACAATGTGATCCAATATATACTTTTTAATAAAGACCAACTTAATTTAGCAGAAACCCGTGTGATGATGGTTATTGATTAATTCCCCTGATTTTCAACCTGAGAACTCAGTGGCTGATTATTCCATAAGTCAGTAATGTCCATTTTCTACAGACACACCCATATCGTATTGCTGTACATACACTTGCTATAATCCTTTAATTTCATTAAATAATTGACCTGATACTAGCCACGGTTAAATGAACTATATGCTGTATCCAGTTATTAATGAGAATCATAAAACATAATAATTATTAATACTATCTTGAAAAGTGCTTAAAAATGTAAGGGAAATTTGTACAAAGGCAGATTTTTGTAAGTCAGATCATCCATAACTCAGGGAGTCCCTGCACCATGAATCATGTAGCAGAATAGTGTGGACAGAAATATAGGTTAATAGCATTATTAAATCTATTGGGTAAGAAATGGGGTGAAATGTTAATATACAGTTTTTAAATATCCATGGCAACATTTTTTTAATCCTTAAACATGGGAGTAGTAATAGTGGCCCATGTAAACATTTTGCAAACCACTCGAGTCCTTACACATATAAAATAAATAATTTTATTTGGAAGGAAATTATATTGAGTGCAACAATAGTACAGCTGGTAGAATCACAGGCTCACTGTGCCAGAGACCCAGGTTCAGTCCTGACCTTGGGTGCTGCCTGTGTGGAGATTGCATGTTCTCCCTTGGTTTCATGGATAGAAGAGGAGAATTGGGTGCAGCACAGTGGCGCAGCAATAGAAATGGTGCCTTACAGCGCCTGTGACCTGGGTTTGATCCGGACTACGGGAACTGTCTGTACGGAGTTTGGGGCTGCCTGGGTTTTCTCCGGGTGCTCCGGTTTACTCCCACACTCCAAAGACGTGCAGGTTTGTACGTTAATTGGCTTCTGTAATTGTAAAAATTGTCTCTAGTGTATAGGATAGTGCTGGTGTGCAAGGTGATCGCTGGTCGGCGTGGACCCGGTGGGCCGAAATACCTGTTTCTGCGCTGTATGTCTAAAGTAAAGTAAATTGATGAAGGTGCAGCAGCTCATGTTATTTTTCTAAGTGTTTATAGGGCATTTATTATTTATTAGCAGAGCTGGTTTGGTGTAACTGCCAGAACTGTGCTGCAAACAATTTAAGAGCCCAAGTTTCCACATGTAATCCAATTATAACCTGCAAATTGCAGTTGGGTTTGGTATTGGTCATGAATTTACATAAGAGAATGCTTTCAGAAAGAATTATCAGATAACAATTTGGACAACATCCATAAACTCCATGCCGGTGGGATTGTGGAAGAGCTTCCCACCAAGTTCTCCAGCGACTGTAGAACCACCCACCTTCTCAATAAAAAGTCGACTCAATCCTTGGCCATTTCCACATTTGCAAACCTGCACCTTATTTACTTTGTGGACAGTGGAGATTTCCCTTACACTGTTTTCCCCCCCACAGCGATCAGATTTGTAAAAGTAATTGTGCAGTGCAGTGGTACTATGGAGATTTGTGTCACTGATTCTGTACAGTTTTAATCGCTGAAGAAAAACATGAAACAGGAAGAGCGCCAAATAAAATTAAACATTCAGAAAGCAACAATTTAGCGAGGAAGTATTGTGTGACATATATGGAACATTCATCTCTGGTGCGGTAACCAAAAGTGCATTCATCAAGTAAGAGGAGTTTAAAGAACATTGAAGAAAGAGTGGAGGGTAAAGCACCTATGTAGTTTATAGTCATAAAGTCAAACAATGTGTGAAGGTAGGTTGGTAAGTATCAAAAGCTCGGTCAAGTTCACTTCACAGTGATTATAATGTGGCTTTGGGGGCACACACTTTAATGGATATAACTTCAGTGGGCTCAAGTTAATCTGATGAATTTTATATTAAAATTAGCCTTATGTTGCATTTTTAATAAAAATCTAGAGATACAGAGAGTGTCTCTGGCGCTGTAAGACAGCAACTCTACCATTGTGCCACAGTGTCACACAATTCTCATAAATGCATAAGTTCATAAGTTATAGAAGCAGAATTAGGCCATTCGGCCCATTAAATCTACTCCACCATTCAATCATGGCTGATCTATATTTCCCACAGCCTCATTCTCTTCCCTTAACCTCTGACACTCTCCATGCCAACCCCTGACAACTCCCATATCTCCAGGGCCAATTTGTTTTCCCCGGCTGAGGGGACCTGATAGTCATGAGGCACACAGTACAAAGTCATGAAGGACACAGTAGGATAGCGATGAGGAACATTTCCCCATAGCAGAGGAGTATAACACCAGAGGCCTTATGTTTAGGGTAAGGGGAAAGAAGCTGAGGAGGTATTTATGGAAGACATTCTTCACCCACGGGAATGTTGGAGCCTGGAACACACTCACTCAGTGGGCAGTGGAAACAGAGACTACCTAAGAATTATCCAGACAAGCCAAGGAGTATGAAGCGATGGACAAAGTGCTGGAAAATGGGATTCGTAAAGATGGGTACTCAACAGTTGGCATGGAAAAGCTGGGCTGAACGACCAGTTTTCGGGCTGTAGAGCTCCATGGCTGTATGATTCATCACACTGGACAGAACTAAATTGCTCTGTTTGTGTTTATCTTTGTTTATTCGTTTCAGAATTAGTCATTTGTCCAGCCTGTTCTCTGCAAAGGTTAATTACCACAGAATTGACCATTTAATTTTGAAATCCATCCAAATTATCTTCAACGTGTGGATCATAAAATTTGTTTAGCTAATTTTGCAGTGCCGATTTATTGTTTTTAATTAAAGAAAACACCTTTAATTAAATGTGGCACGGTGGCACTGCTGGTGGAACGGCTGGCTCACAGTGCCAGATACCCGGTTCGTTATTGTCCTCAACTGCTGTCTGTGTGAAGTTTGCTCGTTCTCTCCGTGATAGCGTGGGTTTCCTCCGGGTGCTCCAATTTTCTTCCACATTCCAAAGACGCGCAGGTTCGTAGGTTAATTGTCATCAGTAAAATTGCCCTATGTGTCGGGAGTGGGAGAAAGTGGGATAATGTAGCTGGCGTGAATGGGCGATCGATGGTCGGCACGGTCTCAGTGAGTGGAATGGCCTGTTTCCATGCTGTATCTCTAAAAATTAAAAACTAAAACCTAAAACCAAAAACCTTCATTTATTTGTTTCCTTTTATTAACTACTGGGTGAGTTACTTTGAAGAGTACTGTTCATTTTAAAAGTGGAACCCTTCCAAAAAATGATAATGCACGGTGAGCAGCATTGGGTTAAGTTTTGCCTTATGATATAAATTCCGGTGCTGTGGCTTATGTTGCTGCCTTCCAGTCCCAAAACACCATAAGACTGTAAGGCTAGAACATAACTAGGTCATTCTACCCATCCAGTCTGCAGCATCCCTTCCATCATGGCTGATCTATCTTTCCATCTCAATCTCAATCCCGTGCCTTCTCCACGTACAGTAAATCTCCACTTTAAAAATACCCAGTGACTTGCCCTCAGTTATTTCCACAGATTCACCACCATCTGGCTAATTCCTTCTCATCTTTTTTCTCAAGGTGCGTCCTTTAATTCTGTGAGGCTGTGCCCTTTGGTCCCAGACTCTCCCATTACTGGAAATATCCTCTCCACATCCACTCTATCTAAGCCTTTCACTATTCAATGAATCTGAAATAAAAACGGAAAATGCTGGAAACACTCGAGGTGTCAGGCACCAGTTGTGCAGAGAGAAGAAGAGTTCATATTTTAGGTTGAAGACCCTTCATCAGAACCAGGACGGAGGGAAATGAAAATAGATTTAGGTTTGCAGAAATGGTATTGTATTATATTGTAATTAATTTATTACCCAAATATGTAAAAACATACAAGGAATTTGATTTGCCATACAGTCATACCAAAAAAAAGCACCAAGATACACAACTACATAAAAATTAACATAAACATCCACCACAGTGCACTGTGATAGAAGGCAATAACGTATTATTTTCTATCTCATTTCTCCCGCCGTCGGGGCAGTCGAACCATCCGCAGTCAGGGCGATCGAAGCTCCTGCAGCTAGCGATCGAAGCTCCCGCGTCGGGGCGATCGAAGCTCCCGCGATTGGGGTGATCGTAACTCCTGAGGTTGGAGCTCCCAAAGTCGGTCCCTAACCGGGGGGGGGGGGGGGGGGGGGTGCTCTACAATATTAAGTCTGCAGGCTCTCGCAGTTGGAGCTCCCAAAGTCGATCCCCAGCTTAGGGACCGCCAGTTCCACGATTTACGGTATGGAAAGGTTTCATCTTCGTCGAGGAAAGTGATAAAAGAAGTTACCCCCACCCTCCACATGATACAAAACTAAAGATAAACTAAAATATACATTTAACAACTGACTAAAAACAACAAAAGCAGAAAATGGTTGGAGAGGCATGGATTGGAAAAAGGGGGAACTCCTCTTGGGTGAACACAGGTTTGCCATGGAGGATATGTTGTAGAAATTATCTGGCTGATGGGTCACTGGGAGCAAATTGGAACAGACCAAAATGGAGAAGAAGCGGTGAGACGAGGGCTGTTAGAGTGAGGATACAGATAGAGGAATGTGAACAGATTTGGATATGCAGGGCTGTTGGTCAGACTAAGGGAGAGAGAAACACCAATGGATGACGTATAGCAGAAATGGACACTCGTCGTGTCATAGGATCTTTTACTTGACAAGAGACTTTAGAGGTACAGTGCAGAAACAGGCCCTTCGGGGCCAGACACCAAGTCTGCACCGACCAGCAATCACCCCATACACGAACACTATCCGACACACTCAGGACAATTTACAATTTACAGAAGCCAATTAACCTACAAACAAGTGCATCCTTGGTGTGTGGGAGAAAACCCATGCGGTTGCAGGGTGAATCAGGATTGAACCGGGGTCTCTGGCGCTGTGAGGTAGAACTCTACTGCTGCGCTACGGTAGACTGGAAAGAGATCCTAGCAGGAATGACGGTGGAACGGCAATAGCAGGAATTTCTGGGCATAATCCGGAAGACGCAGGATCATTTCATTCCAAAAAGGAAGAAAGATTCTAAGGGGAGTAGGAGGCAACCGTGGCTGACAAGAGAAGTTAGGGATAGAATAAAACTAAAAGAAAAGATGTATAACACAGCAAAGAGTAGCCGTAAGCCAGAGGATTGGGAAACTTTCTAGGACAACAGAAGGAAACAAAACGGGCTGAAAAGATGAAGTACGAGGGGAAGCTGGCCAGGAATATAAAGGACAGTAAAAGCTTATTTAGATATGTTAAGGGAAATAGAGTAGCAAAGTCAAATGTGGGTCCCTTGAAGGCAGACATGTGTGAAATTATTATGGGCAACAAATAAATGGCAGAAGAGTTGAATAGGTACTTCGCATCTGTCTTCACTAAGGAAGACACAATCTCCCAGATGTACTGGAGGACAGAGGAACTGAAAGAAATTTTCATTAGGCGAGAAATAGTATTGGGTAGGCTAATGGAACTGAAGGATGATAAATCCCCTGGGCCTGATGGTCTGCATCCCAGAGTCCGCAGGGAGGTGGCTCTAGAAATAGTGGACGCATTGGTGATAATTTTCCAATGTTCAATTGATTCAGGACCAGTTCCTGTGGATTGGAGGATAGAAACATAGAAACATAGAAAATAGGTGCAGGAGTAGGCCATTCGGCCCTTCGAGCCTGCACCGCCATTCAATGTGATCATGGCTGATCATCCAACTCAGTATCCCGTACCTGCCTTCTCTCCATACCCCCTGATCCCTTTAGCCACAAGTGCCACATCTAACGCCCTCTTAAATATAGCCAATGAACTGGCCTCAACTACCTTCTGTGGCAGAGAATTCCAGAGACTCACCACTCTCTGTGTAAAGAATGTTTTCCTCATTTCGGTCCTAAAGGAATTCCCCCTTATCCTTAGACTGTGACCCCTTGTTCTGGACTCCCCCAACATCGGGAACAATCTTCCAGCATCTAGCTTGTCCAACCCCTTAAGAATTTTGTAGGTTTCTATAAGATCCCCCCTCAATCTTCTAAATTCCATCGAGTACAAACCGAGTCTATCCAATCTTTCCTCATATGAAAGTCCTGACATCCCAGGATAGCTCATGTTATCCCACTTTTCAAGAAAGGAGTGAGAGAGAAAACGGGGAATTACAGAGCAGTTTGTCTGACCGGTGGTGGGAAAGATGCTGGAGTCAATTATTAAAGAGGTAATAATGGGACATTTGGATAGCATTAAAAGGATTAGTCCAAGTCAACATGGATTATGAAAGGGAAATCATGCTTGACTAATCTTCTGGAATTTTTTGAGGATGTGACAAGTAAAATGGATGAAGGGGTGCCAGTGGATGTAGTGTATCTAGACTTTCAGAAAGCCTTTGATAAGGTCCCGCACACAGGAGACTGGTGAATAAAATTAGAGCACATGGTACTGGGGGTAGGGTGTTGACATGGATAGAAAATTGGTTGGCAGACCGGAAGCAAAGAGTAGGAGTGAACTGGTCCTTTTCAGAATGGCAGGCAGTACGAGTGGAGTGCTGCAAGGCTCGGTGTTGGGGCTGCAACTGTTTACCATATATATTAATGATTTGGAAGAGAGAATTAGGAGCAACACTAGCACATTCGCGGATCACACAAAGCTGGGTGGCAGTGTGAACTGTGAAGAGGATGTTAGGAGGTTGCAGGGTGACCTGGACAGGTTGAGTGAGTGGGCAGATGTGTGGCAGATGCAGTATAATATAGATAAATGTGAGGTTATCCACTTTGGCGGCAAAAACAAGTGGGCAGATTATTATCTCAATGGGGTTAGGTTAGGTAAGGGGGAGGTGCAGCGAGACCTGGGCGTCCTTGTACACCGGTCACTGAAAGTTGGCTTACTGGTAATGAAGAAAGCTAATGGAATGTTGGCCTTCATAACAAGAGGATTTCAGTATAGGAGTAAAGAGGTTCTTCTGCAGTTGTATAGGGCTCTGGTGAGACCACATCTGGAGTATTGTGTACAGTTTTGGTCTCCTAATTTGAGGAAAGACATCCTTGTGATTGAGGCAGTGCAGCGTAGGTTCACGAGATTGATCCCTGGGATCGCGGGATTGTCATATGAGGAAAGATTGAAAAGACTAGGCTTGTATTCACTGGAGTTTAGAAGGATGAGGGGATATCTTATAGAAACATATAAAATTATAAAAGGACTGGACAAGCTAGATGCAGGAAAAATGTTCCCAATGTTGGGCATCCAGAATCAGGGGCCACAGTCTTAGAATAAAGGGGAGGTCATATAAGACTGACGTGAGAAAAAAAATTTCACCCAGAGAGTTGTGAATTTATGGAATTCCCTGCCACAGAGGGCAATGGAGGCCAAGTCACTGGATGGATTTAAGAGAGAGTTAGATAGAGCTCTAGGGGCTCGTGGAGTCAAGGGATATGGGGAGAATGCAGGCACGGGTTATTGATATGGGATGATCAGCCATGATCACAATGAATGGTGGTGCTGGCTCGAAGGGCCGAATGGACTCCTCCTGCACCTATTTTCTATGTTTCTATGCAAGTCCCATTTGCCTGTTTGATCCATATTCCACTAAACCTATCCAAACCATGTTCCTATGTAGAAGCCTTTAAAATGTTATTGTACCTGCCTCAGTCGATACATCATCAAAGTATTGACTGAAAACACTCAGCAAGAATACCGATCAATATTTCTGTCACCATCCCTTCCACTGAAAATGTAAAAGAAAATTACCTCAGGCACTGGGAGACTGAAATAAAAAAAACAGAAAATGCTGTATACATCAATTGAGTCAGGGAGCATGAAAAGGGTCAAGAGACAAGAATGTTTAATTGTCATATGTCCCAGATAGAACAATGAAATTATTACTTGCTGCAGGACAACAGAATATATAAACATAGTAACCATATAACCATATAACCATATAACAATTACAGCATGGAAACAGGCCATCTTGGCCCTTCAAGTCCGTGCCGAACAACTTTTTTCCCTCAGTCCCACCTGCCTGCACTCATACCATAACCCTCCATACCCTTCTCATCCATATGCCTATCCAATTTATTTTTAAATGATACCAATGAACCTGCCGCCACCACTTCCACTGGAAGCTCATTCCACACCGCTACCACTCACTGAGTAAAGAAGTTCCCCCTCATGTTACCCCTAAACTTCTGTCCCTAATGACACTGTAAACAATATGATAAACGAGGCAGAGAAAAAAATTCAGTGTGTGTATATACATACATATATACACATACTCACAAATACACACACATAAATATATATATATTATACATATATATACAGTATATGCGCACACACACATAAAACAGCAAACAATAATAATAATAATAATAATAATAAAAAAAGCAATAATAACAATAATAGTCTATGTGGTTCGGAGCTTATTTGAGGTTGTAGTGTTTAATAGAAAGATTAAACGAGAACTTACCGTTTGAAGTTTGCTCTTTATTTTATGATAAGTTGGAGTGAGAGACTACGTGAAGAACCCACCAGTCCGCATGCGCGTCAATCTTCAAAGCAACTGTATGAAACTACAGACCACTTGCATCAAATTAAACTATAGAAAAATTAATAACGTTTGACTTACTAAATTATCTTTATGAGATTCAGGGTTGGGAGTGGAGGGCACGTAGTCTCTCTCTTCAAATTCTTTTTTTTAAAATATATTTTATTAGAAATATATTTATATTTTTATACAAATAATATAACAGTTTTTTCAGATATATATATTACATATTTCCAAAGTTATATGAATATTACAAAGCAATATATATAAGCCTCAATTTTTTTTTTAATAGTGAAAAGAAAAAAGAGTAAAGAAAAAATAGATGTTTAATTTAAAAAGTGTGATTATAATTTTGATTGTATGTGAGAAGAAAAACAAAATTAAAAAAATTTAAAAAATAGAAAAATAAAAAACCCATATTACTGACAAACAATTATTATACTTAAAAAAAAAAAAAAAAGTATACATCTTAACAATGAATGGAACAATTTCTAATAATATATATATAGAGACAAGTATACAAATCTCAGATTAAACCGTTTCATCTGATCTTACCAGCGGGTACGTATTACAAATAATATAACAGTTTTTTGAGATATATATATTACATATTTCCAAAGTTATATGAATATTACAAAGCAATATATATAAGCCTCAATTTTTTTTAATAGTGAAAAGAAAAAAGAGTAAAGAAAAAATAGATGTTTAATTTTAAAAGTGTGATTATAATTTTGATTGTATGTGAGAAGAAAAAAAAAATTAAAACATTTAAAAAATAGAAAAATAAAAAACCCATATTACTGACAAACAATTATTATACTTAAAAATAAAAAAAAAGTATACATCTTAACAATGAATGGAACAATTTCTAATAATATATATATATAGAGACAAGTATACAAATCTCAAATTAAACCTTTTCATCTGATCTTACCAACGGGTACTTGTTGAGTTACAATGCTGAGCCCAGCTACCCCTTCATATAATCAGTGAATGGAGACCATATTTGTTCAAAACGTTCGTGTTTATCCATTAGGATAAACCTAATTCTCTCCAATTGCAACGTCTCCAACATTTCCACTGTCCACATTTTGATTGTAGGGGATAATGGTCCCTTCCAAAATTTTAATATTAATTTTTTTCCAATCATTAAACAGTAATCAAGAAAATTTCTTTGATTTACTGTTAATGTTTGATTTGAATCTAAAACACCAAATATTATTAGCTTTGGGTCAGGATTTAATGTAATCTTAAGAACTATAGAAATAATTTAAAAAATCTCAGTCCAATAACTATTAAGTTTTGTGCATATTACAAAACTATGTGTTAAACCAGCTTCTATGTGCTGACATTTATCACACAATGGTGATATATTAGGAAAAATTCTATTTAATTTCTTATTTGAATAATGTAATCTATGTAATACTTTGAATTGTATTAAAGTATGTCTGGCATTTAACGAACAACGATGTATACGTTGTAAACTTTCTTCCCAAAAGTCTTTTAATATCGGTAAACCAGTTTCATTTTCCCATATTTGTCGAAATGATTCCGTTGTTGGCATTTCCCTGTCCAAAAGGATATTATATTAATATGCTATTAATTTCTCTGTGTGTGGATGCTTATTAAGCACTTCATCCAGTAAACCTGGTTCTCTAGTGTAACTGCTCCAACGTTTGGGATACAGCTGATGCTTATCTGCATAAAAATTTAAACTGATTACACATTGCACACTACTTTGTATCTAGGCTTTAGAGTGATTATATAAAAGACACCTTGCATAAACTTAGTCAACAGTGCGTGAGAACTAATCTTGTGTATCTGATTTAACATAATCTCTGATTTGTAAATATCTAAGTAAGTTATTTGAGTGCAATCCATAAATATCTTTCAACTCTTGAAATGAGAGAAATTTCCCATTCCTGTAAAGATGTTCTATCATAATTCCTAAATTTTTCCAATGTCTAAACCCCCCATCCAATAAAGAGGGCTTAAACAGAGGATTATTCATAATTGGTAAGCAAAGTGACATATTTTCTAAATGTAAAGTCTTAACTATTTGTTTCCAAATACGTATATTGCCTAAAATAATAGGATTTTCCCTATAATTTTTTTTTGTACCACCCTTGGGGCAAGGAGTATTGTACTTATATCAAAGGGTAAACAATCTTCCTTTTCCATTTTTAACCAAGCTGGGTCCTGTTCCATGTTTACCAACCAAAAATTCATATTTGGAATCTGAACCGCCCAAATATAATATAAAAAATTAGGTAGTGCTAGTCCACCATTTATCTTAGATTTACATAATGTCTTTTACTTATTCTGTGATTTTTATAATCCCAAATAAAGCTATTGACAATTAAATCAATTTTTTTAAAACCTACCCCGCTATATCTTCCTAAATTTTTTTTAGGAAGATATAGCGGGATAGGTTGAAATAAATATCGTAGTTGTGGTAAAAAAATCATTTTACTGGCATTTATTCTGCCAATCATTGATATTGGTAATGTTTTCCAATATAAGATATTTTTTAGTTTATTTAGTAATTGGGGGAAATTTGATTTAAATAGAGAATTATAAGATTTGGATACATTAACTCCAAGATATTTAATTTGGTCATTAACTATTTTGAATGGAAATTTTTGTAATTTATTCAATTTTATTCCTGTTATAGGCATAATTTCACTTTTGTTCCAATGAATTCTATATCCTGAGAACATACTAAATTCAGTTATAACACTAAGTAACTTAGGGATACTAATCTCTGGTTTTGTTATGTATATTAAGACGTTATCTGCATAAAAAGATATTTTATTAATTGTGGTATTGGTGTTATATCCATAAATTTCTGGTTCTGATCTAATCCTTTCGGCTAATAATTTTATTGCAAGAGCGAATAATAAAGGTGATTACGGACATCCTTGTCTACAACCCCTAGAGAGATTAAATTTGGCTGATAACATTTGATTTGTTAGGATTCTTGCTGTTGGGTCAGAATATAAAATTCTAACCCATTTACAGAATCCTTCCCCCAGTTGAAATTTCTGCATTATCCTAAATAGGTAAGGCCATTCAACCTGGTCAAATGCTTTTTCTGCGTCCAGGGATAGGGATAGAGAGGGTACAGAGGAGATTTACTAGAATGTTGCCTGGGTTTCAACAGCTAAGTTACAGAGATAGGTTGAATAAGTTAGGTCTTTATTCTCTGGAGCGCAGAAGGTTAAGGGGGGACTTGATAGAGGTCTTTAAAATGATGAGAGGGATAGACAGAGTTGATGTGGACAAGCTTTTCCCTTTGAGAATAGGGAAGATTCAAACAAGAGGACATGACTTTAGAATTAAGGGACAGAGGTTTAGGGGTAACATGAGGGGGAACTTCTTTACTCAGAGAGTGGTAGCGGTGTGGAATGAGCTTCTAGTGGAAGTGGTGGCGGCAGGTTCGTTGGTATCATTTAAAAATAAATTGGATAGGCATATGGATGAGAAGGGTATGGAAGGGTATGGTATGAGTGCAGGCAGGTGGGACTAAGGGAAAAAAGTTGTTCGGCACGGACTTGAAGGGCCGAGATGGCCTGTTTCCGTGCTGTAATTGTTATATGGTTATATGGTTATATGGGATATAACAGCTAATTCAATATCATTAATTCTTTTTGAATAAATTATATTGAATAGACGTCGCAAATTATAAGTGGAATAGCGTCTAGGGATAAAGCCTGTTTGATCATGATGTATTAATTTATATATCACTAAACTTAACCTTTGAGATAAAATTTTAGTTAATATTTTTTGATCCGTATTTAGAAGAGCAATTGCTCTATATGATCCTGGGTCTTCCAGATCTTTATCTACTTTAGGAATGAGTGTAATTGTAGATTCATTCAGGGTTTCTGGTGGCTGTTCTTGCTCATAGGCATCTTTATATATTGTTTGTAGACGTGGGGAAATCAAATCATGAAACTTCTTATAAAATTCAACACCTAAACCGTCGGGGCCAGCAGCTTTACCATTTTTCAATGATCTGATTGATTCCTCAATATCTTTTGCTGATAGACATAGAAACATAGCAAATAGGTGCAGGAGTAGGCCATTCGGCCCTTCGAGCCCTTCGATATTTCAGCATCTAACAAGTCTCTGCCTTCGTGATCTAATCCATTAATATGACATTCATGTAGGAATGCTTCCATTCCATCAGATTGACCCGTCAGTTTGGATGTATAAAGTTTTTGATAGCATTGCTGGAATCTATCATTAATATCTTTTGGTAAAGTTAGTATTTCTCCTTGTTCAGATCTAACTTTATATATCATTTTTTCTTCATCTGATTTTCTAAGTTGATGAGCTAGCAGTTTATGTGTTTTATCCCGGAATTCAAAATGTACTTGTTTAGTCTGGTGAAAAAGTTTAATAACATACTTTGATTGCGATTTTGTTATATATCTGCCTAGATGGTGATATAGCATTTTCCATGTCTAATTGCTTTATTTCATTTTCCAAATTCTGTTGAATCTTTCGATTTTCCTTATTAAGGTGTGCCTGCGCAGATATTATAGCACCACGTATAAAAGCTTTAAATGTGTTCCCTAGAAGAGACGAAGAAATTCCAGGTTTATCATTAGTCTCAAAGAATAGTTCAATCTGTTTAACCAGATAATCATAACAAGCCTTATCACTTAATACTTGAGGATTCTCTCTCCAAATTCTCATAAAATAAAGATCAAACTTCAAACGGTAGGTTCTCGTTTAATCTTTCTATTTTATATCAAAGTCTCATGATGAGATTATGTGAAGCCTTCGAAGCTCTGTGGTTTCATGCAGTAAACCAATCTATATGTGAAAATACTAAACAGATAAACCATAAATGGTAGAAAAGACATGGGCCATTAACAACATGATGCTAACTTTACATACATGTACATCGCCCTTAATTGGACCAGAGTCCCAATTGCCTTTGGGTTAGACAATAGCTCATGCAACACTGTAAAGAATTCTATCTGCAACCATCCAGACATGGTCAACGAATTTTATAACTTTTTGAAAATGCGCTTATCTGAGCCTCCTGCTGTTGCAAGAAGGTGATCAATGGGGAATATCCATTCTATAGGCTGCTAACGAGCCAGCCGCCCTGGTAAAGAGAGACTTGAAATTATTTGAATTAGCTCTCTCTTTTAGCTGCTTACACTCTATCCTTCTTGAAATTGTCTGCACCAACATTCTCTTGTGAAACTATTATATAACAATGAAGAAACTTTTCCTTCATCTCATAGGTTTTTAGTGACCTCAGTGTACCTTATTACATAATAAACACCCTAATCTCCGATCTGGTGGGTATGCTGTCAACTTCAACTCGTACCCAACCATGCCTGTTTTGCTTTATGAGTTCATTCACACAAAATGCTACCCTCTTGTAAAATATGACCAAGAGGTCCAGACAGAGATTGTGTAAAGACTATGCTCTTCGTGCAAAAATCAGTGTCATAAGCATGACTAACTTAAGTGTAACTGCTCCAACGTTTGGGATACAGCTGATGCTTATCTGCATAAAGATTTAAACTGATTACACATTGCACACTACTTTGTATCTAGGCTTTAGAGTGTTTATATAAAAGACACCTTCCTAACCTTAGTCAACAGTGGGTGAGAACCAATCATTTATTGTCCCACTTATAGTACTAGATACAACGACAAAGCAGTACGAGCAGTGTTAATTGCGCTATAACATAGTCGCAATTAACACTATAAACTCCATGCCAAAATGCCCTTTAGATATGAATAGGGTAGCATTGACTTTAGAATCTTTGTAAATAGCCTAGGGCTAAGTCAACCCCTTAGATAGAGCCTAAAATTTCCACCACTGGCTTTGCCATATAAATCTCAGATATATCCTGTATCCTGTGTATTGGTATGCAAAAATATGCATCTTCAAGATCAATTGAGGCCCTAAATCCTCTGTAATCAGCTAATTTGCTGAATGACAATTATCCATCTTAAAATGGTTATACCAAACACATGATCAGACTAGCCAAATCCTACTGATTTGGCATCCTCCACTTTTCTTCAACCTTGAGAAAATATTAGAAATATACCCCTCTTGTTCTTGGGCAGACTGCTCATCCTTTTGTGAGATGTCTCTGTTTCAACTTGGATAGCCATAGTTTCCTCTTTTTACCATAAGTACTGAATTCTTGCAGTGGAGGAAATTAATCAGCCAGAAACTGAATCTTATAACTGTTTATGATTTGTAAAATGGAAAAATCTGAGGT
This sequence comes from Raja brachyura, assembly GCA_963514005.1. The sequence continues at coordinate 94,321,450 of OY740785.1, read as the reverse complement.
TATCTGTCCTCACCTGTTTGTCGAACCGTCTCAACCTATCTCCGACTTGAATATGGACAGCACATCTCCTGCGACTGATGGAATAACATTTGCATACCTCAACAGCGGCCATCTCATTGTTGCTTTGCTGTCCATGACGAGACAGATGGTGACTGTAGATGTGATCAAGGCAGTTTCTGAGAAAGCACTTGCTATAAAAACCACCAAGGCTGCCAATAAAATACTAGACAAAAAGTGATTATTACCCCCCGCCACCAAGATCCAGGAATCCCTGAGTAACACCACCAAAAATGGCCTCAGGCGGATGACTAATAGTGAACTGATCCTGGACTTTGATCTGTCCCCTTGCTCGGACATCGTGGTTAGCTGGGGATGATACTGAGTATGTGGAGAGCGCTGCATCCGTTGAGCGCTGAAACCTGCGAATAAAAAGCCTTCTGGCTTTGTATTAATTGTGTAGGCCTGGTGCACCAACCAGCCTAAGTGTAGCGGTATATGCCACTCATTTGGTAGAGATGATATGCATGCAGGTAAACGGGAGTCTTATTCACAAACGGTGTATTTACCACACCCATCGCAGCCTTGAAATACTCTTGCGAGTCTTAACTTGCTAGCTCAAGTCTTCTCCAAAGAGATACTTGCAGACTGCACATACTAGACTTGCACAAATTTAGCATAAATTGGTTGACCTCAGGCCTATACCCTCCTAACACAATTGAGTTTAGACTGTGCATTACACAAAAGTGCTAAGGCGTCTACTGCAATTCAGACTGCTGAATTCCCTCTACTGACCTTGCAAATGCCGAATCCTTCTCTGAGAAATCTCTGAACTCTCTGGGGTTTAAAGCCTTTTGACTTTGTTTAGCCCTTCAGATAGCCTCAAATGGTGGCATTAACCTATGGACCTCCAGTGTCTGGCAGAAATCAGGACTAGCATACTATCCAGCAGTGTCCTGCATGGTCCTCTCAATCAACTGATGAAAAGTCAACTAGCCAATGTTACTTGCCAGTTCTATCTCTAACCATTCTCCACTCCCCGAAGGGATGGCAAATTTCTTGGATCCTATCCAGGATAATTGAGGATAGAAGCAGGAAACATGTTCCCAATGTTGGGGGAGTCCAGAACCAGGGACCACAGTTTAAGAATAAGGGGTAGGCCATTTTGAATGGAGTTGAGGAAAAATGTTTTCATCCAGGAAGTTGGGAATCTGTGGAATTCTTTGCCTCAGAAGGCAGTGGAGGCAAATTGTCTGGATGCTTTCAAGAGAGAGTTAGATAGAGCTTTTAAAGATAGCTGAGTCTAGGGATATGGAGAGAAGGCAGGAAAGGGGTACTGATTGTGGATGATCAGCCATGATCACAGTGAATGGCGGTACTGGATTAAAGGGCTGAATGGCCTACTTCTGCACCTATTGTCTATTGTGATTGTGTGGGTTTCCTTTTTGATGCTCCGGTTTCCTTCCACGTTCCAAAGACGTGCAGTTTTGTAAATAAATCGGTCTTCCATAAATTGCCCCAAATGTGTAGGGAGTGGATGTGAAAGAGGGATCGCGTGGGACTGGCACGAACAGGTGATCAATGGTCACTGTGGACCCGGTAGGCTGAAGGCTGCATCACTTATCCGTTAATTCAAACCTGTGTCACTTGCTCCTTGAACTATTTGGCTGATAGAAAGTTGTGTACCTGAAATTATAATTCTCTTTCTCCTCAGATGCTGCCTGACCTGCTGAGTGTTTCCAACATTATCTGTTTTTATTCCGCATTTCCAACATGATAGATGTGTGATGGCTGGCAGAGTGCTAGATTGTCAGCAATCAAAATGATGCTCTTAGTATGATGCGGGAGGCAGGTGGAAAGATAATCTGGCAGGAGAAGGCAGACACTAATAGCGGGGAAGCGAAAAGGCAGTTCATTTGTCTGGAATATTGATTGCAATTAGGAGAATGGGGTTGAGAAGGAAATATAGATCAGGCATGATTGAATGGCAGAGTAGACTCGATTGGCCGAATGGCACAATTCTGCTCCTATGACTTGTGAACATGAAATTATGATAAAGAGATGCATCATCTTGGCTGTTGCTGAGAATCAGGAGAAAGCATTTTAACAAACATTTCTGTGCAGTGCAGAGGTTTGGCTTTTGCTAAAGTGAAAAAGGTAACGGAACTATATAATTCTCTGTAAAATGATCAGTAATGATGCCAGCAAATTTTGTGTAGTCTTTATTGATAAATTAGAAAGAACAATAACAGATTTTTCAAATCATGCTCAATGCTTTTTGACAACATGTTATGTTTGGGGCTGTATTTTTTTAATCAGTTACAACTGCAGAAGAAATAGAGTTCTTAAATTAAATTAATGGATACCTATAAAACACATGTATTGCATTAGATTCTTCGACTAGATAATAGTCTGTTGCTGGTGTGCCAAGATCACAGTCAACTTTGAAATGCAATATTCTCACATGGGAGTCAAAGAAATGCATGTCAATTCTTATTAAATAATTCAACCCACATGCACTTTTTGGTACCAGTTAACAAACTGGGATAACTGTTTCATGTGTCCTGTTTTGTTGATGTATATATTTTAAAGAGTGAGGTTAAGCTAAACACAGATTGAGAATCTCCACAGTACAGCCGCATTGTCCCTACTGATGAAATAGAACCTATCTCAGAGGAACTAACATGACTTTGAATGGCTGCTGTCACTTTGAGACTGAAGATGGACACAAAATGTAACTCAGTGGGACAGGCAGCATCTCTGGAGAGAAGGAATCAGTGACTTTTCGGGTCAAGACCCTTCTTCAGACATTAAGACTGCTTTGGCATCATCTAATCCAAGAGCTCCCTTCATAAACGCTGGCAGCCCGAAACCCATACCATTCTCATCATCTCGGCTGGTCATATCGTGGCAACAAAAAGAGACAGACAGCATTGACGGAGTCTGTTGAACATGAAGGGCCCATGGTATTCATCACACTTGCAAATATATTGATTGCAGAGTTAAGTTAGCGATGCAGTGGACAACGAGCCAGCGGCCTGTGTGAGGGGGGTCCCGGCTAATTCTTCAGGAATTTCACATCTGCATCCATTTGTTCCCAGGGTTGGAGTGGGATGTCTGTGCAATCAAACCCAGAGTCATCGATTGCTTGGGAATAACTTTCAATTGGGAGGCTTGTTGGTTTGAAGGTAACTTAGTCGCCTGTAATGTCCTCGACTCTCATTGCAGCGAGCATTTCTAAGATAACCATTACACCTGCTGCCTTTCCTTGGTAAACCAGCATCCGCAGTTCCTTGTTTCTGTGTTTTATACATTAATGTGGTATCAGATCTATGATTAAGTTCGCAGATTACATGAAAATTTGTGGTGTTGTTGACAATGAGGAGGCATCAACCATAATCATTTGATTCAAAACATGTGCAAAGTTTTTACAAGCAACCACAGTCAAGGTTTTTTCCCCCATTCCCCAGATTCCAATAACTTAGTTATGGGAGAAGCTACTTCCATACCTGGGAACAACGATCTATCCAAAATTAAACGACAAATTACATGAATTAGAAATTAGAAAGGTATCTTTGAGCGTATGGAAAGGTATCTTAGAGGGTATGAGACATGAATTGGCCAAGATAGACTGGCAACTGATTCTTAAAGGGTTGACGGTAGATATGCAATGGAAGGCATTTAAAGACTGCATGGATGAACTACAACAATTGTTCATCCCAGTTTGGCAAAAGAATAAATCAGGGAAGGTAGTGCATCCGTGGATAACAAGGGAAATCAGGGATAGTATCAAAACTAAAGATGAAGCATACAAATTAGCCAGAAAAAGCAGCCTACCAGAGGACTAGGAGAAATTCAGAGTCCAGCAGAGGAGGACAACGTGCTTAATTAGGAAAGGGAAAATAGATTATGAAAGAAAACTGGCACGGAACATAAAAACTGACTGCAAAGGTTTTTAAAGATATGTGAAGAGAAAAAGGTTAGTTAAAACAAATGTAGGTCCCTTGCAGTCTGAAACTGGTGAATTGATCACGGGGAACAAGAACATGGCAGACCAATTGAATAACTACTTTGGTTCTGTCTTCACAAAGGAAGACATAAATAATCTGCCGGAAATAGCAGGGGACCGGGGGTCAAATGAGATGGAGGAACTGAGTGAAATCCAGGTTAGCCAGGAAGTGGTGTTAGGTAAATTGAATGGATTAAAGGCCGATAAATCCCCAGGGCCAGATAGGCTGCATCCCAGAGTACTTAAGGAAGTAGCCCCAGAATTAGTGGATGCATTAGTGATAATTGTTCAAAACTCTTTAGATTCGGGAATAGTTCCTGAAGATTGGAGGGTAGCTAATGTAACCCCACTTTTAAAAAAGGGAGGGATAGAGAAAATGGGGAATTATAGACCAATTGGTCTAACATCGGTAGTGGGGAAAATGCTAGAGTCAGTTATTAAAGATGGGGTAGCAGCACATTTTGAAAGTGGTGAAATCATTGGACAAAGTCAGCATGGATTTATGAAAGGTAAATCATGTCTGACGAATCTTATAGAATTTTTTGAGGATGTAACTAGTAGAGTGGATAAGGAAGAACCTGTGGATGTGTTATATCTGGACTTTCAGAAGGCTTTCGACAAGGTCCCACATAAGAGATAAGCATACAAACATAAAGCACACGGTATTGGGGGTTCAGTATTGATGTGGATAGAGAACTGGCTGGCAGACAGGAAGCAAAGAGTAGGAGTAAACGGGTCCTTTTCAGAATGGCAGGCAGTGACTAGTGGGGTTCTGCAAGGCTCAGTGCTGGGACCCCAGCTATTTACAATATATATTAATGATCTGGATAAAGGAATTGAATGCAACATCTCCAAGTTTGTGGATGACACAAAGCTGGGGGGCAGTGTTAGCTGTGAGGAGGATGCTAGGAGGCTGCAAGGTGACTTGCATAGGTTGGGTGAGTGGGCAAATGCATGGCAGATGCAGTATAATGTGGATAAATGTGAGGTTATCCACTTTGGCGGCAAAAACAAGAGAGTAGATTATTATCTGAATGGTGGCCGATTAGGAAAAGGGGAGATGCAACGAGACCTGGGTGTCATGGTACACTAGTTATTGAAAGTAGGCATGCAGGTGCAGCAGGCTGTGAAGAAAGCGAATGGTATGTTGACATTCATAGCAAAAGGATTTGAGTACAAGAGCAGGGACGTTCTACTGCAGTTGTACAGGGTCTTGGTGAGGCCACACCTGGAGTATTGCATACAGTTTTGGTCTCCTAATCTGAGGAAAGACATTCTTGCCATAGAGGGAGTACAGAGAAGGTTCACCAGACTGATTCCTGGGATGGCAGGACTTCCATATGAAGAAAGACTGGATAACCTCGGCTTGTACTCGCTGGAATTTAGGAGATTGAGGGGGGATCTTATAGAGGCTTACAAAATTCTTAAGGGGTTGGACAGGCTAGATGCAGGAAGATTGTTCCCGATGATGGGGAACTCCAGAACAAGGGGTCACAGTTTAAGGATAAGGGGGAAGTCTTTTAGGACCGAGATGAGAAGATCTTTTTTCACACAGAGAGTGGTGAATCTGTGAAATTCTCTGCCACAGAAGGTAGTTGAGGCCAGTTCATTGGCTATATTTAAGAGGGAGCTAGATGTGGCCCTTGTGGCTAAAGTGATCAGGGGGTATGGATACCGAGGGTACAGGATACCGAGTTGGATGATCAGCCATGATCATATTAAATGGCGGTGCAGGCCCGAAGGGCTGAATGGCCTACTCCTGCACCTATTTTCTATGATTCTATGATTCTATGATGAATGTCAGAATAGGATAGGTTTAGAGGGATAAGGGCCAAATGCAGGCAAGTGGGACTAGTGTAGCTGTGATATGTTGATCAGTGTGGGCAAGTTGGGCTGAAGGGCCCGTTTCCCCACTGCATGACTCTATGACTATGAAGAAGCAAGATGAAGGAATTAGTTATCGACTTCAGAATGCGTGGCATGCCCCATTCAGCATCAATGCACATGAAGTGAGCATGGTTGACAGCTTCAAGCTCTTATGGTCATTAACATTACCAATGATCTATTGTGGACCAACCCACATTGAAGAGGCAGCCAAAGAGGCATACCAACAGCTCTACTTCCTTCATACACTGAGAAGATTCAGCATGTATCCAATGACTCTCACAAACATCTACATACGAACCATAGAAAGTCTACTGCCAGGTTGTATCAGAGTGTGTAGAAAGAACTGCAGATGCTGGTTTACACCGGAGATAGACACAAAATGCTGGAGTAACTCAGCGGGACAGGCGGCATCTCTGGAGAAAAGAAATAGGTGACATTTCAGGTCGGATCTGAAGAAGGGTCTCGCCTGAAACATTATCTATTCCTTTTCTCCAGACATGGGCAGAACAGGATGGGGGAAGAGATCTGGAATTAACAATCCATCTCACTGTTTAATCACATTCCAAAATTGGCCATCACATAAGGAAGTAGTATCTTGGAGAAGGGAAATGTCTGCTTATGCTTAATCAGGAAATTGAAGTAATATTAGAGTTGACGAACAAGTACATGCTGATAAAAATAATTTTCATGGGACAGTAATGGAACATTTTCATGGGATTCCCACTTCTCTGCTTCTGGGCTTGTATACTGTGGAATTTAGAAGAATGAGAGGGGATCTTATTGAAACATATAAGATTATTAAGACACACTAGAGGCAGGATACATGTTCCCGATGTTGGGTGAGTCCAGAACCAGGGTCCACAGTTTAAGAATAAGGGGTAAGCCATTTAGAACGAGATAACAAAACACTTTTTCACACAGAGAGTTGTGAGTCTGTGGAATTCTCTGCCTCAGAGGGCGGTGGAGGCAGGTTCTCTGGATGCTTTCAAAAGAGAGCTTGATAGGGCTCTTAAAAATAGTGGAGTCAGGGGTTATGGGGAGAGGGCAGGAATGGGGTACTGATTGGGGATGATCAGCCATGATCATATTGAATGGTGGTGCTGGCTCGAAGGGCCGAATGGCCTACTCCTGCACCTATTGTCTCCCCCCTTCTTTTTTCCCCCCTCTCCCCCTGTTCTCCACCTGGAATAGCATCGATCTCTTCTCTTTCCTTCCATCTACATTCGTTCCTCTCGCTTCACAATTCATAACTCTTCAATCCTTTTATCGCACACCTTCTGTCTTTTCATCTATGAAATCTGTCCAACCACTTGCTCATCAAAACCCCCCCTCACCTGTATTTGACTCTTACCTGCCGGTATTTTTGTCCTGTCCTTCCACTTTTATTAAAATTCGAGATTGACGAAAGGTACTGATGTGTAACGTCACCTATCCATGTCCTCTGAACTGGCTGGAGTTTTTACGGACATTTTCAACCTCTCACATCTGAGGTCTGAGGTTCCCACCTGCTTTAAAAAAGCATCAATTATACCAGTGCCCAAGAAGAGTAAGGTGACGTGCCTCAATGACTATCGACCAGTGGCACTAACGCCTGTGGTGATGAAGTGCTTCGAGAGGTTGATCATGGTGCAAATCAACTCCTACCTTGACAAAAACCTGGACCCACTGCAGTTAGCTTGCTGCCACAACAGATCAACGGTGGATGCGATCTCGCTGGCTCTCCACTCCGCTCTGGACCACTTAGACAACAAAAATTCATATGTCAGGCTGTTATTCATTGATTACAGCTCGGCATTTAACACAATCATCCCCTCCAAGCTGGTTACCAAACTCGCAGAACTGAGTCTCTGCGCATCCCTCTGCAATTGGATCCTCGACTTCCTCATTCACAGACCACAGTTTGTTCGTATTCATGGGTCAGCATGGGAGCACCTCAAGGCTGCGTGCTCCCCCCCTGCTGTACTCACTCTATACTCATGACTGCGTAGCCGGTCATAGTGCGAATTCCATCATCACGTTCGCTGACGACACCACTGTTGTGGGGTTTTTCACTGATGGGGATGAGTCAGAGTACACCAGGGTGGCCCTCAACACCAGCAAAACCAAGGAAATGATTGTGGACTTATGAAGGAGTAGGATGGGGACCTTCAGTCCTGTTTATATCAACGGGTCGATGGTTGAAAGGGTCAGGAGCTTAAAATTCCTGGGCGTGCACATCTCTGAAGATCTTTCCTGGTCCGGGAACACTGATGCAATTATTAAGAAAGCACATCAGTGCCTCTACTTCCTGAGAAGCTTACGGAGAGTCGGTTTGTCAAGGAGGACTCTATCTAACTTCTACAGGTGCACAGTAGAGAGCATGCTGACCGGTTGCATCGTGGCTTGGTTCGGCAACTTGAGTGCCCTGGAACGGAAATGACTACAAAAAGTAATAAACACTGCCCAGTCCATCATCGGCTCTAACCTTCCTTCCATCTAGGGGATCTATCGCAGTCGCTGCCACAAAAAGGCTGGCAGTATCATTAAGGACCCACACCATCCTGGTCACACACTCATCTCCCCGCTACCTTCAGGTAGAAGGTACAGGAGCCTGAAGACTGCAACGACCAGGTTCAGGAATAGCTACTTCCCCACAGCCATCAGGCTATTAAACTTGGCTCGGACAAAACACTGAACATTAATAGCCCATTATCCGTTTATTTGCACTTTATCAGTTTATTTATTCATGTGTGTATAATTTATATAATGGTATAGGAACACGCTGATCTGTTCTGTAGTCATGCCTACTTTGTTGTGCTGAAGCAAAGCATGAATTTCATTGTCCTATCAGGGACACATGACAATAAACACTCTTGAATCTTGAATCTTGAATCATGAATCTCCTGAGATGCTGCCTGACTTGCTGAGTTACTCCAACACTTTGTGTTGTATGCCAAATTTTAGCATCTGCAGTTCCTGATGTCTAAAATGGGAAGCTGACACCTTTTATTAATGACTCCATTGCTACGTTTCCACAAGGCATGCTGAGTTTGAAGAATGTTTCCTCCACTCTCCAATGGAAGCCCAGTCTCTCACTGCTCCCACTGTGATTTTTTTGTAAAGCACTATCTGCAGTTCATCGTTTCTACGAGGATGCCTCAGAGGCTGCATGCCCTATGTTTAGGTCAAGGCCATACGCTTGATTGTACGTCCATAGGTGGGGTGGTTGTAACTTCAGGAGGACCTGTGGTACAGAGTCAGAGGCTATAAGATTACAAGCTGTGCTTTAGGTTATAAGTAAAAAAAGATATGATATGTAAGCATAAGCTCGTTAAATAAAACAGCCAAGCTCTCTCCCTCCCTCTTACGGGTTTTCAAGAGATTTAGGAGCCACACTCACCCTGAGAGAGGCAGGAGGGTTTTGTATTGTTTACTCCAGGTACGTCCAGGTACGTGTTCTTTGAACCTTGGAAGCAGCAGACATTATTTGCTGGTTATGTATAAAAATTAATAAACAAAGAAATTAAAAATATAACATAAAAATAAATAATATTTAAGTGGAACATTTGTCTGATAATTGGCGACCACTGTTGGGAGTGAAATTGAATTAATTAATGGAATTCCAAGTTGCTGGCTGCAAATTATAGAAAACTTCTTGAATGTGTTCCCACATTTTTGTCAGTTGATTTCCAAAGACACCAGAGCATTCAATGGATCCCACCCATTTTTCAGATTAACTGGAGAACAAACCTGGTGCTTACTAGGTGAGGCACGAAACTGCAGATGCCCCAACAAACAAGCCTCGGGAGGAACTCAGCAGGTTGGACGGCATCTGAGGGAGGGAATAGACAGTCGACGTTTCAGGTCGGGATCCTTCAGCAGAACTGCAGTTTTCACAGGGACGATAGAAGTGTATGGAATGAGCGGCCAATTTAATGGACATTTGGACAGTACATGGAAAAGAATGGGTGAGAGGGATATGGGCCACATGCAGTAACATGGGACAAGGTTAGATGGCCATCTTGGTCAACAAGCTCATACCTTTCTTAGTTCATAATTCTACTACCATGATTTATGAATCATGGGAGTAGAATTAGTCCACTTGGGCCATTGATGCAGATGTGGCATCGAGTTGAGCCAAAGAGCCTGTTTCCACACTGTTTGAATCTATGACTTACCTTGGATGATACTCCAGGTAGAAACGGGTGGAGGGAAGTGGGAAGTGGGGAAGGGTAAAAAAACCTTGACAATATAACACTTGAAAAATCCTTGGCTTAACTGACTGACAAAGACGTCAACATTTTCAATCCCAAATGAGTACGTTATTCCATTTAGTAAGACTGAATTTTTAAAAAAAGATAAAAGGAAAATGAACGCAATTAAAACACCTACATAAATCCCAAAAACTATTCGTCAAAGTCAACTTCTTTTGGAAATGAATGGAGTAGAATGCTGGCGCACTGTCAGGAAAATGTGTCATGCAAATCCTAAAAGTTTCTCCAGAATAAGCATGTCTTTAACAGTTCTCTCACCATGGATGCCTCCATACCAGCTGACTACATCCAGCATGTTCTGTTCTTATTGAAAATCAAAGCTACTAGTGTAATAAAGCAACGGTCTTTGAATCTTATACAGTCTTATTATCACTGATGAACAACCTTGGTTCAATGGTCAATGGCACTTTATTTGTCACATGCACGGAATTACCGTGAAATTGATTGGTATATATAGTTCAGCACAAATATTACTATAGATAAGCACTTAGAAGACATACATCTTGGATGAGCATCACGGGTACAGTATAAGTGTAGTGCTGGTGTCTCCTAGGTGTATTTGAGTTAACAGTTTGGAGCGATTAGGTGTTAATCGACTAGGTTTCAGCAGGCCTAGTTCAATTGTCTATGACTGAGATATCAAAGGCAGGCAATCCCACCCATTCCTTCTCTCCAGAGACGCTGCCTGTCCCACTGAGCTACTCCGGCATTTTGTGTGTACCTTCTGTTCAAACCAGCATCTGCTGTTCCTTCCTTCAGACCATCCCGTGGGTACCCTAGAACCTACATTTTAGGAGGTAGTCACCAGAACTGAAAATATAACAGCAACAAGATCATAAAGAAGCGATTTGCGTTACAATTCAATCACAGTGAAAAAACGTGTACAGCTGAGCAAAAAGCAAGGCCAGTTACAATCAAAGTTTAAACCAAAGTGAGGGGAGTTAATCAGTGCCTTAGGTGGAGTCCTGAAACAATAAAATCTGCCTTGTGTTCAGACCACAACATCCCTGATCAAAAGCAAAGACCATGAGGTGGAGGAGTGGCAAGCAGGGGGTGGGGGAGCTGAAATAAGTCGTAGTAATGTCTTTGATGATTATATAGTATTTTATGCATTTACTGGATGCCTTGTCTGTAGGGTATGTTATGCTTTAAGCTTATGGCATGCTTGCTTTATGATTGCACATCTGCATTATTGTTGGGGTAGTTTTGAACATGATTTAAATTGGGAAAATTCCTTTGGCTCATGACCTGGAAATACTATGTAAAAAAAAGACAATTCCTGAATATCGTAAATTTGTATAACAGCATGAATATGTTAAGGATTTCACCTTAATTTAAGTTTGCACATCTACAAGTGAGGACTAATCATGGCTATCAGCAATTTCCATTTTCATAGAGGAAGGCAGCACAGTCAAAAGATGTGTTTGCGTTTATGGAGTTTAGTTTAGTTTTCAGATACAGCATGTTCAAGAAGGAACTGCAGATGCTGGAAAATCGAAGGTAGACAAATGTGCTGGAGAAACTCAGCGGTTGAAGCAGCATCTATGGAGCAAAGGAAATAGGCAACGTTTCGGGCCGAAACCCATCTTTGGACTGATGTAGGATCGGGTGGGGGTGGGGGCGGGAGGGAAGAAGAAAGGAAGAGGAGGAGCCAGAGGGCTGAGGGAGAGCTGAGAAGGGGAGGTGACAGCAAGGGCTACCGGAAATTGGAGGTCAATGTTCAAGCCGCTGGGGTGCAGACTGCCCATATGAGGTGCTGCTCCTCTAATTTCTGGTGGTGCTCACTCTGGCCATGGAGGAGGCCCAGGACAGAAAGGTCGGATTCGGAATGGGAGGGGGAGTTGAAGTGCTGAGCCACAGGGAGATCAGGTTGGTTGATGCTGACCGAGCGGAGGTGTTCGGCGAAACGATCGCCAAGCCTACGCTTGGTCTCGCCGATGTAGATCAGCTGACATCTCGAGCAGCGGATGCAATAGATGAGGTTGGAGGAGGTGCAGGTGAACCTCTGTCACATCTGGAACGACTGCTTGGGTCCTTGAATGGAGTCGAGGGGGGAGGTAAAGCGACAAGTGTACAAGTGCATCTCCTGCGGTTACAAGGGAAAGTGTCCGGAGAGGGGGTGGTGCAAGTGGGAAGGGAAGAATTGACCAGGGAGTTATGGAGGGAGCAGTCTTTGCAGAAAGCAGACGGGGGGGAGATGGGAAAATGTGGCCAGTGGTGGGGACACGTTGGAGGTGGCGAAAATGACGGAGGACAATTTATTGTATGTGATGGCTAGTGGGGTGGAAGGTGAGGACTAGGGGGACTCCGAGTGGGGGGATGGGGAGAAAGAGCAGTGTTGCGGGGTATTGAAGAGATACAGTATCGTAACTTGCCCTTTCAGCCCACTGAAATCACGCTGACCATTGATCCTGTTCGAACTAGTTCTCTGTTATCCCACTTTTATATCCAAGACACTAGGGCCTGTTTTATAGATGCCAATTACAAACCGACATGTCTTTGAAGTGCAGGAGGAAACTGGAGCACCCAGTAAAAATCAAGCGGTCACAGGAAGAACGTACAAAGTCAGTTCAAACAGCACCCTCAGTCAGAATCAAACCTGGGTCTCTGGTGCTGTGAGGCAACAGCTCTACCAATTGTGCCACAATGCCATTCTTTAACTTCTGGCCATTTTCTATGATCCTGGAATACTGTCGAGGTCTTGACAAGGTGGGAGATGGTCACTCCATGGTTTGCCTTGTTTTCTGACTTCAAAGTGCCTTCCAAAAGTGGTTGAAGGCCAGGACCCAAGCTGATTATTTTCAAGTCAATTGACATTAATGAAAGATAATTATAGTTGATGGAGTAAAATTTATTATTAAAACCACTCCTAAGTGAATTATAAATTACCGCTGGCAGATTAACAATATTGTTTTTGTGGCTGTAACAAGTAAGGCATCTACTAGCAGGGATCAAATGAGATTTTGGTACTAATGTTAATCAGATTGAAGATAAAAAGCAGCCCTGCTGTAACTTTGCAATGTGCTGGCTGTCATATTGTTTTACTTCACAATTATAGGGAAGATGGAAAATAAAGAAATTGTAAAGTTGCAAGGCCTGGAAGGGTAAATGATCAAGTTACTAACCTGCCTACCAGCCATTCTATTCTTCATGTAATTAGCTTTCAGTAAATATTACCTGTGCAAGTGAGTGCTTGAAAACTGATTCTGCACTCAGAGGACTGGCATATTGTGGCACTGTAGTGCAGTAGGTGAGACTGCAGTCTCACAGCATCAGTTACCTGGGAGCAATCCTAACTGTGTGAAGTTTGCATGTTTTCCCTGTGACCATATTTTTTTTTAATATTTCAAAATAGACTTTATTCAAGTAATAAATATTTACAATACATCAACCGTGCGAAAAATCCATCCGACATTTTCGGAGGCTATACAAATTCTTCCATGCAGTCTATACACATTTTTCAAATTTTACTAATCGATCCCCCACCCGTGCCATTCATGTGGCCCCCCGGCATGGGATACCTTCCCTTATTTTGAGGGGCGTCTCCACCATACAGTGCCCCCCATGTCCAGCAGCGGAAGGACCTTAGACTGTGGCCCTCCCCCACCGAGCCTTGGCATTGGCTGCACCGAGCTTCAGTGCGTCCCTCAGTACGTACTCCTGCAGTCTGCAGTGGGCCAGTCGGCAACATTCCCCGACGGACATCTCGCTCTGCTGGGTGGTGAACAACGCTCGGGCAGACCAGAGAGCGTCTTTCACCGAGTTGATAACCCTCCAGCAGCACTTGATGTCAGTCTCTGAATGTGTCCCTGGGAACAGTCCGTAAATCACAGAGTCCTCTGTGACGGAGCTGTTTGGAATAAAGCGTACCAGGGACCCTTGCATTTTCCTCCAGACTCTTTGGGCAAATCCACACTCTGCAAAGAGGTGGGCAATGGTCTCCTCTCCATAGCAGCCGTCCCGAGGGCAGCGTGCGCTGGTAGTGAGGTTCCGACGGTGCAGGAAGGATCTGACTGGGAGGGCTCCCCTCACCGCCAGCCAAGCCAGGTCTTGGTGCTTGTTGGTGAGTTCTGGCGATGAGGCATTTTGCCAGACAAGCTGGGCAGTCTGCTCAGGGAACCACGCCACAGGGTCCATTGAGTCCTTTCCCTGCAGTGCCTGCAGGACATTCTGTGCTGCCCACTGCCCAATGGACATGTGGTCAAAGGTATTAGTCCGGAAGAACCTTTCCACAGACGACAGATGGGGCGGCAGTGTCCAGCTGACTGGCACCTTGCGTGGCATCTGCGCCAGGCCCATCCTTCGCAACACCGGGGACAGGTAGAACCTCAGCAGGTAGTGACACTTGGTGCCCACGTGCCTTGGCTCTACACTCCGCCTGATGCAGCCACACACGAAGGTGGTCATCAGGATGAGGGCGACGTTGGGCACGCTTTTACCCCCGTTGTCCGCTGACTTGTACATTGTGGCCCGTCGCACCCGGTCCATCCTCGACCCCCAGATGAACTGGAAGATGGCCCGGGTGATCCCTGTGGCGTAGGAAGGAGGGACAGGCCACACCTGTGCCAAGTACAGCAGGCCCGAGAGCACCTCACACCTGATGACCAAATTCTTTCCCGTTATGGAGAGGGAGTGACCATATGGGTTTTCCCCAGGTGCTCTGGCTTCCTCCCACATCCCAAAGAAGTGCAAGTTTGCCGGTAATTTGGCCGATAGAAATTCCCTTTAGCGCATGGGTGGGTGGTATATTCTTGGGAGTTATTGACAGTATTGTGGGAAGAATAAAATGAGATAAATTCAGGATGAATAAATACATCTGGACAGATACATAGATAGGAAAGGTTAAGAGGGATATGGGCCAAAGGCAGGCAGGCTGGTGGACTAGGATGCAGAGAATCACCAGCACTCTGAATCCTAGACAAGCAGTCATACCAATCTGGAAGCAATGCTTCCCAGAGGCAAGTGACCTGGGCTATGGTATTCGTAAGAACAATTAACTTTCTTGGGGCGCTCTGTGCTACATGACATAGAAATAGAAAATAGGTGCAGGAGTAGGCCATTTGGCCCCTCGAGCCAGCACCACCATTCCCCACAGCCATCAGGCTATTAAACTTGGCTTGGACAAAACTCTGAACATCAATACCCCTTTATCTGTTATTTGCACTTTACCAATTTATTTATTCATGTGTTTATTTACGTATATAATGGTATATGGACACACTGATCTGTTTTGTAGTCAATGCCTACTGTGTTCTGTTAAAGAAGGAACTGCAGATGCTGGAGAATCGAGGGTACACAAAAGGCTGGAGAAACTCAGCGGGTGCAGCAGCATCTAAGGAGCGGAGGAAATAGGCGACGTTTCGGGTGCTGAAGCAAAGAAAGAATTTCATTGTCCTGTCAGGGACACATGACAATAAACTCTTTTGACTTTGACTGATCATGGCTAATCATCCAAAATCAGTACCCCGTTCCTGCTTTCTCACGAGCTATATCAAACTCTCTCTTGAAAAGATTCAGTGAATTGGTCTCCACTGCCTTCCACAGAATTCCACAGATTCACAACTCTCTGGGTGAAAACTTTTTTCCTCATCTCAGTCATAAATGGCCTACCCTTTATTCTTAAACTGTGAACCTTGGTTCTGGACTCCCCCAATATCGAGAAAATGTTTAGTGCATCTAACCTGTCCGATCCCTTAATCCTCAGATTAGTGACTTTTTTCGGTCTTTTTTGTATTTTGGATCTGTGCCGGTCAGCACAGTGGCACAGCGGTAAAGTTGCTGCCTGACGGGTGCCGTCTGTACGGAGTTTGCACGCTCTCCCTGTAACCAAATGCTCTTCCTCAGAGTGCATTGGTTTTCTCCCACATTTCAAAGACGTGCAGGTTTTTAAGTCAATGGACTTCTTTAAATTATGATAGTGAATAGGATAGAACTAGTGTACGGATGATAGTGGTTGGGATGGGCTCAGTGGGCTGCTGGGCCTATTTCCACGCCGTATCTCTCCAAGCTAAACTACATTTTTAGACTTCATGGTTGAAAAACAAGACCTCGCATAAGAAATAAACTTGCCAAATAAAATGTCAAATTAAGTACAGAATATGTTAACTAACAGTAACAGCTGTGCATTGTTTAATGTCAAGTATTGTGCAGCGATGAAATCCTAGATATTAGCATAACATTACCCTGGCAATGAGCTAACTGCCTATTCCCTGCCACATTCTTTCACCCTATTAGTTCCATCCATCACCCTCTCCTGCCTTCTCTGCGACCCAGACTAACTAATTACTCTCTTTCTCAGTTGCGATGAAGGGTCTCAGGCCTGAAACATGAAACCATTCCTCTCTCCACAGATGCTGCCTGACCTGCTAAGGTTTTTCTTGCAATTTCTGTTTTTATTTTAAATTTCTCCTGCATTTTCCAACCTGAAAGGTTTTCGGGGTCTACCTTTTCTTCCATGCACACTTAACAACTTGTCGTCATGAAATCCGTGCATGCTGAAAGCCATGCCCTGCTATGCACTATATTGCACAGCAGAGTATGACATCATGCAATCACTGTAATTGGCGCATGTCAAACGTTATCATCAGCCCATAGCATAATCCAAACCAAATGCTTCTCGTTCCATTGACAACATTTGCAGATGTAATTGACTGGGTGAAATATTTCTAGGTCCACATTCATATAAGGGAAGAATATATGTGTAAGCAAAAAATTCCTCAAGAGAGGTAATTTCACACAAGATGATATCTACTGTATATATAAACAAGAACTGAAAACCCATGTGCAGCCTAGGGCTCAGAATTCATTCCCCCCTCATAATTCACTGGGAATAATCTCAGGTTGGAGATTGAAGCAGGAGCTGGCGAGAAGGAAGGTTGGTGGGAGGGGGTGGGAGCCAAGCCAAGTTCATTGCCATGTGCACGTACAGCCAGATGTATACATGTTAAAAATCTTGTCTGCTGCAGCATCACTGGCACATAAACCAGGCAATGCATTAAACACATATATATCAATTACAAATGAATTTTACAAGATATGGGAAAGGAAAAGACACAATTAGAAAACAATCCCAGACACAGTCCATTGAGCTGCATTGGTGAGGTAGAATTAAGGGTTGTGCAGGTCAGTTCAGGAACTTGAACTTTATATCTGCAGGAAAGTAGGTGTTCTTGAATGTATTGGTGTGGGACCATAGGCTTCTGTACCTCATGCCCACTTGGTAGCAGTGAGAAGAGGGCATGACCTGGATGGTAGGGACCTGTAACTTGGTGCCAAGACAGAAACCTCTCCTTCAATGTCAGCAAGACAAAGGAGATAGTGATCGACTTCAGGAAGCGAAGCGGTGCATTCCAGTCTGCAATGATGGTGCCAAAGTAGAGATGTTTGAAAGCTTCAAGTTCCTAGGAATAAATATCACCAGCAATTTATGCTGGACCAGCCATGTCAAAGCTATGGCCAAGAAAGCACACAATGCCTCTACTTCCTTAGAAGGCTTAGGGAGTTCATCATATACCCAACAATCCTAACTGACCTCTACAGATGCACTGTAGAAAGCATTTTATCAGAATGTATCACAACTTGGAGTGCGAACAGCTCCATCCAAGACTGCGAAAAATTGCAGACTTGTGGACGCAGCCCAGACCATCGCGCAAACTAACCACACGTCCATTGACTCCATCTACACTTCACGCAGCCTCAAAAAGGCCACCAGAATAGTCAAGGACTGGTCTCACCCTGGTCGTTCTTCTCCCCTCTCCCATCAGGCAAGGGATACAGAAGTGTGAAAATGCATTGCTCCAGATTCAGAGATAGTTTCTCCCCGGCTGTTATCAAGCAACGGAAGGATCCTCTCATCAGCTAGAGCTGCTATCTACCTCATTGCAGGCCTTTGAACTTTAATCTTTAATCTGACTTCATCAGACTTTATGTTCCACTAAATGTTGTAGCCTTTATTCTGTATCTGTACACTGTGGACTTCTTGATTGTAATCATGTGTAGTCTTTTCTTTGACTGGATAGCGTACAAAGAAATGTTTTCACTGTACCTCGGTACACGTGCCCATAATAAACTAAACTAAACAAAACTCTTGAAGTTTAGATGCATGTAGATGTTTTCAATGGTGGGCAGGGCTGCACTGTAATGGACTGTGCTGAGTATGCCACTCTCTGCAGCCTCTTGCATTTCATTTCGGAGTCACGTGAGTGCGACGGCTGGCGGTGGAGCGCGCTCCTCGCCAGCCCTTCATAAGGGGCCACGGAGGTGAGTATTCTACCTTTAGTTGGTGGTCCTTGTTGTCTGATTATGTCTTGCAGCAAGGACATGGATGGGAGTTCGAAGGGCCGGAGGACGTCAGGACGAGTTCGCCGGTCAACAGTTCCGGGGCCTTTACCATCGGCAATACCTGCAGCGCAGGCCGGGACTCAGGCGGAGATGTGGGTAAGCCCTGTGATTACAGGTCCAGGTCCGCCAGCACACCACAGCTCGGAGGAGTTCGACCAGGAGGAGTGTGGTATGCCGCCAGAGCAGGGGGACCCTGCCATGGCAGTCAGGTCGTCAGCGGGCTCGCTGGCGACCTCGAGCAGGGCACGTGCCGTTGCACGGTCTGCTCCACTCAGCCCTCCGAGAAGGGGGAGGGCAGGAGCCCAGAAGCCTAACCCTGTTAGGGCTAAGGCATTGCCTATCGCGGAGGAGCGGTCAGGTTCCAGGGCGAGACCCGGGGCGGCTGTGAGGTCCAGCCGGCACACCCCGACTCTCGACGCCGGGACGGGTCGGTCGAGTCGGGTCTCGTCACTGTCGCCGAGCCCCCCATGGATGGGTGGGCGAGACCATGCATCGGCAACGTCCACGATGTGGGCAGCCGGCAAGACTGCGCGGGCCCCAGGCAGCCATGCTTCGGCTGGTGCCGACACCTCGCCGCAAGTGCCCTTAGTGGCAGCGGCTTCAGCTCTCGCTAAACGGAGGCGATTGAACACGCCCGCGCAGGAATCGCGCAGTTTCACCTCGGCGGCTGTTAGCGACAACTACCGGCACCGGCAGGGCCTCGACGAGGTGCGGGCCGATGACAGGAGCCCGGTTTTCTTTTCAGAGCCGGAGGACTCCGACCACCTGAGTGTTCAGGGTGAAGGGCGTATTGACCGTATGGAGCGGCTGCTGGAGCTCCTGCTTCAACGTCAACAACAGCAGGGCAGCAACAGGCACAGGGCGTCTTCACCAACATCTACTATCAGCCTGGAGCAGCAGGAGGAGGAGGTTCTGGTGGATCCCGTACCAACTCCGTTGGAGGTGCCAGCGGAAGAACTCTTGGATGTGGCGACCAAATTCGCGGCCCCACATACGGCTGGTCTTCCTCTAAATACAAAGCTGGCAGCCACAGTGGACTTTCTTAATAATCAGGTGCTGCAGGAAGAAGTCCTCATCCAGGCTATGAGCCGGCACAAGGCTCCATCAAACTGCAACTCCCTCAACGTGCCTGTGGTCAATACGCCAATATGGGGCAACATCAGTGCGGCTATCCGTCAACAGGAGCTAAAATTGCAGCGGATCCTGAAACTCCTCACGGCCGGTATTACCGCCTTTGCGCGGTCGGTGGACGGGGACGAACTGAATTTGGACCAGGAAGATGCTCTGGCCTTATTGTGCGCGACCCAGCACGAAATCAACGGGTTTCGCAAAAACAGCATCCGCCCAGCACTCAACCCGAAGTTTGCAGGATTGTGCAAACCACCGCCGCCGCCGCCGCCCCGTCAGCTCTTTGGTGAGGACCTCTCGAAGAGAGTCAAAGAGCTTGACGAACAAGCCAAAACGGTGGGGATCATGCGCTCTCAGAGTGCCCCCACACCGTCAGGCTCAAAAGCTCCATACATTCGCTCACGAGGGTCGGCCGGTGCCTCGACGAGGACTCGCCCTCTAGCTCCACAACGACAACAGCACCAGAACCAGCACCAAGGGTCTTTTTTAGGACAGGGTCGGCAGAGACCTTTGTGGAAATCAAAGACGCCGCGCCCTCAAGCCAACCCAGCACCTCCACGGCCACCCACACGTGTCAAGGACCGCCGGTAACCACAAGGTGAGGGGGTCTGGTTCTCTTTTTTCTCTCTGTTTAACTTCCCATGTTGGTGGTCGTTTACGGTTGTTTTTGGATGCATGGGGTAATTTTACTGGTGATGAGTATGTGTTGCGGAATATTCGGGGGCATACAATTGAGTTTATTAATGGCGACATTCCTCCATCCCAGCACATGCCTGGGCGTACGTTCAAATTGTCTGCTGCAGATCAGGCAGCAGGTTACAAGGAAATTTTAAGTTTGGAACAGAAGGGTGTGATTGAGAAAACAGTGCATGAGCCAATTGAATTTGTTTCGAACATATTTACTAGACCTAAGAAGGATGGAGGCTGTCGTGTCATTATTGATCTAACCTGTTTGAATACGTTTGTAACATATACTCATTTTAAAATGGATACGTTGGAAACAGCCAAATCATTGATTTCTCATGGCTGCTTTATGGCATGCATTGATTTGAGGGATGCATATTATTCAGTATCCATCCAGAAAGATGATAGAAGGTTTTTGAAATTTATCTGGATGGGGCAACTTTGGCAGTATAAGGCTTTGCCTAATGGGCTTACTACAGCCCCTAGATTGTTCACTAAATTGGTGAAGCCAATCATGGCTTATTTGAGACAACGACATCACATAGTTATGGCCTATTTAGATGATGTCTTTATTGTGGGCCACACCCTGCAATTGGCTGAACAGGGTGTTGCAGCTGCTGTCAATATATTTCAACAATTAGGATTCATTGTCCATCCAGAGAAATCGAAGTTCTGCCCTGCCCAGGTAATTGATTACCTAGGGTTCACGGTGAACTCAATGAGCATGAGGATAACTATACCAATTAACAAAATTGAGGAAGTCACTAAGGTGTGCAGAGATTTAATTGGCACCAATATACCATCGATTCGGCATACAGCCACAGTAATTGGCAAGTTGGTGGCTTTGTTTCCGGCAGCACGATATGGACCTTTGCATTATCAGAATTTGCAAAGAGCTAAAATTACTGCGTTAAAACGGAACGCTGGTCATTACGATCGATCTATGCAGCTGCCCGATCTATTATACCCGACTGGCCCACACAGCCTTGGTATCCGGTGGTCTTTGACATGCTCAACGAACCTTGGGTCCTTTTGAAGGGTTGCCCACAATTGGTTACTCACCCTGTCTCAGGGGAGCCACATCCCTGCCATGGCTATTTAAATTTGTTGGCTTGCAGGTTCTGAACAGGCCGTTAGTCCAATACGGCCTCTCGGCTCGGACCATGGATACCATCGGGGCGTCGTGTCGAGAGTCCACAAGGCGAAGATACCGCTCGCATATTAAGAAGTGGGAAGCCTACTGCAGCCGCTCTCGCATCACGTACGATGACGTGACAATAACCGACGTCCTGGAATTCCTCGTGGGGTTGCACCATGATGAACACTTAAGTTACAGTGCCATCAACAGCGCCAGAAGTGCGCTATCATTCTACCTCAAGATTGGGGTAGGATCCAACAGGCTAGTGTCCAGACTCATGCGGGGTATATTCAATATGAATCCGCCTACACCACGCTATAATATCACCTGGGATGTCAGGGACGTATTTACCCTGCTCAGGACGTGGTCTCCCATGGAGGGGCTCCAACTGGACCAACTCACCATGAAGCTGGTGATGTTACTAGCGCTGACTTCAGCTCAGAGGGTACAGACACTACACAAACTGCGTGTCGACAGAATGACAGCTACCCCTACAGAAGTAGTCTTTTTCGTTGACGAGCTACTAAAGCAGCATAGACTTGGGTGCACAGGGCTGCAGCTGAAGTTCCCGGCATACCCCGCAGATGCTAGGCTATGTTTAGTCTCACATATCCGCCACTATGTCAAAGTGACGGCACGCATCAGAGGAATGGAGAGATACCTGCTTGTCACTCATAAGAGACCTCATCATCGAGTGACAGTCCAGACGATATCCAGGTGGCTTCGAGTCGTCTTGGGTAAGTCAGGTATCGACATTAATGTGTTGAAGTCTCATTCCACCAGGGCTGCATCGACGTCAGCGGCGAGGGTCATGGAGGTGCCCATGGACCAAATTCTCGCCACAGCAGGATGGGCGAATGAAGCTGTGTTCCAGCGTTTTTATAACAAGCCTGTTGCTGCTCCTCTACAGTTCGCAGAAGCCGTGCTGAATGCAGGTCAAGAACGTGGAGATGTCCCCGCATGAGGGGTTTTGATTTGTTATTAATAAATACGCTCTTGTTTTGCAGTATGAACTATTGAGCAAGTTTGTTCCTCCCATCCATCCCTGGTAGTGGTGTGTCAGCATGGACGTGGTCCAGGGCGTGTAATCACAGAAGCTTTGAAGTCTTCACGAAGTCACTCACGTGACTCCGAAATGAAATAGTAAGATTGAACGAGAACTTACCAGTTCGAAGGTTGATCTTTATTTTATGAGGAGTCGAAGTGAGGGATTTCGTGCCCTCCTCGCCCAACCCTCAATCACCTTCATCTGGTAATCTTAGTCAATTCAATCATACTATTGGAAGTCATTTCTTTTGTTGGTTTCTGTGATTCCACGCCGCTACTTTGAAGTATGTCGAGCATGCGCGCCGGCGGGCTCTTCACGAAATCCCTCACTTCGACTCCTCATAAAATAAAGATCAACCTTCGAACTGGTAAGTTCTCGTTCAATCTTACTATTCCTGTGCATTGGAATTACTTTACCAGGTCATGATGCAGCACATGGGATCTGGGAACTGTCTAGCTATGGTTCCCAAAGCTTCCTTTGTCATCAGTATTATAAACAATCTAACATTACCATGCTGTCCAAGTCAGTTCCTGCTTCCCACCATTATCTTTGTATCTCACATAGTAGTGTCCGGGCTACCTCTGCAATTTTTTGCTGTATTGGATGGAACTGTTCCCGAACCAGGGAAACTCAGTCTGAAAAGATGGTAGGTGACGGGTTCATCATTAACTTCTGAAAGGGAATTGGACCAGTACCCATCCAGGATCCCTGACTGTCCTTTCACATGAGTTGCACTTTCACCTCCTCCAACTTCTTCCACTGTATCCGGTGTTCTGAATGTGGACTCCTATATATTGGTGAGATCAAGCGCAGACTTGGCGATCGTTTCAATGAACATTTACACTCAGTCTGCCTTGGCCCACGTGATCTCCTGGCTGCCAAACATTTTAACTCTCCTTCCCATTCCCATTTTGACCCTTCTGGCCTGGGCCACTTCAACTGTCAGTGAGGCCACATGCAAATTGGAGGATCAGCACCTCATATTTCACTTGTACAGCTTACAACCCAGCTGTATGAACGTTGATTTCTCTAATTTGAAGTAACCCCTGCATTCCCCCCTCCACTACCCTACTCGTCCTACTAGTTCCACAGTTTGCATCACTTCAATATAACCTCTTCTCCAGCCAATTATGGGTCGTTATAGCTTCCATAACCCTTCCCTTCCTTGGCTATCTTTTGCCAGCTCTGTTTTGTTCTGGCCTCTGCTTTGTTCCAATTCCCTCCCCTCCACTGAAGATAGACACAAAAAGCCGGAGTAACTCAGCGGGACAGGCAGCATCTCTGGAGAGAAGGAATGGGTGACGTTTCGGGTCGAGACCCTTGAAGATTCCTTCTCTCCAGAGATGCTGCCTGTCCTGCTGAGTTACTCAAGCTTTTTGTGTCTACCAGCATCTGCAGTTCCTTCTTACACATTCCCTCCCCTCCACTTTCAGTTTGAAGAAGGGTCCCGACCCGAAACATCACCCATCCTCTTTCTCCAGGGATGCTGCCTGCTCCGCTGACTCACTCCAGCACTTTGTGCCTCTCTTATGTATGAGTTCAATTGTCCACACAGTAAGAAGTTTATTATTCTTGCAATGGCTGTTGAGCATGCCATTCAAATGCTGTTTTTCTTGGGAATTATTTGGAACATGTGAATGTCAAAATGAATTGTAAGCTAGTTGAGGTAGAATGAGCCTGTGGTCGGGGTAATGCACCTACAATGTTGAGCAGATGCTGTGAGGAGCTTGTCTTTCGGCAGTAGCACATGCGAGTCATAAAGCACCATCTGCAAAACACTGCCAGCCAACCTACATACCGATCATCAAATATAATACAAAGCAGAATCAGCTGAACACATCAATGGCAGTATTCTCAATCAACTGAAAAACATATTAAGCATTAATGTGTAACGTGAGACTTCTTTTCCATGATCCTAGCAAGGAACATTTTATTCCCTCATTGGTTGCTCAACAGATCCTATTAAACCATGCTGAAGGCATCAGTAAACAAAATGTGCTTGCCTGCCTTTTGTACTGCACTGTTGATTCTGTTCAATGTGTTCATTTATCACCACTTGGGAGTGATTATTCAGTTTAATCTGGGTTTCCAATCCGGCTTCATGGGAAACCCTACAGAGCGGATAATGTGGCAGTGTTCTGTCACCATAGATGCACAACATTCCCATCAGTGTTGCCATGGGCTGAAGCCGTTAGTCATCTGAAGTAATTAAAAAAAGTCGTTTGAGTGTAACCAAACAAATATTTCAGTTGCTTTAAGCGAACCCATATTAAAAATTGATTACATAACAAAAACATCTTATTAAAGAGTTAAGAGGAAGTTAGGGATTTAGGGTTTAGTTGATGTTGAGGCTGCCAATTATAACAGGGGATGGCAAAGGCCTTACTTCTAATCACTACTCTGGCCTGTGTAACGAATGGGAAACCCATTGGTGACATGTGTGATTTGTGTGCATGAGTGAATTAGTTTCTTTCTGCCATCACACACAAATGCACATCTCAACACACACCAACATACACACTCACAAACACACGTGCACGCATGCACAAGCACGCATGCACGCACGCATACACACACATATCCATTATAAGAATCAAACCGTGCCTTGTATGATTTGGACATGATATAACCATATAACCATATTACTCTCCACATCTCTCTCTCTCCTCCCCTCTCCCTCTCTCTCTCCATATAACCATATAACCATATAACAATTACAGCGCGGAAACAGGCCATCTCGGCCCTTCTAGTCCGTGCCGAAAACTTACTCTCACCTAGTCCCATCTACCTGCACTCAGACCATATCCCTCCATTCTTTTCCCGTCCATATACCTATCCAATTTATTTTTAAATAATAAAATCGAACCTGCCTCCACCACTTCCACTGGAAGCTCATTCCACACAGCTACCACTCTCTTAGTAAAGAAATTCCCCCTCATGTTACCCCTAAACTTCTGTCCCTTAATTCTCAAATCATGTCCTCTTGTTTGAATCTTCCCTACTCTCAATGGGAAAAGCTTATCCCCGTCAACTCTGTCTATCCCTCTCATCATTTTAAAGACCTCTATCAAGTCCCCCCTTAACCTTCTGCGCTCCAAAGAATAAAGGCTTAACTTGTTCAACCTTTCTCTGTAATTTAGTTGCTGAAACCCAGGCAACATTATCATAGAACGATAGAACAGTACAGGAACAGATCCACTGGCTCACAGTGTCCGTGCCGAACATGACACCAAGTTAAACTAATCTCCTCAGCGTGCACGTGATCCATTGTCATCTCTGCCTCCACCACAACCCTTGGCAACACGTTCCAGGCACCCAACACTCCCTGCATAAACAAAACTTGCTCAGAATGTCTCCTCGATCGGCGTGGACTTGGTGTGCTGGGGCCTGTTTCACACTGTATCTCTAAACTAAACCTTACTTATACCTCGACAACGGAACACAATGACGACCTTTTGCACAACTATGGATATGTTTTCCAATTATATATTTTTGCACCAAAGTCTTGTTTTATTGCACTGCTTTATCACTGTCTTACATAATTTATGCTGCTGCAAGTAAGAATGTCATAGAAACATAGAAACATAGATATTAGGTGCAGGAGTAGGCCATTCGGCCCTTCGAGCCTGAACCGCCATTCAATATGATCATGGCTGATCATCCAACTCAGTATCCCGTACCTGCCTTCTCTCCATACCCTCTGATCCCTTTAGCCACAAGGGCCACATCTAACTCCTTCTTAAATATAGCCAATGAACTGGCCTTAACTACCCTCTGTGGCAGAGAGTTCCAGAGACCCACCACTCTCTGTGTGAAAAAAGTCCTTCTCATCTCGGTCCTAAAGGATTTCCCCCTTATCCTTAAACTGTGACCCCTTGTCCTGAACCTCCCCAACATCGGGAACAATCTTCCTGCATCTAGCCTGTCCAACCCCTTAAGAATTTTGTAAGTTTCTATAAGATCCCCTCTCAATCTAAAATTCTAGAGAATATAAACAGAGTCTATGCAGTCTTTGTTCATAAGACAGTCCTGACATCCCAGGAATCAGTCTGGTGAACCTTCTCTGCACTCCCTCTATGGCAATAATGTCTTTCCTCAGATTTGGAGACCAGAACTGTACACAATACTCCAGGTGTGGTCTCACCAAGACCCTATACAACTGAAGTAGAACCTCCCTGCTTCTATACTCAAATCCTTTTGCTATGAAAGCTAACATACCATTCGCTTTCTTCACTGCCTGCTGCACCTGCATGCCTACTTTCAATGACTGGTGTACCATGACACCTAGGACGCGCTGCATCTCCCCTTTTCCTAATCGGCTTCCATTTAGATAATAGTCTGTTTTCCTATTTTTGCCACCAAAGTGGATAACCTCACATTTATCCACATTATACTGCATCTGCCAAACATTTGCCCACTCACCCAGCCTATCCAAGTCACCTTGCAGTCTCCTAGCATCCTCCTCACAGCCAACACTGCCCCCCAGGTTAGTGTCATCCGCATTGTTCCGTTCCATTACGTATGACCATAAAACATTGAGCCACTCCAGAGACCAGCAGCCATACCCAGAGTCGCAGTACATCCTTGTACAATGCCAAAGAGAAACTCTGCTCCAGAAAACCCTCTGACAGCCTTGCCGGCTGGCTAAGGCCCAGCTTTACTGGCTGTCAAAGCCAGAACAGGAACACAAGTAAAAACTTTCCCGACTCCAAAAGTCACCTATCCATTTTCTCCAGAGATGCTGCCTGACCCGCTGAGATAATCCAGCATTTTGTGCCAATCTTTGGTATAAACCAGTACCTGCAGTTCATTTTCATTACAAATAAAAAGCTAATGGTCAATATGAACAGAATCATAAATCAATCAGTGAATGCTTGAGCTACACAACAAGGACCACTTTCCCATTGTTTAAAATTGTGTTTATTACAATTATTTTGCATTTAACAATAAATTATTTAGTAGGATACAGTGTTATCTAAAGCAACAGAAAAGCAATACATCCTCTGAATGTCTTGTACACATTAACGCTGTTGGTAGGAATTTCCTCAGTGGGAATGTGGGTGAGAGTTACCTTGCATGTAGCTTAATTTCTCCAACTTGTCTTGTCAAGCAAAACTCGCTTCTGGAAGTCGAAGATAACTAATTTTTGCTTTTTACCCATGGCTTAAATCAAATATAAATTCAGTTTATCAAATAAGTTATGCAGGAGAACTTCGAAAACTTAACCACACAAAAAATAATTACACATGCATAGGATGTGGCACACGCAAAATGGCATGACAACTGTATTTTTCAACAGGAACATTCACTCCAACTTTGCCAGTACTTTAATATTTTTGTCTTTGTTTAACATGTAGAACTTTTTGCAGTCTGTTCGGATATCTTGGATATTCTGAAAAGAAACACAATTGTGTCAGTGCATCACTCTCAAAAAACAGATGTGAACACAGCTGCTGAAATAATATTTCCACCCAGCGAATACTTTTGTAGGGCTGTTTTGCTGTTAAACAAGTACATTTGCAAATATCACTTGAATGCCTGCTGTAACCTGACCTAAAATACTGTTCTGTGCCAGGTAACATCACAGTGTCAAGAGTGCAACTTTGACCATAAGACATTGGAGCAGAATATGGCTAATCAGCCCATCGAGTCTACTCTGCCAATCAATCATCGCTGATCTATTTTGTCTTCTCAACCCCATTCTCCTGACTTCTCCCCATTACCTTTGACGCTTTACTATGCAATAACTATCAACTTCTGCCTTAAAAACACCCAATGACTTGGCTTCCACAGCTGTGTGCGGCAATGAATTACATAGGAATTGTCGGAATAAAATTGTTTTTATCAGTCTGGTTTCACTGTTCACTGAGGCAAGTAACAAAGGTAGATTCACCAGCAAAAGATCTTCTCTTGAAGTCAGTGATTGGTGCAACGATGTATTGAAAGTCATAGATAGACACAAAATGTTGGAGTAACTCAGCGGGACTGGCAGCATCTCTGGAGAGAAGGAATGGGTGACGTTTGGGGTCGGGACCCTTCTTCAGACTGGAAGTGAAGGGGAGGGAACCGGAGGTAGGAATGGGCCAGTCAAGTCATACCATAAGGTCCCACACAGTTCTTAACCCAAACATTAAGGAAAGAACCCACACAGACCTACTGCAGTAATTTGTAGAAATCCCGACAGCTTGTCATCAGGAGATGGTCCCTGTGCTGCCCTATAACTTTCCCGGGAGTCCATTCCCGCACTCTAAATAAACCAATAGAACACTGTTCCCACCCATCTTCTCAACCCACTGAAGCCTTGTTTGCAGCACTCTTTTTTAAATTCACGGGGTTTAGTTTCCTGCATTCTCTTTGAAGTCACTACAGTGCAATATCTCGTTAGGGTGAATTAAAAGTGTGGTAAGTGTCTGTACTATCCATGTCAGGAACTGGTAATTCCAAAATAAACTCAAAACTCTCCAGATACTTTAAGTACACTGGATTAACATATGCATTCAAGACTTTTTAATAATACCTTGGTAAGAGGCTTCATGCACTTTTGTTGGTGCCAGCTGCACGGCATCTGATCAATACAAAGACACTAGATTATCCCCTCCCACCCAACCAAATAAAACACTTTGATCCCCGTTAGGAAAAATAAAAGCACTCTCTAAAGGTAGAAGTGAACATCTACCTTATATAGGGGTCTGAAGAAGGGTTTCGGCCCGAAACGTTACCTATTTCCTTCGCTCCATAGATGCTGCTGCACCCACTGAGTTTCTCCAGCATTTTGTGTACCATCTACCTTGTTTGTTCATCAAGATATAATAATTTCACAGTTTCATCCAACCAGCTACAGATCATTTTGCTCCATTTCTATCAAGCCCCATTTATCTCAGCAGCGCTCAGAGGAGTATCGCTCTTACAGTACATCAGCCTGAATCCTTTTCAGACTGAACAAAGAATGCGATCTGTAATTACTGTTTACTTTTTCCAGTAGATGCTTGTTCAATCGAGCATTGCCTATAGGTCAACATTGGTAAGGAATAATACAAACTATTTCCTTTTTACATATTCAGCTCTACTCTGCCAAACCTACACAATAAATGATTTATGGGTAAATTAGTTAGTGCACTGCAAACACAATTATTGCATGAAGCTCGCAGTATATAGCAATTAGTTTTATGTTCCGTCATGCCTCCAAGTTCTGCAGGGTAGAGAGCAGTAATTACACAGCTCTTCAAGCAGTAAGAGCCCATCTGTGCTGAAGCTTTATTCCAAAAAACATCTGTACATATTTATAACTAAATATACTTGACATAACAGGCTCCTCCTGCAAATCACTCTTCTGGCAATAGTGAGAATGATGATCAGCCCATAAATAAACAGATCTTGTAATGTGACTGCTTTCACGCTGTATTGATTAGCCTGACATTGATTGATAGAAATGGCAGGCTAATCAAGCATGTCTGGCCTGAATCTAATAGTAATTGCGTTACCACCTCAATGTATGATGTGAAAAGGCTTTCAACCAACATTCCCATAAACCCAGCTGGTAGCAAAGTGAATCAAATAATGTTTCACTTGTGAGGCAACCCCACAACAGCTTTTTTCAGAAATATTTCATTACAGGCTGAAGAAAGGTGACATTGCTTACCTGGTCTTGCATAAGATGACAGTAATGACAACCCCTAAGACCAAAGTGACCACGCAGACATATGTGATCGCACATATTGTTATACCTGGGGGGAATAGAAGGATGCTGGATTAATGTTGGACTTCATGCCATGATTTTTTGTTGCCATTGGAATTGTAAACATCCGAAGAAGGATTCCAACCTGAAACGCCACCTTTCCTTGTTCGCCAAAGATGCTGCCTGACCCAGCACTTTGTGTCCTTTTTCTGAGGATTTCAAGGGATGCGTCACACATGTAAGGTCTCTGACTTATGGTCATTTTAGAAATACCTTTTAAGTTTCACATGTGGGATGGCATCGACTACCTTTGTGTGATTTATTTTCAAAGAGAAGGAAGGATAATGCAATTAGTGAGAGCAAGGAAATTATATTACTGTTTGTTAATGGGACATTCAGTCCTGTAAGTTCAGAGGCCTCTCAATCCCTTGGTCGATCCATAATGAAGACAGTGAAATTGTCTGTTACTTTGGCATACTGAATAGGTATCATATGCCATCACCTTTTGACCTTTTCCCATTGCCTTCAGGCAATGCAATCCACTTAAAGCAAGAATGCTTTATAAAGATAATAAATTGTCAGAAAAATGATTATTTAAAAGGTAGTAAAACTGAAAAGAAGATGGAACAATATTAGGTTCAAAGTAAACAGCACTGTGATTTATCTTGGGCCTGTTTTAATTCCTTATATTTAAGATTGCTGTCTTTTACAAAGACTCCCTTCTCCTAAGTGACAGAGTTTGGGCAGATTGCCACCGAGGCAGTTTATTTCATAGTTTACAGACTTGTGCGAAAATGACAAACACCTGGTTTAACTTTTTCTAACCTCTCTACAAGGGCTTCTGAAAGGCCTTTTTCATTAGAGTTTTATTGGAATTCCATATGCAGTTAATAATAAAAAGATCATTAAGGAAATAATGGCTGCATCAACCTGGTTAAATTCTATATACAGTGTATTTTCCTTTAACAGTGAACAAAGGCAGAAATATTCTCAGGCACGCTGGCCTGGATTTGTGTTCAAGGCAAACATTTAATGTATTTCTTCATTGCATATTGTTTGGAAAAGGCTGTTTTCAAGAATAATCCTCTGACTAGAAAACCATACACATCTGGTCTCCTGCTTCTATTTTCTAAATGGAGCGAGACAGGGGGATCTAGGTTTTACATAGAACAGTACAGCAAAGGAACAGGCCATTCAGCCCATAATGTCCATGCAGAACATTAATCCAGTTCATGAATCACAACATTTTAAGAGGAAGGTCTCATGAAGACAAATGGCATGTGGTCCCTTATTGCAAAATGGTTGAAGAATAGGGAGATTTTGTCAAGTTAAATAGATGTTAATTAAGTTCAGTTAAGTTTACTGTTGCCACACAGTGAAAAGCTGCTGCTAAAATAAAGATTTAAAATTGAAAGGATTGTATTTATGTTCATCTGGTAACAGCAGCAAAGAGTTGTAATGTTCCGGCACCATCTTCAAGATGCACTAGTATTGTGGTTATTGATATTTTTTAAAATTATATATTATCTATGAGTATTGTGTTTTCCCACTGACCATCAACCTCCCATTTGCACGGATCCTATATTTTAATTTCTCTCCACATTCCCATCAAATCTCCCAGATTCTACCTCATACCTACATATGCACCACAATTTACAGTGGCCAATTCACTTAATAACCCACACGTATTTAAAATGTGGGTGAAAACCAGAGCACTGGGAGGAAACCCATGAGGTTACAGGGAGAATGTGTAAACTCCACACAGTTAGCACCCAAGGTCAGGATTGAACCCGTCTCTGGCACTGGTTGAAGTTTTACCTGCTGTGCTGCTATGCCACCTCTGTTATTCTGCTCCAGCATAATCAAGGGATGTCATTGATCTCGATACTGGCAATACATCTCACAACATCAAGAGCATATTACAAGTAGTTAGCAATGACATGCCTGTTTTTATGAAGAGACGTTACAAGGAGAGGATGTTAATGATCTAGAGAAGGGAAGTAAAGACTTGGTGGCCATGGTGGAGGGGCAGGTGGTGTTTAGGAAGCAGGGAGGCTGCAAGAGGATGGACAGGTTGGGAGAGTGGCAAATGAAATACGGTGCAGCAAAGTGTACGGTTATGCACTTTGGTAGAAGGAATAAAGGCATAGACGACTATCTAAATGGGGATTCAGAAATCGGTGCAAAGAGACTTGTGAGTGCTGATGCAAGATTCTCAAATTTTGAGACCAAGCATAGGCTTGGCGATCGTTTCGCCGAACACCTCCGCTCCGTCCACATTAAGCAACCTGACCTCCCGGTGGCTCAGCACTTCAACTAGCAATGTTACAAAATTTTGAGATTTAAAACATCAAGTCTGCAATTTATCCCATCAGATAAAGCATAAAAAGAAGTTTAATTTGACACCTAATTCACTTTCATATCTTCAGTATTAAAAAAGTTATGGCCATTTTCATACTCAGAAATTAGCAACTTGTTTCCTATTGCTTTTCTATTGACTTAACACAAAAGTTGTGATCGAGGACAGTCAAAAGCCCATAACTTTCTTAAAAATTAAGAGAACTGAAATACATTTTATTATAGATTGAAGTATTCTGAAACATATATGAAACAATCTTACTTGGATGACCTGAAATTAAAACATATAATTATTTATTTACCCAATTTTAGCTAATTACAAAATTCAATTACTAGATCTAAACATCTATACATTTCTTAAGAAAAAATTAAAAAAAAATGTAAAGCCTAAGTGTTCAATGAACATTCACACAATAATTCACAATATAACATGATTTTTAAATCTAATTGTCATTAATTTATAGGCCAAATTGAAGGAATTTAGTGTTTAATGCCCATACATTAATGGCCATTTTAAACAGCTTGCGAGTGGGATTTTCTGGAACGCGGTGGATTAGAACGTTGCGGTTGCGGTGAATTTAAACCCCATGTCAGCAGGAAAAATTCTGCCGGTTCGTATGGGGAATAAATCACCGTTTCGCAACATGAAATGTTGATTAAGGTCATCTAAAAAAGCAAGTTTATATGTAAAAATAAACAGCTTTCACTTACCTGTCCCCTACGTAAAATCCGTCCCCGTTGTTGGCGTTCATGGCATTAGGAGCTAATTTTTATTTTACTCCAGCGCTGAAATAGTCGGGCTATTTATTGAAAAAAATTAACTTACCAGCAGTCGGAACGAATCTCCAGAAATAGATCGCACTCCGACAACATAACGCTCTGGATGGCAAGGGGAAAACCGCATTTTAACCCCGCCCCCCCGCCCCTTAAAGGCCCCAAAGTCGCGCACACGGCCAACGGCAGAACGGCAGCACCGCTAAAGGTAAGTTTTGTAACATACCTACTTCAACTCCCCCTTCCATACTGAATCCGACCTCTCTGTCCTGGGCCTCCTCCATGGCCAGAGTGAGCACCACCGGAAATTGGAGGAGCAGCACCTCATATTCCGCTTGGGCAGTCTGCACCCTAACGGCATAAACATTAAATTCTCCAATTTCCGGTAGCCTTTGCTGTCTCCTCCCCTTCTCAGCTCTCCCTCAGCCCTCTGGCTCCTCCTCTTTGTTTTTGCTTTCTTCTCCCCGCCCCTCCCCCCCCCCCCCCCCCCCCCCATTCAGTCTGAAGAAGGGTTTTGGCCCGAAACGTTGCCTATTTCCTTCATTCCATAGATGCTGAGTTTCTCCAGCATTTTTGTCTACCTCGATTTTCCAGCATCTGCAGTTCCTTCTTAAACAAAAGGTTTATTTGCAGGTTGAGTCAGTGATAAGGAAGGCAAATGTAATGTTAGCATTCATTGCAACGGGACTGGAATATAAAAGCAAGGATGTAATGTTGAGGCTTTATCAGGCATTGGTGAGGCCACATTTAGAGTATTGTGAATGGATCTCATTGAAACATATAAGATTGTTAAGGGCTTGGACACGCTAGAGGCAGGAAACATGTTCCCGATGTTGGGGGAGTCCAGAACCAGGGGTCACAGTTTAAGAATAAGGAGTAAGTCATTTAGAACGGAGACGAGGAAACACTTTTTCTCACAGAGAGTGGCGAGTCTGTGGAATTCTCTGCCTCAGAGGGCGGTGGAGGCAGGTTCTCTGGATGCTTTCAAGAGCGAGCTAGATAGGGCTCTTAAAAATAGCAGAGTCAGGGGATATGGGGAGAAGGCAGGAACGGGGTACTGATTGAGGATGATCGCCCATGATCACTTTGAATGGCGGTGCTGGCTCAAAGGGCCGCATGGCCTACTCCTGCACCTATTGTCTATTGTCTATTGTTTTGGGCCCCATATCTGAGGATGTGGCTGGCTTTGAAAAGGGTTTAGAAGATGTTTATGAGAATGATCCTAGGGATGATTGGGTTAATATGTGAGGGGCATTTGAAGGCTCTAGGCCTGCAGTTGCTGGAATTTAGAAGGACAACGGGAGATGTCACTGACACTATCAGATAATGAAAGGCCTAGATAGAGTGGAGATGGAAAGTATCTCTCCAGTAGCCGGAGAGGATAGAACCAAAGGGCACTGCCTCAGAATAAAATTATGTAACCTCAAAATGGAGATGAGGAGGAATTTAGTTTGCCAGAGGGTGGTAAATCTGTTGAATTCATTGCCATAGATGGCGGTGGAGGTCAATGCATTGGGTATTTTTAAGACAGAGACTGATAGGTTCTTGATTAATAAGGCATCAAAGGTTACGGGGAGAAGGAAGGAAAATGGGGTAGAGAGGAAAAAATAGATCAGTCGTGATTGAATGGTGGATTAGACTTGATGGACTGAACTTACCAAATTCTGCTCCTATGTCTTATGGTCTTATGGTCTGATGGAGAGAACTGAGCTTTAAATAACTAATTCATTAATTCTTCTGACTTTTCCATGCGATCAGTACAGAGGCACCTGGTAGAGATGCTGCCTCACATCACCAGAGTTCCAGGATTGATCCTGACATTGGGTGCTGTCTATGTGGAGTTTGCATGTTCTCCCTGTGAGTCCGTGGGTTTCCTCTGGGTGCTTCGGTTTCCTCCCACATCCCAAAGGCATGCAGGTTTGTAGTTTAATTAACTGCTATAAATTGGCCCCAGTGTGTAAGGAGTGGGTACAAAAATAGGATGACATAGAACAAGCGTGATTGATGTTCGATGTGAACTCAGTGGGCTGAGGGGCCTGTTTCCGTGCAATATCTTTCAATCAATCAATTCAATCAATCAATCTAAAGTTATGTCTGTTTTCATTCTCTTTAGACCGTAACATTCAAGGCAAACAAGATGTAGAAATAGCAGATTCAATTTCAGGTTCTTAGTGTAGTCTGGTGCTTCAGATGTGGTCTGAGAAATCACATTCAAATACTTCACGTTTCTGATTTCAGTGATGTAAAATTTGGCTTTGGAAAGCTGAACCAATTTAAAAAATATGGTTAGGATTAGGAATTGGCTTTGGATTGTTCAATGGCCTGAAGCAGCTCATGTGCAATAAAGGATGATGATCAGGAGGTCTGCCGCCCTGTTTGAACAGCAATCTACATTTATGTAGCCTCTTTAAAATAAGGCGTGTTGCAAGCAACATTTTATTGAAGGCATATGGTAAAGGAAGAGGAGACAGAGGAATCCGAGTAAAGATTCTCAGAAAAGATTTAGATTCTTAAATCTTATAGATTTAGCAATAAGAAGAGTTGGACATACACGGGATTGTTTTTTTCTGGGGCGTCGGAAGCAGAAGGATGACCTGATAGAGGCATATAAAAAATTATGAGTGGCATAGATAAGGTCAAAAGTCAAAACCTTTTTCCCAAGATGGAAATCGCAAAGACCAGAGGGCATAGCTGTAAGGGGCTGTCCCACTGTGGCGACCTAATCTGCGAGTTCTGGCGAGTTTGCCCTCGACTCATACTTGCAGCATGGTCGACATGAGGTCCTAGGAGGTCTTAGTAACTGTCCTTCATGCTCGAGAGTAGTCCTCGCATACTTGAGGCCTCAGCTAGGTCGCGGTGTATTTTTCAACATGCTGAAAAATTCCCGCGAGTAAAAAAAGGTCGCCATGGAAAAAATAGATATTTTTTACTCGTAGGTTTAGTCGAAGTAGGTCGTAGTAGGTCGGCATGTTATTCGGCATGTAGGTCGGTAGTCGAAGGTAGTTGAAGGTAGTCGTAGATACTTTTCAACATAGTCGAAGGGAGGTCGAAGGAGTTCAAAGGAGATCGTCTTCACTCTCCACTATTCAGTGTTCAGATTTCCCAAAGCTATTCGAAGCTAGTCTTCAACAGAGTCGATGGAGGCCAAAAGAGTTTCGTCTACATAGTCGAAGGAGGTCTTCAACATGACATTTATCAAACTCTCCTAAACTCGCCAATTAGGTCGCCGCAGTGGGACAGCCCCTTTAAGGTGAGAAGAGCAGTTTAAAGGAGATTTGCTGAGCAGGGTTTTTTTGTACATAGGGAGTGTACCTAACACGTGCTGCCAGAATTGGTGGTGGAGGCAGACACAACAGTGGCCTTTAAGAGGCGTTTAGATAGACATGTGGATATGCAGGGAATGGAAGGTTATGGATATGTGCCGGCAGATGAGTTTAGGTTAACTCAGTATTGTGTTGAGCATGGACATTGTGGGCCAAAGGGCCTGTTCCTGTACTGTACTGCTCTATGTTTTATGAATATGAGGAAGAGAGATTTAAAACTAAGGTATTATGGACAAAGGTAATTGAGTGATAATGGATGAGTGAGTAATTAATTTACTATCTCAATCAAGCACTCAATGCATGACCTTAGTATCAGGATTAAATACTTTTGTATCTCCTCACTAAAGCACATTCATTTCCTTTCTTTGTAACTGATTGTAATCAGTGGATGTAGTGTAATAACCCTCACATACTGCAACAAAACACTTGTGGGTTAAAGAAGTTGCTAATTACAGCAAAGTAAACAAGGTACTAAAAATGAACCGTTATCCTTCTGCGAATTGCTATCACTGGTTACTGCCTTGGGAAAGATTCCTTCTTTGATTACAGTTGCTCAATTTCACCCTTAGTTTCAGATGTTAAGTTGCAAAATTTTGGCACACTTTGGATTTCTTTTGGGATTTGTACAGATACATATTTAATAGGTTGTTTCTGTGCTGAATGACTCTGTGGCACTCTGGGAGTCCTGTTGGTTTGCTATTCATCTTCAGAAAGCAGCTGCTGTCAAAACAAGACCGTTACATTGGAAAGTCTCCAACTGCTGGTTCGAGGTTTCAGTTAGCAAATTCCTAGTGATTCAGTGTGTGCTGTAGGCACCGTATCTCAAATCAGGCAAACATCGCACGTTTAAATGAGAAAACTGAACCCAGAGTGAAGAAAACATATCCATCGCACACTGCCTTTTTATCCCAGGCTCTTATCTCAGTAATGAACTATCTTGTTCCGATCAGGATAATTCTCCTTGATGAAGACAACTCTCAGCAAAGAGATTAGAAAGGTAGACAAAGAAAAGGAGATAAAGTGGAACGAGGAACGGGTGTGGAATATGATTGGGACTATTCTCAAGAGAGGTTTTAGTGCTGGAACAGACAAAGTGCTGGAGGAACTCAAGCGGGTTAGGCAGCATCTCTGGAGTACATGGCTCGCCGATGTTTTGGGTCAGGGCCCTTTTACAGGCTGATTTTATTGTGGGGAGAAAATTGGGAAAGAGTTGGGAGATGGACAAAGCCTACTTTTCTAATCTAATATAAACTTTTCATATAGAGTAATGGAGTCATACAGTATGGAAACAGGTCCTTCAGCCAGCTTGCACACACTGACCAAGATGCCCCATCTACACTAGTCCCATCTGTCCACGTGTGGCCCTTATCCCTCTAAACCTTTCCTACCCACGTACCTGTCCAAATACCTTTTAATTGTTGTTATAGTTTTGCCATAACAAACTCCTCTGGCTGCTCATTCCATATACCCACCACCCTGTGTGAAAAGATGCCTCTCCGATTCCCATTAAATCACTACCCTTTCACCTTAAACCTATGTCATCTGGTTCTTGATTCCCCTACTCTGGCTAAAAGGCTCTGTGCATCTACCCTATCTATTCCCCTCATGATCCTATACGCCTACATAAGATCACCTCTCATATTCCTCCACTCCAAGGAATACCACCCCAGCCTGCCCTACATTTCCCTATAGCTCAGGCCCTCAAGTCGTGGCAATATCCTCACAAAATATAGTTTTTACTAGTGTTACTAACCCCAGAAGTAAATATTACAGCTTTTCAGCTCGTTGTTTCTCACTCTCTGGCCTCAACACACATACATTTAGTCTCAGCAATTGTCCGTCAGTCTAGATTTCTGATATGATAATATAGGTCAATAGAAGGTTAAATAGTTGGCTGAGAAACCAATTT
Organism: Raja brachyura; assembly: GCA_963514005.1. Next base: position 94,282,927 of record OY740785.1, on the reverse strand, counting down.
CCGTAGTGTCATATCATTCTCTACATTGCAAGTATTCAATTATCTACATGGATTTTCTCCCACTTCCCAAACACATGCTGGTTGTTAAGTTAATTGGCTGCTATAAATTTCCCCTAGTGTGTAGGTGAGTTATAGAAGCCAGAAGTCAATGTGAATGTGGGGAGAATAAAGTGGAATCAGTGAAGACCCGTGTAGGCTGATCATGGCCAGTGTGAAGTCGATGGGCCGAAGTGCTTCTTTCCATAATGTTACGCCTCTGTGACTCTATGCCTAATTCTGCAGTTGCAGTTGACTCCTGCTTTAGACTGCTCTCTTTATACTTGCCCCAATTTTCATCCCCTCTCACTTTGCATCATTGTCCCTTTTCCAATTTAGTTTCCCTTGTCTTCCACTATATCTCAGATCCTCATTTCCATTCTTTTCTCCTTGCAGCCTCTTTTCTCCTTGCAGCCTGCACAGTAGAGAGCATGCTAACTGGTTGCATTGTGGCTTGGTTCAGCAACTTGAGCACCCATGAGCGGAAAAGACTGCAAAAAAGTTGTCAACACTGCTCAGTCCATCATCGGCTCTGACCTCCCTACCATCGAGGGGATCCATCGCAGTCGCTGCCTCAAAAAGGCTGCCAGCATCATAAAGCATCCACACCATCCTGGCAACTCACTCATCTCCCCACTGCCTTCAGGTAGAAGGTACAGGAGCCTGAAATCTGCAACATCCAGGTTCAGGAATAGCTCTTCCCCACAGCCATCAGGTTATTAAACTCAACTCAAACAAAACTCTGATCATTAATAGCCCATTGCACTTTATCTGTTTATTTATATATTTTTTTTAAATATATATATATATATATATATATATATATATATATATATATATATATATATATATATATATATATATATATATATATATATATATATATATATATATATATATATATGTAGGCATAAATAAATACAGTACAAAACAGGTGTGGCCATATACCAATGAATATATATATATATATATATCATTGATCATTAATAGCCCATTGCACTTTATCTGTTTATTTATATATTTTTATATTTATATATATATATATGTAGGCATAAATAAATACAGTACAAAACAGGTGTGACCATATACCAATGAATATATGGTATATATAAAAATATATAAATAAACAGATAAAGTGCAATGGGCTATTAATGATCAATGATATATATATATATATATTCATTGGTATATGGTCACACCTGTTCTGTTCTGTTTTGTACTGTATTTATTTATGCCTACTTCTGTTGTGTTGAAGCAAAGCAAGAATTTCATTGTCCTCTCTGGGACACATGACAATAAACTCTCTTGAATCTTGAATCTTTCCCTGCCTTTGTACCAGCCTCAGTATCTATTGCATCTCTAACCTTTTCAATGTCAGTTAAAAGTTACTGATCTGACCACATCAGCTCTACTTCTTTATTCACCGTTGATGTCTGATCTGCTGAGTCTATGCTGCAGCTATTGCTTTTATGTCAGTTTTCCAGCATATGTGACACATTGTTTTCATATCGGTAGACCTCCATTGCATGGAACACTCAAAACGGATGAGAGCAATCAATTACTAAAAGTGGAAGGAGAGGGAAATCAAGTTCTGCCATTCGTAGGATTGAATATTTGTAGATTGGGCTTGCGAATTTAATGATAACATGGGATGTATGGATGCCCATAAGTTAGACATTTGGAACCCAAGGTTAGGCCTGCACATTCTGTAGAGGGAAACAAGTTACAAATGGATGTGAATGGCTTAAGTTAAGTCAATGGGCAAAACTACAGTGTGCAAAATTCAAGATGGGAAGATCAAATTGCAATATTTTCTGACTTCCAGTGTTCAGTCAATGGGGAGGTGAAAATGGACTTGTTTACCCAAGAAAGTTTTCCAGGATCACATACTAAAGGGCAGAGCTTTAAGACTAGCAGAGCAAAATTTAAAGAAGGTGTGCGGGGCAAGTTTTTTTTACACAGAGAGTAATAGGTGCCTGGTACATGCTGCTGGGAATGGTGGTTGAGGCAGATATGATAGTGGCATTTAAGCGACTTTTAGATTAGGCATATGGATATGCCAGAAATGGATGGGTATGGATTACGTGCAGGCAGATTAGAATTGGCCTTGGCATCATGTTCAACACATCCCTTGTGTGCTGATGGGGCTGGTCTTCTGCTGTACTGTTCTATGTCCTATCTTCTATCTTCCATGTTCTATGTTCTAAGAGCAGAAATTATCCACCAATGTTATCCATAATGTCATAAAGAATAGGAGTAGAATTAGGCCATTCGGCCCATCAAGTCTACTCCACCTTTCAATCATGGCAGATGTATCTCTCCTAACCCCATTCTCCTGCCCTCTTCCCATACTAATCAAGAATCTATCTATCTCTGCCTTAAAAATATCCACTGACTTGGGATCCACAGCCTTCTGCGGCAAATAATTCCACAGATTCACCACCATTCCTTCTTAACTCACAAGCTGTGGATGTTAGTCACAGCAGATGAGACAACAAGCCATTCCTGGGATGCATTCATGTTATCCAGCTTCGAAGCAATGAGCGAGGGGGACTGGAGGTCATTGGGAGGAATACCGCATGCAATTGGCACTGATCTGGGAATTTAACCTATGAGGTGATCCTCTGATAGACACAAAAATCACCTAGTCACACCAGTTCTACATTACCACTACATTCTACAACTCCCGCTAAGTTACTCCAGCATTTTGTGTCTATCTTTGATTTATGCGGCTGCAGTTGTTTCCGACACAAGTGATGCTCTGAGTTCTGGGGCAGTCACATTACAGGGACACTCTGTCAAGTGCCTGCTGTGTGCCCCATGACACTGGGTGCGGAAGGCACTGGAGCCCTGTGCAGGAACCTGAAGGAATTTGTGCTTCTCACATTATCAGTCACCTGTTTTACGCTTGGCTTTTTTGAATTGCAAAATCAATGTGGTTCTACAAGCTCAGAATGGGGACGACCAAATATAGTTTAGTTTAGTTTGGATTAATTCAGTTTAGTTTGGAAATACAGCGTGGAAACAGGTCCTTCGGCCCACCCAGTCCCCGCCGCCACAACGATCACATATACACTAGTTCTACCCTACGCACTAGGGGTAATTTACAGAAGCCAATTGACTGACAAGCCTGCACATCTTTGGAACGTGGGAGGAAACCAGAGCACCCGGAGAAAACCCACACAGTCACAGGGAGAACATACAAGCTCAGTACAGACAACACCTAGAATCAGGATCGAACCTGGGTCTCTGGCACTGTAAGGCAGCAACTCTACCGCTGTGCCACTGTTTAAGAAAGAACTGGTGAAATCGAAGGTCGATACAAAATACTGGAGAAACTCAGCAGGTGAGGCAGCATCTATGGAGGGAAGGAATTGGCGACATTAGGATGGTGGTTGGAAAGGATGGCTTTATAGAGCGAGCCTTCTGAAGATGTGGAAAGGGGCAGCAGGACTGAAGGGGAGAGGCAGCTGCTGAGAATGTTAGATAACCATTAAGCTGGTGAAATTCCATTGGTGCTGTTTGTTATATGGAATTAAGATCCAAGTGTGGCACCATGGAGCCTGTTGAGAGATGAAGAGATGAACCACAAAGCATATTGAGTGGGATTGGGGTTTGTGGGAAGGTCGGGTCACAGAGAAGAATGCAAACAATTCTAATGTGACCATGAGTCAACAAGGTGACTGCTCTCTGCCCAATTATCCACCAACTTCCGTGAGACAGCACGGAAACAGGCCATTCAGCCCGCTGAATCCACGCCAACCATCGACCACCTGATCACACTAGTTCTACATTCCCACTACATTGTACAACTCCCGCTCAGCTACTCCAGCATTTTGTGTCTATCAAGTTCTACATAGTCCCACTTTTGTATCCACTCCCTACACGCTAGGGACAATTTACCGAGGATCAATTAACCTACAAAGCCGCATGGCTTTGAGGTGTGGGAGGAAACCATGGCACCCGGAGGAAACCCACGCGGTCACAGGACGAATGTGCAAACTCCACATAGACAGCACCTGAGGTCAGGATCGAACCTCGGTCTCTGGCACTACGAGGCAGCAGCTCTATTCGCTGCGCCACTGTGCCGCCTCAAATATGCAAGACCCTGGATCTTAAATATTAACTCTTTCGCTCTCCATGGATGCTGTTTGGCCTGCTGAAATTTTTCCATTGCTTTCAGTTTTTATATAACCTCTTATTCCTGTCACAGTTTATGCCAGTCATTTTTATGTGGAATTCTTTTGATCTGAAGCCCTGAACTTACAAGCAAACACCGTGACCTCTAAATCACCCCAGGAGCTTCCCAGATGTTCAAATTACCTGGATCGGGTTACTTAGATCATATCCTCACAGGGTCACTACAACGGTACCTTAAGGGGTTAGGATAGATTAGCAGCTAAAATCACAACCTGTGCTCTACACCCCAGGCAACCGGTGAGGGCCACGCAGCAACAACTGTTTGATTCTTTTTAAAAGAAAGATTGGAATGATTTCAAGCTTGCAATCTCCCTCAGGGATTCAGGTTAAGAGATATAAATTACTGGTGGTTTATGACATTATTTGAACCTCACAATGAGATTACAATCATGTAATCGTTTCCATATAACCTTTATTCTTTGTACACAGCAAATGTAAGATAGCAAATTGCTAATTATCGCTCTGCTTTATATGAGTTTAAATGTATTAAATCAATGAGATGAGGCAATTGTTAATGGCATTTCGGATTGCTGAAAATGGCTCTGAAACTTAATAACAGTCAATACCCAAATTCATTTATTTATTGTCAAAGTATTTTAAATTATTTAATCGCAATATAGTATTTCTTAGCCTGAGTTCGGCATTTTAATCTGATCGTCAATCCTGCGACCTGCAGCCAAGGGAGTGGTATTGAAGATTTCAGAACTGGCCTTGGGGTTTGGAAGGGAGCAAGTGCGCCTGTGATAGCCAAGAAAAGATGAAAAGTCAAACAGGGAACCAAAGATGAATTAACCAGACATTGGCAGCAGGGAGAAAGCTAGAAGCTGGATGTGAATGCGGGGCATCCAGCGAATCACTACCGGGCAAAGTCAACGGGAATGTGTGAAAGGGAACTCACGTATCTAATCTGCTATTTTTAGACACAAAATGCTGGAGTAACTGAGCGGGACGGGCAGCTTTTCTGGAGATAAGGAATGGGTGACATTTCGGGTCGAGACCCTTCTTCCGACTGAAGGGTCTCGACCTGAAACGTCTCCCATTCCTTATCTCCAGAGATGCTGCCTGTCCCACTGAGTAACTCCAGCTTTTTGAGTCTCTCGTCAGTTTAAAACAACATCTGCAGTTCGTACACATTTAATCTACTATTTTTCTTGGATGTTCTAGTCTGTAGACAAACAAGAACTGGAATTCTCGGAAAGCTTAAGGTACTGCAATTAATGTCAAAAAGAAAATTACCTGTCATATGTTTTGTGGATAACATTATGGCAATAGGAAACATAACGATGGAATAAATAGAACACAGAACATAGAACAGTAGAGCACAGGCCCTTCAGCCCACAATGTCTGTGCCGAACATTAGGCCAAGTTAAACTAATCACCTCTATCTGAATGTAATCCATATCCCTCCATTCCCTGTATATATGAGAGGGATATAATGGTATATGGACACACTGATCTGTTTTGTAGTCAATGCCTACTATGTTCTGTTGTGCTGAAGCAAAGCAAGAATTTCATTGTCCTATCAGGGACACATGACAATAAACTCACTTGAACTTGAACTATCCATGTGCCTATCTAAAACCCTCTTTAATGCCACTATCATATCTGTCTCCGCCCCTACTCCCTGGCAGTCGTTTCAGGCACCCACCTTCCTCTGTGTGAAAAACCTGTCACATCTCCTTTAAACTTTGCACCTCTCATTTGAAAGCTGTGCCCTCTAGCCATTACTGTTCTAACTCTGGGAAAAAGGTTTTGAATGTCTGCCCTGTCAAAGCCTCTCATTAACTTTATTTACTTCTATTAGTCTCCCCTCAACGTCTGGCATGCAGGAGAAAATAATTCAAATTTGGGGTGTTGTTGACCTGTATGGATGGGGAACTGCAGGGACCAGTCTAGTTACTTACAATGGCTTAATGACATGGATGCAGAGGCCAGTTGTAATGCACCCAGGTTTAATGAAGATGTAAATATGGGTTGGACAGCATACTTGAAGACTGCAAATGGGTGTAAAATACAGTGCTGGAGTAACTCAGCTTCTCCAGAGGATATCAAAGGGAGAAGAGGACCTTAAGAAGGGTACCAACCCATAACATCGTCTATCCATGTCCTCCACAGATGCTGCCTGACCCCATGAGATACTGCAGCACTTTGTGTGCTATGCAAGATACCAGCATCTGCAGTTCTTTGCGTCTGCAGGTGGGTATAGATTAGTTAAGTTTGGTCAAGTAACATTTGCCTGCCACTTGTGACTTCCTCCTGCAGGAAAAATAAACTGTTTGGGGACACAAGTCCAGGGATTGCAGATGCTAGAATCTGGAACCACAAACTATTTGGCAGAGGAACTCAGCATCTGTGAAGGGGAAAGGAATTATCAACATTTTGGCTCAAAATCCTACATTGGGACCGGTGGGAAATCCCGATGTAAGGGCATTCCTCTTCCAGCTTTCTTTTCCCTCCAAATGCTTCCCATCTCCCGAGAGGTAAAGCATGTCTTTAAATTGATACATTGGCCTTCAGTGCATCATCAATGATTAGTTTAGTGATACACCATGGAAGCAGGAACTTTGGCCCACTGAGTCCACGCCGACCAGCTATCCCCGCACACAAACGCTATCCTACACACACTGGCGACAATAATACAATTTTACCAAGCCAATTAACCTACAAACCTGTACGTCTTTGGAGTGTGGGTGGAAACCAGAGCTCCCGGAGAAACCCATGCAGGTCACGGGGAGAATGTACAAACTCCGTACAAACAAGCACCCGTAGTCAGGGTCGAACCCGGTCCCCTGATGCTGCACCATCACGCCGCCCTGATGTTTGCTTGTTACTCATGTTACTCATGTTCTGCTTCGGTCACTTTTATAGTTCATAAAGATGTAGGAGGAGGCTATTGAGCCCATGGAGTCCAAGCCTGCTCGTATTTGGCTTGAGTAGCTTACAACCCTACCGCATGAATATTGGATTCTCCAATTTTAGGCACCTCTAACTAACCCCCCCCCCCCCCCCCCCCCAGCTAACTAGCTCCTTCTTCTGTACATTCCCGTTACGAGCTTGTGATCACCTTTAACTAACATAGTGATGGACCTTCTGATAGGCATCAGATAATTACAACTATTGTAGCAGGCAGGGAGAATATTAGTGTCTACAGTACAATCAGGGCTGATTTTGGTCATCTTCTTTGCCCTCCCTGCACGCCAACGCTCATTTTTCTGAGTGCAAACTGATTCCTATACTGCTGATTGCTATATATCCCCCTGACACAAAGGTCCACAGTTAACGTTCTGTAGGTCAGCACAGAAACTGAGCGGGACAGGCAGCATTTCTGGAAATAAGGAATGGGTGACGTTTCGGGTCGAGACCCTTCTTCCGACTGAAGGGTCTAATCGTGCTCTGTTTGTATGTTGGTAGGAGGATCGGTGGTTGAATCCACATACCACTTAGTTTAATCTGGGTCCTTGTTACACTGAGTTCTTCTTCCATTTGACTTGCTTCGGCCTCAACAGCTGGGCTTGAAACCTGAGCTGTAATTAAAAGATAAAGGCAAAAGTTGTAGGGCAATTGTTAAAATCAAATAAGCATTTACTTCTATTTTCATTGTGAGCAATTGGCTGTTATGGGCCCATGGTACAAATCATTTATTCCAAGAAAAATAATAAAAGCTGCAATTATTCTTTAACGATCAAAGATCTAATATTGCCCAAAGGTTTAATGATACAATTATGTTGATGATACGTTGGCCATTTGAGGAGGAAAAGAGCACACTTAAAACAATTGTTGCTACAACCTTTGATGTGTTCAGCATTCACAAATACATCACAGTGTGAGATGAATACTTTTGCTGGTTTCCAGTTTGTACAGCATGTTATTGGAAATAAATTGTATACTGTTAAAAAAAAGCCATTATCAGAAGTTGTTTTATTGCTATTGAGCTAACACTGTACATCAAAAATAAATTGCTTGAAACACTGTTTGTTTTACTGTTTACACTGATATCCCTTTCATATGCTGTCTCATAGTGTTATAGAGTCATATAGCACGGAAACAGGCCTCTCAGCCCAGCTCATCCATGCCGACCAATATGCCTCATCCCCACATTTGGCCCATACCCTTCAAAATCTTCTATACCTTTTATCTCTGTCCTTGCACCAATTATCTTACTTAACTTAAATGAATGAAAATGATTTTTGGAAGCAGTGTAGGATCTTAAGGCATAGGAGCAGAAATAGGCTATTTGGCCCATTGAGGCTGTTCTCCTATTCCATCGTGGCTGATCTATCTTTCCGTCTCAACCCCATTCTCCTGTCTTCTCTCAATAACCTGTGACACCCTTACTAATCAAGAACTTATTAATCTTTGCATTAACAATATTCCCAATGACGTGGCCTCCACAGAGGCAATGAATTCCACAGTTTAACCATGCTCTGGCTAAAAAAAATGAATTCCACAGTTTAACCATGCTCTGGCTAAAAAAAATCTCCAATTCTAAAGGCACGCCATTTTATTCCAAGACTGTGCCCTCTGGTGCTAGGTTCTCCCACTAGTGGAGACAACCTCTTCACATCCACTCTATCTAGACGTTTCATTGTTCAGTAATGTGTGCAACACAAAAGCATGACCACATGGTGCATTTAACATAACCGTTGCAGGAATGATTTGCGAGTCAAATCTGCTTTAAGTGTCGGTCTGGAGCTTAATATCTATGAGAGCAACTGGAGGTGTCCTTCGGCTTCCAGCAGGATGCAGCACAGTGGGACAGCTGGTAGAGCCACTGTTTCATGGCACCAAAGTGTTGGGTTCAATCTGACCTGGGGCTACTGGCTGTGTGGAGTTTGCATGTTCTCCCTGAGACCAAGCCCGTTTCCTCCAGGTGCTTTGGTCTCTTTCCACGTGCCGAAGATGTGCAGATTGGTTGGTTAAATTTGCACCATAAATTTCCACCGTACATTGCCCCTAATGTGCTGGTGAACTTTAACACCTTGGTCATCTGATTCAGGAACAAGTCGTGGCTGGCATCACTTCATCCTAGCTTAGTTTCATTTTGTCTATTGTCATGTGTACCGTGGTAAAACATAGAAACATAGAAAATAGGTGCAGGAGTAGGCCATTCGGCCCTTCGATCCTGCACCGCCATTCAATATGATCATGGCTGATCATCCAACTCAGTATCCCTTACCTGCCTTCTCTCCATACCCCCTGATCCCTTTAGCCACAAGGACCACATCTAACTCCCTCTTAAATATAGCCAACAAACTGGCCTCAACTACATTCTGTGGCAGAGAATTCCACAGATTCACCACTCTCTGTGAGAAAAATGATTTCCTCATCTCGGTCCTAAAAGACTTCCCCCTTATCCTTAAACTGTGACCCCTTGTTCTGGACTTCCCCAACATTGGGAACAATCTTCCTGCATCTAGCCTGTCCAACCCCTTAAGGATTTTGTAAGTGTCTATAAGATCCCCCCTCAATCTTCTAAATTCTAGCGAGTATAAACTGAGTCTATCCAGTCTTTCTTCATATGAAAGTCCTGACATCCCAGGAATCAGTCTGGTGAACCTTCTCTGTGCTCCCTGAATCGCAAGGATGTCTTTCCTCAGATTTGGAGACCAAAACTGTATGCAATACTCCAGGTGTGGTCTCACCAAGACCCTGTACAACTGCAGTAGAACCTCCCTACTCCTATACTCAAATCATTTTGCTATGAATGCTAACATACTATTCGCTTTCTTCACTGCCTGCTGCACCTGCATGCCTACTTTCAATGACTGGTGTACCATGACACCCAGGTCTCGTTGCATCTCCCCTTTTCCAACTCGGCCACCATTCAAATAATAGTCTACTTTCCTGTTTTTGCCACCAAAGTGGATAACCTCACATTTATCCACATTATACTGCATCTGCCATGCATTTGCCCACTCACCCAGCCTATCCAAGTCACCTTGCAGCCTCCTACCATCCTCCTCACTGCTAACACTGCCCCCCAGCTTCGTGTCATCCGCAAACTTCGAGATGTTGCATTAAATTCCCTCATCCAAATCATTAATATATATTGTAAAGGTGGAGTGAAAAGCTTTCGTTGCATGCTAACCCGTCAGTGGAAAGATAATACATGATTATAATTCAGCCATCCACAGTGTACAGATATATGATAAAGGGAATAATATGATTAACATTTAGTGCAAGATAAAGTCCAGACTTTCTGACTTTTGCCTTATTTATGATGAATAAAGTTCATGATGATCATTTTGTGGCTCTAACATCCCAACTGCGAGAGTTCCCATAAATATCCCCTCCATATTGATTTAGAGAGAATTATGGAAATGATCAAACAGAAACAATATTAATGAATGTGGGGATTCGAGCAGCAAGAAGCTAGCTCTGGGATGAATGGATTTAATATTCAACCATTTCTCTGACCCTTTATATCCTGGTTTAGATGCAGAAGAGAAACTAAAAATGTGACCATGGAGTTGAATAAATCTTAGTTTGCTAAAGCAAGGAAAGAAAAAAAACTGCTGGGCTAATACTTTTCTGACTTGGTTATATTGCTTCATCTTCATTTTGCATAATGACTTTTTCCAATCTATTGAATTTCAAGGATTATTGATATACATAATTTAAAACAAAGCGATTATTTGATCAAACCAAAATGTCAGACACATGAAATTAAAGTGCTTACACGAGCTTAATTCTTAATTTCACAAGTGCTTGATTGATAAGTAGAAATGTATTAATGGAAGTATTGGATTTCATTCCATCCACAAGAAAGCTACATAATAATATCACTGCAAATAATTTTGAAAAAAAAACCTAAAACAAAATAGCAAGTGATATTGATCAAAGAAACATCAATGATAGCTTTTACTTTCAAACTCTGATATGAAAAATGCATTATCGTAAATAAATGTCAGGGGGATCAGGTAGCAGAATCATTGAACCTTACAACACAGAAATAAGCCATTTGTTACTGTGTCAGCTCTTTGATAGAGCTGTCCCATTCCCCCACCCTTTATCAATGGCCCTACAATCCTTTCCTATCAAGTCAATATCCTTTTACTTTTGATTGTTGGTGTATAAACCATGGCCCCCAAATGTTTTACATCAGAATACCGTGCTGGAAAATAACGTGAAAAATCTGCAAGATATTTCTGGATCCTTTCCAATTGCCCTAAAACATTCAAAGCATTTATTAAATCCTCCTTTACCTTCCTCATTCTGATACAGTGGGTTCCCCTGCAAATACTTTCCAGCATTTCCTTCTCCGCCCTGTCCTTATTCTGGTAACATCAGCCCCTCTCGCTCCACCCTGACCCTTGAGTTGGATGCCATTTGCCAGTTTGCCTGTGTATAAGGAAACGTTCGCCCTTTTAGACGGACTCAAAGCCACTTTTGATTCCAGAGGATATTGCGGGAAACTAGAGAGGAAATTGCTGGAGCCCTGGTTGAAATTTACGAGTCATCCTTAAGTACAGAAGAGATGCCGGAAGACTGGAGGGTGGCAAATGTTGTGCCTCTTTTCAAGAAGAGCTGCAGGGAAAATGCTGGGAACTATAGGCCGGTGAGCTTAACATCTGTAGTTGGAAAGTTACTAGAGAGTATTCTGGGGGATAGGTTATACAGGCTTTTGGATGGGCAAGTGCTGGTTAGGGACAGTCAGCATGGTTTTGTACGTGGGATGTCGTGTCTCACAAATCTGATTGATTTTTTTGAAGACATGACCAAAGGTCGATGAAAACAGAGCTGTAGATGTTGTGTACATGGATTTCAGTAAGGCATTTGACAATGTTCCGCATGGTAGGCTACTCTAGAAGGTTAGATCGCATGGGATCCAAGGAGAGATAGCTGAATGGATAGTAAATTGGCTCCATGGAAGGAAGCAGAGGGTGAAGGTGGAGGCCTGTGACTAGTGGTGTGCCTCAGGGTTCGGTGCTGGGCCCGTTACTGTTTGTCATCTATATCAATGATTTAAATGAGAACATACAGGGCAAGATTAGCAGGTTTGCTGATGATACAAAAGTGAGTGGTTTTGCAGATGGTGAAGATGGTTGTGAAAGATTGCAGCAGGATCTGGAACTATTGGCCAGGTGGGTGGAGGAATGGTTGAATACCAAAGCCTATTAACCTACAAACCTGTTCGCCTTTGGAGTGTGGGAGGATTCCGGGGCACCCGGAGGAAACCCACGCAGGTTACAGGGAGAACGTACAAACTCCATACAAACAGCACCCGTAGTCAGAACGGAACCCAGGTCTATGGCGCTGCAAGGCAGCAACTCTACCGCTGCGCCACTGTGATGCCCTGCCTACATATAATCCATATCACTACATTCCCTGCATATCCATATGCCTATCCAAAAATATAAGTTTTCTTTCTTACTGAAAAACAAACTGCTAGAGGAACGCAATGGGTCAAGCACATCTGATGGAAAACAGGCAGACTATATTTTGGACTGGTGACATTTAGTTCTTACTCTTCATCATATTGCCCTTACGGAACTTACATGCTGCCCTGCTGAATCAGTGGACGGCACCATGGTGCAGTTCGCAGAGCTGCTGCCTCACAGCCCTCCGTGTTTGATCCTGACCTTGGATGCTGTCTATGCAGAGTTTGCATGTTCTACCTGTGACCTCGTGAGTTTCCCTGGAGTGCTCCAGTCTTCTTCTGTATCATGTGGTTTGTAGGTTAATTGGCCCCTACAAATTGCCCCTAGTGTGTAGGGAGTGGATGAGAAAGTGAGATAACATAGAACCAGTGTGAATGGGTGATCGATGGTTAGCATGGGCCAAAGGACCTATTTCCATGCAGTATCTCTAAAATAAGTTACAATGTGGATGGCTAGAGAATATAAAATAGAATATAGAAAGGTATTGCACAGAAATAAACCCTTCAGTCCACAATAAATGTGCAGAACCTGATGCCAAGCTAAATTAAACTGATCTGCCTGCAGATGATCCATACCTTTTATTTTAGTATGGTTGTATGGTAATTCGAGTTTTACTGTACCTTAATTGGCACATGTGACAAAAAACGGACCTTTGAACCTTTGAACCTCAATGCATATCAATGTCCCTATCTAAATCCCTCTTAGAAGCCACTATCGTATCTGCCTCCACCACCACAATGCGTTCCAGACACCCATCACCCTCTGTGTAAATAACTTCCCCTGCACATCTCCTTTAAACTCTTCTCCTATCACCTTAAAGCTATGGCCCCTAGTCTTTGACATTTCCACCCTGAGACAAAGTTTCTGGCTTTACCCTAGCTGTGCCTCTCATAATTTTCTATGACATCATAAAGTCATACAGCACGAAAACAGGCCCTTCGGCCCAACAGGACAATGCCAAGATGGGAATGACAAGCTAATCCCATTTGCCCATGCTTGGCCCATACATCTCTAAATCGTTCCTATCCATATATATATACCTTCCCTATATACTGCTATCCCCTCAGACTCTGATGCTCCAGAGAACAATCCAAATATGTACAACCTCTCCCTGTCACTAATACACTCTAATCCAGGCAGCCTTCAGGCAAACCTCTTGTGCACTCTCTCCAAAGCCTCCACATCCTTCCTGGAATGCGGTGACCAGAACTGTAAGCAATTCTTCAACTGTGGCCAAACCAAAGACTTATAAAGCTGCAACAAGAAACAATTTGACAAAAGAAATTGGCAAGAAATGACGAAAATTGGAATGATCTTACTGTGGTAATACAGGGATCCTGTATCACCTCTTTAAGTAGCAGCAACTGCTTTGACCTGGCAGCAATTCACTGGGTATACTTGATGCAATGATTACATAGCACGGAATGGCTATATTTTTTATTGTCAGCATGTTCAGCCATTCCCGTGACAGAACAAATTCTCATTTTCTTTAGAATGGAAGTCATTATATTGTGAATGGAAAGAATGTTATCTCATGATGAACTGGAAGAATATTCATCCCTTGCACTATTACAGGACCGCCTGAGTTATTCCTGCAGTGTTTCTTATGTATTCAATGTTTTGAATGGCATAAAATTTCCAGGATGTTTGGTAATCATTCACAACCAAGGCTGGCGTAACTAGGAAGGTGCCGAAGCCAGGCGACTCTTTGTGTGTTGGTCCCAGAAGTGGCTCTGCTATCATTCATTACAATCACTTCACTCTTTTAAATCTTTATTTTAACAGCAGCATTCCTTACACTAAATGTTATTTATCCTTTATCTGTACGCTGTGGACGGTTTGATTATAATCATTGTCTTTACTTTGACTGGATAGCACACACCAAAGCTTTTCATTGTACCTCGGTGATCACATGGCATTAATAATCAAAACTTCACTGACAATAATAAACTAAAGTTCTATTTGTGTAAAGAATTCTGCACATCCCCATTAAACTTTCCCCAGCTCACCTTATAGCTATGCCCTCTAGTGTTGCACAATTCCACCCTGGGAAAAAGGTTCTGACTGTCTACCCTATCTATACATCTCATAATGGGCCACTCTTTACAGCGGAGAGGAAATGAGACCCGGGTAAGTACATTTACTAATTTTTGTAATTAATTTACTTAATTTAAATGTTTATAATTAATGTTCAATGTTTTAAGTTTTTAAAACATGTCACCTGTTTTAATACTCATTCTATTGAGGGAGCTGAGCATTTGACAGCACTGGGCATGTATTTGCCAGAGTTTAGAAGAATGAGGGGGACCTCATTGAAATGTAAATAGTGAAAGGCTTGGATGGATTGGATGTGGTGAGGATGTTTCCACTAGTGGGTGAGTCTTGGACTAGAGGTCATAGCCTCAGAATTAAAGGACGCTCCTTTAGGAAAGAGATGAGAAGGAATTTCTTTAATCAGATGGTGGTGAATCTGTGGAATTTCTTGCCGCAGAAGACTGTGGAGGCCAAGTCAATGGATATTTTTAAGGTAGAGATAGATGGATTCTTGATTAGTACGGGTGTCAGGGGTTATGGGGAGAAAGCAGGAAAATGGGGTTGGGAGGGAGAGATAGATCAGTCATGATTGAATGACGGAGTAGACTTGATGGGCAGAATGGCCTAATTCTTCTCCTATCACTTATGACCTTATGAGATTCTAGTCACCCAAAACATCCGCTTTATCTAATACTCACTTGTGCCTCTTACGTAGATTGTTACCATTCTTTCCAGGTCACAGTGGCACAGCAGTAGAGCTTCAGCCTCACAGCACCAGAGACCTGGATTCGATCCTGACCTCGGGTGCTGCCTTTACTGTGTTTGTAGATTCTGACCAGGTGTGTTTCCTGCAGGTGCTCCAGTTTCCTCCCACATTCCAAAGACATGTAGGTTGTAGGTTAATTGGTTACAGTAAGTTGTAGAAAATAATCCGACTGTGTAGGTTAGTGTTAGTGTACGGGGTGATCAGTGATGGGGGGGGGGGTGAGGAGGGAGATTCGGTGGCCGAAGGGCCTGTTTTCCCACTGTGTCTCTAAAGTCTAAAGTCTATTCACTGGAATTTAGAAGGATGAGAGGGCATCTTATAGAAACATATAACATTATTGAGGGATTGGACACACTAGATGCAGGAAACATGTTCCCAATGTTGGGGGAGTCCAGAACCAGCGGCCACAGTTTAAGATTAAAGGGTTGGCCATTTAGAACTGAGATGAGAAAAAACGTTTTCACACAAAGAGTTGTAAATTTGTGGAATTCTCATCCTCAGAAGGCAGTGTAGGCCATTTCACTGGATGCATTCAAAAGAGAGTTAGATAGAACTCTTAGGGCTAGCAGAATCAAGTGGTATGGGGAGAAGGCAGGAACGGGGTACTAATTGTGGATGATCAGCCATAATCACATTGAATGGCGGTGCTTGCTCAAAGGGCCAAATGGCCTCCTCCTGCACCTATTGTCTATGTATCAATGTTTCTATGTAAAGTCTGTAAATTGCTCCTAGTGTGTAGGATGCAAACGTGGGATAACATGGAACTTATGTATATATGATCCATGGTCAGAGTGAACTAAGTGGACTGAAGTTTCCACGCTGTAATTGTAAAGTAAACTAAATTCTTAAATGGATTGCAATCTTTTGTTTTTGACTCCCAATCAGTGACCTAAATTTCATTGATGGGCATTTGAAGCTGAATTTGCACTGATAACTATCAAATAGAAATCTAAACAGACAAATGATTCCTACTTTTCCCTTTTCATCAGAAATGGTTTCTGCAAACATATTAATTAATACACTGTTGTTCCTCAAAATATGGATCTGTGAATACACTGTAGTGGCAACAACTTCAGGAGGGAGGGATGGAATGGTCGAGGGAATGTAGAAATAATTACAGTATGACTTACTGAAACACACTTGATGATTTAGCATGTGCTGGAATAGTTCACAAAATGGTTGGTCATCTCTCGTGACACCATTGCAGGTACATTGGACCTGGAGAAGAGTGCCTCGGGTACTGATGTATGCCGCCATGCACTCTGCATCAGCCTTGCAGGTCCATTCATTCCAGCTGAGCCCTGAAAGGCAGCTCGGATCATATTCTTGACTGCACATTCCTGTCAAATGGCCCCAACACTTTACTTGAAACAATTCATATCTCGATCTGAAAGCACAAATGACATGCTTATAGAACATAGTGCATAGTGCATAGACTATAGCTCATAGTGCATAGAGCATAGAGCATAGAGCATAGAGCATAGAGCATAGAGCATAGAACGTAGTGCATAGTGCATAGAACGTAGTGCATAGTGCATAGTGTAGCAATGTTACAACATTTTGAGATTTTAAAAATCAAGTCTGCAATTTAACCCATCAGATAAAACATAAAGAGAAGTTTAATTTGACACCTAATTCACTTTCATATCTTCAGTATTAAGAAAGTTATGACCATTTTCATACTCTGAAATTAGCATCTTGTTCCCCATTGCCTTTCAATTGACTTAACTTAAAAGCTGTGATCTAGAACAGTTAAAAGCCCATAACTTTCTTAAAAAGTAAGAGAACTCAATGAAATTTTCAGTTATTATAGATTGAAGCATTCTGAAACAAATATGAAACAATCTTACTTGGATGACCTGAAATTAAAGCATATAATCAGTTAGTTATCTAATTGTAGCTAATTACAAAATTCAATGAGTAGATCTAAACATCTATCCATTTCTTAAGAAAAGATAAACTTTTTAAAAATTGCCTGTGTCCAAATAACATTCACATAATAATCCACAATATAACATAATTTTTAAATCTCATTTTCATTAATTTATAGGCCAAATGGAAGGAATTTAGTGCTTAATGCCTGTAAATTAATGGCCATTTAAATCAACTAGCGAGTGGGTTTTAGTGGAATGCGGTGGATTGGAACGTTGTGGTTTGCAGTGAAGTCAGTATGAAAAATACATCCGGTTCATACATTTTTTTTGTCCCCTTTTCGCAACATGAAAATGTGATTAAAGCCTTCCTAAAAACCAAGTTTTTATGGAAAAATAAACTGTGTAGCTTCTTTTATCGCCTACCTTAGGTCCGTTCCGCTGTCACCATTCAGAGCTTTAGAAGATGATTTTTAAACTACTCTAGTTAATAAATAATCTAGCGTAGTTTAAAAATACCTTTATGAATGAAATGTCGGAGCGATTTCTCTTTAGCGACGAAATCGCCCGACATGGATCGACTTGGAATGCCTAGAAAAAAAATCGGCATTTTAAACCCGCCCCCCTCTGAAAGGCGCCAAAGTCGCGCACACGGGGAGCGGCAGAACTGCAGCGCTGCTAAAGGTAGGTATTGTAACATACCTACATAGTGCATAGAGCATAGTGTATAGAACAGTAGAGCAGAGGAACAGGCCCTTCAGCCCACAATGTCAGTGCCAAACATGATGCCAAGATCAACTCTTGTCTGGCAGCACATAATCCATATCCTTCCTATCCCTGTATATCCATGTGCCTATCCAAAATTCTCTTAAATGCTGTATCTGTCTCCACCACCTTCACATCCCTTCAGTGCATTCCAACGACTTACTAACCTCTGTGCAAACAATCTTGCCCCACATATCTGCTTTAAACTTTGCCCCTCTCACTTTAAAGTTATGCCCACTAGTATTTGATATTTCCATCCCGGGAATAAAAGATCTTGGCTGTCTACTCTATCTATGTCTCTCATAATTTTATATACTTCTATCAGGTTTCCCCACAGCCTTGTGCACTCTAGAGAAAATAATCTGAGTCTGTCCAACCTCTCCCTGTGGCTAATACCCCCTCATTCAGGTATCATGAGTAGAACAAAGGGAATATCTTTGAAGGCTGACCCGCTGAGTTACTCTAAAATGTTGTGTCTTTGCTATTTCACCTTGGTGGCCTTTCATCACACTCTGATAAAAAGTAATATTCCAGTTTCAATTACTTTTTATTTTTTCACAGTTGCTACTGAACTGGGCACCTGCTGTTTTCATTCCACATTTGAGGCCACATTCAGTAACGTCCTGGACAGATACCTTTTAAAGGTGAACTGACCTGCAAACATCCTCGGAGAGGCACTTTTCCCTCAGATGTAGGCACGTAGGTACTGTGTCCATGTAATTGGCACAGGAGTTGTTGTGAAGGGTTTCCTTTGCCTGCAGACAAAGATCATCGGACGGATTGCACCCACAGAACACTAGCATCTGAGCGAGGTCTGGCGAGATCTTGGTGTAAAAGGATCGAATGGCTCTGTGACAATCCTCAAGGTTGCATTGCTTGCGGGCTTGAGGACACGCCTTCTTCTGAGGAGTAAAATGCCTGTTGCACACGTCTTGATCCTTGATGCATTGCTCGGTCACTTTCAAGCAAGACATGGAATGATTCTGCTCTAGATGCAAAGGGATCACAGTCACAGGTACATAATTTATGCGAGCATTTATGTCGAGAGAATACGAAAACAAGGATGTAATGTTGCAGCACTGGTCAGACCGCATTTGGAGTATTGTGAGCAGTTTTGGGCCCCATATATGAGGAAGGATGTGCTGGGATTGGAGAAGGTCCAGAGGAGGTTTACAAAAACGATCCCAGGAATGAGTGGGTTAACATATCATGAGTGTTTGACGGCACTGGGCCTGTACTTACTGGAGCTTCGAAGGATGAGGGGACACGTCATTGAAAATTACCGAATAGTGAAAGGCCTGGATAAAGTGGATGTGGAGCAGATGTTTCCACTAGTAGGAGAGTCTAGGATCAGAGGCCACAGCCTCAGAATAAAAGGACCTCCTTTAGAAAAGAGACAAGGCGGATTTTCTTTAGTCAGTGGGTGGTGAATCCGTGTAATTCATTGCCACAGAAAGCTGTGGAGGCCAAGTCAATGGATATTTTTAAGGCTGATAATGATATATTCTTGATTAGTAAGGGTGTCAGGAATTATGGGGAGAAAGCATGAGAATGGATTTGAGAAAGAAAGATAGATCAGCCATGATTAAATGGCGGAGTAGACTTTGGGCCGAATGGCCTAATTCTGCTCCAATAAAATTAACATCAACAAAAGGCTGGACTTGACATCTTGGCTTCACTGGCCATACCAGCGTTTGTTGCCCAACCCAAGATCCCTTTAGAAGACAAGGTGGTTTAGGTAGCAGAGAAGGTGGGGGAGAGATGGGTAGACCAAAGGCGATGTCTTTAATAGGTTGAGAACACCGTGTGGAGCCAGCAATGGCTGCCTCGCCAACAGTCTGTCTGTCCCTTTCTTCTTCATTGTTTTTTGTAGTACGTGTTAAATGTATGTTTTTAGTGCTCTTTAGCTTGTTTTATGTGGGAGGGGGGTTGTAGGATTTTATTGGTGGGGGTTGTAGGGTTTAGACCCAGCCACAGTGAAGGTCTGTGGAAAATCACGATAAAGGTGTACCTAAACCCTGAAATAAAGCAACCAAATTCAATGCAGTTGGAAGAGAGAGACAGGACAATGTAATTTAGTGGCTTAAACCTGTTCTACCATTGAATTGGATCCTGGCTGACCTATTTTTGAAAACCTAAATATACCTGCCTCACACCATTCTGTCAGTACTTTCAAGAACAAAAACAATGTACTTTCTGATCGTAAGGCATGCTGGAGACATAATTCTTTTTGATTTATATTACTAGTCTAATCTTTACCAATGTAAGTAACGTTCAAATACTACAAAAATAGGAGGAAAGTTTACAAAACAATTCCATGTCAGTTGCTTTTTAATCTTTTAAGTGATAGTGCAGCATGAACCTGATACAGTGAACATCCCAATGACAAACTTTCCTCGGTGTTTCTCAGATTGTTTGTACAGTTTACATGTAATCCAGATTCTTCTGTTCTTCATTGAATCCCTATGCTAAATACATGGCCAGATAAGAATAGGCTTTAATAGTATTGTCAATCACTTGTCAATGAACATGGTCAAATGATCAATTGAAGCAGATGATCACGCTGTTATTACATTTGCAAAAGTCTTCAATGCAAAAGACAATTAAAAATAAATAAAAGTGATATCTGTAATGTTTTGACACAGAACACTTTCAGAAAATGGCTGGTTCAGTTGCTTGATAACAGCTGGGAAGAAACTGTCCCTGAAACTGGAGGTTCCTTATTAAGGGACTGGAAAAAGCAACAGTCTTCTTTAGACATAAATCTGCAGGCTGATACTGCCACCGCTCACTCCCTTGATTCCCACCTATCCTTGGCCCATATCCGTGCTGGTCCACCCCTGTTGATGCTCCTCTCCAGAACCCAATCAGAGCCCACAGTTCTGACGTAGAAAACTAATGAGTCTGCTGAGCAAATATTTCACAGCCTTGCTTGGGGCCTTATCAGGTGGAAGCACCATGCATTGCTTTGATCAAACCACAGTCTAATCTCTGTATACTCAATTAAACCATCAATCAATTCTTAACCTCATGGGAACATCAGCTTGGTAAGTACAATTTCTCCTCGTGATTTATTTTATTGAACCCTGGAAGCATTCTGGCAGGCCTGTGGTGTACCTCTTCCAAGGACCGCATATCGTGTATGAGTGACTGCGTTCAATATGGGTGCAGATATAGCCAACCAAACAGACTAATAGAAAGTCATAGGCAAATCTCTGCAACCAAACGTTAACTTCCCTCTTTTTCAATTGCAACAAACAGTAGCTTTCTACTGTAGAAACAAGGAACTGCAGATGCTGGTCCATAAAACAAAACACACAAAGTACTGGAATAACTCAGTGGGTCAGGCAGCATCTCTGGAGAAAGTGGGGAAGTGGCTTTTCAGGTCTGGATTCTTCTTCAGATATTGCGTGAGGCTGGGGGGGGGGGGGGGGGGAGGGGAAGGACAAAGTATGGCAGGAATTAGGTGAACACAGGCAGAGGGGGTGCTGATAGGCAGATTGTTGGGCAAGGCAAAAAACGAAAAAATTGTCAGACAAAAATATTGAAGAGTTTCGAATTGCGAGGCTAGAAGAAGGAATGTAAGCGGAGGGGAAAGGAAGTTTTCTGCCGGTCTTTCAAATTAATTTTTGTACCAGTGTATCAGCCTTTAATAATTTCTGTACCAGAACATCCATCCATACCCTTCATAGAAGAGAAGATGAAGCATAGGGCAGATCAGCCCGTGACTGTACTGAATGGTAAGGTAGCCTTGAGGGACCGTGGCCTACTCCTGCTCTGATTTTCTTATGTCCTCATCTTACAGAATGGCTAGATTTGCAATCCTTAGGAAATCATTTTGTCCTTTCCAAACCGCCCACATTGAAAAACTGTTAGGGTTTTATCCTTTTACATGATCTATCCATGTCTTTTATAACCTTACTCACATCTGTGCAATGAATTGCATTTGCTCAGTAATATATGAAACCCTTTATTAGTGAATATACTCCCCCTCCCTATGTGTCAATACTGTATATTTCAATCATTTAAAAATGGGATGAGCAAGGGCAAATAATACATGCCACAATAAATGACAAGTAATGACCATCTCCAATGAGTGAGGTGGGGTAGTTGAAGGCTATCAGAATCCTGGATGCTGCTACTGACCAAAACATAACTGGACCAGCCACGCAAGAACCATGGCTACACTAGCAGGTCAGAGACTTGGTATTCTGTAGGGTATGACTTCCAACACTCTAAAGCCTTTCCAACATCTACAAAGAGCAATTCAGATGGGCAATGGAATATTGTGCACTTGCCTGCATTTATGTCATTCTGGCAGCTTCCAAAATGCTCAACTATCCACATCAAAGCAGCCCATTGAAGAATCAAGAGACTGCAGATGCTGGAATCTTGAGCAGGGTTAGTGAGCACTGCGAGACGGCTGCCCTGCCAGCAGCATGTTCGTTATTTCTACTTTGTTGGTTTTTTTTAGTGTTCAAATGTTTGTTTTAGTGTCTCTGTGGGGGGGTGGGGGTGGTGAGTGGGGGAACTGCTTTTGGTCGCCTCCTCCACGGAGGGGCAACTTTTTCCATGTCGTCTCCCTCGCGGCCTAA
Organism: Raja brachyura; assembly: GCA_963514005.1. The sequence continues at coordinate 94,260,279 of OY740785.1, read as the reverse complement.
CAGCTTGGATTGGAGCTGCCTTTCCCGGAGTCGGGCCCGGAGTTTCAGCAGCGGGCGCAGCGTGGACATTTCATCGGAGAAGAGCTCCAATCGCCGGCCCGCGGCCCATAACACCTTGAAGCCGCGGTCTGCGGAGCTTCTAGCCGCGGGTGCGGCATTGACTTACAGTCCAGAGCCTGGGTTCCCTCACCAGGGACTGCCAGAGAAGAGATCCAACTGCCGCCCTTCCTATCCACATATCTATTCAAAATATCTTTTAAAAGTCATAATTGTATCAGCTACTATAGTTTCCTCTGGCAGCTCAATCGAGAAACCTCGATTGAGCTGCCCTCTAAATGGTAGTCTGTTGGGTTCCCACTTTAATATTTCCCCTCTCACCATAAGTCAATGCACTCCAATTTTACAATTGTCTACCCTGGGCAAAGGACTACAAGCATTCACTTTAGTTAACAGCATTGTGGAGGGAAATGGACAGATGGCATTTCAGGGCAGGACCTTTCTTTAGATTGACCTGGATTGACACTCCATGGACCATTCTCATGATTTATTTCAGCACTGGCACACAATGGCTACTGCACAAAACACATTGCAGGTACTCATCTCGGCTTCTGTAACAGAAGCTCCCAAAGCCATGATCTCTATTACCAAGAATCTATACACTGTAAATGTATACACTGTAAATGGCTTGATTGTAATCATGTAATGTCTTTGCACTGACTGGTTAGCAGGCAACAAAAGCTTTTCACTGTACCTCGGTACACTTGACAATAAACTAAACTGAAGAAGGGCATGGGTAAAAGGCGCATGTCACACACAACCTTGACAAATTATATTCCATCATTATCTCTATATATAAATCATGGATTTCCATCCCCAACAGTTTGGTGGGAATGCCTCACCATTGTGATCAATGCAATCCAACAAGACAGCTCACCACCGAGACTGGCATTCGGCATTGGGTAATAAAAGCACGTTTTGCCAGCAATGTCCAGTCCCCCATATTTTTGTTGTTAAATTGTTTTAAGCAGCAGGAAAGATTAAGTTACACAAATACATTACTGCATCAATTTAGAAGGAAAAATCATCCTGAGATTACAAGGTTGCATAAATAAACAAAGAACCTGCATCGAATTAAGAGCATAAATTTACATCCCGCATTGGATAAGTGATATGCCATTTAGAACCGGAATCAGGAGAAATTCCCCTCAAGGGGGTGAACCTGTGGAATTCTATAACGCAGGAGGCAGTGGGGGGGGGGGGGGGGGAGGGAAGCCAATACATTCAGGGAGGAGAAGATGAAAGGGAGCAAGGGACAAGGGGAGAAGCAGAAACAGGTGTAACATGTTGAAGCAGGGCCGAATGGCCAATCACCACTATTGTTCTCTCGGTTTTTATTTCTATCAGAGAGCATAGGATAATGTCTGAAGTAAAATAGCCAAGAGACATGGAGTCATACAGCATTGAAACAGATCCTTCAGCCCTGCTTGCCCATGCTAACCAAGATGCCCCATCTACACCACTCCCACGTGCCAGTGTTTGGTCCATATCCGACTAAACCCTTCCTATCCCTGTACCTGTCCAAATATCTTTTAAATGTTATTATAATACCTGGCTCAAGTACCTCCTCTTGCAACTCATTCCAGGCAAGAAAATTATGCTCTGAGGAAGATTTATGTAAATGCATGTTGGTGTGCATTCACTGGATGACTCCATTGGAGTCGTAGAACATTTCCAACACACAAGTTATGTTGATTGAAAAAAAAGCTGCCTGGTTTATCTGTTATGTCTTGGATGTCTAACCACATATCCAAGGACTTCTTAAATACGATGAGGGCTTGTGCCCCATCACCGAGTGAGCTCCAAAACCTCACCACCTACTGAATGCGATGTCTTTCCTCATTTCAGGTGTAATCCTACCCCTTACTTTAAAACTGTCCCCAATTTTTGGGCTCAATTCATAATGGAGATAAGTCCTCCTCATTTACTCTTCCCAGGCTCCCTGAAAATGTATATAGCTCAATTAAGCTCCAAGGGAATTAAGCTCAACCTATCCGATCTCTCCTGATAATTAATATTTTCCAACAGTCATTCTCTACACTGTTGTTTGTTGAGGGCTAAGATTTTGAGGTCTCATCGAGTTAAATAGAGTTGGGCCTGGATATATAGTAGGATCTAACTGACGCACCACAACATAATTTCATTTACATTGTGCGTGTGTAATAGCTTTGCAGTGTCAATCAGATCATGTGATTTTCAATGCTGATTCCAGTAAAAACCTGTTGATGCGTTGTTTGCAAATTGCAAGGTTCAGCATCTAGTTCTCTCTCCCTTTACCCTCTAGGGCCCTGGTTCCTGCATTTCCTTTAACACACTGGGGCCCAAGTTGCTACGTCCCTTTAATGACTGGGCCCTCATTTCCACACTCCCTTGCAGCTCTAGTTCTCAGACTGTATTTAAACTTGCTAAACTCACTAAAAATAATGTATTATATTGCTATGTCTTTTTTTTTTTAAAGAATTAAAACTGTGGAGCATTAAACGGGATCATATCCAAAAGGTCAGAAAATGTACTAGTTTGATGTTGCCAAAGACTCAAGTATGCTTGATTATTGTGGTTTTACTTTGTAACCTTTATTCTCATGAGTAAAGAGGGTCACTAGAAATCAATATGGATATTTACTCAGCACTGGTGAAACTGCATACTAATGATTGATTTCCAATCATGGTTCTGAAGGCACACCAACACAAAGGCAGGAGTATAACTTTCAGGATAGATGGACATTCATACTGGTTTAAAAAAAAAGAGAACTCAGAGTGGTACAACACCGAAATGGCCCCAGCACATCCATGCTGACATTTTTTGCCCATCTACACCAATCCTATTTACCCACATTATGACTGTGTCCTTTTACTTCTTGCTTATTTAAGTATCTGTTCAAAAGTCTCTTAAATATAGTAATTGTAATTGATTCTACCAAGTCCTCTGGCAACGCTTTCCAGACATCAACCATTCTCTGTGTAAAAAAAACAGTTCAGATCCTCTTTAAAACTTCTTCCCCTCACCTTAAATCTACACTCATCTACCAAGTGTTTGATACTTGAAATCTATTCTGAAGCATAGCTTAAAAGTTCTAGGCAGCTCAATGAACTAGCTGGGATCAGTTTGTGCATTATCTTCTACACTGTCAGCAAGTGACCTAACTCCCTCTCAACAATGGAATTTCAATGACTTTGTAAGCTGATGAGCAAAGAGCTGAGTGAAATGCTCTGACCATGATTATAGAGTGATGAGAATCCAATGATAAAGTTTTGATATGTCACCTACACATTGCATTATTGGACTATTAAAGCTCATCTGTGTAATCTGTCAGTAAAACTGGCAATGTCGGATCTGGACAATTAAAGTTTGAGCTTACAGCCAAAGAAAGTAAAGTGGAGAATCTAGAGGGGTTGTCTTGTCATTGATTACGAGACTGTGTAAAATGGGATATTTATGTGCCGTTTCCGAATGTCTGCTCTTGACAGGCTAGGTGCTTATTTCCCTTACTTTCACTATTGAACGCGGCAAGTGCGGTGAACTCTGCGGCTGATTTCCTGCCTCTCATGAACTCAGCTGCACCTGCAAGAGAAACAACAGTGAAAAGAAAATAATGCACAAAAGGTGGGCCAGAAATGAATAGCAGACTCAAAACATGAAAGAACCAATGCTCAAAGGGAAGGAAAGCATTGATGCCAATGCATAGTTGTCCCCACCAGGAATATTCACTTCTTTTTCTTCATCGCTGCTTGTGTTTAACCTTCTACTTGCAATTTGTACACAGGCATTGTTGGCGAGGCTGGTCCGTATTCTGAGGCACTTTAATCTCCCCTGCCTTGAACAGCTGCAGCCAGCGAACTTTGTGCGTTGCAATGCTTGCCAAGCAGTTAGACACTGCTGCCCTACGGCTGGGATGCTGCAGTTATCCTTTTTGTGCCGGCACATCTTCTTAAACCTTGCATAAACTGAACTGCAATTCGAGGATCTCAGACAGCTGTGTTTCGCTGACGGGCAATCATTGTCCTTCCTTGTGCTTTTATTTGTGCTCATCATCCATAAGCGTCTTTTCCATTCTGGTGGCACTCCCGAGCTAAGGGTGGGTGCCCTGGATTGCTCTACGTGGAAGAGAGTAAATGTTTAAATGCCAAAGGCCATGAAAAGGTTATCCAAAACACATGAACACATCTCAGTAATAACTTTGATGCACCTGTTTAAACTCCTAACTGTACAGGATTAAAAGCTTCTTTTTGATTTCCACTTCTAAAAGGCAAATTCTGCCATATTTAAGGAACAGGAAAAGGACAGAAAGTTAGCCTGTTTTTAGTTAATCCCAATTTTACCTCTCAATCCTTCTTTTCTTCAAAACTTGTCCTTTTAACAACGACCTTTTGCTCATAACTTGTTCCATATGTTTATTTACTGCCTTTAATGTGAAATGGCCTTAACCGAATTCCCTATTTACTCTTAACTGCACAAGGTTTTGAGCTGTGGGGTGCTTTTTTGCTGATTGGTACTGTTCCAGTGTAAATACTTAACAACGCTTCTGCCAAGTTTGTTCTGCAATCCTCAAACAGGTGTTAATTCTGGGTGAATCTGTCGCCTTATTTTTCCATTGCTGGAGGTTGAAGAATGATCAAACATCAGCCTGTTTGCAATTTCATTGATCCCACCTCATTATACGCTTGCATGTGCTGCATTTACCTTCTTGGCTGCTGCACTGTCTTCCAAGTTGTCTGAAAAAGTCGCATGATTTATCTTCAAGGCAGCTGCACTCTCTAAATGCCGGGTAACTGTTGGCTAAGTGCTGAATGGTTATGTTACAACTGCTGTGATCCTTTACTGTGCAAGCGTCACCTGCAATGCATTAGAAGAATAATATATTTTAGTTTTTTTTTGATTCGCTAGAATTCGGATGATTTAGTATAGTCTGAATTATTCAAAGCAGCCATGGTTCAAATTACAGCTATGGAAATGACCCAACCAAATCCATGTTTTCAATTTTTACCGGTTCTGTGAAGTTGCCTTCAGAAGAGTCTTTCCATATGAAATATTTCTTTTGGAAAAGGTTCTATGGCTCTCTTACTTTATTGTTTCCATCCCCGAATGAAGAACAAGCCGGATAAAATGCCACCCATTTCCCCATCCTGCCACTAAATTAGCTCCAGTCAAACATTGTCCGAACAAATGTAAAGAGATTGCAAAGTTAGTTCTTTTATTTGAGTCAGATATCTCAGCAGTAGCTGAATCCCTCTATCGATTTTAAGAGAACTTCAGTTGGGTGTGTGAAAGATGTTTGCTCGGGGTTAAAAATCCACCACATATTCTTATCAACTCTCCCAGATTTTATCATTCACACCTACCAATCCACACATAACCATGTATTAACCATGCTTACTTGCTTTGACTGTCTTTGCATTGTGATTATTGTCATACTCAGTTGTTGTTTTCATCTTATGGAGAGATCAAACACTCCTATTCTGCTCCAGTGGTAGATTTCAGACAACAGACTGGTGCAGCCAAAAGAGCTACTGGCTCACTGTTCCAGAGCTCTGGCTCAATCCTGACCTTCGGTACTCCTTTTGTTGCACCTTTTTCTTGCCCCTTCTCTCTGTGACTGAGTGGGTTCCTCCGGATGCTCCAGTTTCCTATCATATCCCTAAAATGTGTGAATTGGTAGGTGCGAATGTTAAATCTGGGAGAGTTGATAAGAATATGGAGTGGATTTTTAAAATGGGATAAAGCGTAGGATTACAGTAATTGGGTGATTAGTCAGGACCAGGCACGTGCCGTCAGGGTAGGCAAGGTAGGCACTGCCTACCTTGACTAAAATTATGAAATGGCAATTATTAAATATAAATAGTAAAGGCATGGGAGAATTATGCCTGTCTAAGAGATCGATCTCTTAGGTAGGCATAATTCTCCGTGCCTTTCATCCGCAGCGCTTGTGACACGGGAAGGTCTGTGCAGCCCACGTGTCGTCAGCGCTGCCTGAAGCCGTCAATTTCAATGGAAGCTGAAGGCAGCAGAAATTCTGCCTTTGCAGCACTGCGCATGCGCATCATCCTTCTGCGCATGCGCAGCGCGGGTTTCTTGGCGGCATTTTCAAATATGGATTGCCATATTAAAATATTAATATTTTAATAGTATCTTAGCAAACAAAGAGTGAATAATGGACTTAATGTACCAATAATGTGGTAAGTGCATTTCTTTGTGCTTTATGTTTTTAAATACTGTAGTTCTCGGGGTGGGGGGAGAGCTCCGTTCACAGTGTTTGGGCAGTCTGGCGCTGTGAAGGAGGGGATTGGGGTCAGTAACCCACTTGCCACTCTCCGGTCTGAGTGCAGGTAGATGGGACTAGGTGAGAGTAAGTGTTAGGCACGGACTAAAAGGGCCGAGATGGCCTGTTTCCGTGCTGTAATTGGTATATGGTTTTATTGTGGCTGGGGACTGAATTAGCTCAGCTGGCTGCCGCAGCACTCCGGGCACGGACAGCAGAACTGGCCGCCACTTCTGAGGAAGGAAGCAGCTCGGGTGACTGCGAGTGGCCGCTGGGACCCAGCCACTTCAGCCCCTTCTGCTGGTCCCTACTCACCTCTGGCAGTGCTCTCCGTCTGAACATCTCTCACCTGCTGCTCGCCGGCCGGCTTCCCGCAAATCTTTAAATTCCGACAGTACGTTCACGGGTCCAGTTGAGGTTACTTGGCTGTGGGAATCTAAGGATTTGCGGGACGCGGTTGACATGGGCGAAGCCGGCGAACTGCAGGTGAGAGATGTTCAGACGAAGAGCACTGCCAGAGGTGATCAGAAGGCGCTGAAGAGCACCTGGTTCTGGTGTCGGGTCCCGGCGGCTGCTCGCACCTGAGCTGCTTCTATCCTCGGAAGTGGCGGCCAGTTCTGCTGTCCGTGCCCGGAGCGCTGCGACAGCGGTGAGTGATATGATCTCTGACGCCCTCCTTCTCAAAACTTCCGCCTTCTCGCATATTTAACCCCTGCCGCAGGCTCCCCACACGCTGTGAAAGGAACTCCCCCTCCAATTGGACCCTTGAATAGTAAGATTGAACGAGAACTTACCAGTTCGAAGGTTGATCTTTATTTTATGAGGAGTCGAAGTGAGGGATTTCGTGAAGAGCCCGCCGGCGCGCATGCTCGACATACTTCAAAGTAGCGGCGTGGAATCACAGAAACCAACAAAGAAATGACTTCGCATAGTAAGATTGAAGTGACTAAGATTACCAGATGAAGGTGATTGAGGGTTGGGCGAGGAGGGCACGAAATCCCTCACTTCGACTCCTCATAAAATAAAGATCAACCTTCGAACTGGTAAGTTCTCGTTCAATCTTACTATTTCATTTCGGAGTCACGTGAGTGACTTCGTGAAGACTTCAAAGCTTCTGTGATTACACCCCCTGGACCACGTCCATGCTGACACACCACTACCAGGGATGGATGGGAGGAACAAACTTGCTCAATAGTTCATACTGCAAAACAAGAGCAGAGTTATTAACAACAAATCAAAACCCCTCATGCGGGGACATCTCCACGTTCGTGACCTGCATTCAGCACAGCTTCTGCGAACTGTAGAGGAGCAGCAACAGGCTTGTTATAAAAACGCTGGAACACAGCTTCATTAGCCCATCCTGCTGTGGCGAGAATTTGGTCCATGGGCACCTCCATGACCCTCGCCCTTGACGTCGATGCAGCCCTGGTGGAAAGAGACTTGAACACATTAGTGTCGATACCTGACTTACCCAAGACGACTGGAAGCCACATGGATATCGTCTGGACTGTCACTCGATGATGAGGTCTCTTATGAGTGACAAGCAGGTATCTCTCCATTCCTCTGATGCGTGCCGTCACCTTGACATAGTGGCGGATATGTGAGGCTACACATAGCCTAGCATCTGCGGGGTATGCCGGGAACTTCAGCTGCAGCCCTGTGCACCCAGGTCTATGCTGCTTTAGTAGCTCGTCAATGAAAAAGACTACTTCTGTGGGGGTAGACGTCATTCTGTCGACACGAAGTTTGTGTAGTGTCTGTACCCTCTGAGCTGAAGTCAGCGCTAGTAACATCACCAGCTTCATGGTGCGTTGGTCCAGTTGGAGCCCTTCCATGGGTGACCACGTCCTGAGCAGGGTTAATACGTCCCTGACATCCCAGGTGATATTATAGCGTGGTGTAGGCGGATTCATATTGAATATACCCCGCATGAGTCTGGACACTAGCCTGTTGGATCCTACCTCCAAACTGAGGTAGAACGATAGCGCACTTCTGGCGCTGTTGATGGCACTGTAACTTAAGTGTTCATCATGGTGCAACCCCGCGAGGAATTCCAGGACGTCGGTTGTTGTCACGTCATCGTACGTGATGCGAGAGCGGCTGCAGTAGGCTTCCCACTTCTTAATATGCGAGCGGTATCTTCGCCTTGTAGACTCTCGACACGACGCCCCGGTGGTATCCATGGTCCGAGCCGAGAGGCCGTATTGGACTAACGGCCTGTTCAGTACCTGCAAGCCAACAAATTTAAATAGCCATGGCAGGGATGTGGCTCCCCTGAGACAGGGTGAGTAACCAATTGTGGGCAACCCTTCAAAAGGACCCACGGTTCGTTGAGCATGTCAAAGACCACCGGATACCAAGGCTGTGTGGGCCAGTCGGGTATAATAAGGATGCCCTTGGCAGCATCTGCCTGAATCTTTCCCAATACCCGACTGATGAGGCAAAATGGAGGGAAGGCATAGAAAAAACCACTTCCCCCAGTCCAGCGAGAATGCATCTAGCGCTATTGCCCCAGGATCTGGTTCCCATGAAACGTAGGTTGATACCTGATGGTTCCACCGTGACGCAAAGAGGTCAATGTCCGGTTTACCAAATTTGGCTGTGACTTTAGAAAAGATCTCAGGATGCAACATCCATTCAATATTGTCATTAAATTTGCGTGACCTGGTGTCCGCCACAGTATTAAGCTCACCTGGCAAATAGGTAGCTGAAATCCAAATGTCTCTTTGAACACACCAGAGCCAAATTGAGTTTGCCAATTTGTCACACGAAACTGGCCTGGTACCACCCATATGGTTTAAATATGCTACTGCTGTGGTGTTGTCTATTTGGAGACGGACATGTGCTCCAACAAGCTTGGAACAATACGCACGAAGTCCGTGGAATGCTGCCAGCAACTCCAAATAGTTAATCCCTTGAGTTAACAACATCGTTGATTCAAGGGTGTCCCATCTGCCACCACAACTAGAGCAATTATTCGTGGATCCCCAACCATTGGAGCTTGCAACAGTTTGCAAATATACCACCGGATTAGCCTCCCTAATAGGCTTGAATGAGTTGCTAATGTGACACACCCACCATTGCAACTCATTTATCGCTTCGGGCGGCAGCTGCATGGACCGATCATAATGACCAGCGTTCTGTTTTAACGCAGCAATTTTAGCTCTTTGCAAATTCTGATAATGCAAAGGTCCATATCGCGCTGCCGAAAACAAAGCTACCAGCTTCCCAATTATTGTAGCTAAGTGCCGAATCGATGGTATATTGGTGCGGATTAAATCTTGACACACCTGGGTAACCTCCTCAATCTTGTTAATTGGAATGGTAACCCTCATGCTTATAGAGTTCACCGTGAACCCTAGGTAATTAATCACCTGGGCAGGGTAGAACTTTGATTTCTCTGGATGGACAATAAACCCCAATTGTTGAAATATATTGACAGCAGCTGCAACACCCTGTTCAGCCAATTCCAGGGTGTGGCCCACAATTAAGACATCATCTAAATAGGCCATACTATATGGTGTCATTGTCTCAAATAAGCCATAATTGGCTTCACTAATTTAGTGAACAATCTAGGGCTGTGGTGAGCCCATTAGGCAAAGCCTTGTACTGCCAGAGTTGCCCCATCCAGATGAATTTTAAAACCTTCTGTCACATTTCTGGACGGATACAGAATAATATGCGTCTTTTAAATCGATGCATGCCATAAAGCAACCATGAGAAATCAATGATTTGGTTGTTTCAACGTATCCATTTTAAAATGAGAATATGTTACAAAAGTATTCAAACAGGTTAGATCAATAATGACACGACAACTTCCATCCTTCTTAGGTCTGGTGAATATGTTCGAAACAAATTCAACTGGTTCATGCACCACTCTCTTAATCACTCCTTTGCTCAAGACTTAACAATTCCTTATAGCCGGCTGCCTGTTCTGCAGCAGATAATTTTAAATGTTCGAGCGGGCATGTGCTGGGATGGAGGAATGTCGCCATTAATAAACTCAATTTTATGCCCCTGAATATTCTGCAACACATACTCGTCACCAGTGAAATTACCTCATGCACCCAAAAACCACCGAAGGTGACCACCAACATGTGAAGTTAAACAGAGAGAAAAGAGAGAACCAGACCCCCTCACCTCCGTGGTTACCGGCGGTCCTTGGCACGCGTGTGTGGACGTGGAGGTGCTGGGTTGGCTTGAGGGCGCGGCGTCTTCGTTTTCCACCAGGGTCTCTGCCGACCCTGTCCTAAAAAAGACCCCTGGTGCTGGGTCTGATGTTGCTGTCGTTGTGGAGCTTGAGGGTGGGTCCTCGTCGAGGTACTGGCAGACCCTCGTGATCGAATGTATGGAGACTTTGAGCCTGACGGTGTGGGGGCACTCTGAGGGCGCATGATCCCCACCGTTTTGGCTTGCTCGTCAAGCTCTTTGACTCTCTTCGAGAGGTCCTTCCCAAAGAGCTGACGGGGCGGGGGCGGCGGCGGTGGTTTGCACACTGCTGCAAACTTTGGATTGAGCGCTGGGCGGATGCTGGTTTTGCGAAACCCGTTAATTTCGTGCTGGGTCGCGCACAGGAGGGCCAGGGCATCTCCCTGGTCCAAATTCAATTCGTCCCCGTCCACCGACCGCACAAAGGCGGTAATACCGGCCGTGAGGAGCTTCAGGATCCGCTGCAGTTTTACCTCCTGTTGACGGATAGCCGCACTGATATCGCCCCATATTGGCGTATTGACCACAGGCACGTTGAGGGAGTTGCAGTTTGATGGAGCCTTGTGACGGCTCATAGCCTGGATGAGGACTTCTTCCTGCAGCACCTGATTATTAAGAAAGTCCACTGTGGCTGCCAGCTTTGTATTTAGAGGAAGACCAGCCGTATGTGGGGCCGCGAATTTGGTCGCCACATCCAAGAGTTCCTCCGCTGGCACCTCCAACGGAGGTGGTACGGGATCCACCAGAACCTCCTCCTCCTGCTGCTCCAGGCTGATAGTAGATGTTGGTGAAGACGCCCTGTGCCTGTTGCTGCCCTGCTGTTGTTGACGTTGAAGCAGGAGCTCCAGCAGCCGCTCCATACGGTCAATACGCCCTTCACCCTGAACACTCAGGTGGTCGGAGTCCTCCGGCTCTGAAAAGAAAACCGGGCTCCCGACATCGGGCCGCACCTCGTCGAGGCCCTGCCGGTGCCGGTAGTTGTCGCTAACAGCCGCCGAGGCGAAACTGCGCGATTCCTGCGCGGGCGTGTTCAATCGCCTCCGTTTAGCGAGAGCTGAAGCCGCTTCCACTAAGGGCACTCGCGGCGGGGTGTCGGCACTAGCCGAAGCATGGCTGCCTGGGGCCCGCGCAGTCTTGCCGGCTGCCCACATCGTGGACGTTGCCGACGCATGGTCTCGCCCACCCATCCATGGGGGGCTCGGCGACCGTGACGAGACCCGACTCGACCGACCCGTCCCGGCGTCGAGAGTCGGGGTGTGCCGGCTGGACCTCACAGCCGCCCCGGGTCTCGCCCTGGAACCTGACTGCTCCTCCGCGATAGGCAATGCCTTAGCCCTAACAGGGTTAGGCTTCTGGGCTCCTGCCCTCCCCCTTCTCGGAGGGCTGAGTGGAACAGGCCGTGCAACGGCACGTGCCCTGCTCGAGGTCGCCAGCGAGCCCGCTGACGACCTGACTGCCATGGCAGGGTCCCCCTGCTCTGGCGGCACACCACACTCCTCCTCGTCGAACTCCTCCGAGCTGTGGTGTGCTGGCGGATCTGGACCTGTAATCACAGGGCTTACCCACATCTCCGCCTGAGTCCCGGCCTGCGCTGCAGGTACTGCCGATGGTAAAGGCCCCGGAACTGTTGACCGGCGAACTCGTCCTGACGTCCTCCGGCCCTTGGAACTCCCATCCATGTCCTTGCTGCAAGACAAAACCAACAACAAGGACCACCAACTAAAGGTAGAATACTTACCTCCGTGGCCCCTTCTGAAGGGCTGGCGAGGAGCGCGCTCCACCGCCAGCCGTCGCAGCAACGCGGTACGACGATATGTCGAGCATGCGCGCCGGCGGGCTCTTCACGAAGTCACTCACGTGACTCCGAAATGAAATTAGTATTGTCATTCAATAAGATGACAACTGATTCAACGTCCCGGTGTACTCCCGTTTTTCCCACCATCTCTCCACCTGCCTTCATCCTCCGTCCCCCACCCATTCAGTAATTAAAAAATGAAGGAGATTTAGAACCCTTGGGAAAATTGAATTGTTACTTATTTTTTATTTTTTACGAAGGGAACAATCTGAGCATGCGCGGTTTTAAGATTTTTTTTTGAAATCCGGCTGACTGCCTACCCTGAGTAATTACTCACGGCACGTGCCTGGTCAGGACACACTCGGTGGGCTGAAGGGCCTGATCCTGCACAATTTCTGTCTGTGACTTGTTCTTCGAAAGTCCTGCAAAACCTTGCAGCAAGATGGATGTTGAAGCCCTTTCCCAATGACATTCAGTATTTAACGCTATCTTGGCAATGCTCTTGCTAAGGAAGACACAAACAATCTCCCAGAAATACTAGGGGACCGAGGATCTAGTGGGAGGGAGCAATTGAAGGGAATCCACATTAGTTAGGAAATGGTGTTCGATAAATTGTTGGGATTAAAGGCTGATAATCCCCAGGGCCTGATGGTCTGCATCCCAGAGTACTCATGGAGGTGGCCCTAGAAATCGTGTATGCATTGGTGATCATTTTCCAATGTTCTCTTGACTCTGGATCAGTTCTGTGGACTGGAGGGTAGCCAATGTAACTCCATTTTTTAAGAAAGGAGGGAGAGATAAAATGGGGAATTATAGACCAGTTAGCCTTACATCGGTAGTGGGGAAGATGCTTGAGTCGATTATTAAAGATGTTATAGCAGCGCATTTGGAAAGCGGTGACAAGATCCGTCAAAGTCTGCATGGATTTATGAAGGGGAAAATCATGCTTGACTAATCTTCTTGAATCTTTTGAGGATCTACCAAGTAGACTGGATAAGGGAGAGTCAGTGGATGTGGTGTATCTGGACTTTCCAAAAGCCTTTGACAAGGTCCCACACAAGATATTAGTGTGCAAAATTAGAGCACTTGTTATTGGGGATAGGGTATTGACATGGAAAGAGAACTGTTTGGCAGACATGAAGTAAAGAGTAGTAAATAATGGGTCCTTTTTAGAATGGCAGGCCATTAGTCATTAGACCATTAGGCCATTAGCCTTTCGAAGAACAAGTCACAGAAATTGTGGAAATTGTGCAGGATCAGGCCCTTCAGCCCACCGAGTGTGTCCTGACTAATCACTAGTGGGGTGCCGCAAGGCTCGTTGCTGGGACCCCAATAATATTTACAATATATATTATTGAATAAGACGAGGGAATTAAATGTGACATCTCCAAGTTTGCGGATGACTCAAAGCTGGGTGGCAGTGTGAGCTACGAGAAGGGTGCTATGAGGCTGCAGGGTGACTTGGTGAGTGGGCAGATGCATGGTAGATGCGGTATAATGTCGGTATATGTGAGGTTGTCCACTTTGGTGGCAAGAACAAGAAGGCAGATTATTATCTGAATTATGTCAGATTAGGAAAAGGGGAGGTGCAACGAGACCTGGGTGTGCTTGTACATTAGTCACTGGAAGTAAGCACGCAGGTACAGCAGGCATTGAATAAAACTAATGCATGTTGGTTTTCATTGCAAGAGGATTTGAGTTTAGGAGCAAGGAGGTCCTACTGCAGTTGAACAGGGCCCTGGTGAGACCGCATCTGGAGTATTGTGTGCAATTGTTGTCTCCTAATTTGAGGAAGGACATTATTGCTATTGAGGGAGTGCAGTGTAGGTTCACCAGGTTAATTCCCGGGATGGCTGGACTGACATATGATGAAAGAATAGGTCGGCTGGGCTTGTATTCACTGGAATTTAGAAGGAATGAGAAGAGATCTTATAGAAACATATAACATTCTTAAAGGATTGGACAGGCTAGATGCAGGAAAAAGGTTCCCTATGTTGGGAGAGTGCAGAACCAGGGGTCACAGTTTACGAATAAGGGGTAGGCCATTTATGACTAAGATGAGGAAAACATTTTCACCCAGAGAGTTGTGAATCTGTGGAATTCTCTGCCACAGAAGGCAGTGGAGTCCAATTTACTGGATGTTTTCAAGAGGGAGCTAGATTCAAGAGCTCTTAGGACTAAAGGAATCAAGGGATATGGTGGAAAAGGCAGGAATGGGGTACTGATTTTAGCTGTTTAGCCATGATCATATTGAATGGCAGTGCTGGGTCAAAGGGCCAAATGACCTGCACCTAACAAAAAAATCAGAAAATGCTGCAAATACTCAGCAGGTCAGGCTGCATCTGTGGGAAGAGAAGCAGAGCTAAGGTTTCCAGGTGGAAGACCCATCCTCAGATCCATTTTGCTCTGTGTGCCTGCATTGTGCTCAGGCCCCATTCACTGCACAGTTTCAATAATGTACATATAATGCCCACGCCTGACCTTTGCCTTGAGCAGATGGACGATGCATCATTTTACTAAACTTAGGGAATATATCTAACAACTGATTTGGAGGCATAAAAGAATGCTGGTGCTGACATCTGGACAAAAAAATAAGTTGCTGCAGGAGCTCAGCATCTGTGGAAAGAAATGGACGGCCGGGGGAGGAGGGTTTGGGGGAAGGAGGAAAGAGAGGAAGGAAGTAAGGCAAGGAAGGAAGCTGGACAGGAAGCAAAGGAAATAAATTGTGCCTCCACAGTGATGAATAAGGACTACGTCCCTGTGTGGACCTGGAATATCTTGTCACTATTGGTTAACATTGGAAATAAGCCCTGTGCGTAGAGTTCACCTTACTACGAGTGCAAGTGTAGTTATTGCTGATCCGGTGTTGTGACCGATGCCACACACCCCACCCATGGCCCTAAATTTTGCACACCTCAATCAGGTCGTCCTCCGCCTCCATGAGCCATGATCACATTGAATGGCGGTGCTGGCTCGAAGGGTCGAATGGCCTACTCCTGCACCTATTGTCTATTGTCCACCAAGGAAAGCAAACTCAGTCTATCCGGTTTCTCCTTGTAACTGAAATGCTCCATCCCTGGCAACATCCTAGTGAAATCCCCTGAACCCTCCCCAGTTACTTCCGATAGTGTGGTGACTGGAACTACACACAGTAATTCAGCTGTGACCTCACCAATATTTCATAAAGCTTTACGTGAGAAGCAATGATATGGAAGGTAGATAAAAATGCTGGAGAAACTCAGCGGGTGAGGCAACATCTATGTGGAGAAACTCAGCGGGTGAGGGAGCGAAGGAAATAGGCAACGTTTCGGGTCGAAACCCTTCTTCAGATGCTGAGTTCCTCCAGCATTTTTGTCTACCTTCGATTGTCCAACATCTGCAGTTCCTTCTTAAGCAATCATATGGACTTGACCGCTTTATATTGCACTCAAAATGAACCAAGTCCCTATCTGTCCCATTTCAGGATACTCTCTTGAAGTCTCCAACATGCAATCTCTTTATCAATTTACGGACGTGGTTGTAAACGTCGCAGTACCGTATTAATAATGTAAGAGTAAACTTACTGTGTAAAAGAGGGGTCATAAATAGAGAGAAGCTATTTTCTCCAATCCCTGAATTGCTAATGGGATGACCCACGTTTATTACCATTAAAAGAACAGAGGGAGTGATTAATTGGTTTATTTCAAGGAGAGTTTGGGTATAATATTTAACTTAACTATCAGGAACTGCAACGAAAGCAGAATGTATAATTTCCCATAATAGGGAGGTAAATATTTTGAAAAAAAAAACTTAAGGCAATTGATGCAAGGGCAGGGAATGGGACTATGAAATATCAAACACTAATCTAATGCAATAAAGAAAACTTTATAATGCTTATTCCACTAATTAATGAAATAACCTTTATATATGATCATCGTCCACTTAAAATATCACCAAAGGAATTTACAAAACAAGAAAAACTAAAATAATTATTTTTGCAATTGACATCTCTAATGTCTTCATGTTTTACATTTTAAACACAGAATAATACTTTCAATTGACCAAGATTTCATTCAATTTCATCAGCATTTTAATATCCCAATATTGTGCATTTAGATATAAATTCCGCTTTTATATCCATTTAGGTAGCGCAAGAGAAACAGCAGTTTTTTTAATGTGGAAAATTAGAAGCAAAATATTTGCAACGTTAAAAAGGACATAAGCTCTTTTCATTGTTTAAAGCAAGCAGGTTTACAACACAGCATTCAATTATGTACCTGTCTGGTTGCAGACATCTTCAATTAAGTTCCACACATCCTTACAGCCACCTGTGTCAGCGATGCACCATTTCGTTACCTGGAGACATTTGGTGGTTTCCAGACCTGGACCATTGCTGATTTGAGATATCAAAATTGCTGCTAAACATAGAAACATAGATATAGAAACATAGAAACATAGAAAATAGGTGCAGGAGTTGGCCATTCGGCCCTTCGAGCCTGCACCGCCATTCAATATGATCATGACTGATCATCCAACTCATCTGCCTTCTCTCCATACCCCCTGATCCCTTCAGCCACAAGGGCCACATCTAACCCCCTCTTAAATATAGCCAACGAACTGGCCTCAACTACCTTCTGTGGTAAAGAGAATAATGGAGAAACATTGTTACTAACACCATGTCTATAGTGTTCAATCCGGCCACAGTGATTATACCTGCATCATCAACTTTAGCAGGAGGATAACATATAGTTCTCTACCCTTTAATATCAGTGCAGGTCCTCCCCTCTTATTCTTCATGTCACTTAATTTCTCCAATAGTCAAAAACCCATCACTCTGAGTTTATTCAACTATGAAACATCTGCAATTGGTTGTGTAAAACGCCACAGATTTACATTTCTCCACAGCACACTCCAAATTATTCTTCTCTTTTCAGAGCCAGGGGAAAGTTTACTCCCGATCAGAATCTTTTATGTTGTTAGATTGTCACCTCTCAGTCTTCTAAAGCCCAGAGGCCGTGGGCCTATCTTATTCAGTCTCTCCTCACAAAGGACGACAGAGTGGTACAATGGTGGTAACGAAAAGGGCGGCACGGTGGCGCAGCGGTAGAGTTGCCGCCTTACAGAGCTTTCAGCGCCAGAGACTCGGGTTGGAACCCGACTAAGGGGGCTGTCTGTATGGAGTTTATACGTTCCCCTGTGACCACGTGGGTTTTCTCAAAGATCTTCAGTTTCCTCTCATGCTCCAAAGACACGCAGGTTTGTAGGTTAATTGGCTCGGTATAAATGTAAATTGTCCCTAGTGTGTGTCGGATAGTGTTAGTGTGCGAGGATCGCTGGTCGGCACGGACTCAATGGGAGGAAGGGTCTGTTTCTGCGCTATATCTCTAAACTAAACTAAACTAAACTGGTTAGAGACGTTGCCTCACAGAGCCAGAACGGGTTCGTTCTTGAGTGAGGAGAGACCAACAGGGGTGCCTGCGAGGTGGCCACCCTGCCGGCAGTCTGTTCGTTTTTCCATTCTTTTTGTTATTTTTGAGTCTGTTAAAAGTTTGTTTGAATGTTCTCTGGTTTGTTTTATGTGGGGGAGGGAGGAGGGGATCGGGGGGGGGAAACCTTTTTTTCAAGATCCTACCTTGCCGGAGATGTGATTATTTTCGGATCACATTCTCCGGCCGTGCCCCACCGCGAGGCACGGACTTAACGTCGGAGCTGATCCCTTGCCTGGGATCGCTCCCACCGGACTTTACCATCAAGAGCTCGCAGTCTTCGGGAGAGGCTAGTCGGGAGCTCCAACGCCGCAGAAGGTTCGACCAGCCCCGACGCGAGGTCCGATCGTCCTGCACGGGTGGAGCTAACATCCCTCCGATGCGGGAGCAGATCGCCTCGGCACAGAGGGCCCGAAATGCCGCCGGCTACGGGAGTCAAGATCGTCCCGTCAACGGGTGCTCGAGGCCCACGACCAAGGAAGAACTAAGGGAAAGGACTTGAACATTATTTCGCCTTCCATCACAGTGAGGAATGCGTAGGAGTCACTGTGGTGGATGTTCATATTAAAATGTGTTTTTGAGTGATCTGTTGCTTTGACTGACCTGGCCAATGAAATTCCTCGTATGTTGCAAAACATACTTGCCGAATAAAGCGTGATTCTGATTCTGATTCTGAGTGTACCATTCCGTCTTCCAATTTAATTGCTATTTCTGAGAGTGACGTTTAATTAGCATTTTCTCAGTTCTTGTTTCCCCACATTACTTTAATGCAGAAAACCAAAAGGGGATGCTAATAAAACCAAAGTCCTGTATCAGTGTCCTCCTGGAGAAACCCACCCCCTGCATCAATGCCTGAAATAAAAGTCATTGGCAGGTTATTAATCAACATTAACATCACATCCACATTGCGCCTGGTGACACCAGCATTGACAGAGAACTTCCAGCATACCTAAAGGCAGATGCATCAGCTTCCAGTTCAAGACAGTGATCAAAGTGTTTGAAAAATTCCACATTTGGAGAGAAGTCGTGGATATAGAACATAGTAAATTTAGCACAAAAACAGGTCCGTCGGCCACAATGTCTGTGCCGAACATGATGCCAATACCATCACTTATCTACCTGCACATAACACATATCCCTCCATTCCCTGCATATCTATATGCCTATTCAAAAGTATTTTAAGTGCCTGTATCATATCAACCCTAACAGCACGATCCAGGCACTCATAACCCTCTGTGTAGAAAAATGGCCACACACATCTTCTTTACACTTTAAAGCTATGCCCTCTAGTATTTGATTTTACTTCGGAGTCACGTGAGTGACTACGTGAAGAAGCCCCGCCTGACGCTGGATCGGCATTACGTCGTCGCTGTCGGCAGAGGAAAGAGCTGCAGAGCGCAGCTCCACACAGCGGTAAGGAACCGGCCCGCAGGTAAGAGAGATTTTCGTTTCTAGGGCGGTTTTCAGAACTCCGTAGCCTGGTGGGTAAACCAGGAGGAGGTAGAAAAGAAAATGGAGAAAGCCAAAAAACAGCGGGTAAAACGTGCGTCCCGGGGTGCAGAAGAGTTGGGACAGGAGATTATTGCGGAGCAGGTTCCGATACCGGTGGCCGTTGAAATTCTCGTTAGTGAGGCTTTGATTGCTCCACAAACAGAAACTTTGGAGGAAAACCCAGTGCCTAAAATATGTAAAAGAAAAGCTGAAAGGCCTGAGGTTTCTGAGGACTCTGATTCAGAAGGTCCAGAAAGAAAAGCCTTATGGCTCAGAATGGATCAAATGGAGAAAATGCTCCAAACTATAATCAACCAAGGGTCTAAGAACCCAGAATATTCCCAGGCAGCCCCTGAGGGGGTTCCATATCATGAATATGGTGCCAGTTTGAATTGGGAATTTGAAACTCCAGTGCCTGGGATTGGACTGGAGGAAGTCTCCTTTGAACAAGTTTCAGGAGTACCAGGGCTGTATGAGACAGACCCTGAAAGTGGTGATTGCGGTCCGGAGTATACACCACAATACAAATATATTGATCCAGGTGTGCCTGATGTGGCACAAAGTTTTGCTATACCTGGAGGAGGCGGTGAGGCCATGGAAGAAAACCTGGCGGCCAATATTAATTATATGGTCTCTCACCCGCTTCAAGAAGCTGTTATGGTTGAGACAGCAGAATTATATAAAATACCTATTAATTGTGCCTCATTGAAGTTACCTACGGTGAATCTGGCTGTTTGGGCGCCAATATCATCGATGATGCTGCCGCAGGAGATTCGATTTCAACGAGTCCTCAAGCTGATTTCAGCTGGCATTACTGCCTTTGGAAGACAAGTGGAAGGTTGTGGAATGACCAAAGTTCAGAAGCATATGTTGGCTTTATTTTGCAACTCATTTTTTGAGATAAATTGTATGAGGAAGATTGCCATTCGGCCTCTGTTACATCCAAGATTTGCAGGGTTGTGTAAGCAAAGCAATGTTCAAACTCCTGGTTATTTGTTCGGAGAGAATTTGTCTAAACAAATTAAAGAAATGGATGACGAGGCAAAGACTTTTGGTCTTATGAAACCCTTCAGTTTTGGCCAGAGAAGGGCTGGCCTTATGAAAAGGGGATTTGATTTTGGAGCTGGAACAAGCCGAGGCAGGAGTATGATAAGAAAGAATTTCCAGCCAGCACAGCCGAATGTACACCCATTTATTGGGAAAAGGAGATCATTTCGTCCAGTTAGAGAGGTACATAAACTTTATCCTATTAAAGAAGAATGTTTGGATGAACCTCAGATTGGTGGTAGACTCCGAATGTTTTATAATGAATGGGACAGTATAACAGCTGATCGTGTTGTATTAGATACTGTGTTAGGATCTACCATTGATTTTGTAGAAGGTATGGATCCATTGGGACAGAAGAAGCCTAAGCATTCTTTGAGGTTTTCAGCTCTTGAAAAAATTCAAATTGACAAAGAGGTTAAGAATTTGTGTGAAAAATGAGTTATTGAGAAAACAGGAGAGGATCCACAACAATTTGTATCAAATATTTTCCCCAGACCAAAGAAAAATGGGGGTTGTAGAATCATTTTAGATCTCACACAATTGAATACATTTGTCCAGTATAAACATTTTAAAATGGACACATTCAACACTGCAATGCAGTTGGTATCAACAGGTTGTTATATGGCTACAATAGATTTGAAGGATGCATATTATTCGGTCCCAATTCATCATAGTTTTTCGCAGGTATTTAAAGTTTAAATGGATGGGACAGCTGTGGCAATACAAAGCATTACCTAATGGATTAAGTTCAGCACCTAGATTGTTCACTAAATTGTTGAAGCCAGCACTTGCACTGCTAAGGGCACAAAAACACATCGTTATGGCTTATCTAGATGACATTTTAATTGTCAATGCTAATCAGGAGTCAGCTGAAAAATCAGTCTCAGCAACTACAAGCTTGTTTGAAAAGTTGGGATTCCTGATTCATCCAACAAAATCTAAGTTACAGCCATCCCAAACCATTGAATATCTGGGGTTTGTGATTAATTCAGTTACCATGTTGGTAACTTTACCAATGGATAAGGTGATAGATTTGACAAATGTATGTCAGAACCTGATTAACAAACCTTATCCCTCCATCCGAGAAGTTGCCAAGGTTATTGGTAAGTTGGTAGCAGCATTTCCAACAGTAGAATTTGGTCCTCTACATTACCAAAATCTTCAAAGGGCAAAAACTCAAGCGCTTATTCAGTGAGCAGGCCATTTTGATAGGCCAATGCAATTGCCAAAGGAAGCTTTATCAGAATTATAAATCAGGTGGGTTGAAAATGTTCCACAAGCTGCTAAGAACATTTTAGTTCATCAGCCAGTAGTGTTTTTGCAAACTGACGCAGGTTCTCTCGGATGGGGGGCTACGGATAATGAGACCAGCTGTGGGGGCAGATGGGCTGTCCAAGAGGATTTATTTCTCCAAACATATGGTATTAATTATTTGGAGCTACTGGGAGTATTTTATGGATTAAAAGCTTATTGTTCTACATTAAAAGATTTACATGTCCAAATACAAATTGACAATACCACAGCTGTGGCATATATCAATCACATGGGTGGTGTCAGATCAATATCATGTGATCATCTGGTAAACCAGATGCGGCAATGGTGTATTGGTAAAAAATATTTGGCTTTCAGCTATTTATCTCCCAGGGAGAGACAATGTTGTGGCTGACAAAAGATCACAAATATTTAAAGTCAATACAGAATGGATGTTAAATCCACAAATTTTCAAAAATATTGTCAGTCGGTATGGAGTACCGGACATTGATCTGTTTGCATCTAGATTGAATCACCAACTGCCCAAATACGTGTCTTGGGAACACGATCCAGGGGCAGTAGCGGTGGATGCTTTCTCGCTACACTGGGAGTATACGTTCTTTTATGCTTTTCCCCCATTCTGTCTGATTGGGCAATGTCTCAAGAAAATAGCGCAAGACGCTGCCAAAGGCGTTTTAGTGGTGCCAAATTGGCCTACGCAGTCATGGTTCCCATTGATGCTTAAAATGATTGTTGAACCATGTATGACAATTCCCAGTTGCGACAATCTGTTGACACAACCAGTAACAAAAGAAATTCATCCATTGCATGATCATATGAATTTGTTAATCTGCAGGTTCTGACCAGACCATTGCAAGAGTTTGAACTGTTGGACAGGACCATGGATGTTATAGATGCAGCTTGGAAGAATAGCACTAAAAAACAATATGTCGCATATAAGGAAATGGGAAGCTTTTTGTACACAGTCAAAGTTATCTTATCATACTGCAAACATTCCAAATATATTGGAGTTCCTTGCTGGGCTACACTTTGATGAGCATTTGAGTTATAGTGCCATTAATTGTGCTCGTAGTGCATTGTCATCCTATTTAGGACAAATTTCTGATCGGGATTCAGTTGGGTCTCACCCATTAGTATCCCAATTCATGAAAGGCATTTTTAATAAAAATCCTCCCAAGCCCAAATATACAGAAATTTGGGATGTTAGCATTTTTCTCACTTTGCTTAAGCAATGGACTCCAATTACTTCAATGTCTTTGCAGAAATTAACATTCAAGGTGGTTATGTTAATGGCGTTGGTATCAGCTCAAAGAGTACAAACTTTGCAATTGTTATGGTTGGATTGCATGCATGTGACTATAGATAACATTGTGTTTTATGTTTATGACCTGATCAAACAAAGCAGACCAGGGACAATGTATTAACTCAATACATTGAGGTAACCAAAAATCTCAGAGGTTCTGAAAAAGCGTTATTGATAACACACAAAAAGCCACATACAA
The DNA here is from genome assembly GCA_963514005.1 of Raja brachyura. The sequence goes on along the minus strand of OY740785.1, from coordinate 94,237,185 downwards.
AAGTTTCAGTTCAAACCATTTCTAGATGGTTAAAACATGTTTTGGGTCTAGCAGGAATAGACACTGATGTGTTTAAATCTCACTCCATTAGGGCGGCAGCTACGTCCGCGGCGAAGGTACAGGACGTACTACTCGATCAAATTTTAGAGGCCGCAGGGTGGTGTAGAGAAGAGACATTTTCAAAGTTCTACAATAAACCTGTTGTCACGGTGCCAGGATTTGGACACGCAGTACTGGGTTCTCTTTAAATGCTTGCTTTGTTTTATATTATCGATTTATGTTACCATTGACATCATTTATCAATTTTTCTTTTGTAATTTTCCCCTGGGATAGAGGGGCTATTATTAAAAAAGTTGTTATTTCTTATGATTAAAGGACTTATTACAAAAATTGTAACAATGTCTTAAAATACTATTTACTCACTACTGTTTTGACTAAACAGAGAGTCGTATGGAATGAATTTATGACATAAAAAACACAGAGCTTTAAAATCTTCACGTAGTCACTCACGTGACTCCGAAGTAAAATAGTAAGATTAAACGAGAACTTACCTGTTCGAAGTTTGATCTTTATTTTATGAGGAGTTACGATGAGGGATTATGTGCCCTCCACTCCCAACCCTCATAATATAAATGATCATCTGGTAGTTCTAGTCTATTTTGAGCCTTACTATTTTACTCCGGCTATTGGTTCTGTGTTTTTCATGCCGCTGCTTTGAAGTATGCCGATCCAGCGTCAGGCGGGGCTTCTTCACGTAATCCCTCATCGTAACTCCTCATAAAATAAAGATCAAACTTCGAACAGGTAAGTTCTCGTTTAATCTTACTATTTTTCCACCCTGTGGAAAAGATTCTGACTGTCTACCCTAATATCTCTCTCTCTGTTTACACTTCCCTGGCTCCTGAGCATGTCAGAATCTTGCTCCCTTTGTTGTCATCAAATCAAAATAATTTACTGTGATGGCACAGTGGTGTATCTAGCAGAGCCCTTAGCTCACAGCACCAGCCACCCATGTCTGATCCTGATCTCCGGTGCTGGCTGTGTGGAGTTTGCATGTTCTCCATCTGGGCTTCCTTCGGGTGCTCCGGTTTTCTCATACATCCCAAGGACGGGACGTGTTAGTAGATTAATTAACTGCTGTAAATCGCTTCCAGTGTGGAGGTGAGTGGTAGATTCTGGGGTGAATTAATGATATTGTGTGGAGAATAAAATGGGATTGACATGAAATTAATGTAATTGGGTGTGTGTTTGTCAGCACAGATTTGGTGGGCTAAAGGGCCCGTTTCTGTGCTATATAACTCTATGATTGTCTTCCATGGGAATTCAACAATGTAATAAAATCATCTATGCCCTGTATTCTGGACAAGCAGCCATACCAAGCCTGGAAATAATGCTTTGCAGAGTCTGTCATCTGTATGAAGAAGTGGCTGTGTAGACGAGTTCCATGCACTCAATTTGGAAAAGGCTGCATAGGTTGGGTTTTATTTTCCCTGGAGTGTCTGTATAGAGTTTACAAAATCATGAGAGACATAGGTAAAGTGACTAGCCATTGGCTTTTACCCAGGGTAGGTGAGTCTAAAACTAGAGAAGGCTGAAGAATGGTCCTGACCTGAAATGCCAGCTATCCTTGTTCTCCAGGGATGCTGCCTAACCAGCTGATTTACTCCAGCATTGCGTGTCTTTCTGAGTCTCACAATAGAGTGCACAGGTTTAATGCGAGAGGGGAAAGGGGGCCTGATGGGCCAACTTTTATACACACATGTTGGTGGAATCATAGAACATGCTGCCAGAGAAAGTGGTGGAGGAGGGTAAAAGTACAATGTTTGAAACTCTCGTACGGGTACATGGAAAATAATTGATGGTATATGGGCCAGGAACAGGCAAGTGGGAGTAGCCCGGTTCGGCAACTTGGATGGCATGGAAAAGTAGAACTGAAGGGCCTGATTCCCTGCCGTATAGCTCTATGAGTCTAAGGTTAGCCCAAATTCCACTCTAAGAATTGCACCGTGGCACATGGAGTTGGCCAGCACAGTCTATAGCTGGGGTGCTGAAACTTATGGAAGATGTGTTTGGCGTTCAGCACTTGGCTTGGCAGCACAGTGGTAGAGATGTTGCATTACATTGCCAGAGACCTGGGTTTGAACCTTACTATGGGTGTTGTCTGTGCAGAGTTTGTATGTTTTCCCTGTGACCACGTGGGTTTTCTCCGGATGCTCCAGTTTGTACAGGTTTGTAGGTTAATCGGCTTCGGTAAAAATAGTAAGTTGTCCCTAGTGGGTGGGAAAGTCCTAGTGTACAGGGTGATCACTGGTTGGCACGGGCTCGGTGGGCTGAAGGGCCTGTTTCCATGCTGTATCTCTAACATCTAAAGTAAAGGCACTCTGCCACAGAGTGTAAAGGATGAGTAAAAACACAATCACACTGTCGTGGGTGACGGTCGCTGGGAACAAACACACCAACCTTCCTTCACCATTGTGTCTGTTCGTGGATTCTATTAGCAGTTGTATTCAGAAAGAGGTGACAGTTTACCCCTTTAATTGCATCAACAGATGAGATTGTGGAGACAGGGGAGAAAGGAAACCATAGAGTAAGTTGAAAACAAGAACGATAATTTTAATATCAAGGTGAAAGTTAATTGGGTTAATATTGAACTGCACAGCATCATGTCAATTGTATACACTGCATCAATAGTGCTGTTTCTGCAGTAATTGAGCATTAGCTACACAATTAGATAGACTGCTTAAGCAGCACCACCAGTTAATATGGATAAATTCCCAACCACTTTCTGTGGATGTTCTTTGCCCTCAGAAGCATTTAGAACAATATTCCCATTGAGAACCTAACCCTTCTGCAAATTATATTGTCAATTTTCTGTCCAATTTGCACCGTTCACATTCAGGGAAAAGCTTTCATCTACTTTATAAAAATCAAAATATAATCTCACCTCGCTTACCCTAATCCAGTCAGTTGATTACATCCTTAAAGATGCTCATGAATGTTTTAATCACAGGCTACTATTCACTTCTGCTGGCTTTGCTTCATTTCCTTCAACCTCTCAAACTGACTCTTAATTGTTTTCTTTCAAGGAGACACCAATATGTTTGCCACTGTTATGACCCAGCTACCCAGTCTATAATTCCTGTGACCTTTCTGTTGAAGAATGCAATCACATTAGCTGCCTATCCAATTCTGTTTCCACTAAAGCAGCCTATATTACCACCTTCATTTATTTTAATTTTCATCACACAACGTGCTGGTTCCTGTAATATTAATATCAATTTTAATATTACTTACTTATCCAATTTCAAATGTCATTAGAAACAGGAATAGTGCCGGAGGATTGGCGTACTGCGCATGTTGTTCCATTGTTTAAATAGGGTTCAAAGAATAAACCTAGCAATTATAGACCTGTTAGTTTGACGTCAGTGGTGGGCAAATTAATGGAAAGGTTACTTAGAGATAATATGTATAAGCATCTGGCTAAACAGGGTTTGATCAGGAACAGTCAACATGGATTTGTGCCTGGAAGGTCATGTTTGACAAACCTTCTGAATGTTTTGAAGAGGTTACCAGGGAAATTGATGAGGGTAAAGCAGTGGATGTTGTCTATATGGATTTCAGTAAGGCCTTTGACAAGGTTCCCCATGGAAGATTGGTTAAGAAGGTTCAATCTTTGGGTGTTAATGGCGGAGTAGCGAGATGGATTCAACAGTGGCTGAATGGGAGATGCCAGAGAGTAATGGTGGATGGCTGTTTGTCAGGTTGGAAGCCGGTGACCGGTGGGGTGCCTCAAGGATCTGTGTTGGGTCCACTGTTGTTTGTCATGTACATCAATGATCTAGATAATGGGGTAGAAAATTGGATAAGTAAGTATGCAGATGATACTAAGATAGGTGGTGTTGTGGATAATGAAGTAGATTTTCAAAGTCTACAGAGAGATTTGGGCCATTTGGAAGAGTGGGCTGAAAGATGGCAGATGGAGTTTAATGCTGATAAGTGTGAGGTGCTACATCTTGGCAGGACAAATCAAAACAGGACGTACATGGTAAATGGTAGGGAACTGAGGAATGCTGTGAAACAGAGGGATCTAGGAATAACTGTGCATAGTTCCCTGAAGGTGGAATCGCATGTAGATAGGGTGGTAAAGAAAGCTTTTGGTGTGCTGGCCTTTATAAATCAGAGCATTGAATATAGGAGTAGGGAAGTAATGTTAAAATTGTACAAGGCATTGGTGAGACCAATTCTGGAGTATGGTGTACAATTTTGGTCGCCTAATTATAGGAAGGAGGTCAACAAAATAGAGAGAATACAGAGGAGATTTACTAGAATGTTGCCTGGGTTCCAGCAACTAAGTTACAGAGAAAGGTTGAACAAGTTAGGTCTTTATTCTTTGGAGCGCAGAAGGTTAAGGGGGGACTTGATTGAGGTCTGTAAAATGATGAAAGGGATAGACAGAGTTGACGTGGATAAGCTTTTCCCATTGAGGGTAGGGAAGATTCAAACAAGAGGGCATGACATGAGAATTAAGGGACAGAAGTTTAGGGGTAACATGAGGGGGAACTTCTTTACTTAGAGAGTGGTGCCTGTGTGGAATGAGCTTCCAGCAGAAGTGGTGGAGGCAGGATCGATTTTAACATTTAAAAGTAAAGTGGATAGGTATATGGACGGGAAGGGAATGGAGGGGTATGATCTGAGTGCAGGTAGATGGGACTAGGGGAAAATAAATGGTCGGCATGGACTGGAAGGGCCGAGAAGGCCCGTTTCCGTGCTGTAATTGTTATGTGGTTATTATATGGTTATTTTTAGGTATGAGCATCATTTTTGCAACTGATCTATTTCCACACAATTTAATTACAAGACTGGAAATATTGCTGACAACTAGAGTGAATAATGATGCATACAAATAATGTTTAAGTTACTTATATAGGTGGTTATACTTACTAATTAATCTTTTCCTGCTATGAGTACATCTAATAGTTTCATGGAGATACAAGGAACTGCATATGCTGGAATCTTGCGTCGATAACAAAGTGCTGGAGAGTCTCGGTAACCCATCCATGTCGACACAGGGATCTGCAGATGCCGGTTTACAGCAAAAGACACAAAGTGCTGCAGTAACTCAGTGGGTCACACAGCATCTCTGGAGAACATGGATAGGTGACATTTCAGATCGGGACCCTTCTTCAGACCCATCCATGTCTGCTAGAGATGTTGCCTGACTTCCTGAGTAACTCTAGCACTTTATGTTCTAAGTATCAGATAATTCAGTCCTACATCTTTGTCCATGACCATACTACCTCCTATACCCCACTGGTACATGATGAAAGTACATCCTCAGTTGGGTCCTCTGCTTCTCTATGTACAACAACTGCACCAATAGTTGGCAAATCCATAGTAGAAGTCATTCTGGCTTAAATTTCTTTAAATGCATTATAGCGAGGAACATCTTTCTCTCATTTCTTGTCAATTTACATCCATGTTGACAAATGAGATAACTGCATGCACAACTTGAATATTATATGGGTCATTCCAACATTAGTCTGGGAGGCAATGAACTGTTCTTAGTTGGCACAAGGACACATTACAGAATTCCTTCTAAGTGACCGCTTTGCTCTGATCATGCTATTATAAAAGAATGTTTCAATGGTAATGAATTGCCACGTCTATCCAAGTGCAGTGAAATTATTTTATTTTTGCACAGTTCAGTGTCAATCCGACTGGATATTGTGCACAATCATACTTAGAGTGTATGATAATAGACCACACTGTGTCAGTAGACATGAGTCATCATGTTTTAGACACCATCTTAAGGTCATGTCACAAGGAATAGGGGTAGAATTAGGCCATTCGGCCCATCAAGTCTACTCCGCCATTCAATCATGGCTGATCTCTCCCTCCTAACCCCATTCTCCTGTCTTCTACCCATAACTCCCCAAAGAATTCCACAGATTTACCACCCTCTGACTAAAGATATTTCTCCTCATCTCCTTTCTAATAGAACGTCCTTTAATTCTGAAATCCTTGTAGACTGAAGTCCAAAATTAAAGAACAAACTTAGAGCCTTAACTTGGCTGTAAAGGCCATTGTCCTGACGATGACACTAGGTCATGTTGCAGGGCAATATAGAAAGAATGAAATGTGCAAGGATGTTTCTTGCATTGGTCTTGCATCATGTCTCAGATAATTCACATAAAGAGGCTCCCATTATAATTAATTACTTTGATGTACAACCACTCTTGTTGTGCAGATAAATACCACAAACAGTAATTGGCAGTGAATCAACAATTAATCTTTAATAGCAGTGTGCGAAACATGTGGTTAGTCAGTCTGATTGCATCAGTCTTCTGGCTGACTCCCGCAATCTAGATGATCCCAATCCTCACTTTACCAGAAAAATTCTAGTTGGTGAAATTTCACTTCCTTCTGAATTTTGGTCCTCAATCAGAGTTATACCATTATCTTTTTTTTCTCTTCCCGTTCCATCTTCTCCAAACATTTGATGTAACTCAGCCCTGGATTTTTAAGTTCAAATAAGCAAGGCTGGCTTTCTCCTAACTTATGTGTCCTGTCTCTCTACAACATAACTCAAAGATATATCCAAAGATATGATAGTTATCCTAAATATGCAGCAATAGCCCATACTCATAATTCATCTCTTCGCACCAAACCACCCCCTCCCCAGGTACCTTCCCCTGCAACCGCAGAAGATGCAACACCTGTCCCTATACCTCCTCCCTCGACTCTGTCCCAAGACTCCGACAGCCCTTTCAGATTAGGCAGAGGTTCACTTGCACCTTCTCCAACCTCATCTACGTATCCGTTGTTCAAGATATGGACTCTTATACATCGGTGAGACCAAATGTAGACTGGGCGATCGTTTCGCTGAACACCTTCGCTCAGTCTTCCTGAACCTACCTGATCTCCCAGTTGCTAAACACTTTAATTCTCCTTCCTATACCTCATACCTACACTTTCTGTCCTTGGTCACCTCCATTGTCAGAGTGAGACTAAAAAGCAAATGGGAGGAACAGCATCTCATATTTCACTTGGGCAGTTTACAGCCCAGTGATATGAATATTAATTTCTCTAACTTCAGGTAGCCCCGGCATTCCCTCTCTCTCTATCCCTCCCCCAACCATGTTCTAGCTTCTCGTTCTCACCCAACAAACAGCTAACAATGGCCTGCTTCCTTTATCATCATCACATTTTTGCATTACTCCAGCTTCACAATCTTCACAATAGTCCACAAATATCCAATAATCTGCACACTAAAGTATATCAAAGCTCAATATATTCTGCTTCTGTTCCTGAGCAATGGGCAATCCCAAAGCATTGATTGCATTAATTGTTAATCATATAAAGCTGTCCAGCCATAGATAGAATTGTCTGTTACTCTGCCTGCATGCAAACAATTGGATATCTAGCATTCATAAAGAGCTCCACATAATGATCCAATACATATTTTTTCACATTTTAATTATTATAAATAATTATTTAATTGTAACATTAAATACATTTCACTTTTTGTTTTCAACAAATAAGCTATGTTGTTGCGGGACTCTTCCCAGATGACCTCCCAGTAGCACAGTGTTGCTGCCTTACAGTGACAGAGACACGGATTCGATCCTGAGCACTGCTGTTGTCTGTACAGAGTTTGTACGTTCTCCCTCTGACCACATGGGTCTTCTCTGGTTTCCTCCCACACTCCAAAGGTGTACTGGTTTGTAGGTTAATTGGCTTCTGTAAAATTATAAATTGTCCCTGATATGTAGGATAGAACTAGTTTACAGGGTGATCTTTGCTCAGTGCACACTCGGTGGGCCGAAGGGCCTGTTTCCATGCTGTATCTCTGAAGTCTAAAGTAAAGTCTAAAGATATGTTGCTTGGTCTTTTTCCATGTATTCATTAATTATATTCTGCTACTAATCTAAGTGGGACCCGTTGGGTCCCATGTTCACACTTGAGGGCTGGTTCACCAATGCAATTTTGGGCTGAAGGGACTGGTTTCCAGAGGGCTAGTATGGACATTGTGGGCCAAATGTATTCCTGGGGTGACAGCTCAGTCACTCACGCCTGAAGTACTGGCAGCTCACTCACGGTTGGTGACCGAGCAGTTGACTCATGGCTAGTCCTTGAAATTCCATTTCAAGCAGGGTGCAAGGCCACCAAATTCAAGTGCAGTTTCCTCCCACTTCAAGCAGGGTGCAAGGCCACCGAATTCAAGTGCAGTTTCCTACCACTTCAAGCAGGGTGCAGGGCCACCAAACTCAAGTACAGTTTCATGCCACTTCAAGCAGGCTGCAAGACCATCACATGCTAGTGCTGTTTAATGCCATTTCCAGCAGGGTGCAAGGCCACCAAATTCAAGTGCAGTTTCATACCACTTGAAGCAGAGTGCAAGACAACCAAATTCAAGTGCATTTTCATACCATTTCAAGCAGGGTGCAAAGCCACCAAATTCAAATGCAGTTTCATACCATTTCATGCAGAGTGCAAGGCCACCACATTCAAATGCAGTTTCATACCATTTCAAGCAGGGTGAAACCACGATAAAACCACGATAAAACGACACAAAACACCACATAAACACCACACTCACAGTTCAGTAGAAATTCAGTGTGTTCAGTTGATTCACAGCTCACACAGAGTCGTGACGTCTTCCTCCCACATCTTGCACAGATTGAGCCACACCCACATTTCTGGGTTTTATAACCCCTCCCCCTCCCACCAGAAGGCACGTGGCCTATGTGGCGTGATTGACAGGAGAGAGGTTCTCAACATTTTTTTAAACACTAATAACACTTTTATTTTTTATTGATGGGGAGAATCCTCTGCACCTGATGAGCGGAGGGGGACTGAGTAAGATGGCCAAAAATCACAGCTGTAAGTGGTAGCGTTTTATCTAAATTCAATATAGAGTGCAAACAGGAAGTTGTCAAGTTACCACCAACAACCATTTGCAGTGCAGCATTTCAAAGCAGTTACCAACACCACCAACAACCATTTGCAGTGCAGCATTTCAAACCAGTTACCACCACCACCAACAACCATTTGTAGTACAGCATTTCAAAGCAGTTACCAACACCACCAACAACCATTTGCAGTGCAGCATTTCAAAGCACTTACCACCACCACCAACAACAATTTGCAGTGCAGCCTTTCAAAGCATTTACCACCACCAACAACAACCATTTGCAGTGCAGCCTTTCAAATCAGTCACCACCACCACCAACAACCATTTGCACTGCAGCCTTTCAAAGCAGTTACCACCACCAACAACCATTTGCAGTGCAGCCTTTCAAAGCAGTTACCACCACCACCACCAACAACCATTTTCAGTACAGCATTCCAAAGCAGTTACCACCACCACCACCACCACCACCACCCATTTGCAGTGCAGCATTTCAAAGCAGTTACCACCACCACCAACAACCATTTGCAGTGCAGCATTTCAAAGCAGTTAGCACCACCACCAACAACCATTTGCAGTGCAGCATTTCAAGGCAGTTAGCACCACCACCAACAACCATTTGCAGTGCATCATTTCAAAGCAGTTACCACCACCACCACCACTCATTTGCAGTGCAGCATTTCAAAGCAGTTGCCACCACCACCACCAACAACCATTTGCAGTGCAGCATTTCAAAGCAGTTAGCACCACCACCAACAACCATTTGCAGTGCAGCATTTCAAAGCAGTTAGCACCACCACCAACAACCATTTGCAGTGCAGCATTTCAAGGCAGTTACCACCGCCAACAACCATTTGCAGTGCAGCATTTCAAAGCAGTTACCACCACCAAAAACCATTTGCAGCGCAGCATTTCCAAGCAGTTACCACCACCACTGACAATCAGTTGCAGTGCAGCATTTCAAAGCAGTTACCACCACCAACAACCATTTGCAGTGCAGCATTACAAAGCAGTTGCCACCACCAACAACCATTTGCAGTGCAGCATTTCAAAGCAGTTACCACCATCAAAACCATTTGCAGTGCAGCATTTCAAAGCAGTTACCACCACCAACAACCATTTGCAGCACAGCATTTCAAAGCAGTTACCACCACCACCGACAACAATGTGCAGTGCAGCATTTCAAAGCAGTTATCACCACCAACAACCATTTGCAGTGCACCATTTCAAAGCAGTTACCACCACCAACAACCATTTGCAGTGCAGCATTTCAAAGCAGTTACCACCACCAACAACCATTTGCAGTGCAGCATTTCAAAGCAACCACATTTTCATTTTCAAACCACATTAAGGGCACTCACAGTTGAGTTGAAATGTGTTCAGTGTTATTCACAGCTCAGAGAGACGTGACCCTCTCACTTCCTCCATCTTGCAGAGACTGAGTGAGGCACAACACTTCTGGGTTTTATATCCCCTCCCCCTCCCACCAGCAGGGGCAGCAGAGAGAATGTCAACATTTAAAAAACATGAATAACTCTTTTATTTTTCATCGATGGGAAAAATCCTCTTGTCCTGCGCAGCGGAGGGGTACTCTGAGTAAGATGGCCAAAAATCACAGCCGTAAGTGGCAACGTTTTTTCAAAAATCATGAAACAGAAAAACAGGAAGTGGTCAAGTTCTTACATTTAGTAATATAGATAAGGATGGCCGCTTGTATTTATTTCAACATTTTAATTGTCTCTTTGATCCAACCTTTTTTCCCCATCTATGATTCTCTACACCATCTATTCCGGGAGATCGAAGCAGAAAAGGTGGGAAGCTTTCCGTGGTTACCTCCAGGATAGTATTTTTGAGGCATAGTATTCTTGAGGTAGCTGGGAGGCAGAGCTCAAGTGGAGAAGGGTCTTGACCTGAATGGTCCCCATTCCTTCTCCCCAGAGATGCTGCCTGTCCTGCTGAGTTACACCTGCTTTTTGTGTCTATCTTCACAATAGACTTTGAATTTGTCTGTTAATTATGCTACTGCCTTAAAATGAATATTTAATACAAATTGTTCAGCTACATGTGACCATACACAAGTCATGGGAACATAGCATCATAAAGGCCCTTCAGACCAATTTGTCCATGCTAACAAAGAAGACCATCATTTTAGGGCAGACATAGTGGTGCAACTGGTAGAGCCACTGCCTCACTGCATCAGAGACTGGGTTCAATCCTGACCTCTGGTGCTGTCTGTGTACAGTTTGCATGTTCTCTCATTGACTGTGAGGGTTTCTTCTGGGTACTTCTCCCACATCCCAAAGATATGTGGGTTTGGAGGTTAATTGGCCTCAGTAACATCACCCCTAATGTGGAGGGAGTGGAAGCAAAAGTGGGATAACAGAACTAGTGGGAATAAGTAATCAATGGTCAACATGGATTTAATGGCCCGAAGGCCCTGTTTCTATGCTGTAGCTTGAAACTAAACTAATCCATTGCTCATTCAAAGGAATCTCAACATAAAATGAATTACGTGACTAATAGAAGTTAGAAACATAGAAACATAGAAAATAGGTGCAGGAGGAGGCCATTCGGCCCTTTGTGCCAGCACTGCCATTCATTGTGATCATGGCTGATCATCCCCAATCAATAACCCGTGCCTACCTTCTTCCTATATCCCTTGATTCCACCAGCCCCTAGAGCTCTATCTAACTCTCACTTAAATCCATCCAGTGATTTGGCCTCCACTGCCCACTGTGGCAGGGAATTCCACAAATTCACAACTCACTGGGTGAAAACGTGTTTTCTCACCTCAGTCTTAAATGGCCTCTTCTTTATTCTAAGACTGTGGCTCCTGGTTCAGGACTCGCACAACATTTGGAACATTTTTCCTCTGTCAAGCTTGTTCAGTCCTTTTATAATTTTATATGTTTCTATAAGATTTCCCCCTCATCCTTCTAAACTCCAGTGAATACAAGCCTAGTCTTTTCAATATTTCCTCATATGACAGTCCCGCCATCCCAGGGATCAATCTCATGAACCTACGCTGCACTGCCTCAATCACAAGTATGTCGTTCCTCAAATTAGGAGACCAAAACTGTACACAATACTCCAGATGTTGTCTTACCAGAGCCCCATACAACTGCAGAAGAACCTCTCTACTCCTATACTGAAATCCTCTTGGTATCAAGGCCAACATTCCATTAGCTTTCTTCATTGCCTGCTGTACCTGCACTCCAACATTCAGTGACCGGTGTACAAGGACACCCAGGTCTCACTGTACCTCCCCCTTACCTAACCTAACCCCATTGAAATAATAATCTGCCCCCTTGTTTTTGCCACCAAAGTGGATAACCTCACATTTATCTATATTATACTGCATCTGCCCACTCACTCAACCTGTCCAGGTCACCCAGCAACCTCCTAACATCCTCTTCACAGGTCACACTGCCACCCGGCTTTGTGTCATCCACAAACTTGCTAGTGTTGCTCCTAATTCCCTCTTCCAAATCATTAATATATATGGTAAGCAGTTGTGACCCCAACACCGAGCCTTGCGGCACTCCATTCGCCACTGCCTGCCATTCTGAAAAGGACCTGTTCACTCCTACTCTTTGCTTCCTGTCTGTCAACCAATTTTCTATCCACGTCAACACCCTACCCCCAATACCATGTGCTCCAATTTTAGTCACCAGTCTCCCGTGCGGGACCTTATCAAAGGCTTTCTGAAAGTCTAGATACACTACATCCACTAACTCCCCTTCATCCATTTTACTTGTCAGATCCTCAAAATGCTCGTACTTAAAATCATGGATTTTTGCTTCCTTTCACAAGGCAGATCAACTGATTTAACTTTCATCCCGGTCTAAGACATAAACATTTTTGTATAAGGCTTTAACACGGCCAGTAAAAAGTAGTAGTAACTAATTCTGGATTGTTACTGATGCAAAAGATAATTTTTATAATAATGCTGCGTGTACCATGTGAAAAATTGTCAATATCCCTAAATAAAGTTGAATTGAAGTCTGAAGAAGGGTCACAACATGAAATGTCACCTATCCATTTTCTCCAAAAATGTTGCCTGACCCACTGAGTTAATCCAGCACCTTGTGTCTATCGAACTAAAGCGTGTATGTTGCTAACATTACTGGCACAAGTCACCACACACCATTTGCTTAAAACCATTAACTTTAATTAACTCGTAACCATGTACTTTCCCTCCGAAAATGCAATTTGAAGGAATCGTAAAAACCTATTTGTCACTTTCAAAAACAGTTGGGATGTGGAATTCAATGGAAAAGAGCATGAGAGTTGAGCCAATAATGTTGTGATAATAGTATTGGTGAACACACTTACAATCTATTGTGGGCATAATGGGGACAAATGATCTTTAGTAATTAAAACATAAAGTCCTGGAGTAACTCAGTGGGTCAGTTACACCAGACCCGCCGAGTTACACCAGCACCTTGTCTTTTGCTCAAGATTCCAGCATCTGCAGTTCTTTGTGATCTCCCAATTTTATTACGCTTGCAGTTTCCTTTTTCAGAAAAAGCCGGCCAGTATTTACTTTCATAGTGGATATTGTCATAAGATTCCTGTTCCTTCGCTACAACAAAAACATATTGACTGGAAGGAGAGCTTGCACCATCATTGGAGTTAGTGATATTCAAAAGCTGTTTGAGAAGCAAAGTTGGGAACAAATCCATTCAGGTATGGACAAATTAAATGGCAGAGCAAGGCTGAGAGACTGAATGGACTATCTCTATTCCTTTGGCCACTGCCTCTTCTGTGAGAGGACTGAGATTCTCAAACCAAAAAGAGTGATAGTGACCTGATTAAGGATTTCTATCTAGAATTTATGGTTGAAAACAAGAGATGACTATCATGATCATCCACCAGCCCTTGCCTTGCCACTCCCCCACTTTTCTTAATGGCTATCTCCCTTGTCCACTTTCAGTCCTGATGCAGGGCGTCAATCTGAAATGTCCACAACTCCTTTCCTCCCCACAAATGTTGGTGGATCCATTGCGTTCATCCTGCACTTTCTTTAATGCTCCAGATTCCAGCATCGGCAGTCTTTTGAATTTCCATTATAATGACTTATTTGTGGTAGGTAAGACTAGACAAGACTCACTGTCTAGACTGTAATATTATAGAGATGATGAACAGATTTGAGCAGATTGGTCTGCAGAAGAACAAAAGATAATTATGAAGTTCCAGCAGGGATTAAAATGCAATGAATTCCAGTCACTATGACTTATTTTGGGTGTTGTAATCAACGACCCTGCTATATCAGGCGCACAATCATGGCAGTTGTCTATTGGAAGAGGCTTAGGTTTATTATTGTCAAGTGTAGGGAGGTACAGTGAAAAGCATTGTTTTGCATGCCATCCAATCAGTTAATACTGATTGGATTGGACTTCAATACAATCTTCAAACCCAAGTACAATATGTAGAGCAAAGTGGAAGGTACAGAATGCAGAATATAGTTATCAGCATTGAAGATTGTGTATGTTTAGCTTTCAGGAGCTGTTGCAAGATAAAGGTTGCTGGAATCTTCATGCTAAGCATTAGTAAACAGGAGCCAGGAGCAGCAGTCTAAGCACTCACCCAGTGCTGATCTTGATCAGCTCTGCATGTCCTGGGAAAGCAGACATTTACTCCCCACTAATGCTGGCTCCCATTCTCTAGGCCATCAAATCATTTATTTACAACATACTAATTTATCTAATGTAACATGCTCTTTTCCCAACAGACATTTAAGTGTTTTAGCAAATTCGTAATTTAACTTGCACATACTCTAGTTTCAGCCTTGTGAAATGTTACCAATCAGCAATGGGGGAGGGGTATTGAGATTGGTGGAGAGGGGGGGAGGGGTTGGTGTGGTAGAGAGAGAATCGCTACCCATTGTTCCTTTTAGCAGGCTGAGAAGTTTTGAATCAAAAGTTTTGTCCAGCGAATAAAGGTAACCAACGTCTAGCGGACTCCACCGGTGAAAGCAATTTACCTCCACACTGACTGGTCATCAAATGGCATTCCCTACAGAAACCACTGTGTTAAATAATGGAAAGTAATATATACACGTTAAAGATTTATTAGCAACCTGAGGGGCAACTTTTATCCACACAGGAGCTGGTGGGTAAATGGAACGAGCTGCCAGAGCAGGTCTTTGAGGCAGGTTTGATTTAAAAGAAATTTGGACAAGCACATAGAAAGGAAAGGTTTTGAGGAATATGGGCCAAATGGGGGGTAGTTAGGACTCACATTGATAGGGCATCTTGGTCGACATGGGCAAGTTGGGCTTGTTTCCATGCTATACAACACCATGACTCAAAGATCTAACATTTGTAATTGATGGTTTAATACTTTGGTATTAAATTCATTAAAAATATATATATATATTAAAGTCACCAAATTGTATTAAAAATGTGAGCTAAGAAATTTCACACAAATATTTTGACAATATCCTAATGAAGCATGAAAGATTGTGCAATCATAGAGTTATGGAGACATATAGCATGGAAAGATGCCCTTCGGCCCAACTCCTCCATACTGATCCAAATGTTCCATCTGAGCTAGTCCCATTTGCTCACGTTCAGCCCTTATCCATCCAGACCCCATCTATACATGCACCCGTCCAAGGGTCTTTTAAATACTGCTATTGTACCTGACTCAACTACAGCAGCGGGTTCCATACACCCATCAGAAATGGAAAATCACACAGAGGTTGCAGATACACTTGATGCTGTGAAATGTGCATCTCTACTTTCTGTGAGAAGTGATTGGGGGGGAAGAAGCAGTTAAATGTTTTGAAACGGCATCGCACCCTGAAGCATTCTACTAGCGCCTAATCCGATCTGCCCTTTATTCGGCGAGAGTGACTAATGAGAGCTGCCTATTTCAGAAAGTTAGACCGTCTGATTTTCTCATCTACGAACCTATAGTTCCTAATTGTGGTTATAATTGTGCCCAGAGTTAACATGGTGGTATTTCTATAGACACTAATATCCTGCTTTAATCTCATTACGAGTGAGCGACTCTTAATCACGAAACATGTGGAATATACTAAAAGGACGTTCAATTTTCTGGAGCATCCACCTAATTTCACAACGATACTGCTGTACAGCTTAGTTTTCCCGACTTACTTTCAAAACTTTCTTGGAATTGGCATATGTGCAAATTATTTTTTCGCCTTTACCATATCTGGTCTGAATAGGGTTTAGATCCGCAGAGTCCCTCCAGCAGTTTTGTTTTATGTTCAATATTCCAGTATTAGAACAGAACAGATGGTTTGCCGTTTGTGGGAGCTTGCTGTGTACTAGCATACCCCCCCCCCCCCCCCCCCCCACCCCCTAATTTACAACCTATTCCGAAGATCTTCTAGGACCTTCGGTTGTTCCAATAACATTTCCATTCAGACCGTTTTACAGACGAGCCCTTAACAGCAGGAACTGTTCACAAAGGGGCTAAAAGTTGAAACCGCAGTTCGCGACCGATGCTTGCAGCTGAAGAGTTTCATGAGTGCATTAAACATCTTTTAAGTGGGCATGTAGAAACATTTATATTTACCTCGGGAAAAGACAGTAAGAGCGCATCCAATGAAGAGATAAACAAATTCTCTCACTTACCGAGCAGGAGTGCAGACCCCATAGCTGCGATCCTGACGGGAGCGTCTCCGTGTGAAGGTGTTGATTTGTCCTCTCAGCCGGTTGAGTTGAACTGGCGGGTTTGTGATTTCAGCACTAAGATCGTGGACAGCTCAGGCACTTTTCACTGACGTCAGCTTCACTGTACCTCACACGCCCCCAACCCAACTCTACCCGTTGCTGGATATTGTTATGAAACACTAAGGTCGGACACACGCACATTCATAATCTCAGACACACCATAGAGCCACAGTAATGAACACCTTTAACCCCAGCACTAACATGCTTGCAATTCTCCGGGTTATCTGTTAAAGACAAAATGAGTTGTCAAATTCAAAAGTGATAAGAGCAGAATTATGCCATCTAGCCCATCAAGTCTACTCCGCCATTCAATCATAGCAGATCTATCTCTTCCTCCTAATCCCATTCTCCTGCCTTCTCCCCATAATCCCTGACACCCATACTAATCAAGAAGAGTTACAGAGTCAAATGTCACAGAGAAACACAATACAGAAAATGGACCTTCAGAGCAGACCTTTTACACTAATCCTCTCTCTGACAAGCTTGTTCCAGCAGCTCAGTCCTGAAGGGGGGAAGTGTGGCAAACTCAGGCTTCTTCCTGCAGTTCACCTTTGCCACAAGAGGAGGCTCTGGAAGTCTCATGTTTATCCTGGCAGCTCACCTTTGGGCTTGAAGAGGCAGCAGTGGTTGTCACTGACTCCATCTTTGCCTCTGTGTGCGTGGGCACAGTCCCTAGTTGTCCATGGCCAGGAAGAAGCACTGGCATCTCATGCTTGCCACAGCCACTTATTCTTAACCTCAATAAAGATTATGGCTGTCAGGGGGTTTTTCCCAGCAGCCCAGCCTTGACCACACAGTGGTACTGGTGGTCTCAGGCTTGTCCCAGTGGCTTAGTCTTCCTTGAACCTGCGATAGGTGGAGTCACAGCTAGCAAGGAGGTGCCACCTCTTCCTCTTATGCCTGGGTTTTATAGGCTGGAGGCTGATAAGACTCAGGTGGCCAAAATAAGATCAGCCAATTGGCCCCAGATGTTAGTCTAACATCAGTAGTGGGGAAAATGGGGGTTCAGTATTGATGTGGATAGAGAACTGGCTGGCAGACAGGAAGCAAAGAGTGGGAGTAAATGGGTCCTTTTCAGAATGACAGGCAGTGACTAGTAGGGTACCACAAGGATGATTGCTGGGACCCCAGCTATTTACAATATATATTAATGATCTGGATGAGGGAATTGAATGCAACATCTCTAAGTTTGTGGATGACACAAAGCTGGGGGGCAGTGTTAGCTGTGAGGAGGATGCTAGGAGGCTGCAAGGTGACTCGGATAGGTTCGGTGAGGGGGCAAATGCATGGCAGATGCCACCAAAGTGCATTGCCACCAAAGTGGATAAATGTGAGGTTATCCACTTTGGTGGCAAAAACAGGAAAGTAGACTATTATCGGAATGGTGGCCGATTAGGAAAAGGGGAGATGCAACGAGATCTGGGTGTCATGGTACACCAGTCATTGAAAGTAGGCATGCAGGTGCAGCAGGCATTGAAGAAAGCGAATGGTATGTTAGCATTCATAGCAAAAGGATTTGAGCATAAGAGCAGGGATGTTCTACTGCAGTTGTACAGGGTCTTGGTGAGACTACACCTGGAGTATTGCGTACAGTTTTGGTCTCCTAATCTGAGGAAAGACATTCTTGCCATAGAGGGAGTACAGAGAAGGTTCACCAGACTGATCCCTGGGATGGCAGGGTTTTCATATGATGAAAGACTGGATAGACTTGGCTTGCACTCGCTAGAATTTAGAAGATTGAGGGGGGATCTTATAGAGACTTACAAAATTCTTATGGGGTTGGACAGGCTAGATGCAGG
This sequence comes from Raja brachyura, assembly GCA_963514005.1. The sequence continues at coordinate 94,218,769 of OY740785.1, read as the reverse complement.
AAGATTGTTCCCGATGTTGGGGAAGTCCAGAACAAGGGGTCACTGTTTAAGGATAAGGGGGAAGTCTTTTAGGACTGAGATGAGTAAATCATTTTTCACACAGAGAGTGGTGAATCTGTGGAATTCTCTGCCACAGAAGGTAGTTGAGGCCAGTTCATTGGCTATATTTAAGAGGGAGTTAGATATGACCCTTGTGGCTAAGGGGATCGGGGGAATGGAGAGAAGGCAGGTACAGGATAATGAGTTGGATGATCAGCCATGATCATATTGAATGACGGTGCAGGCTCGAAGGGCCGAATGGCCTACTCCTGCACCTATTTTCTATGGTTACCAGTGATGCTGAAGATTGGCCTCTCTTGACTTGTTGGCCAATGATAGGGATCTGAGCGGCATCCGAGGGAAGAGCGTTGCCACAAAAGGTATTACCATTGCTGTTTCCATTCCAACAACATCTAGAGCGTCACGATTATCAATAAACTCAACCAAAGTGGTCACATAAAAAAACCATGGGCACAAGATCAGGCGTTACGCGTCCTGTCATGTGTAACTTCCCTCCAAGCAACCTCAATGCCTTTCCAAGGTCTTCAAAGCTCATGTAAAATGCATGATGGAATACTCTCCACTTGTGTGGATGAACACAGCTGCAATCACAGCCAACACCATCCACCATCAACCATCCCACGTGACTGGAACTCCATTCACCATGATAACTATTCATGGCCTTCACCACAGTGGCTGCCATCTGTACTAACCACAGAATGCAATGATGTTTCTCATCTAAGCTACTCTGACCGCACCTCCCAAGTCCATAACCTGTAACCCACAGAAAAACAAGGTTAGATGGTGCATGAACCTGTGGGTTCCCTTCACACTCACTGACTGACGATGATGTCACTCTTCCTTCATCGTTACAGGGTCTAGTTCTTGAAACTCCATCCCCACCGCACAGTGGGAGCCAGAAAGACTGAAACAGTTCAGGAAGGTGCCTCACCTCCCTAAGAGCAATTTGCGAAGGGGAATAAATGCTGGCCTAGCCCACATCCTGACAAAAAAAAATGCTTTTTCCATTTAAATCTGCTTTGAGTTTTGAACAATCTCTTAAATCTGTTCTCTCTCAGTCAATAAATGTTATGTCCTCAGCCACTGCTCAAGCCTGCAGCCCGGTGTCACAAATGCAAGATTTATTTTTGTCTTTTAAAAGGAGATTTTGTTCCATAATCACAATTATCATGTTATTACATTATTTCAAATCCACTCTCCATTGCAAACTACAACATTGAGTTGGAAAACACTGTTAGCTGTATACAGGACTCACCTGAGCCCTCGCAGTGTTCATTGTTCCCAGAAGGTCTTCAAATTGCCCATGGACACTGCATGCTATCTTTCTTGGGATATATAGACATGACCAGACCCTCAAGAACTCTCAACTGCCCGTTACCTGGACCCTTCAATGCCCACCTTGGCCATGCCTCACACATGCAGACGGCAGAGATATCGGATGGAAACTGGCCCTTCGGCTCACAGAGTCCACACCAACCATCGATCTCCTGTTCACACTCGTTCTATGTTATCCCACTTTCGCACCCGCTCCCCACACAATAGGGGCAATTTACAGAGGCCAATTAATGTATAAACCCAAATGTGTTTGGGATGTGGGAGGAAACGGGAGTATCCTGAAGATTGAGTCACAGGGAGAACATGTAAACTCCACACATACAGCACCTGAGGTCAGGATCGAACCTGGGTCTCCGGCACTGTGAGGTAGATCCATGGTACCAGCCAACACTTAGGATCAGCTGACAATAATGTAACAGAACCCATGACCATCACACATGAGATATTTGTGATTGAGCTGTCAACATTTTCTGTGTGGACCCCTAAATGCACCCCTGCATTTTGTTTAAAGTGAACTGTGAAGTGAATAACATGATGTTCAAGAGTGAATCAGTGTTTTATTCCTTGGATACTAGGTAACAAGACACAATAATTAATTTAATTCAAACAGCACAACCTGTCCTTGTTCAAATAGACAAAATAACTGAAAAAGGCTTGTGTTTATATAAAACCGCTCAGAACCTTATGCTGTCTGCACTTCTCAGTCAGATAAATACTTTCGAAGTGTACTAACTCATGAGAAGCTGAAGTTTAGCTTAACAGTTTAGTTTGGAGATGCAGCGAGGAAACAGGCCCTTTGGCCCACTGAGTCCACACCAACCATCGATCACCCATACACTAGTTCTTGGAGAAAATTTACAGAAGCCATTTAACTTACAAACATGATCTATTTTGGAGCATGGGAGGAAACTGCAGCACCCAGAGAAAACCCAAGCTGTGATAGGGAGGATGTACAAACTCTGTACATACAGCACCCATAGGTAGGATCAAATCTGGGTTTCTGGCATTATGAGAAGAGAAGTGTAAGTATTAGTATCCGGATTCGTTTTGGAAGAGGACCCACAAATGGCAATTTGATAATGACCAGAACATCTGAATCTTAGCAGTATAGTTGGAGGGAGAAGTATTGCTTTGTACTTAAGAGTACTAGCCAGATAAAGCACAGAACCAGGCCCTTATGCCCACCACGTCCACGCTGACTAGTAACCATCCAGTTAAAATTGTTCTACATTGATCTCATTTTATATTCTCTCCACATACGCATCACCTCTCCCTAGTTATTATCCCTCAAATTTACAGTCACCAATGAACCTACCAATCCACATGTGTTTGCGATATGGGGTGTGGCAGGGTTACAGGGAGAATATGTCATCTCCACATGGACAAGTGATTTGTCCTGAAACCAGGTTTCTGGTGCAAAGAAACACTAGCTTTAGACTTTAGCCTTCAGAGATTCAGGGGGGAAACGGACCCTTCGGCCCACTGAGACTACACCGACCAGCAATTACTCTGCACACTAATACTATAGGAATTATATTAGGAATCCGATTAGGAAAAGGGGAGATGCAATGAGACCTGGGTGTCATGGTACACCAGTCATTGAAAGTAGGCATGCAGGTGCAGCAGGCTGTTAAGAAAGCGAATAGTATGTTGGCATTCATAGCAAAGGGATTTGAGTACAAGAGCAGGGATGTTCAACTGCAGTTGTACAGGGTCATGGTGAGGCCACACCTGGAGTATTGCGTACAGTTTTGGTCTCCTAATCTGAGGAAAGACATTCTTGCCATAGAGAAGGTTCACCAGACTGATTCCTGGGATGGCAGGACTTCCATATGAAGAAAGACTGGATAGACTCGGCTTGTACATGCTGGAATTTAGAAGATTGAGGGGGGATCTCATAGAGACTTACAAAATTCTTAAGGGGTTGGACAGGCTAGATGCAGGAAGATTGTTCCCGATGTTGGGGAAGTCCAGGACAAGGGGTCACTGTTTAAGGATAAGGGGGAAGTCTTTTAGGACCGAGATGAGAAAATAATTTTTCACAGAGAGTGGTGAATCTGTGGAATTCTCTGCCACAGAAGGTAGTTGAGGCCAGTTCGTTGGCTATATTTAAGAGGGAGTTAGATGTGGCCCTTGTGGCTAAAGGGATCAGGGGGTATGGAGAGAAGGCAGGTGCAGGATACTGAGTTGGATGATCAGCCATGATCATATTGAATGGCGGTGCAGGCTCAAAGGGCCGAATGGCCTACTCCTGCACCTATTTTCTATGTTTCTATAGTACACACTGGAGACAATTTACAATTTTTTACTGAAGCCAATTAACCTTTTTTGAAGTGTGGGAGGAAACCGGAACACCTGGAGAAAATCCATGCGGATGCTGGGATAACATACAAACTCTGTACAGATATTATCTGTAGTCAGGAACGAACCCGCGTCTCTGGTGCTGTAAGGCAGCAATTCTTCCGCTGCACCACTGTGAAGCTAAAAGAAGTTCCCATTGACTTTTCACCTTAAAAACACCACCTCTAACTCCTAAAGAAGGGTCTTGACCCGAAGCATCACCCATTTCTTCTCCCCAGAGATGCTGCTTGGCCCACTGTGTCTATCTTCGGTTTAAACCAGCATCTGCAGTTCCTTCCTACAAATCCACCAAATAGTGAAAGGCCTAGATAGACTGGACATGGAGAGGATGTTTCCAGTAGTGGGAGAATCTAGAGCCAGATAGCTCAGCCTCAGAATAAAAGGATGTATCTTTGGAGATGCAAAAGGAGATGAGGAGGAACGTCGTTAGCCAGATGATGGTCTTCTTCCTTCGTGTGGCGTGCACAGCCTAAAGTTGTTGGACAACCTGTTCTATTTGATCTTCCATTTGTGCACGTCGACTTGATTGCATTAGTCGAAACAGGGCGGACCACGTGAAGGTTGCAATCTTCCACCCCCCAGATGATGGTGAACCTATGGAATTAGAAACACAGAAACATAGAAAATTCATTGCCATTGCTGTGGAGGCCAAGTCGTTGGGTATTTTTAAAGCAGAAATTGACTGGTTCTTGATTAGTACAGATGTCAATGTTTACACGGTGAAGTCAGGAGAAATGGGTTGAAAGATAGATCAGGCATGATTGAATGGTGGAGCAGACTCGATGAGCCAAATAGCCTAATTCTGCTTCTATGTCTTATAGATCTATGAATTTATGAACACCCGCTTAGAAAGACAGTGTAGTGTCGGTATAGATTCTTCACTCAGACCTTTAGCTTAAAAGGTGATGGTGTTACAAAGTGAGCCATAAGCAAAAGCTTAATGAACAAGGCGGACTAGGCTCTGTGTGGTCCCAGGTAATCTGGATCAGTGCACCCATTGCACTTGCACAGCAATTCATATGATAGATCACTTATGGTATTCGCCACAGATCAATAATGCAAACCTCTCTCGTCAGTTCATAAAATGCTACTTAATTGACAGCTGGGGAATGTAAGGAAATATATATTTAATATTATTTGCTTTAATGTATATTTGAAGGATTTTGAATGCCATGTCTACTGATGGACTTCCTCCTGGCCAGTTCATCAATTGATTTTAATGTTGAAAGCTGTAGCAATTGTGAGTGAATAAGGATTTTTGTTACTTTGCTATTTCAAGGAGAACATGAAATTTGGCATTTGGTTCACTTCTTGTACTAAATACTCCTTACTTGCCTGTTTAATGTAAAATGCTATTGTTTGCAAGTTTATTATCAAATTTGCAACCTATTGCACATGCAGTTAATTTTTAGTTTTAGAGATGGAAACAAGCTCTTCGGCCTGCCGTGTCCACACCTACTGTCGATCACCCAGCCACATTGGTTCTATGTCATCCACTCCCTACACACAAGGGGTAATTTTATAGAGGTCAATTAACCCATGACCTGCATGTCTTTTGGATGCGGGAGGAAACCAGAGCACCCAGAGGAAACCCACAGTCAGGGAGAACGTGCAAACTCCACACAGGGAGCACTCGAGGCCAGGATTAAACCCGGGTCTCGGTGCTGAGGTAGTGGCTCTACCAGCTGGAATGGTTCTGAAGACATACATTGTGCGATATGATATCCCTAGAGAATGGAATTATTTGCACAGGCACAATGTTGGAATTATCAGATAGAACACACAGAAAAGATTAGTTTAGAGATACAGCGTGGAAACAGGCCCTTCAGCCAATTGAGTCCGTACAGACCAGCGATCCCCATACAATAGTTCTATCCCATGCATTAGGGATAGTTTACAGAAGCCAATTAACCTAGAAACCTGCATGGTTTTGAGGATGTGAGAGGGAATCAGAGCACCTGGAGAAAACCCACACAGTCACTGGGGGAACGTACAAACTTTATACACACAGCACCCTTAGTCAGGATTGAACCCGGGTCTCTGGCGCTGTAAGGCAGAAACTCTACCATTGTGCTACAGTGCTGTATTCTTGAGGATATTACAAGGACTGGAGGGCTTGAGTGATGTAAGAATAGGCTGGGACTATTTTTCCAGGAGCTTAGGTGGGCTGAGAGTTGATGTTATAATAGTAAATAAAATCACAAAGGACATAGATAAAATGGATGATTACAGTCTAAAACCAAAAGGCATAGCTTTAAAAGGAGAGACAGAAAGATTTCAAAGGGATCTGAGGGACAAATGTTTCACATAGAAGATGTAGGTGGATGGAATGAGCTGCCAGAGGAAGCGATAGAGGTGGTCACAACTACAAAGTTTTAAAACATTTTTTTATGTTTTCAGTTAGGCAGAAAGTAAAAGATTATATGAATATGGGCCAAATACATGCAAATAGGTCTATCTTGGGTGGACACGTTAATTGGCATGGTGAGTTCGGCTCAAGGGCCAGTTTCTGTGCTGTACAACTCCATCACTCTATGACTACAGATGCAGGACCAAAGTACTATCTCCCAAAGTAAAGAAGATCATTCTGGTAGAAAGCATTAAGGAAAATCCAAAGTGATTTCACAAGTAGATTAAGGCAAAGAGGGTAACTATGCTGTGGAGAGAATAGGGCCCTTTAGAAATCAAAGATTATTTCAATTTACAAAACAGGAAAACTTCTAAGTCGGTGATAAACCACATACACTCTTAGCACGTTAACTGAAAAAACGGGAAATGTAAAATACAATTACTAAAATTAAATCAGATAAAGGTGAATTATTAACATTACCTAAAGACATTAACAAAAGATTTGCTCAATTTTATCAAAATCTATATTCATCTAAAACCTCAGCAGATAATATTAAAATTACAAACTTCTTAGACAATTGTAATCTTCCAAAACTCAACACGTTGGAACAAGAGGAATTAGGAGCTCAGATTACACATAAGGAAATAGAAGAACATTAAATGTGTTGAAGAATGGTAAAACGCCAAGACCAGATGGCTTTAGTAATGAATTCTATAAAAGATTCTACGAGATAATTTCACCACGCTTACAAAATGTACATATACATGCTTTTAAAGAAAATATACTACCAGAAACACTAACCGAGTCAACTATTACACTTATACCTAAAAAGGATAAAGATCTAGAAGACACAGGCTCATATAGAACCATAGCACTCTTAAATACAGATCAAAAAATATTAGCCCCTATAAAGACCCTAGCGAGAAGATTGAGTAAATATGTTAGCAAACTAATAAATCCGGATCAAACGGGGTTTATACCCAAGAGATACTCATTCAACAATTTGAGATGTCTGTTTAATATAATGTACTCACATAAAACTGAAGAGGAAGACTTATCAATTATTTCACTGGATGCAGAAAAAGCATTTGATCAAGTAGTATGGCAATATTTATTTAAAGTATTGCAAAAATTTAATATGGGAGAGAATTTTATATCATGGGTAAAATTATTATATGACAAGCCGATGGCTAGAATACTGACCAATAATATATTATCTCTGAAATTTCAATGATCAAGGGGCAATAGTGCACTATCGCCCCTGCTATTTGCACTAGTGATAGAGCCTCTAGCATAAAGTATAAGAAGTCATCCGAATATTCATGGATATAATACCAAACAGTCAAATAATAAAATTTAATTATATGCAGACGACATAGTATTATACATTACAAATTCACAAATTAGCATACCAAATATATTAAATTTAATAGAGGAATTTGGTTCCTTTTCAGGAAATAGAATAAATTGGAAAAAAAGCGATATTATGACGATAAAACCTGAAGAGCTGACACATCTGTTGAAATTCCCTTTTAGAATTGCAACAGAAAAATTCAAGTATTTGGGTATCCAAATTACTAGAAAATATAAATCATTATTTAACACAAACTACATGCCTTTATTAACTAAATTGAATGTGTAGATTAAATTCTGGAAAACACTGCCGATGTCCTTAATAGGCAGAATAAATGCTATAAAAATTATCTTTTTACCACAATTACTGTACCTATTTCAATCATTACCAATATATTTACCAAAACATCATTTAAAAAACCAGACTCTGATATTACAAATTTCATATAGGACTATAGATCACATAGAATCCAAAGAAAACATCTGTGTAAACCTAAAGAATTAGGGGGACCGACACTCCCCAATTTGTTGTACTACTATTGGGCAGTGAATATTAAAAATATAATTTAGTATAACTACAACTAAAATACAATCTGAAAAGTAATCAATATTTCAAATACCATCAAATTCGAGATTATTTGAAAAACATACAAGGATATCAAACTCTAACCTCAGATTTATTAGATGAAGGAATGAACAGAAAGGCAGAATCAAGCAATCTAATATCATATTTATATAATATAATTTTAAATATAGAAACACCAACGACAGAGACAATTAAAAGGGATTGGGAACAAGAATTATTGATAAAAATTCCGAAAGATAGATGGGAAAAAGACCTATTATATGTACATAAATGTTCGATTAATGTAAGGCATAACTTAATTCAATTAAAAATTTTACATAGATTATATTACTCTAAATCTAGACTGAATAAAATATTTCCAAACGTTTCCCCCATTTGTGACAAATGTCTAACTCAAAATGCCACTATAGCACATTCCTTTGTCTCCTGTACAAAACTTCATAAATTTTGGAATGAAATCTTTGGAATTTTACAAAACTATTTAACATAAAATTGAACCCAAATACAGAAATGATTATCTTCGGATCAATGGAAGAGGGACGTAAGCTAAGTACGTTCCAAGAATCTCTCTTTAATTATAGTTTAATAACAGCAAAAAAGCTTATAGTTAAATTTTGGAAAAAAGCATCCATGCCAATGTTTAAAATGCGGATTTCAAATATGTCAGAAACGTTACATCTTGAAGAAATTGGATTCCTCCTATTAGGCAAAGTAGACCAATTCTTAAAGATTTGGTCTCCTTTTATCGACTTCTTACAAGCATATGGTGCAACATAACCTTAGAAATTAAATGGTTCAGAACCGGGTGACGGATGGGTAAAGATATTAAATAGGTATATCTCTCCTAATTTCTTTTCCATCTTTCTTTAAAAAAAATCTCTTTAGCTTCTTCTTTCTTCTTTCTGTCTCTCGCGCTATTCGTTTCTACTCTCTTGTCGATCTATCTCTTTTTCGGGCTCTTCTTATTATATCATGAATCAGCACCATCACCATTGCCTACGGCACTCTCTATTTTCTTCTTTCTATCACTGTTCTTTTATTATTAAATTAAAAATAAGAAGTTGTACAAGAACTGTAATATGTCTGTATGCATCATGTACTTAGGTACCACATTACTGTATTTACTTCTAACAATAAATAAATAAATAAATAAACATAAATAAATAAATAAAAATAAATCAAAGTGACCATCTCTGAATGGAGTCACAGGAGATGAGCAAGGTTCTCAATGAGTATTTGTCCTCAGTTTTTACCATAAAGGAAGACAAGACAGACATGGGGAACGCGACAGTTAATGGAGCAGTCTTGAGGATAGTGTGTATTACTGTGTGAGATGTCCTAAGATGTATGTATGAAGGTAGATAAATCTTCTGGGCATGATCAGATATATCCAAGGATACGGTGGGAAGCTAGAGAAGAAATTGCAGGATCCTCAGCTGTGATATATGAATTACCATTAGACACGAGTGAGGTTCCGCAAGGCTGGAGGGTGCCTAATATTGTGCCTCTATTTAAGAAGGTCTGCATGGACAAGCTTTGGAACCAATGACCAGTGAGCCTAACCTCTTGTGGTAGGCAAGTCACAGGATAGGATTCTGAGCGATAAGATATATATGCATTTGGATAGACATGAGCTGATCAAGGATAGTTAGCATGGTTTTATACATGGGAGATCATGTCTTACAAATATGATTGAGTTTTTTGAAGAAGTAACCAAAAAGGCTGAGGGCAAAGCCGTAGATGTTGTCTTTATGGACTTCAGCAAGGCCTTTGATTATGTTCCACTGGGTATGCTGGAAGGTTAGACCACTTGGGATCTAGGGAGAGTCAGCCAACTAGATACAGAATTGGCTTTATGGAAGGTAGCAGAGGGTGATGGTGTAAGATTGGTTTTCAGACTGGAGGCCTTTGACGAGTGGGTGGTATCATAGATAGTGAAGATGATTATCAAAAACTACAACAGGACCTTGACCATCTGGCCAAATGGACTGAGGAATAGCTATTGGACTTTAATATAACATGTTGCAGCTTGGGAAACCAAGCCAGAGCAGGATCTTCACTGTGAATAGCAGGGCCCTGGGGAGCGTTGTAGATCTTGGAGAACATGTACAAAGTTCCCTGAACGCCTATATATTTTTTACAATGCCTTGTAAGTGGCATCACAGATAGATTGGGCAGTCAAGAAAACTTTCGATGTAATGGCCTTCATCTGTCAGAGTATTGTATTGAAGTTGGGATGTTGGTGAGGTGGCATTTGGAGTATGCTGTTCAGTTTTGTTCACCCTGCTGTGGGATGCATGTCATTAAGCAGCAATAAGTGCAGAGATTCATGAAGATGTTGCCAGGGCTTGAAGGGCTGAGCTATAGGGAGAGTTTGGGCAGGCTAGGACTTTATTCCTTGGAGTGCAGGAGGTTGAGGGGTGATATGGTTTTATACATGTCCATCAGGAAGGAGAATGATTTTATACATCTCCCTCATGTAGTCTTTACCCAGGGAAGGATAATCCAAAACAAGAGATCATAGGTTCAAGGTGAAGAAACAAGGAATATATTTCTATATTCCTATATTCTATATTCTATATAATAAATCTATATTCTATATAATGCTATATTTAAGAGGGAGTTAGATGTGGCCCTTGTGGCTAAGGGGATCAGAGGGTATGGAGAGAAGGCAGGTACGGGATACTGAGTTGGATGATCAGCCATGATCATATTGAATGGCGGTGCAGGCTCGAAGGGCCGAATGGCCTACTCCTGCACCTAATTTCTATGTTTCTATGGAACTGCAGATGCTGGTTTACAAAAAAACCCCACAAAGAGCTGGAGTAACTCAGCGGGTCAGGAAGCATCTCTGGAGAACACAGATAGGTGACATTTCTGATTGGGCTCCTTCTTCAGACTGATGGAACTACCAATCATTCTGAACAAGGGTGCTGACCCAGTACATTATCTATCCATGCTCTCCAGGGATGCTACCTGTCCTGCTGAGTTACTTCAGCACTTTGTCTTTTTTTTAGGTTTAAGGTGAGAAAGGCTTGTTTCTGCGCTGTATGACTATAATTATGCTGGAAACTCGAGCTCAAGAATGTTTGAAACGCTCAGCATATCTGGCAGCCTCAGTGGGGAGAAAAAAAAGGAGTTACCATTACAGGTTGATGGTTTGCCATCAGATCTGGTCACTTCAGATGTAGCTTGTAGCTTTTAATTGTAGAGTTCAGTGCTGAGTTCTGGGAAGTGTAGTGTGCCTGAATGGAAGATAAGATAGTGTTTCTGGAGTTTATGTTGGGCTCTGTTGGCACAACATAAGAGGCTGAAGACAGAAAGATAAAGATTTAAGATTCCTGGTGCACATGTTGTGGAATAAGACTGGACATTGCTGGAACTACCCACTGCTGCCTCCACAGATAGATGGCTACTGCATCCATACTTTTGCCTTCACCATTATCATGCCCAATGTCATTCTGCGCTCAATTGAGTCTCGAATACCAATTTGGACAATTTACGACATCCAGAAAATGAAAAGAATTGGTATCAATATCCACTGTTTCACCGGAGGCCCTAGTGGTTAGAAGACAAGAAGGTTTCAGTTGTTACTCAGGAAGCAGGCAACCTCCAAGACTTCAAGGCAGTTACTTTGCTCCTAAGAGAATTGTAATGCGTGTTCAACTTTAATCCATTAAGTCCTTTTGACTCTTTTTATTGTATCAAATTAACCATGATATAGTTCTATTGAAGAAAGTGCAGATTGAAGAAGTGCAGGGGCTACAAAGAGGTAGGTTGGGAGATTGGGGCTACACCATTAGCTTTGGAGAGGTTCTTGCCAACTAAATACAGCATGGAAGGAGTTGTTCCTGAATCTGCTCTCAAGCTTTGTAGCTGCTGCTGGAAACATGGCAACTCTTTTATACTGCCTCAGTGTAATCTACTATATTACACTCTTGTACTTACATATGATTGTGCCTAATATATAGTTACTGAACAGTGAGCAAAAACATAATTTCACGGTTCATAGGCATGAGTGACAATAAAGTACCATGGAACCTTTTTGCCTGATGGGTGATGGAAGAAGAAAGAATGATAGGAGTGAAAATGGCCCAAGATTGGCTGCTTTTCTGAAGCAGCATGAAGTATAGATGGAGGCTAGGCTGGTTTGGGTTGCAGTCTTGGTTGCATCCATAACATTCTGCAATTTCTCATGGTTTTGGGCAGAGCAGTTGCCAAACCAAGTTATGATGCATCCTGATAGGATACTTTCTATAGTGCATCTGTATAAAATGGAAAGGGACATTGGAGATATGCAGAATTTCCTTTTGTGTTTTTTGAAAGTTTCAATAGATGGTTTTTAACAGAGTTCCAAAAGCAGCCATTTGTGTTTCCTCTGCCCAGACGAGGCATTGCCATATTCTACTGGGAAACAAATGGAAACATACATGCTATTGCCAAGGGGAAGGGGGGTGCTGTTATTAGTTTCTTCAGACATGAAGCATTTCCACCAGTGATCAGAATAGGTTTGTTTGAAATAATTGTTGCACAAGAATGTAACAAGTCCACTAGAGCAAAGCTGGAGACCAGCAAGAGTCCGAACCCACTTCAAGGTGGAGTTGGTTGGTTTAGTGGCAAACTGGTGCAACAAAAAATCTTTTCACTGTACTTCAGTACATCTAACAATACTAAACTAAACTAAAACTAAACGCCTCTCAACTTACTCCTCTAGTGTCTCTTCAACCTACAGCATATTTCCTGCCCCACATGAGCCTGGTTTCATGCTAAACTAAGCTTACAATTACTATGAATGCCAGCCCCAGGCCCTGTGGTAGCTAGAAGGGACTTTATAGCTGGCATGGAGAAATGAGTAAGTCCCTTTCGATTGCCGATTACAATATGTCTCAATTACCGGCAATTGTGATAATCACTAAAAGTCCACATTTACCTCATGGAATTCAACTCAGCTGCAATGGTTAAAGACAGAGAATTGAAACACCAATTAACACATTCATGGAGGGGGGAAGCATCAGATTAAATTAAATTGGGGTAGATCTTCAGAAAGCTTTTGACAAGCTCCAACATCAACAATTAAAACACAGAGTTGATTGATTGGAGCTGGTAATATTCTGGGTGAACCATCCATTTAAAACTGATGACACAAAGTAGCCATACAGAAAGATGACCATAAGAAGACATATAGGTGCTTCTTGGCCTTGAATGAAATCTTAGGCTGAAATTTAACTCAAATGTTGAATATGTTGGCGACACTCAGTCAGTCAGTATCTGTGGAAAAAGAAAGTTTATGCATCTGATATTTTTCTCCTCTCTTCCGATTGAGAAGTTAAAGTTTCAGGTCAAGGATTTTTCATGAGAAGGGTCCTTATGGTGAAACGTCTCTGGCAGTGTAACCTTATGATCGGTCTTTGTAGTGCTTCTTATAAATACATCTGTCAGTCCCTTTTATGATATTTCCATCACAGGACCGGCAGGTGTAGGTCAGCTTGCAAGGGAAGGTGAGATTCCTTAGATGCTTCAGGTTTAGTTTAATTTTGTTTACATCAGTTTAGAGCTACAGCGTTGAAACAGGCACTTTGGCCCATTGAGTCCGCACCCACCAATGATCACCTGTGCACTAGTTCTATCCTGCACACAATTTACAGAAACCAATTAACCTACAAACCAGCACATCTTTGGAATGTGGGAGGAAACTGGAGCGCCCAGAGAAATCCACACGGTCACAGGGAGAATGTATTTACAAGAGGATGCTTGTATATTTTTAATCTGCACTTTGTAACTATAAGGTTATAACGCTGTCACACTCTGGTATTTTGCTCATTGCATTACCTATTGTGCTCCTTTATGGCTTGGTTGCTATTACTGCTTCCCCCATTCCTATCAGGCGTTAGATACAAACGCTTGAAAACATGTACGACCAGAAACAGCTTCTTCCACTGTTATCAGATCGCTGAATGGTCCCCCCATAAGCGAGGGTGTAGTGCAAATTTTCAACTTACCTTGTTACGAACATTGGATATCAGTAACTGTAACGCTACAATGATAAAAAATTATCTTCTGTACTCTAGTCTATTGCGCTTCCTATTGTACTGTGTATGGCTTGATTGTTTTCATGTATTGTGTTATCTGAGCACATAAACAGAAGCTTTTCACTGTATCTCAGTACACGTGACAAGAATAAACCATTATTAATACCAAGAGCTTGTGAGGAATAGAGACACAAGAAGCTGCAGATGGTGGAATCTTGTGCAGAATACAAAATGTTGAAGGAATTCTTGTGAGAAATTCATGTTTATCTCTTCCCAGAAGACAGGGTGGTTAGGAAGAAAAGTCCAAGAGAGAAAGGCGAGGTCTGGGATAATCCTCATCCTGTACATAGCCTGCTGTTGCAGAGATGTGCACGCTCATAGGTTATAGAGTAGGGGTTTGAAAGTTGTAGATGATAATTGGTACTTTGGGGGGAAGGTGAAGTTTAAGTTGGAGGACCGACTACGCAAGCAAATGATTTTGCACAACAACTGACCTCCTCACCATCGAAGGAGCCTGCAGGAGTCGCCGCCATAAAAAGGGAGCCAGCATCATCAGAGACACACACCACCCTGGCCACACTCTCATTTTACTCCTGCCATCGGTAAGAAGGTACAGCAGCCTGAAAACTGTAATGTCCAAGTTCAGGAGCACCTTCTTCCTAACAACCATCATGGTATTAAACACTATAACCTCCAACTAAGCTCTGAACCACATACCTGGGGACATTGCATTGGTCTTTGCATTATTATTGTTTGTGTTTTGTTTTCTGAACTTTTTTGTTGTTTATTATAATGTTTACAGGGTACCATGTTTACATATCTATTTTATTGTTTCGTTTCAGGACATATGATGAGACAACACTTTTGACTTGAAGACTCTATGTTATAGAGTCATACAGAGCGGAAACAGGCCCTTCAGGCAAACTTGCCTATGCCGACCAACATGCCTCATTTACCTTCATTTGGCACATCTATTATAATATAAAACTCTGATCTTGGATGTATTTATGTGTGTGCGTGTGCGTGTTTTTTCATATGTGATTCACATCTCCTCGAAAACCCAACGCACTAATGGTGACATTTTTACACATTCCGTTAGAGATTTACCTCATGATCTCAAAAATCGCCTCATACGAAAATTTGATTTATTATTTCTTGAGTTTTTTACAATGTTTTTTCACCAACCTGAGATTTTTTTTGAAGTTAACGAGGTGAAGTTAATGAGCTGATGACGTCACAATGACTCTGCTCCTTGCGGCAAGCTGCGCAGTTTTCATCGCGCTGCATGCTGTGCACTGATTTCCAGGAGTGAAGTCACCACCCTCCCCCTCCCTCGCCCTCCCTGCCACCGGTTCTTCAAAAGAAGCAGAAAGAACGAGCAAGTGGGCTGCAGATCCCGAGGTCTTCTGAGGTCACTCAAGGTCAGGAACGCTCACGAGCACTCACGAGCTTCCCGGCTTGCATTTGAAGACATTTCTCCTGGCGGCCTGCTGCGCTATGTTCCACGCTCAGCGAGTGAAGTCACCCCCCTCTCCCACTGCTAACCGCTCCTCCCTGGTGCTACCCACTTCCCCCATGCTCCCCTCATCTCCCCCACTCCCTCCCGCTCCCCCCCGCTGCTATCCTCTCCTCCTCCTCTCTCTCACCTCTGCCCCCCTTCCTCTCCCCCCCTCCTGTCCCCCATCCTATCCCCCCTCACCCCCTCCCCTACTACTTTCCCCCGTCTCCCCCCTCATCTTCCCCTACCTCTCCCACTTAGTCTAGTATCCCTCTAAACCTATCATATCCATGTACCTATCTAAATAGGCTATGATAGAACCTGCCTCAACTACCTACTCTGGCAGTTCGTTCTATACACCCACCACCCTTTGTGTAAAAAAGTTACCCCTCAGGTTCTTATTAAATCTTTACCCCTTCACCTTAAACCAATGTTCTCTGGTTCTTGATTGCCCTACTCTGGATAAAAGACTGTGCATTTACCCTATCAGTTCCTCTCTTGATCGTATACAAGGTCGGCACTGTGGTGCAGCGGTAGAGTTGCTGCCTTACATGTAGGTTCTCCCATGACATTCGTGGGTTTTCCCCGAGATCTTCAGTTTCCTCCCACCTCCAAAGACGAACAGGTTTCTAGGTTAATTGGCTTGATCGAAGTGTAAACTGTCCCGACTGTGTGTGGGATAGTGTTAATGTGCGGGGATCGCTGGTCAGTGTGGACTCGGTTGGCCGAAGAGCCTGTTTCCACATTGGATCTCTAAATTAAACTGAACCTCTCTGAGATCACCCCTCGTCTGCCCGTGCTCCAAGGAATAAAGCCCTATCTGATCAACCTCTATCTCTAGCTCAGGCTCTATCCTGAAAGTCAAAATCCTGGACAAACACCCTGTTAGGTTGGCCGCACACCATGGATTTGAAAAATGCTCGAACTGCCTTTTTAGACATGTCGTGGCACTGTGATAGACCTCCCCGTGCAAGCAACGGTGCATTTTAAATAGCTGCAAAGGCAAAAACTAGTGCAAAGTGCTTCCAGTTTGACTGAAATTATTCCACAACAGTCCTGGCACAAAAGTAATAGCCGATTGTGTGGAACTGATGTGTGGAAAAGTACCAGATGCACTAACGTGAATAGTCCACATAAGTGCCCAGTCCAATTTTGTATCTGATGCTCTTCCATTTGGAAATAATTTCCAATTGGATCTACTTGAAGTAAAATCAAAACTGGATACCGTACAGCATGCAGAGCAGACTCAATGTGATCAGGTTTCCAGGCTACCGTACGATTAGAGCACATTGCTGTACTGTGGGCTATTGTAGTCCATAGCAAATCCTACAGACAGATGTTGGTGAATGATAGAATCTGGGGAACGAAAGGTTGGGAGAATGAATTGGGTTAGTTGAAACGGGTGCTTGATGTACAGCACAGAGTTGCTGGGCTGAAGGGCCTGTTTCTTTCCAACCAAAGTAGATTGAACCACTTCAGTCTGATGCCTCCACCCAGCACACACTAATCAGAGACCAGACATCTCTCTGCTGGTGGCTGGGGGTGGAACAGGCGAGAGGGAATCAGATAGGAAACTAGATACTTTGAATCGTGAGCTGTCTTAATGAAAACCACATTTCCAAAGTCTTCATTAGGGTCTAATATTTATCTCCTGGAATGCTTCACCGCAAGCTTTTACTGTAAATGTGCTTCCTCTATAAAAACAGATTAAGCAGCTCATTAAAGCTAATCCCTTTGAAATGTTCTTTATATACTTTTAGTTCTATGCATAATAGTGCCATCCTGCAACGTTTCTCGTTTAAGTACTGCAAAACCCTCAGGATTGATGCTTTCCTTACAACAGGAAGCTTCTCCTCAGCGTTGGTTGCGTATGTATCACAGCGAGGGGTCGGTCTGCTAAAGGCAAGCCCGGGTTAGAGTGCCCACCATTTTGTACAATGCTTGTTTCCTCAGTGGTCTTTACAAGAGCGCCATCGAGAGGTAAATCCAAGGGTCATAGTTAGAAGAACCTCTTCAATAGTTGTCATTGAGAGACTCTGGGAACATTTTACACAAGGGCATTGAACAGTACAGCGCACAGGAGCAGGCCCTATGTCCCACAATATTCACGCTGACACCGATGCCAATTTAAACTGCACATCTGCCTGCTTGTGGTCCATTTAACTATTCCCTGCCTGTTCGTGTGCTCTTAAATGATGCTATTGTGTCTATGTACTTCCACCATCAATCCTGGCAGTGCATTCCTGGCAACTACCAGTCCTTGTGTTAAAAAACATGCCTTGTAAATATACTGTTTAAAGTTTTCCCCTCTCACCTTAAAACTCGGCCTTTAAACCCCTGTCTCACGGTGCGAGTTGGCCCACGAGTGACCCCGAGTTTTCACTCGTGGTGATCACGTACAGCCAACGTAGCGGGAACGTGGGACCTCGCGCGATCAACTTGTCCACTCGTGGCGCTAACGGCAGGTACCCGCGAAACTTGTGAACTCGTGAAAAAAGTCAAACATGTTTGACTTTTTCCACGAGTCAAATTTACTGTTCAAGTTTAAAATTGAAACATTTAGACTCGTTGTAAGAACGTAGGGCCCGTGCGTTTAACGTAGTGATTCGTGAGTCTACCGTGGGAACTCTTTAAAATATTTCAGTGCCATTCACACTCGAGTCTTAATCACAAAATTTAATTCACCCTAGACTAAATATTCTTTGTTTTTTGATCATTTTCGTCTTATTTTCCCATGTGTACAATTTTATATATAATGTATATCCTAAAAATATGTTTTAAAAAAACTAGGAGTGAAAAAAAAGTTTAATTACCACAGGAGTTGGAAAATCATTCTATTAGAATGATTAAAAAAAAACATTCCAACGTCTAAACACTGGGCTTCAGCCCTATCCTACCCTTTCAGGGGGTGATTACTGCAGTTATTTATTGGAAAATTAGCTATAAAACCATGGAGATGAATCAATGAACATTGGATTTTCCTGACGCGTAGATCTGGTTTTGGGGTCCCGCCAAGAGGAGGTGATGTGGACACGGTTTCAGTTACAGTTCTAGAGGAACATTGCTTCCGATCTAAGTCTCTTATGCACTCCTCAGAAGAACTGGGTGTGCTCTTCACCATTATGGCTCCCAGCCTACAGGTTTCTGATCTGAACAACTAACTTCTTCCCAATTTCTCCTCCACCCACTCCCCCACCCCCCCCTATTTCCCTCTCCTCCTCGGCACTCTTGTTCACCCCCTCCCTCCCTCCCTCCCTCCATCCCTCTCGCAGGGCTTGGTTCAAAGGGGGCAACGAGCCAAGCGGGGTCTGAACCCTTTCTGAAAACGAGCGCAAAGAGTAAAAAGTATTGTCAAGCGCTCCAAACTTCGTTTAAAATAAGTAAATCCGACCTTGGCTAATAATTTAAAAATAAATCCTTATACAAAACCAACACCCTACAAACTCTCTGTCTCTCACGCTGCCTGTTGCCTTGTGGGGGGTGTGTGTCGGAGAGAGGGGGTGTGGGTGTGGAGGGGACCCGATGTGAATGTTACCACTATAGGATGGCGAGCTTGGGCTCTGAGCTGCAGTGATAGAGAGCAGAGAGAGAGAGAGAGAGAGAGAGAGGGAGAGAGAGTGGGTGTGCGCGTCAGCAGCAAAGTTATATACAACGGGGGTACACAAAAGGCTGGAGAAACTCAGCGGGTGCAGCAGCATCTAAGGAGCGAAGGAGTGAAGGAGACAGGTGACGTTTCGGGTTGAGACCCTTATATACAACGGGCTTGTACGCGCTGGCAAGATGGGTTTCCTTTGTTCTCATCCGGGGCTTCAGAGAGATCGGAGAGAATTAAGTCTCCCTTGCACACCACTCCGAACCCAAGGGCCTTGTCACCCCAGACAGATTAATGACGCCCCCCCCAACCTCCCTCACACCTGGGCACCAAAGCAGCTCAGGAGGCGAACCCTGAGCTCCGTCTCCCAACAATCTGATGCGCATTTTCCCTCTGTAGGTCATATTAATAGATGTAGCCGCGCTGATTTCTATCTTTAACTCAAAGCCACAGGATGGAGGTGTTTTCTTTAACATTGTTGCTTTATTAAAACATACCTTCATTCACGGTTGGCTCAAGTGTAACGGGAGAGGAACTTGGTAACTCGGGAGAGCACCTTGGAACATCGCATAAAGAACATGCCCGTGGGAACTCGGTTAAACACTTGACCATAAACTTTGAATCTCGTGCATAACCACGAGTCCGTTTTTTTTCTTTCACTTGGGGTCACTCTTGGGTGGACTCGCACTGTGAGACAGGGCCTTTAGTCTTTGACATATTCACCCAGGGGCAAAGGTTCTGACACTGTGCCCTATCTATACCTTTTACACAGGGTATCCTTGCTGGAAAAGCAGCGTGTAATTAAAAAATGCGTAAAGTAAACTTATACGCGAGCATGCTGTCAGCAGTAAATTCAAAAATTCCAGTGCGTATATCAAGTTTTTGCTGTTAAAGGAACAAATGTGCTATTTCAAAAAAGCATAAATCCAACACGTGTAACACGCGAGGTGTCTGTACTTCAATCAGGTCTCCCGCAGTTTTTCCGACAATCCTGCAAAAACAAACCAAGTTCATCCAACCTCTTCGTATAATTAATATCCTGAAATCCAGGCAATATCCTGGTAAACCTCTTCTGCACCCTTTCCAAAGCCCCCACATCCTTCCTGTAATGGGGTGACCAGAAATGTATGCAATACTCCAAATTTTTTTAGTTTAGTTTAAAGATGCAACGCAGAAACAGGCCCTTCAATCCACTGAGTCCATGCCAACCAGCTCACTTATACTAGGAACAATTTACATTTACACCAAGCCAATCAACCTACAAACCTGTACGTCATTGGAATGTGGGAGGAAACCGAAAATCTTGGAGAAAACCCAGCAGTCACAGGGAGAATGCAAAAACTCCGTGCAGACAGCACCCGTAGTCAGGATCGAACCCGAGTCTCCGATGCTGTGAACGCTGTAAGACAGCAACTCTACCACTGCGCCACCATGTCGTCCATAATGCTGCCTGACCAATGTTGTATTAAGTTGCAACATGACTTCCTGACATTTACACCCGATTCCCTGTCCAATGAAGGCAGACATACCATGGGGGGGGGTGGAATAATGGAGCATTCCTGAACATAAGATCATCTCTAATATGTAATCAGTGAAGAACATTAGAAGATAGTTTGGAAATTGAAAATTACATAAAAATGACATTTCCACTGATTGATATGCTATCCTATTATAACATGCACAACTTGGTAACATCTCATTTGCTTTTTACAGCTGACACTAATAGCTTATCTCATCAGCTAATGCTGCAATAATCTTTAAAATCATGTGGATGAAGGATGTTGATGGGAACACTGCCATGAACATGTCAGACATTGGTGCTTCTCCATGTGGAGAACCTGAAAATGTGCCTGATAATGGTTGCATTGAAGCGGAGTCACAAGGAACTGCAGATGCTAGAATCCTGAGCAAAACACAAAGTGCTGTGGGATCTCAGTGGGTCCGGCAGCATCTGTGGAGGGAATAGAAAGATGACGTTTTGGATCGGCACCTTCACTGAGATTGATCTTGATGTGATAGATTTTGAGCCAGTGTACAGCTTGCTGGCTGAAGGGTGTGTTTACCTGCTGTGCGATGCACATTGAGAATCTAAGACGTAGAAACATGGAACTATAGATGCTGGTTTACATGAAAGGACACAAATTGCTAGAGTGACTCAGAGGGCCAGGGCAACATCTCTGGAGAACATGGATAGGTGATGTTCTGTGTCACATCTCTTCTTCAGACAGATTAAGGTCACAAGGTCACAAGTGATAGGAATAGAATTAGGCCATTCGGCCCATCAAGTCTACTCCGCCATTCTATCATGGCAGATCTATCTCTCTCTCCTAACCCCATTCTCCTGCCTTCTTCCCATAACCTCTGACACCTGTACTAATTAAGAATCTATCTATCTCTGCCTTGAAAATATTCATTGACTTGACCTCCAAAGCCTTCTGTGGCAAAGAATTCCACAGATTCACCACCCTCTGACTAAAGAAATTTCTCCTCATCTCATTCCGAAAAGAACGTTTTATTCTGGGGCTATGACCTGGTCTCTCCCACGAGTGGTTGCAGGGGGGAGGGGGGTGGCAGAAACCTGTCAGGCTTTGTCCTACCTCTCCTCTTTCTCAGCTTTCTACCCCGCTCCCTCCCACAACCGTCTGAGGAAGGGTCCCTACATAAAAAAAGTCACCTATCCACATTCTCCAGGGATGCAGCCTGACACGCTGAATTACTCCAGCACTTTTGTGCATTAACCAGCATTTGCAGTTCTATGTTTTCTACAAGGCGATGGAACCGCAGCCTCAATCTGTGCAACGCTGCAATACAGTCAAATCCCACAACACAGTCATGGAGAACATGCAAACTCCAAGCAGGCAGCATTGAACATCCGGTCTCAGGAACTGTGTGGCAGCAACTCCTCTACCTGTGCCACCCCACACAATTTTCCTCACCCTTTTCCTGCTTTGTTGTCACATCCTCAGCTTCCACCAGCATGTGGAGCTCCTACACCAAAGACGTGGCTGCAGAGATGGTGAATCCTCAACAAATATGTGTTAAATGTCAACTATCTAATAAATTAATGGACATAAGTAGAACAGGACAGCATAGGAACAGGCCCTTCAGCCCGCAATGTCTGTGCCGAACCCGATGATAACATAAACTAATCTCATCTGCCTGCACATGATCCATATCCCTCAATTTCCTGCATTTCCAAGTGCCTATCTAAAAGCCTCTATTTTATCTGCCTCCACCACCATCCCTGGCAGCGGATTCCAGACATCACCACCCGCTGTGTGAAAAACTTGCCCCGGCACATCTCCATTAAACTTTTCCCCTTTCATCTTAAACCTATGCCCTGTAGTGTTTGACATTTTCACCCTAGGAAAAAGCTAACAGTCCTGATTTATGCCTCTCATAACATTATGTGGTTCTATCATGTATCCCCTCAACCTCTGGTGCACAAGAGAAAACAATCAAGAGTCAAGAGTGTTTTATCGTCATATGTCCCAGTTTGAACAATGAAATTCTTACTTGCTGCAGAAGATGTAAACATAAATGAGAGAAAAAAAATGTTCAGTGCGTATATGTACACATGCCCACATACTCAAAAAACAATTATAGTGCAATAATAAGTCTGTTGTAGTTCAAGTCAAGTCAAATCAAGTCAAGTTTATTCGTTACATACACATACGTGATGTGCAGTGAAATGAAAAGTGGCAGTGCCTGCGGACTTTGTGCAAAAAACAACCAAACAAACAACCAACAAACTACAAACAGAATCACATTTTCTTTTTCATATTAAATATTGTGGGCGGTATTGTGGTACAGTAAGTTAGTAGAGTTAGTCCCTGGTGAGATAGGAGTTTACAGTCCGAATGGCCTCTGGGAAGAAACTCCTTTTCATCCTCTCCGTTCTCACAGCATGGCAACTGAGGCGTTTGCCTGACCGTAAGAGCTGGAACAGTCCGTTGCATGGGTGGAAGGGGGCTCCCATTATCTTATTGGCTCTGGAGTTGCACCTCCTGATGTATAGTTCCTGCAGAGCGACGAGAGAAGTTCCCATAGTGCATTCGGTCGAACGTACTACTCTCTGCAGAGCATTCTTGTCCTGGGCAGAGCAATTCCCAAACCAGATTGTAATGTTTCCAGACAAGATACTTTCCACAGCTGCAGAGTAGAAGCACTGGAGGATCCTCGGAGACACTCTGAATTTCCTCAATTGCCTGAGGTGGTAATGGCGCTGCCTTGCCTTACTCACGAGTGCTGCAGCATGTGATGTCCATGTCATATCCTCAGAGATGTGGACTCCCAGGTATTTAAAACAGCTCACCCTATCCACAGTATCCCCATTTATCCTCAATGGTGTGTTGGTCCTTGGATGATGTGCCCTCCTAAAGTCCACGATCAGCTCCTTCGTTTTTTTGATGTTCAAGAGGAGGCTGTTGTCCTGACACCAGTCTAGTCAAAGTCAAACAAACTATAGTGTCATTTAGAAATACATCGATATATGCAATTCCAACCGAAATTCCGTTGCATTTGACTCCCTGTGCAACACGATAGTTAACAGAAGGATAGACATGGATAAAATGGATAAAAAGGATAAAAGGATAAATAGACAATGGTGGCAGCCCATTACATGACATTCGGGAGTCTGATGGCTCGTGGGAAAAAGCTGTTGCAGAACCTTGATGTTCTGCTCCTTATGCTACGATATCTTTTGCCCGAGGGCAGCAGAGTGAACAGTCCGTGATGGAGATGTGTGGGGTCTTTTATAATACTGTGTGGGGTCTTTTATAATACCAGAGTGCCAGA
Source organism: Raja brachyura (assembly GCA_963514005.1). Next base: position 94,194,808 of record OY740785.1, on the reverse strand, counting down.
TCAGCTACCTCCTCTCGGTAGGCCTTCTCATCGTTGTCTGAGATCAGGCCCACCACACGGTGTCATCAGCAAACTTGATTATCCAGTTGGAGCTGAACCTCGCCACACAGTCATGTGTGTACGGGGAGTACAATAGGGGGCTGAGGATGCAACCCTGGGGGGATCCTGTGCTCAGGGTGAGGGACATCGATGTATTCCCTCCCATCTTGACTACCTGGGGCCTGGCGGTGAGAAAGTCCAGGACCCAGGCACACATGGGGGTGTTGAGCCCTAATTCCAGCAGCTTCTCGGCCAGTCTGGTGGGGACTATCATGTTGAAGGCTGAACTGAAGTCTATGAACAGCATCCTCACGTAGCCCCCCTTCTGGCTGTCAAGATGGGAGAGAGTGGTGTGCAAAACCTGGGAGACAGCATCGTCCGTGGATCTGTTCGAACGGTATGCAAATTGTAACGGGTCCATGTTGCGAGGGAGGAAGGCGCAGATGTGTTTCTTTACCAGCCTCTCAAAGCATTTCATGACTACCGAGATGAGGGCCACTGGACGGTAATCATTCAGACAGGCTGGGGAGGCATTCTTTGGTACAGGTACAATGGTGGATTTTTGGAAGTAGGCAGGGACTACGGACTTGTCCAGGGAGAGGTTGAATATTGTAGTGAGCACCGGAGGTAGCTGCGTAGCACAGGACTTAAGTACTCGCCCCGAGATGCCATCGGGGCCTGCAGCTTTCCTCGTGTTCACCAGTGTAAGAGCCTTCCTCACATCGTACTCGGACAACGAGAATGTGCGCTCATTCCTCCCATCAGCTTCGTTAGCCAGCCCGCTGGTGGTATTGTCGATAGTCGGCAGACCTGGGGTGGTGTTGCCCATCTTGAACCGAGCGTAAAAAGAGTTCAGGTCATCAGCTAGGGAGGTGCCGGCACTTGTGGATGAGGGTGGGGTGCTCCGGTAGTTGGTTATAGTCCATAGCCCCAGCCACAGGCGTCTGGTGTCCTGCTGCTCCATCTGTGACTCCATCTTGTCCCTGTACCTCCTTTTTGCATCCTTCACCGCCCTTCGCAGTTGGTAGGAGTCTACCTTGTAGACGTCCATGTTTCCTGATGCCAGGCCAGAGTTGTAGGCAGCGGTGCGAGCATTCAAGGCAACACGAACGGACCTGTTTATCCAGGGCTTTTGATTAGGAAAGATGCTAACCCTTACTGTGGGGACGATGTTGTCGGTTATTGTTGTGATGAAGTCCATGACTGCTTCCGCGAACTCACTGACGTCGCTGGAACTTGCTTGGAACATATTCCAGTCGACATCGCTCAGTGCATCTTGCAACATGGCCTCTGACTGGTCAGACCACCGCTTTACGTCCCCGTCTCTACCGCTTCCCGAACTATCCTCTGTTTATACTCCGGCAGCAGGAAAATGGCAGCGTGGTCAGGTTTTCCTAGGGGAGGGAGTGAAACGGCCTTGTAGCCCTTCCAGGGTTTCCAGGGTTGCACCAGTTGTTATTGGTTATGAAGCAGACACCTCCACCCTTGGATTTCCCAGATGCTTCTGTTCTGTCAGCACGATGGACAGTGAAGGACTCGGTTGGACAGATTACCTGATCTGGAATCAGTGAGGTCAGCCATGTTTCAGTCAGGCAGAGGATGTTGCAGTCCCTTATGTCCCGCTGGAATCTGATCCTCGAACTGAGATCATCCAGCTTGTTTTCCAGGGACTGGACGTTCGCCAGAAGAGCGCTGGGCAGAGGAGGACGAAAGGCTTGGGCTCTCAGCCTATTCCGAATCCCCCCTCCCCCTTACCTCGATGTTTTCTCCGGGTTTTCCTTGTAGCCAAGCTCTCATTGTTGTTACAGCAGCTTCTGTTGATCTCTGCTGGCCATGCTGGATCAGTAAGTACAGCATTTAAAACGTCTCGGGGGTACACAAAAGGCTGGAGAAACTCAGCGGGTGCGTTTGCCCTGGAGTTTATTCAGAGCTTATTTGTTGTTGTGTTTAATAGCCTGATGGCTGAAGGGAAGAAGCTGTTCCTGAACCTGGACGTTACAGTTTTCAGGCTCCTGTACCTTCTTCCTGAAGGCAGTGGTGAAATGAATGTGTGGCCAGGGTGGTGTGAGTCTCTGATGTTAGCTACCTTTAAAAGGCAGCGACTCCGATAAATCCCTTCAATGGCAGGGAGGTCAGAGCCGGTGATGGACTGGGCAGTGGTCACAACTTTTTGCACTCCTGGAAGTTCAAGTTGCCGAATCAGGCCGTGATGCAACTGAGTCTGTCCACCCACTCCTTGTAGCTAATAGCCCTAATCTAGGCAGCAACCATTTGAATGGTTTAACGGCTTAATGCTGCTGCTTTTAATGTCACATGTGCAAAATGCAAATGCAGAGTGAAGTTATTTTCTTACAAAAGGTCCAGTAGAGTATTGCCATACCCAAGCACATCCCCAATGAGCAAGTGTACAGAAATAGTGTACTGATCCCGCAATCAAGAGGCGACATGTTTTGCCGCCATTTTCATAGACCAGTCCGCGCTCTAGTTGTTATGAATGTTGCCTGTTCCAGGCAAGTCCCAGGCTGCTGCGGGCCTCCAGCCATTGCCTTCTGTGGACGTGCGGATCGAACAACGAACCGACGTCCCTCTCCTCGCCCGTCCATCTTTGCTCCCTGGGGGCGCGTCCTGCAGCCGACCTCGTGGGCACAGTAGGCAAGCCCTTGGTTTCATCTCCTCTCTGACCGGCCTTGCCCCCCCCCCCCCCCCCCCCCCCCTCCCCCATCATCGCTTCGCATCCGTCATCATCACCGGCTCCATCCTCCCGGTCTCTGTGCTTCGGGGGGACGACCAATAGACAATAGACAATAGGTGCAGGAGTAGGCCATTCGGCCCTTTGAGCCAACACCGCCATTCAATGTGATCATGGCTGATCATCCCCAATCAGTACCCCATTCCTGCCTTCTCCCCATATCCCCTGACTCCGCTATTTTTAAGAGCCCTATCTTGCTCTCTCTTGAAAACATCCAGAGAACCTGCCTCCTCCGCCCTCTGAGGCAGAGAATTTCACAGACTCACAACACTCTGTGAGAAAAAGTGTTTCCTCGTCTCCATTCTAAATGACTTACTCCTTATTCTTAAACTGTAGCCCCTGGTTCTGGACTCCCCAACATCGGGAACATGTTTCCTGCCTCTAGCGTGTCCAAACCCTTAACAATCTTATATGTTTCAATGACATGCTCGTTCATCCTTCTAAACTCCAGAGTGTACAAGCCCATCTGCTGCATTCGCTCAGCATATGACACTCCCGCCATCCCGGGAATTAACATTGTAAACCTACGCTGCACTCCCTCAAACCTACGCTGCACTCCCAGGGGCCAGATCGGCGGGTTCCCCCTTCCAGACCGCGCGATCCACCGAGTCCCTTATAACAATAATAATTTTTTTAATTCCACATTTTCTAATGATTGATTTCTGAGTTTATTTTATAACATTTGACATTAAAATCCCAGTCATGAGTTTTACCCAGTTTTGGACAGCACACTTCAATGGTGCATTTCTTTGCGATGAGAACGTGGTTAAGGGAGATGGTGGTGAAGTATGCCATCTAGTGCCCCATCGTCGAACTGCAGCGAGAATGGAGGAGGAAGTCCCTGCCTTCTCACAGTCACAATGGTACATTTCAATAGCGAAATATTTAGCGGCTTCAGCCCACCTATGCTTCACTCAGTCCACAGAGAGAACAACAGGCCGGGTGTGCTCTCCAAGGTCCTTCTGTTCTGCAATCATTTGTTGAATATTTCTGCCTTTTGCTCACCGAAATGAATGCAAAATGAAACATAGAAACATAGAAATTAGGTGCAGGAGTAGGCCATTCGGCCCTTCGAGCCTGCACCACCATTCAATATGATCATGGCTGATCATCCAACTCAGTATCCCGAACCTGCCTTCTCTCCATACCCTCTGATCCCCTTAGCCACAAGGGCCACATCTAACTCCCTCTTAAATATAGCCAATGAACTGGCCTCAACTACCCTCTGTGGCAGAGAGTTCCAGAGACCCACCACTCTGTGTGAAAAACGTCCTTCTCATCTCGGTCCTAAAGGATTTTCCCCTTATCCTTAAGCTGTGACCCCTTGTCCTGGACCTCCCCAATATCGGGAACAATCTTCCTGCATCTAGCCTGTCCAACCCCTTAAGAATTTTGTAAGTTTCTATAAGATCCCCTCTCAATCTCCTAAATTCTAGAGAGTATAAACTGAGTCTATGCAATCTTTGTTCATAAGACAGTCCTGACATCCCAGGAATCAGTCTGGTGAACCTTCTCTGCACTCCCTCTATGGCAATAATGTCCTTCCTCAGATTTGGAGACCAGAACTGTACGCAATACTCCAGGCGTGGTCTCACCAAGACCCTATACAACTGAAGTAGAACCTCCCTGCTCCTATACTCAAATCCTTTTGCTATGAAAGCTAACACACCATTTGCTTTCTTCACTGCCTGCTGCACCTGCATGCCTACTTTCAATAACTGGTGTACCATGACACCCAGGTCGCGCTGCATCTCCCTTTTCCTAATCGGCCACCATTTAGATAATAGTCTGCTTTCCTATTTTTGCCACCAAAGTGGATAACCTCACATTTATCCACATTATACTGCATCTGCCAAACATTTGCCCACTCACCCAACCTATCCAAGTCACCTTGCAGTCTCCTAGCATCCTCCTCACAGCTAACACTGCCCCCCAGCTTAGGGTCATCCGCAAACTTGGAGATATTGCCTTCAATTCCCTCATCCAGATCATTAATGTATATTGTAAATAGCTGGGGTCCCAGCACTGAGCCTTACAGTACCCCACTAGTCACTGCCTGCCATTGTGAAAAGGACCCGTTTACTCCTACTCTTTGCTTCCTGTTTGCCAGCCAGTTCTCTATCCACATCAATACTGAACCCCCAATGCCGTATGCTTTAAGTTTATATACTAATCTCTTATGTGGGACCTTGTCAAAAGCCTTCTGGAAGTCCAGATACACCACATCCACTGGTTCTCCCCTATCCACGCTACTAGTTACATCCTCGAAAAATTCCATAAGATTCGTCAGACATGATTTACCTTTTGTAAATCCATGCTGACTTTGTCCAATGATTTCACCACTTTCCAAATGTGCTCCCATCTTTAATAACTGACTCTGGCAGTTTCCCCACTACCGATGTTAGACTAACTGGTCTGTAATTCCCTGTTTTCTCTCCCCCCTTCTTAAAAGAGGGGTTACATTTGCTACCCGCCAATCCTCAGGAACTACTCCAGAATCTAAAGAGTTTTGAAAGATTATCACTAATGCATCCACTATTTCCAGAGCTACTTCCTTAAGTACTCTGGGATGCAGCCTATCTGGCCCTGGGGATTTATCGGCCTTTAATCCATTCAATTTACCCAACACCACTTCCCGACTAACCTGGATTTCACTCAAGTCCTCCTTTGACCCGCGGTCCCCTGCTATTTCCGGCAGATTATTTATGTCTTCCTTAGTGAAGACTGAACCAAAGTAGTTATTCAATTGGTCCACCATATCCTTGTTCCCCATGATCAACTCACCTGTTTCTGACTGCAAGGGACCTACATTTGTTTTAACTAATCTCTTTCTCTTCACATATCTATAAAAACTTTTGCAGTCAGTTTTTATGTTCCCTGCCAGTTTTCTTTCATAATCTATTTTTCCTTTCCTAATCAAGCCCTTTGTCCTCCTCTGCTGGTCTCTGAATTTCTCCCAGTCCTCTGGTATGCTGCTTTTTCTGGCTACTTTGTACGCATCATCCTTTGCTTTGATACTATCCCTGATTTCCCTTGTTATCCACGGATGCACTACCTTCCCTGATTTATTCTTTTGACAAACTGGGATGAACAATTTTTGTTGTTCATCCATGCAGTCTTTAAATATCTTCCATTGCGTATCCACTGTCAACCCTTTTAGAATTGATTGCCAGTCATTCTTGGCCAATTCACGTCTCATACCCTCAAACTTACCTTCCTTTAAGTTCAGACCCATTGTTTCTGAATTGACAATGCCACTCTCCATCCTAATGAAGAATTCGACTATATTATGGTCACTCTTGCCCAAGGGGGCACGCACAACAAGACTGCTAACTAACCCTTCCTCATTACTCAATACCCAGTCTAAAATAGCCTGCTCTCTCGTTGGTTCCTCATGTTGATTTAGATAACTATCCCGCATACTTTCCAAAAAATCCTCTTCCTCAGCGCCCCTGCCAATTTGATTCACCTAATCTATATGTAGATTGAAGTCACCCATTATAACTGTTTTGCCTTTGTCGCACGCATTTCTAATTTCCTGTTTGATACCATCCCCAACTTCACTACTACTGTTAGGTGGCCTATACACAACTTCCACTAGCGTTTTCTGCCCCTTAGTGTTTCGCAGCTCTACCCATACCGATTCCACATGCTCCAAGCTAATGTCCTTCCTTTCCATTGCGTTAATCTCCTCTCTAACCAGCAACGCTACCCCAGCCCCTTTTCCTTTATCTCTATCCCTCCTGAATATTGAATATCCCTGGATGTTCAGCTCTCAGCCTTGGTCACCCTGGAGCCATGTCTCCGTGATCCCAACTATATCATAGTCATTAATAGCTATCTGCACGTTCAACTCATCCACCTTATTATGAATACTCCTTGCATTGAGACACAAAGCCTTCAGGCTTGTTTTTACAATGCTCTTACCCCTTATACAATTTTGTTGAGAAGTGGCCCTTTTTGATTTTTGCCCTGGTTTTGTCTGCCTGCCACTTTTACTTTTCACCTTGCTCCCTATTGCTTCTACCCTCGTTTTACACCCACCTGCCTCTCTGCTCTTGTACCCATCCCCCTGCCACATTAGTTTAAATCCTCCCTGATGAAAGAAAGAACGAGAACAATATGAACCAATTTTACAGCCCATTAGCGTCACGGAAGCAATTTTTCAACTTTAGTGTGAGGGTAACGTTGGGGCATTGAGCAGCCTCTGTCTCACTTGTACAACGCCTGCATTTAACAGGTGATGTTGTGTATATGGACCCTGACATAGTGCTGTTCAGTGGCTTGGTTTGGCATCACCAGATCCCATCCAGAACATGGAGGTGGGGTGCAAGAGTAGAGAACCCAAGGGGGCTACATGTCCTCAGGGAGAACACAAAATAGGCCATTAAGGAGGGATAAAGCGGGACAGGTAGATAAGGTGGTTTTAGGGGATATTGGACTCTTAAGAGCCTTAACTCTTAAAAGGCATGGAACCAGGGACAAGAGCACTGAGGAGGTATGCAGTGAGTTGCAATATGAACTGCACTGCCTAATGCAAGTCCAATGAAAAGTTTCATGTTCTGGGTGTGTATATCCTGTCTGAAAAAGTGGAGTTAGCTGGCATGTGGTGAAAGTGAAGGGGAGGGTAACAGGTTGTCCAGGTAATTCGGTGTCAGCAGCTCCCATGTATTGTATGCATTCGCTGATTCTTGCCATTCCATGTTTTAATATCAGAGGAGGAATTTTATTCTCTGTCATCATGGACTTTAATAACGTGATGCACAAGTCCAAAGTATTGTCACCTATCACCACAAATGGCCTCGGCTTTGCTCTTGCAATGCAGCGAGACATCCTCGAGCGGGTCTTTAATGTCACGATCATCAGTGTCTAATGACAGTGTCACAGTCACCAGTCTCTAATGGCAGTGAAAGCACTGGACTTCAACGTGGTCACGTTCGCAAGCACCACTTGCTCCGCGGTTTTGGAAACATTGTAGTGGCAGATCTGCGTGGTCAGCGATTTGCGGCTCTCCGTGCTCGCCCTCCCCCTGCTGAGTGGCTCCTCGCTCCGACCGTCCCTCCGCTCAAAGCAGGAAAACGCCATTTTAAACTCTTCCCGGAATTTGCCTTCAAGAAAAAGAGCAGAACTCTCAATCAATTATAGTTTTGTTTGGTTTAGTTTATTATTGTCATGTCTACTGAGCAAGGTACAGTCAAAAGCTTTTGTTTGTAAGTCAATCCAGTCAAAGAAAAGACCGTACATGAATACAATCCACAGTGCACAGACAAAGGATAAAGGGTACAACATTTAGTGCAACTGTGCAAGATATAACATTATGGTTTCCCTTCACACTTCTTATCCAGTCCAACCGGGCACGAGTTTTTCAGACAGAATCACTCATGTAAGTGTTGATGAATTTGTGGATACAAAGAACTGCAGATGCTGGTTTACAAAAAAACTCAACACAAAGTGCTGGAGTAACTCCATGGGCCAGGCAGCGTCTCTTCAGAAAGGTCATGGCCCAAGACGTCACCTATTCATGGAGGGGGCCCGACCCGGAATGTTACTTCCATAATTGTCCCAAACACAAATATTACCTTCAGAAGAGTCCTAACCTGAAATGTCACTTACCCATGGAAGGGATCCAAAATGTTACCTGTACATGCTCTGCAGAGTTGCTGCCTGACTCACTGAGTTAGTCCAACACTTTGTATGTTTAGTTGGTGATTTGTATAGTTGCACCCCCTGCTGGATCCATGAAGATGCAAAGTTGGAACGTAGTCAGTAGGATGTTGGCAAAGATTATCCCAAAAAGTCTGGACTTCCCACGTTGGCACATTGTTTAGATCAATCTCAAACTTGTTGCCATTTAACCCCCAGCAATGCGGGCAGACTGCATGGAACATTAACAGTTCCTCACAAAAACCTTTGCCACTGACCCATCCAATGTTTAAGAGGCCCATTTAGGAATACAGGGAAGGAACAACGAGATTTAATTTAGTTTTGTTTGGTTTATTATTGTCACGTGTACTAAGATACAGTGAAAAGCATCCTGCGTAGTCTTTTCTTTGACTGGATGGCACATAAATAAAGCTTTTCACTGTACCTCAGTACACGTGACAATAATAAACTAAAAATAGACAAAACTAAAGCTAAAACTAAACTAAAACTAAAGCTTTTGTTTGCATGCTTTCTGGTCAAGAAAAAGACTATTCATGAATACAATCGGGCCGTCCACATTGTACAGATAAAGGATAAAGGGTACAACAATTATAGCGGCGCAGCGAGAGAACTGTTGCCCTCCAGTGTCAGAGACCCAGATTTAATCCTGACCTCTGGTGCTGTCTGCATGGAATTTATACGTTCTCCCTATTATCGCGTGGCTTTTCTCCGGGTGCTCCAGTTTCCCCCAACACTCCAAAGATTTACAGGTTAATTGTAGATTAATTGGCTTCAGTAAAAAAATGTAAATTGTCCCTAGTGTGGAGGATAGTGCTGGTGTGTGGGGTGATCACTGGATGGGCCTGTTTCCACGCTATATCGACACTAAATTTAAACAACAGATTTAGTGCAAAGATATAACATTGAAGTCCAGTAAAGTCTGATTAAAGAAAGTTCAAAGGTCTCCAGTGAGGTCTGGTCTGCACTCTCCTTTTGAAAATGTCCTATTACTTGTTTCAAGGCCATCAAATCAATTTATTTTTCAACATTACTTGTCACCTTGCTAAAATCTGACCCTGCTGATGGAGTGTAATGGGAATCAATCCTGACTGCACATTAATATTCTCAGTGCTGTTCTCATCAGCAGTCAGTCTCATCTCTGGGATACAACACTAGGTGTTATTGAACTGGAACAGTCTTCTTGGTCAAAGAGCCTGCTGGCCATGAGCAACATTGTTCAAATCCTGCGCTTATCTAGTTTGCCTTGTTCAACAGCCTCCCTAAAGATAAGCAAGTTCAACAATTCTCTTCAACCTCTAAATACTTTTAGCAAATGACAGCAGGCAAAAACATACTGACAGGACCGGTGGGGGTCGGTGAGATGGATTAGTGGTCGGGGGGGGGGGGGTTGTTGGTAGGTTGGGTGGACGGACGGACGGACGGGGTGGGGGGGGGGGGCAGGGTGCCGGTGCAGCAGGGTCAGTGACTCTGGGTGGGCGGAGAGATCAGATTGTGCCCAACTCTTCTGTAGCTGACGGGGACGTTGCCAGGTTTTCGTCCCCATGTGTCCGCTGTCCGGAGCCACGGCCCCGCTCCACCCGGCCCCGTGTGTGGGCGCTGCCGACCCACAGCCGGTGACAATGCAGCCACACAGGGCGGAGGGCGTCAGTGGCCGGACAGCGCTGATCTGGGGGGAGAGTGGGGGCTGTCCCGAGGGATGTGTTCCTTCGGCCGCTTACACCTCGGTGCTCTGGCTCAGAGCGAAGATACTAGAGCATTTGGTTCAGAGCGCTCAGTCACCCTCCACAATTACTTATTGCGCAAAAAATGACCATTTCGGCAGTTTTTAACAGGTAAGAAAGTACGCGTTTCATGTGTGTACAGTGTATGCCTGAAGCCGCCATGTCCACCAAAAGGATTGAGCTGCTCCATGCGTCACGCCCTTAGACCCGATGACCTCACGCGCAACCCCCCCCTATCAGGAGTTAAGTTTTCTGTTAAAGAGGTAACATCTGAACACTTTGTGTTCACCTAACCGAAACAGCAACAAGCTCATGTTTATGTGCAAAGGAACTCATTATAATGAGAAAGACACAAAATGCTGGAGAAATTCAACGTGTCAGGCAATTTTTTTAAGAACATGGATAGGTTTTGGGTCGGGACTCTTCTTCAGTCCCAGACCCAGACCCAGGGCAGCACAGTGGGTTGGTGTTGCAGCCTTACAGCGCCAGAGAGTGTTGGATAGTGCTGATTGTACAGGGTGATTACTGGTTGGCATAGACTTGGTCGGGTGGAAGTCCTGTTTCCACGCTGTATCTCCAAAGTCTAAAAGGGTCCCAGCCCAAAATGTCACCTAACGTTCTCCAGAGATTCTGTCTGACCCGCTGAGTTACTCCAGCATTGTGTGTCTTTCTTTGGCAAACCACCATCTGCGGTTCCATATTATTTCATTACAATGAAGCATCTTTTATCGTTCCTGTACTTCCTTCAAACCTGAAAATGCACCTGGAACCACGGCGACTGCCAAATAGTTCATCAACTGCTTCAAATTTGGAAACATGACACGTTACCGATGAACGTAGTTATGTCTTAAGCACTTGTTCAAACAATGGTGCAAACAATTTAAACTTAATTACAAATCTATGTTTGAAAGTGAATTCAGTTATAGAGGTAACACAAGCCAAAGAATTATGATAAGGAACTTACCACTCAAAAAATTATAAATGATAGGATTAGCTGCACTGTTGGCATAGACCAGCCAATGTGAGAAGGTGAACAATGCGTAGAGTGTTGCCCTGTCATTAATATTGTCGAAAGTCCCAAACACTCTGTGGAATGTGGAAACAAAAGGCAGAATCAGTTGCTGAGTTCACATTACAGGAACAGACCACAAATTTAATTTGAAAGGCAAAGAGAATTCTAGAAACTCTGGCGGTACATTGTACAAAGCTGCTGCCTCACAGCATCAGGGACCCAAGTTCGATCCTGACCTCGTGTGCTGTCTGATTGGATTTTCACTTTCTAACTGTGCCCACGTGGGTTTCCTCCCACATCTGAAAGACATGCGAATTTGTAGGTTACCAGTCTCTGCAAAATTGCTGCTAGTATGTTGGGAGTGAATATGAAAGTGGGATTGAACGAGCGCGAATGGATGAAGGATGCTCAGCATGGACTTGGTGGGCCGAAAGGCCCGTTTCCATGCTGTATCTCCAAACTAAACAAAACCTCTAGCCTTTGTCCAACCATCTGCTAATCACCCCCCCCCCCCCCCACCACACACACCTGTATCCACCTATCACTTGTCAGAATTTGAACCGTTCTCACCTCTCTTTACCAACTTTCTTCCCTTCTTACGACAATCAGTCTGATGAAGGGTCCCGACCTGAAAGATCGCCTATCCATGTTCTCCAGGGATGATGCCTGAGCCGCTGAGTTACTCTAGCAGTTTGTGTAATTTTTGGTAAACCAGCAGCAGTGGTTCCTTGTGTTTGCCTCTTTCTTGCTGCAATATGCAGTGATAATTATCTGCTTTATCATGGAATGTTTTTGGCAGATCACTCATGACTGGAGTGGGATCCAGAAATGTCACCTACATTCTAGTCAAGTCGTTGTCACCTGGCCATGTTAGTCCTGAGGTCTGAATGCTTTTGATCAGGGTTGGATGCAAGAATTTGTAAATCTACCTTGACTGACACAAAAAAAATGCACCATCTACAAAGCGATGATGAAATGTGAGATGAGATATGCATCTCACACTCATGAATAAATATTTTTAACAGTCATCAAATGCTTTATTGGTTGTAATCTTTTGAAGGAGAAAAATAATATGGAATCCGTGACGAAATGAATGTTAAGTTTCCCATTAAAGCTTCCTTACAAACTATTGTGCGATTTCCTGTTTTACATCTGCTTAATGCAAAGTTACATTTATTTAAGATAAGACCAGTCATTAAAAATTGATGTCACATTTCATGCTGTTTATAAACTCTGCTAAACAATGGAGATAATTAAAGAGCGATTAGTACCAAGGCTTTCTTTCGCTTGCATACTAATCTAATTATAATTGAATTATTTCAAACTTACAAAGCCAATAAAAGCAAGATTGGTGGCACAAAAGATGACAGATGCTGGAATCAGCGGGAAGTGCTGGAAGAACTCAACGAGTCAGGCAGCATCTGCAGAGGGAATGGACACTTGAAGTTTCAGATCGTGACCCTTCATCCACTTCAACTAAAGTGTCTCGACCACGATGGTGCAATGTAGAATTGCTGCCTTACAGCGCCAGAGACCCGAGTTTGATCCTGACTACGGGTGCTTGTCTGTGCGGAATTTGTACGTCTCCCCTTGACCTACGTGGGTTTTCTCCGGGATCTCCGGTTCCCTCCCACACTTCTAAGATGTGCAGGTTTGTAGGTTAATTGTCTTGGTAAAATTGAATATTGTGCCTAGTTTGTGTAGGATAGTGTTAGTGTGCGGGGACTGCTGGTCGGTTACAGACTCGGTGGGCCGAAGGACCTGTTTCCACACAGTATTTCTAAATGAAACTAAACTAAATTAAAATGTCAACTGCCCATTTCTCCATAGATGCTGCCTGACCCTCTGAGTTCCTCCAACAGCTCTCCTTTTTTTGTTAAATACACTAGACTATTAGACTTAATTGTGTAGCTAACATCCATCTGATAATGTCTACAGTTTTAGTACTTTCAATCATTCACAATGTTCATTCCTAATTTACACTTTGATCAGTGTTGCATTATTTTTATCTAACAAATACTGGTGAGATGTCCCAGGCCTCAAATTCCTGAAATCCTTTCATATGAACACCTACTCAACAGAATTCACTGTTCTTCTTGAGGTTGTGATGAAGATCCACTTGATAATTCCCTCATGAAGTCTATTAATGACAGCAAAATACCAGCAGCAGTCAATTTCAGCCGAAATCAGCTGTCAAAGCTGCCGATTAATGTCTCCTTATAATCTCCTTTATTTTCAATTGACGCTTGCGAGTATTAGCAACTTCACTTTCATTAAATGAGCTTTTGGTCACATTGCCAAGGTGCTTTTTGAAACTATACCAAATGCATTACTCTGAAGAAGGGTCCTGATCTGAAACATCGCCAACCCACATCCTCCAGAGATGCTGCCTGACCCGCCAGGACTTTGTGTTTTTTTTGTAAACTATCATCGTCAGTTCCTTGTGTCTCCGAACACATTACTCTTAGTTAGTTAAATGTGCTCATCTTCAAAAAGAATAAATAAGTTTAAAAAAATACCATAGGCTTTGCAATGATACCTGGTTTGTGTAGATGTATCATATTCATTATACATCTGCACTGTGTCAGGCACTGTCTGGATGTACACTGAGTGAGAATGGATAAAGTTCCAACAATCCGCTTTCTGATTGTTCAGAAATCCTAATGGCTCAGTAGCTGAGCGACCACGTTTAGTTTCCTGCTCTTCCTTTTAATCTCACTGGGACCCCTACACTTCATATATCTCACCAGGCCCATGTTTTCCATGCTTCCTCGATGGCCCCGGTTTCCACGCTCCTGGCAAACACATCGGGACCTCACATCCTGCGATCCTTGTAACTCACCACAGCGTGGTTTCCCATTACTCCATTTAAACTCATCGGGGACCCAGTTTTCCAAACTCAACCCATTTCACTGGAAAATGTATTATCCCACTCGTTAACATCTTTTAAAAAATAATAATTAAAAGTGTGCTTGGATTACTTAGTATTTAATAGTCTGTAAAATCAAGCCTTCTTGCACCACCAAAGGTAGCAGTGCTGCCTCACAGCGGCAGAGACCCAGGTTCGATCCTGACCTCAGGTCCTGTGTGGCTTGCACGTTCTCCTTGTGACTGTGCGGGTTTTCCCCAGGTGCTTTGGTTTGTGGGACAATTTGCACCTGTAAATTGCCCCTAGTGTGTAAGGAGTGGATGAGAAAGTGGGATAACACATAGAACCTTGGTGGGCTGCAGGACCTGTTTCCACACTGCATCTCTAAGCTACACTGCAACAGTGCTCAAATTGGCATGGTATTTGAGTTCTCCTGAAAATGAATCCACTCACCTTTTCAGGATGTTTAGGACGCTGATTGGAAGGTAGCAAAGTGCAAAGAAAATCAAAACCACCACGAGCATGCGCGCTGTTTTTCTCCTCGCTTGGATCTGTTTGATTTCTGCCGCTACACCGCGGGTTCTGGACCTGCTTTGGTCTCTCCGACCTCGTTGCGAGGGGCACTGCAGGGCAAGGGGCTTCCAGTTCCTCTGTATGACCGAGAAAGTGCCGGGAATCTGCAATTTCAGTGAGAGATCTCCATGAGTATTGGCCTTTTCACGAACCCAACAACAAGTTTCCTGTCAGTGGCGTTACCGTGAGCTCACCTGTTGGCACCAAAGCTTCCGAAATATTTGAAAGTAGGCCAAAATCATGAGACATAAAGGGCCCACGTACGTCACAATGAAAAAGCAGATATGATACACCTTGGCGTAAATATCATCTGGAACGGAACAGCAAAGCATTACCAAAACCACGCCTTAAAATGGAACACAACTGTAATCAGTGATTCTATTCAGAAAATAAGAGATTACAATAGTACTGATCCGTTTCATGGTTTTAACCTAACATTTTACTTCCTCTGAGTGAATAAAACACCCAAGTGATAACTTTAAGAATACTTTATTCAATGACTACATGAAACATAATATCGATGACTAATCTTAGTACCGTGTGAAAAATTTTAACAGAACATAGCTCTGTTTGGACAATTTGGGACTTTTCATGAACTGATGACTAAGCACAAGGACTTAGTTTCCAAAGGTGTTTTAATTTTGGTAAAATTAAAATTCCACTAGATGAAATAATTACAGCTGCAGCAGTACAATACAACACATGTTACAGGCCCTTTGTCCCATGAAGTCTGTGCTGAACATGATATCACTTTAAACTAAACCCTTCTACCCGCAAAACATCTATGTCCCTACCATCACCCATGGATTCCAAGCATCTTAATCTTCTGGATCAGTCTATCAGAAGGTGAAGAAGATTATACTAATTCCTTGTTCCTAATTCCCTAATTTGCCAGCCTCATTCTGCCCTTTGCCAGCCTCATAAAACGAACATCACCAATGCAAGTAGTTCTGGTAGTTCCCAAACATCTCATGTTATAGAAAATGATGTTATAAAGACAATGTGTTAAGGGCCTGTCCCACTTGGGTGTAATTTGCGCGTCATTTACGCAACATAATTTATGCATCACGACGCAAGCATGGTGCGCATAACACGCGCTTGGTGCGTGATGACGTGGGCAATGACGTGCAGTCGCATGCAGCGCCCCATGATTTTGGGATATGTAAAATCTTCGCACGCCATCTGCGTGACGCGCAAATGATGCCCAAGTGGGACAGGCCCTTTAATGGGCAGAGAAATTAGGTCTAGAGAGTTTCAGGATTGCCACAACAAAGTTAATTTTCTCGCAGGATTTTCAAAAACATAAGACTTTTCAATGACAATATGTGTATGTATGTTTCTGCAAGCAAAAAAATGCTAATGGCTGTATGGTACAGTGTTTAGAAGTGCGAATAGAAACGATCGCTTGTCAATGTCAATCACCTCCCATGGTTAAATGAGCAGCTGTGTTCTTAAGAGACAATGGTGTCTGATTACTGATTACATGGAACCCATTTCCCCCCTATATTGTTTAAATTTAAGGCAGATTTTTTCCTGCTTGTCAATTTCTAAAGTAACTTTGAATTGAAGAGGGACAAAAAAAGCTGGAGTAACTCAGCAGGACAGACAGCATCTCTGGAGAGAAGGAATGGGTGACGTTTCAGGTGGAGACACTTCTTCAGACTTCAACTTTGAATTGATTCTCTAGTCCCTGATTAAAATTGTGCATAATGCAAATAGTGTTCCCTAAATCATTACTCACGTCCTAACTAGTTTCTGCTATGGAAACACATGTCATAGCAGAACTACCTGCGCTAAAAAACGTTTCTCCCTAAACTTTCTAATCTTTCTTATTCAGGCAGACCCAATGTACACTTTAATCATGTTGATTCCTATTTTTCAATGTTTTTTGCACTTACGGAATTAATTGTTTGTGCTTTCTGCTTTATTAATGTCTTTCTTACATTTATTTAACCATTTATCTGTAGCTCAAGTTCTGTATAATTAAGTTGAAATAAGGCATGGCAGAATTAGTCTCACTGTAATGCACAACTGACGAATGGAGTGATTTGGTTAATCATTGGTGTTGAAGAATCTAAAGGATCCTTCTGAGGAAAGATTGACCAAGCCAATTAACCTAACCTATACGTCTTTGGAGTGTGGGACGAAACTCGGAGATCTCGGAGTAAACCCATGCAGGTCACGGGGAGAACGTACAAACTTCGTACAGACAGCACCCGTAGTCGAGATCGAACCCGGATCTCTGGAGTTGCATTCGCTGTAAGGCAGCAACTCTACTGCTGTGCCACCTTGCAGCCCCATGTGAATGGGGTGAAGGGATATAAAGTGGATCCAGGTCTTGACAGGATATTCCCTAGGACATTGAGGGGAGTTAGTATAGAAATAGCAGGGGCTATGACAGAAATATTTCAAATGTCAGTAGAAACGGGAATAATGCCGGAGGATTGGCATACTGCGCATGTTGTTCCATTGTTTAAAAAGCATTCAAAGAATAAACCTAGCAATTATAGACCTGTTGGTTTGACGTCAGTGATGGGCAAATTAATGGAAAGGATACATAGAGATAATATATTTAAGCATCTGGATAAACAGGGTCTGATCAAGAACAGTCAACATGGATTCGTGCCTGGAAGGTCATGTTTGACAAACCTTCTTGAATTTTTTGAAGAGGTTACTAGGGAAATTGATGAGGGTAAAGCAGCGAATGTTGTCTATGTGGATTTCAGTAAGGCCTTTGACAAGGTTCCCCATGGAAGGTTGGTTAAGAAGGTTCAATCTTTGGGTGTAAATGGCGGAGTAGCAAGATGGATTCAACAGTGGCTGAATGGGAGATGCCAGAGAGTAATGGTGGATATTTGTCTGGTTGGAAGCTGGTGACCAGTGGGGTGCCTCAGGGATCTGTGTTTGGTCCACTGTTGTTTGTCATGTACCTCAATGATCTAGATGATGGGTTGTAAAATTGGATAAGTAACTATGCAGATGATACCAAGATAGGTGGTGTTGTGGGTAATGAAGTAGATTTTCAAAGTCTACAGAGAGATTGGGCCATTTGGAAGAGTGGGCTGAAAGATGGAAGATGGAGTTAATGCTGATAAGTGTGAGGTGCTACATCTTGGCAGGCCAAATCAAAACAGGACGTACATGGTAAATGGTAGGGAATTGAGAAATGCTGTGGAACAGAGGGATCTAGGAATAACTGTGCATAGTTCCCTGAAGGTGGAATCACATGTAGATAGGGTGGTAAAGAAAGCTTTTGGTGTGCTGGCCTTTATAAATCAGAGCATTGAATATAGGAGTAGGGAAGTAATGTTAAAATTGTACAAGGCATTGGTATGGAGTACCAATTCTGGAGTACGGTGTACAATTCTGGTCACCTAATTACAGGAAGGATGTCAACAAAATAGAGAGAGTACAGAGGAGATTTACTAGAATGTTGCCTGGGTTCCAGCAACTAAGTTACAGAGAAAGGTTGAACAAGTTAGGTCTTTATTCTTTGGAGCGCAGAAGGTTAAGGGGGGGGAGGACTTGATTGAGGTCTTTAAAATGACGAAAGGGACAGACAGAGTTGACGTGGATAAGCTTTTCCCATTGAGGGTAGGGAAGATTCAAACAAGAGGGCATGACATGAGAATTAAGTGACAAAAGTTTAGGGGTAACATGAGGGGGAACTTCTTTACTCAGAGAGTGGTGGCTGTGTGGAATGAGGTTCCAGCAGAAGTGGTGGAGGCAGGATCGATTTTAACATTTAAAAGTAAAGTGGATAGGTATATGGACGGGAAGGGAATGGAGGGGTATGATCTAAGTGCAGGTATATGGGACTAGCGGAAAATAAATGGTCGGCATGGACTGGAAGGGCCGAGAGGGCCTGTTTCCATGCTGTAATTGTTATATGGTTATTATATGGTTATTTTAAGGTATGAGCATCATTTTTGCAACTGATCTATTTCCACACAATTTAATTACAAGACTGGAAATATTGCTGACAACTAGAGTGAATAGTGATGCATACAAATAATGTTTAAGTTACTTATATAGGTGGTTATACTTACTAATTAATCTTTTCCTGCTATGAGTACATCTAATAAAGTTTTATGGAGATACAAGGAACTGCATATGCTGGAATCTTGCGTCGATAACAAAGTGCTGGAGAGTCTCGGTAACCCATCCATGTCGACACAGGGATCTGCAGATGCCGGTTTACAGCAAAAGACAAAGTCCTGCAGTAACTCAGTGGGTCACACAGCATCTCTGGAGAACATGGATAGGTGACATTTCAGGTCGGGACCCTTCTTCAGACTCATCCATGTCTGCTAGAGATGTTGCCTGTCTTCCTGAGTAACTCCAGTACTTTATGTTCTAAGTATCAGATCCTTCAGACTAGGGAAAAATAAATGGTCGGTACGGACTGGAAGGGCCGAGAAGGCCCGTTTCCGTACTGTAATTGTTATATGGTTAGATTCAGATTCAGATTCAATTTTAATTGTCATTGTCAGTGTACAGTACAGAGACAACGAAATGCATTTAGCATCTCCCTGGAAGAGCGACACAGCAAATGATTTGAATAAATAACAATAAGTGTCCGGGGGGGGGGGGGGGGGGGGTGATTGGCAGTCACCGAGGTACGTTGTTGAGTAGCGTGACAGCCGCCGGAAAGAAGCTGTTCCTGGACCTGCTGGTTCGGCAACGGAGAGATCTGTAGCGCCTCCCGGATGGTAGGAGGGTAAACAGTCCATGGTTGGGGTGAGAGAGGTCCTTGGCGATGCTGAGCGCCCTCCGCAGACAACGCTTGCTTTGGACAGACTCAATGGAGGGAAGCGAGGAACCGGTGATGCGTTGGGCAATTTTCACCACCCTCTGCAATGCCTTCCGGTTGGAGACAGAGCAGTTGCCATACCAAACTGTGATGCAGTTGGTAAGGATGCTCTCGATGGTGCAGCGGTAGAAGTTCACCAGGATCTGAGGAGACAGATGGACCTTCTTCAGTCTCCTCAGGAAGAGGAGATGCTGGTGAGCCTTCTTGATCAGAGTTGAGGTATTGTGGGTCCAAGAGAGGTCGTCGGAGAGGTTGACTCCCAGGAACCTGAAGCTAGAAACACGTTCCACCTCCGTACCGTTAATGTGGATGGGGGTGTGCGTGCCGCCCCTGGACTTCCTGAAGTCTACAATGAGCTCCTTGGTCTTCTTGGAGTTAAGGGCCAGGTTGTTGTCAGTTATATGGTTATTATATAGATTAAGGAAAGATTAGTACAAAGATGGACTTTGTGGGCTGAAGGGCTTTTTCTCTGATGAAAAGTAAAATGATTATCATGCATTTTTATGCTATTAATCATAAATATGAGCATTATTTCAGTAGAAATAGTATTTTACCTTTCCAATGCTCATCGCAGATGGTGAATAGAAGTGTTTTGTTGGCTAGTTCTGGCACCATGACGCTGCACTCCATGACGATTGCCTGGGGAATCATTAAGACACAGGACACGATCCATATCATGACTATGTTGCTCCGTGCTCGCTTGGCCGTGCTCTTGAACATCAGTGGGTGACATATCGCATACCAGCGGTCCAGAGCGATGCAGCTGAGTGTCAGTACAGACACAGAAACCGCAACAGTCTGCAGCACACAAAGCAAGGGTCATTACATCTCATCTCTTTAAAGTTTCTCCAGCATTTTTGTCTACCTTCTTTAAAGTTGTCATCTGTTAATGGCTTGAACAGGGCAAACATTTCAGGCAGAGCTTTCCCTAAACTTTTCAAGTTGGGCCGAAGGGCCTGTTTCCATGCCGTATGAAGCTATTATATTTTAGATGGTTGTGGGCCAAACAGGGGCTGGTGGGACCATAGTAGATGGGGCTTCGTGGTCGGCATAGGCAAGTTAGGCCATAGGGCCTGTTTCCCGACTATTATAGTGGATTATGGGGCAAATGTAGGCAGGTAGGACTAGTGTAGATGGAGTATTTGATCGCCGTGGGCAAGTTCGACCGAAGGGTCTGTTTCGTGCTGTAAGTCTATGACTCATCGGTTTTCCATGTACTGCCCTATGTAAAACAGAGGCCTGGTTTAATTATCCAGGTGCAAGGGTTCATATTCTTTCTCAGCAGTTGGGGACAAAGACGATGCTGATTTACAAAATAAAGACACAAAGTTCTGGAGTAATTCAGCGGGTCACGCAGCATCTCTGTGGAACATGGATGAGCAACATTCAGGAATCGAGTCCGAAGAAGGGTCTCAACCTGAAACATGTTCTCCAGAGATGTTGCCTGACCTGCTGAGTCGCTCCAGCACTATGTGTCGGCATCAGTAGAGGAGTTTAACATCAGTTAGCAAAACAATGCAGACATTTAAACCCTCGTCTCAGTCACTGTAATGGTGCAATAACTGAACTTGATTAAAACTCCATCTGGTTTAGTTTTAGTATAGTTTAATATAGAGATACAGGGCGGAAACAGGCCATTCGGCCCACTGAGTCCGCACCGACCAGCGATCCCTACACAATAATACTATCTACATGCACCAAGGCAATTTACATTTATACCAAGCCAATTAACCTACAAATAAGTACGTCTTTGGTGTGTGGGAGGAAACCAAAGGTCTCAGAGACAACCCACGCAGGTCATGGGGAGAACATACAAACTATGTATAGACAAGCACCAGTAGTCATGATCGAACCTGGGATCTGGGGCTTTGGCACTGTAAGGCAGTAACTCTACCGCTGTGTCACAGTGCAGCCCAGTTGTTCACTGACATCTAGGAGAGATACAACTTGGAAATAGCCCCTTCGGCAAAACGAGTCCATGCCACCCATCGAACAAATCTGATGTTCTTGTTGGAGGCTCCTTATCATAGAAAAAGACCCAGAGGCAGAAGCGATGGAAGAAGAGCTCTACATCTTGACGGGTCCGCTCTAAGGAAGGGCCCCGACACAAAACGTCACCTACCCATGTTCTCCAGGAATGCTGCCTGAGCCACTGAGTTACTCCAGCACTTTGTGTCTAAGTCTGATGTTCTTCCTTGGCCTGGGTCTACAATCCCACAGCAATCATTTTGACTCCTAATGTTCAGCTGACATTAGCTTTATTTAGAGATACAGAGTGGAAACAGGCTCTTTGGCCCAACAAGTCTGTGCCCACCAATGATCACCCATACACCAGCTCTGTCCTACACACTAGGGACAATTTACAGAAGCCAATCTTTGCCATCTTTGGAACGTGGGAGGAAACTGGAGCACACAGAGAAAACCCACGTGGTCACAGGGAGAACGTGCAAACTCATATAGACAGCACCCGAGGTCAGGTTTGAACTGTAAGGCAGCACCTCTACGGCTGCGCCAGTGTGCTGCCCATTTACAGCACCCATTCATCTGCCCCCCCCACCACCTTCTCAAACTCACACAGAGATGGGTAATTTATACTGACTTTGCCAGTGATAGCAACAGAATGAAGTGTCCATGGCAAGGGGCTGATCTACATTAATAAATTGGTTTTCATACTGAAATAATCTAATGCTTCATCAGAGCAGATCAACTAAATAAATTCATGAAGTGAGATAAGCAGCAAGAAAAGCTATCCACATTCCCCATAGAAAAACTATTGGCACTGAGATGAAATCAGACAAATGTCTTGAAGTTCACAAGCAATTATTTTAAAATTGGATTTGAATTTCAGAGGCTAGAAGAAACCCAGTGGGAGCAAAGCACACTAGTACATCGTCGATATCTGTTCAAGCCTCTGCTGCGGCATCTCTCTGTGTATTAAGCCAAGTGATTTCCGCCACCAGAGGTCTGTCTTTTTCTTTACATTATTCCTCCTTCATGTGCCCATCAACTGTTGGAGCTGTGTGTCCCCCCCCCCCTCCCCCCCCCCCCCACCCACAAATCTATGCACATCCAAAATCCTTTCCACTCGTCACTTTAATTTCATGTTTCATTTATTTTCTGTTTTTATGACTGTTGGAAAACCAATTTCTTTCCTGGGATAAATAAAGTTCTATCGTAACGTATCATATGTTTGCTGCCACTTTAGCTTTCCAATATTCACAATCTAACTGTCAGTTCCAGTAGCTTGCACAGATTAAATTCTATAAGCTAGTTTAATGAACACTTGTAGAATCAAGGAAGTGCAGATGCTGGTTTACACAAAATGACACAAAGTGCTGGAGTAACTCAGCGGGACAGGCAGCATCTCTGGAGGACAAGGGTAGGTGATGTTTCAGAAGGATCCCGGCACGAAATGTTACATATCCTTATTCTCCAGAGGTGCTGCCTGACCTACTGAGTTACTCCAGCAGTTTCTGTCGTAATAAAAACTTGCATGGACATTGATTGTCACTTGAGTTTTATAATTGATTAATAATTACCTGTAGGTAAGGAATGACTTTGCAGAGAGCATGGCCGAAGAACCAGGTCTCAGTTATGTCCACCACAAGGCTGGCAGGCAGGCAGATAATAGTAACAAGAATATCTGCAAATGACAGATTCACGATGAAATAGTTTGTGACTGTCCTCATGTGGTGGTTCTTCCATACTGCAACACAAACTGGGAGAGAGAAAGAATTAGCCAGAGCAAAGGTAGCACCTCGGCTTCCTAGCAGCCGTGCTTTCCTGCAGCTAGTCTCTGAGGTCGAGCAGCATCTGCGGAGAGAGGAACCTGGTTGATCGTTTAGGTCAATGACTTCTTGTGAGAAATCAAATGGTGGTGGGCGAGGCACGTGGGAGAAGAAAGCGTGGGATGGGGGGGGGGGGGGGGGGGGTGTTGAGCTGCAAGTTAGTGGTGGAGTGTGCTGAGAGAGGGAGGAGAAGCAAGGACATAAAGTGCTGAAGTAACCAATGGGTCAGGCAGCCTCTCTGGAGCGAGACCAAGCACAGACCCGGTGACCATTTCACCAAACACATGCGACAAGGCCTACTGGATCTCCCACTTGTAAGCCACTCCCCTTCCTATTCCCATTCTGACCTTTCTGTCGCTGGCCTCCGACATTGCCAGAGTGAGGCCACATGCAAACTGGAGGTATGGCACTTCATAGTCTGCTTGGGTAGTTTACAACCCAATGTATAAACAATGAATTATCCAATTTTAGATGACCACGAAACCACCAGCCCCCCCCTCCCCACCTGAGCATGCACCTATTTCTCCCCTCCTCTTACCCCTCTTCCCATATTCCTTTCCCTCGTTCCACAATATGTGACTCTTCAACCCTTCTGTCTCACACTTTCATGTTTTAATCTCTGGCCCTTATTCCTGCAATCTGCTTTTCAACCCCCCCCCCCCCACCCCCTCGCCTGTGTGTAAATTTTACCAGCCAGGCTTTGTCCTGCCTCCCCTCTCTTCCAGCTTCCCCCACCCTCCCATAATCGATATGAAGAAGGGTCCCACCCCGAAATGTCACCTATCCCAGGTCTCCATGCAGGTGGAGGCTCCCAACATCGTTTCCAGGGTAAACATTTATTAGTGGGGCGGCACAATAGCACAGTTGGTAGATCTGCAAAAAACAGGCAGCCAGATTGTTATTGAAATGGTGTCAAGTTGGGAAAAGGGGAAGTACAACGGGGTCTCTGGGGGTCCTTGTTTATCAGTCAATGAAAGTAAGCATGCAGGTACAGGAGGCAGTGAAGAAAGTGAATGGCATGTTAGCCTTCATAACAAGAGGAGTTGAGTATAGGAGCAAAGAGGTCCTGCAGTTGTACAAGGCCCTAGTGAGACCACACCTTGAGTATTGTGTGCTGTTTTGGTGTCCAAATCTGAGGAAGGACATTCTTGTTATTGAGGGAGTGCAGCGTAGGTTCACAAGGTTAATTCCCGGGATGGCAGGACTGTCATATGCTGAGAGAATGGAGCTTGTATACTCTGGAATTTAGAAGGATGAGAGGGGATCTCATTGAAACAGATAAGATTATTAGGGTTTGAACACGCTAGATGTTGGGGGAGTCCAGAACCAGGGGCCACAGTTTAAGAATAAGGGGTAAGCCATTTAGGACAGAGGTGAGGAAACACTTTTTCACACAGAGAGTATTGAGTCTGTGGAATTCTCTGCCTCAGAGGGCGGTGGAGGCAGGTTCTTTGGATACTTTCAAGAGAGGTAGATAGGGCTCTTAAAGATAGTGGAGTCAGGGGATATGGGGAGAAGGCAGGAACGGGGTACTGATTGTGGATGATGAACCATGATCACATTGAATGGCGGTGCTGGCTCAAAGGGCCGAATGACCTACTCCTGCACCTATTTTCTATTGTCCATCTGCTGCCACACAGCACCAGAGACCTGGGTTTGATCCCGACCTCCAGTGCTGTCTGTGTGGAATTTGCACATTCTCCGCGTGACTGCGTGGGTTTTGTCCGGATGCTCCGGTTTCCCCCCACATCCCAAAGACGTGTGGGTTTTTAAGTTAATTGGCCTCTGTAAAGTGCCCTGGATGCATAGGGAGTGGATGAGAAAGTGTGATAACATAGAACTAATTGATGGTCGGTGTGGACCCGGTGGGCCGAAGAGTCTGATTCCATGCTGTAATCTCTCCACTAAACTGGGCAGTGTTAGGCAAGTTGGTAAAGGACCATAGTTTTCAGATGTTGAGCATAGAGCTATGTTTCAAGGAATTAGTCAACAATGACTTGGAACTCAACCTCTGTACATGCACATACGCGCCGCTGCCTGTGTACTGTTCTACAGCTCAAAGTAGGTATGTTACAAAACTTACCTTGAGCAGCGCTGCAGTTCTGCTGCTCCCCGTGTGTGTGACTTTGGCGTCTTTCAGAGGGGGGCGGGCTTAAAGTGCCGTTTTTCTACAGGCAGGGAAAATCGATCCATGTCGGGCGATTTTGTTGCGGAAGAAAAATCGCTCCGACATTTCATGAATGAAGGTATTTTTAAATTACTCTAAATTATTTATTAACTAGAGTAATTTAAAAATCACCTTCAAAAGCCGTGAGCGCCGACAACCGGAAGGATTTTGCGTAGGGGAGAAAAAAGGTAAATAGTTTATTTTTATATTAAAAGTTGGTTTTTCGGGAGGCTTTAATAATATTTACATGTTGCGAAATGGGGTCCAAAAAAATGTATGAACAAACAGTATTTTTCCTCCCGACTTCACTGCTAACCGCAACGTTCCAATCCACCGCATTCCACTAAAACTCACTCGCTAGTTGATTTAAATGGCCATTAATTTACAGGAATCAAACACTAAATTCCTTCCATTTGGCCCAGAAATTCATGAAAATTAGATTTAAAAATTATGTTATATTGTGGATTGTGTGAATGTTATTTGGACACTTGGACAATTTAAAAAAAGTTTATCTTTTCTTAAGAAATGGATAAATGTTTAGATCTACTCATTGAATTTTGTAATTAGCTACAATTAGATAACTAACTAATTATATGCTTTAATTTCAGGTCATCCAAGTAAGATTGTTTCATATTTGTTTCAGAATGCTTCAATCTATAATAACTGAAAATTTCATTGAGTTCTCTTAATTTTTAAGAAAGTTATGGGTTTTTAACTGTTCCAGATCACAGCTTTTGAGTTAAGTCAATTGAAAGGCAATGGGGAACAAGATGCTAATTTCCGAGTATGAAAATGGCCATAACTTTCTTAATACTAAAGATATGAAAGTTAATTAGGTGTCAAATTAAACTTCTTTTTATGCTTTATCTGATGGGATAAATTGCAGACTTGATTTTTAAAAATTTCCAAATTTTTTAACATTGCTACTCAAAGATTGGATGTGGGGTGATCTTGGTTCAGGCGCAGTTCATCATTAGTCCTTTGGATTAGCTCCAGCAGAGCAGGGAGTCTACTGGAGGGAGGTGCAGCATTACAGCGAGAGAGACTGATGAAAGAGCTGGGTGGTGATGCAGCCTTGCAATAAGGTCTGTTGGAGACCAGCAACCTAAAAGTTACCTCTGTTGAGGACAGATCGTTCTGTATTGGGAAGGGTCCCGACTGAAAAAGGGTTCGGACTAGAAACTTCACCCATCCTTTTTCTCCAGAGATACTGCCTGACTCGCTGAGTTACTCCAGCACTTTGTGACGATCTGCTGGGGACCTGTTTGTTGAAGATCACAGCTTGCCTGCCATCATGCCATCTGAAACAATGATGAATCGGAATAGATAAAGAGAGCTTGGTGGTTTTGAACAATAATGGGACAGAATACAGTAAGGAGGTAGAGACTTAGTGGTATGGTGTCACGACAACAACCTCTCTTTTGATCAGGTAGTTATTAACTTCAGGAAACATGGTGGAGTACGTGCCCTCAACAGCATCACTGGTGCCAAAGTCAAAATGGTTCTGAGCTTCAAGATCCCAGACATAGATATTAACGACAATCTGTTATGAACAACCCACATCGAAGCCACAGCCAAAAAAGCACATCAATTTCAGAATTATGAAAGTTGACATGACTCCAATGACTCTTACATATTTCTACAGATGTATCCTGGAAAACATATCGTCAGGTGGCATTGCATTAGAGTCAGGTTTTGGAACAGCTCGGCCAAAGGCAAGTTGCGGATGTAGCCCTGTCCATCACACAGATCGGTCTCCCCACCATCGTCTCTATTTACACTGCACACTAACTCGGGAAAGCAGCCAACGCAATCATGGACATTTCCTACCCCGGTCATTTCATCATTCCCCCTCTCCTATCCAACAGTAGATACAGAAGCTTGAAAGTGCACACCACTAGACCCAGGAACTGATTCCTCTGCTGTTATCAGATTTCTGAAGAATCCTTCCGTAAGCTAGGGTACAGTCACAATTTTCCACTCTACCTAATTGCAGACATTAAAGCCTATCTCTGGAACTGTTACACTACAATGCTGAGAAACTATATTCTGCACTCTGGTATTTTTCGCGTTGTTCTATCTTTGTACC
The DNA here is from genome assembly GCA_963514005.1 of Raja brachyura. The sequence continues at coordinate 94,167,324 of OY740785.1, read as the reverse complement.
AGGCATGTGCCGTGAGTAATTACTCAGGGTAGGCAGTCAGCTGGCTTTAAAAAAAATCTTAAATCGCGCATGCGCAGATTGTTCTCTTCATAAAAAAGTAACAATTCAATTTTCCCAAAGCTTCTCAATCTCCTTCATTTTTAAATTACTGAATGGGTGGGGGATGGAGGATGAAGGCAGGTAGAGAGATGGTGGGGAAAAATGGGAGCACACCGGGTCGTTGAACCAGTTGTCATCTTATTGAATGACAATACTAATTCAAGGGTCCAATTGGAGGGAGAGTTCCTTTCACAGCGTGCGGAGAGCCTGCGCCAGGGGTTAAAGAGGCGAGAAGGCAGAAGTGTTGAGAAGGAGAGGGTCGAAGATCATATCAGTAACTCACTCACCATTGCCGCAGCGCTCCGGGCACGGACGGCAGAACTGGCCACCACGTCTGGGGATAGAAGCAGCTTGGGTGACTGCGAGCGGCCGCCGGGACCCGACACCAGAACCGGCTGCCCTTCAGCTCCTTCTGATCACCTCTGGCAGTGCTCTTTGTCTGAACATCTCTTACATGCCATTCGCCGGCTTCGCTCATGTCAACCGCGTCCCACAAATCCTTAAATTCCCACAGCCAAGTAACCTCAACTGGTCCCGTGAACGCGCTGTCGGAATTTAAAGATTTGCGGGAAGCGGGCCGCCGAGCGGCAGGTGAAAGATGTTCAGACGGAGAGCACTGCCAGAGGTCAGTGGGGACCAGCAGAAGGGGCTGAAGTGGCAGGGTGCCGGCGGCCACTCGCAGTCACCTGAGCTGCTTCCTTCCTCGGAAGTGGCAGCCAGTTCTGCTGTCCGTGCCCGGAGTGCTGCGGCAGCCACCCAAACTAATTCACTCCCTGGCCACAATAAAACCATATAGCAATTACAGCATGCAAACAGGCCATCTCGGCCCTTTTAGTCCATGCCGAACACTTACTCTCACCTAGTCCCATCTACATGGACTCAGACCGGAGTGTGGCAAGTGGGTTACTGACACCAATCCTGTCCTTCACAGCGCCAGACTCCCCAAACACTGAACGGATCTCTCTCCCCCACCCCGGGAAATACAGCATTTAAAAACATAAAGCACCAAGAAATGCACTTAACATGTTATTGGTACATTAAGTTCATTCTTCGCTCTTTGTTTCCTAAGATACTATTAAAATAATGGCAATCCATATTTGAAAATCCCGCCAAGAAACTCGCGCTGCGCCTGCGCAGTACTGCAAAGGCAGAATTTCTGCTGCCTTCAGCTTCCCTTGAAACTGATGGCTCAGGCAGCGCTGACGGCACGTGGGCTGCACCGAGCTTTGCGTGTTACAAGTGCTGCTGATGAAAGGCACGGAGAATTATGCCTCCCTAAGAGATCGATCTCTTAGATAGGCATAATTCTCCCATGTCTTTACTATTTATATTTAATAAATGCCACTTCATAATTTTAGTCAGGGTAGGCAGTGCCTACCCTGATGGCACGTGCCTGCTTTGTACTTGTGGTTGGCTTTATTGTATTCATGGATTCATGTACAGTATTATCTGATTTGACGGGATGGCCCTCAAACAAAGCTTTTCACGGTATCTCGGTACACGCGGCAATAATAAACCTAGATCTAATCATGCAGCAGAAGTGAAAAAGGAAAATAATTACTGCCACCAGGTACATTGGAGGAAACGTCATAGTTCCCTTGATTTATGGAATCGTAACATTCTGTAGGGTTAACAAAGCAGACCAGGATTGATGAAGTGCTTCACCCAACGTTAGCGTAGTAGCATACTTAAGAGGCACAGTGGCACTGCTGGTAGAACTGTTGCCTCACAGTGCTTACAACCAAGGTTCAATCCTAATCGCAGGTGCTGTTGTTTGGTGTTTGCATATTCTCCATGTGCCTGCATTGGTTTCCCGTGACATGTAGGTCTTTTACATTAATTAGCCTCTGTAAATTGCCTCCTAGTGTATATGGAGGTTAAGAGTAAATGGGATAACATAGAACTAGTGTGAATGGGTGATCGATGGTTGGTGTGGATGCAGTGGGCTAAAGTGCCTGTTTCCATGATGTATCTCCAGACTCTAGATTCCAATTTTATTTAGGAGTCACGTGAGTGACTTCGTGAAGACCCCGCCAGCACGCATGTGCGACATATCGTCAAACGCATTGCAAGCGACAGGCTGGGAGGACCGTTGCTCCTCTACCGGCAAGTTTAAAAACAAACCTACAGGTAAGTACCACTAACCTAGAGTGGTTTAGGGCACTCTGTTCTTCTTTGTATCTACAGAGTACCCCACGGGCTCAAGCGATGGACAAATCTCGATCGAAGAAACGGGCCACTTCCAGATAGACTGCGGAGGACCACGGGACCGCGGGCAGTCAACAGCGGCCGACTACACCCGAGCTGGCCGTTGAACAAACGGCATCCCCCGACTTCCTGCCGCTACAGCACGCAGGAACACCGCGGACTGGCGGCAAAGCCACCCGGAAGCCAGGCAACCGTAAGTCCAGATGGTGGAGCAGCTGCTCCAACGTGGCCTACTCCAGCAGGAGTCTGGTCACCGTGGGTCTCTTTGCAGACCCACGGCAGTACCCTTCCCAGGGCTGCCAAATGTCTCACCCTCTTCACAGGGGAGCATTAGGAGTCCGGTCTGGGCTGACTCTGAAGATGGATTGGCTGAGGAACCTGATGTGCTATGGGTGCAGGAAGAGGAGCTTCGTGGAATGGCATCAAAATTTGCAATACCATCACAGAAGGGACTGCCGTTACAACCACAGCTGGCGGCAAGTATAAACTATTTAACGACACACCAGGGGCAAGAGCAAATCATGAGTGACACCACGGCCAAGTACCTTGCTCCGGAGAACTGCATATCTCTAAATGTGCCTGCAGTGAACAATCCCATCTGGGGGAATATCAGTCCCAGCATCAGGACCCAAGAGATCAAAATGCAAAAAATATTAAAACTACTGGCCTCGGGCATTACAGCGTTTGCCAGGTCAATAGATGTGAAAGACATGACGGACGAGCAACAGAATGCTCTGGCACTATTCTGCAACGTCCAATTTGAGATAAATTGCTTTAGGAAGAGTGTAATCCGGCCTACAGTGAACCCAAAGTTCGCAGGGTTGTGTAAAACCAGCAGCGCACAGCCGCCTACTCTGTTGTCCGGGGACAACCTGCCCAAACATGTCAAAGACCTCGATGAAGAGGCAAAAGCTGTCGGCATGATCAAGGCGCCGACCACTATCAGGTCCTCAGTCAGCTGGCGACAGCACCCCTACGCAGCCACCAGCAGGGCCCGCTATCACAGCGACAGAACAGCTGGTGAAACCCCGAAGGCCGCACAACCCTCACAAAGGTCTTTTTTAGGCCAGGTCCCAGAGCGGCCTTCCTGGAAGATGCGCCAACCCCACACCACAGTGCCTCCACCTCCCAAGAGCCAAGGACAGAAGAAGTCAACCCAGCGCCACTGGTAACCATGGAGGTAGATGGGTCTGGTTGCCTTGGGAACATAGCATGTGTAATTTCACAAATCGGGGGTAGGTTACACATGTTCCGGGATGCATGGAGTTCTATAACTTCTGATCTTTTCATATTGCACAGTATTCAGGGATACAAAATTGAATTTGTTGACAAACTCCTCCTACCAGTTCAATGTACCTAGCCGGAAATTTGTGCTTTCGCAAAAAGAGGAAGTGGAAGGTCATGCGGAACTACTTAGATTATATTCTAAGGGAGTGATAGAGAAAACCAAACATGCACTTCTTGAGTTTGTATCAAACATCTTCACTAAAAATAAAAAAGATGGTGGATGCCGCATTATCATTGATTTGACACAACTGAATACTTTTGTGCAATACACCCACTTCAAAATGGAAACGTTTGTAACTGCTAAACAACTAGTTTCCAAAGGGTACTTCATGGCTTGCACGGATCTAAAAGATGCATACTATTCAGTACCTATACTTGAAGATCACCGCAGATATTTGACATTTATCTGGATGGGGAAGCTCTGGCAGTATAAAGCGCTGCCTAATGGACTAACAACAGCCCCCAGACTATTTACTAAAATATTGAAACCAGTATTGGCTTTTCTTCCGAAACAAAAACACATTGTCATGGCAGATCTCGATTACATCCTTATTGTGGGGAAAACCTTGGAATTGGCTAAATTGGCTGTCACAGCCACCAAGCTCCTATTTCAAAACCTGGGATTTATCATCCTTCCAGACAAATCCAAGTTAATGCCTTCTGTGACAATGGATTATCTGGCGTTCACGATCGATTCTGCTCATACAACTGTCACCTTGCCAAAAAGCAAAGCGACAGACTTGATAGAGGCATGTAACAGCCTTGTTTGCATCAGTAAACCATCCATTCGGCAGGCTGCCAGGGTAATCAGGAAGCTTGTGGCTGCTTTTCCAGCCACACAATATGGACCTTTACATTACCAAAATTTACAAAGAGCCAAAATTGCAGCACTCAAGTTTCATGCTGGCCATTTTGACAGGCCTATGCAGCTACCGGCCAAAGCAAAATGGAATTGCGATGGTGGATTAGCAATATTCAATATTGCTTTAATCCCATCACAATCCCTTCGGTTTTGTTACAAACTGATGCCAGCGCTCACGGCTGGGGAGCTACCAATTACACCTCCAGTTGTGGTGGTAGATGGAATACAAACGAGTCCACCTTACGTCAGACACAAGTTATTAATTATCTCGAGATGTTGGGAGCGTTTCATGAACTTCGGGCTTACTGTTCAGATATGCACCATCTGCATGTTCGCCTACAAATAGATAACATAACAGTGGTGGCATATATTAATCATATGGGTGGTATCACGTCGACATCTTGTGATGAATTGGCAAATTCAATCTGGCACTGGTGCATAGAAAGAAACATTTGGATATCAGTTACTTACCTTCCGGGTAAGCTCAACACACTGGCGGACTCCAGGTCACGCATATTCAATGACAACATCGTATGGATGTTGAACCACCAGGTATTTACTGACATTGTAGCTTGGTATGGAATGCCAGGTATCGACCTTTTAGCATCCAGACTTAATAATCAGATACCAACATATGTTGCATGGGAACCAGATCCTGGGGCAGTAGCGATGGACGCTTTCTCGCTACATTGGGGGGATTTGTTTTTCTATGCATTTCCCCCTTTCTGCCTCATCAGTCGGGTATTGCAGAAAATTCAACTAGACTCCGCATCAGGTATTCTGATAGTACCCGATTGGCCTACGCAGCTATGGTTCCCTGTGGTCCTCGGCATGGTCACAGAACCATGTTTTCCGATACCCAAACGCCAGAAACTACAGGTACATCCTGTGACGGGGAGAGTCATCCATGCCATGATCGCATGAACATATTGGCTTGCAGGTTTTGAATGGACCTCTCCTGGAATTCGTGTTGTCGGACCGGACCATAAACATCATGGTAGGGAATTGAGGAATGCTGTGGAACAGAGGGATTTAGGAATAACTGTGCATAGTTCCCTGAAGGTGGAATCGCATGTAGATAGGGTGGTAAAGAAAGCTTTTGGTGTGCTGGCCTTTATAAATCAGAGCATTGAATATAGGAGTAGGGAAGTAATGTTAAAATTGTACAAGGCATTGGTGAGACCAATTCTGGAGTATGGTGTACAATTTTGGTCACCTAATTATAGGAAGGATGTCAATAAAATAGAGAGAATACAGAGGAGGTTTACTAGAATGTTGCCTGGGTTCCAGCAACTAAGTTACAGAGAAAGGTTGAACAAGTTGGGTCTTTATTCTTTGGAGTGCAGAAGGTTAAGGGGGGACTTGATTGAGGTCTTTAAAATGATGAAAGGGATAGAGTTGACGTGAATAAGCTTTTCCCATTGAGGGTAGGGAAGATTCAAACAAGAGGGCATGACATGAGAATTAAGGGACAGAAGTTTAGGGGTAACTTGAGGGGGAACTTTACTCAGAGAGTGGTGGCTGTGTGGAATGATCTTCCAGCAGAAGTGGAGGCAGGATCGATTGTAACATTCAAAAGTAAAGTGGATAGGTATATGGATGGGAAAGGAATTGAGGGGTATGGTCTGAGTGCAGGTAGATGGGACTAGGGGAAAATAAATGGTCGGCACGGACTGGAAGGGCCGAGAAGGCCTGTTTCCGTGCTGTAATTGTTATATGGTTATCACGGCGTCATGCAGGGAGTCCACCAGGAGACAGTACCTCACCTATGTTAAAAAAAAAGGGAGGTATTTTGTACCAGGACAGGCACTACGTACAATACAGCCACTATCACGGATGTACTGGAATTCCTGGCCAGCCTTCATTACGATGAAGGCTTGAGTTATAGTGCCATCAACTGCGCCAGAGGTGCCTTATCTTCCTATCTGGGGCTTGGGCTAGAACACCTTGGAGTAGGATCCCACCCCCTGGTGTCAAAGCTCATGAGGGGTATTTTTAACTCTAACCCTCCCAGGCCTCGATATTCTTGGGATCTGGGATATTAGGCTTGTCCTGACCCCGCTCAGAGATTGGGCACCAGTCATGTCCCTCTCATTAACCAAGCTCACCTATAAGATAGTGATGCTTATGGCACTTGTTACTGCGCAGCGGGTCCAGCCCCTCCATAAACTAAAATTGGATGCCATGGTATCATCTCCAAATAAGGTAACCTTTTACAGACATGAGTTACTCAAACAAAACAGGCCTGGGTCATCTGGCCTCAAATTGGAGTTCCTGGCCTCTCAGAAAGACAGACGCCTTTGCATAGTGACACACCATCGTCATTACCTAGAGGTCACCAAAAATCTCAGGGGTACGGAAATGGGCCTTTTGATAAGTTTTAAACGCCCTCACCACAGGGTAACCGTACAGACCATCTCAAGATGGCTCAGGGTGGTGTTAGGTGCAGCAGGGGTGGACACTGACATTTTAAAATCTCATGCTACCAGGGCTGCGTCTGCATCAGCGGCGAGGATGATTGAAGTTCCCATGGACCACATCCTTGCAACGGTGGGTTGGTCCAATTAAACAACTTTTCAGCGGTTTTATAATAAACATGTGACCACACCTGCAATATTTGCAGATACTATTTTCAGTTCTGTATCATAACTTTTCCCCCGAAGTTAGGGGGTTTATTATTTGTTTGTTAAATACATACATTATTGTTTTTCAGCACTGTTTCAAGTCTGAAATATGTTAACATACTTCCTCCATTGGTTATTATGGCAGTGTGGGAGCATGGACTCATTTATAGGGCATGAAATCACAGAGCTTTGAAGTCTTTATGAAGTCACTCACATGACTCCGAAGTTAAATAGTAAGATTAAACGAGAACTTACCATTTCTAAGTTTGATCCTTATTTTACAGGAGTTACGATGAGGGAGTTTGTGCCATCTGCTCCCAACCCTCTATTATAAGGTCAACTGGTATGTTAGTTCTCTTATCTTACTATCTTCAATCAACTCTAGTATCTGTGATTTCACACTGCTGCTGTGAAGAATGTCCCGCATTCTGGCGGGGTCTTCACAAAATCCCTCAATGCAACTTCTCATAAAATAAGGATCAAACTTCGAAAAAGTTACACCTCAGTTTTCTATTAAATCTTTCCTCCTTCACCTTAAACTGTGTGCTCTAGTTTTTGATTCCTATTCTCTGGGCAAGAGATTATGTGCATCTACCTAATCTATTCCTCTCATGATTTTATACACATATATAAGATAACCCCCCCATCCACCTGCACGCCAAGGAATAGAGACCCAGCCTACTCAACCTCTCTCCACAGTTCCCACCCTCGGGTCCTGGCAACATCCTTGTAAATCTTCTCTGTACACTTTTCAACTTGAGAACATCTTTCCCGTAACATGGTGCCCAGAACTGAACAATACTCAAAATGCAGCCATACCAACGTCTTATATCACTGCAACATGACCTCTCAACTTCTTCCTGCGTTCTTTTCCTCATCTTCTCAGATGGCATTGGGGCTGCTCAATAAATGGCAGCTCTCACCACCAATACCGCTATCCAATAATTGTATTGTGAGCATAGGCCAAACATCATGTGGGCCAAAAGGTTTAAATTAAAATGAGTTGAATAGAATAGAATAGTTTCTTTATTGTCATTGTAACATGAACTATGTACAACAAAATTTAAAAATGTCAGCCAGGCAGTGCAACATTCAAACCATAAAAGCTAACGATACATGCAAGGTAAAATATTAATAAAGATGATAAACAACTAAAATAAATATGAAATATAAAAACAGCACGCATAAACAATGGCGCTCTGGAGCGCTTTCCTCTGAGCCGCTGCGCAGCTGGTGTACCACACGCATACACAGTATGTTAGGATGCTCTCAATGGAGCACCAATAAAAGGACGGCAGCAGTCTGTGTGTGATGTTATTCTTCCTGAGCACCCTCAGGAAGTGCAATCTCTGCTGGACCTTTTTCAGCAGAGTAGAGGTGTTCACGCTCCACGTCAGGTTCTCCTCAATATGGATTCCCAGGAAGCGGAAATCCGCCACCCTCTCGTGAGCAACGAGACCGTTGTTAGAACTGTTGGGAATAATATCTTTGATATATCCTCTATTCTTTGATATTTCTACCTATGAAAAAGTCTACCTTATCTGTGCCTATCATAACCTTACGTACTTCTATCAGGTGAAACGAAACATGGTTCTTTGATTCATTCTCCTGACAAGTTCTGTGAATGGGTAGCCTGACTCTTTGTTCTGAAACAGGCTTCTGCTTAATGGGAAAATGGTCTGGCCGTATTTTGTTGATATGGTTTAATTTTCATTGTTTTTTTAAAGGCCTGCCTGCCAGGAAAGCTAACGGCTAACAACTGCTTTGGTCCACAATTACAGTTCTGACTAGCAAGACTTGAAAGGGCACAGTTTCAGCTACATTATCTTGGAGAGGTTTGATGTAAACGAGCAGACATCTGACAAAAACACAGATCATTGTAATGAAGCGCAATTTGCAAGAATTGCTGGCAACCTTTTTTTTTTACAGATCAATACAGTTGTAGTACATTTATGTAATTTCACAATTCTTTAAAATTGAGAATACTTGTGTCACTATGCCATTATTTTCATGTATTATTGTAGGAGACAGCCATTAATTGAACATTATTAGAGCCATAGTGTCATATAGCATGGAAACAGGCCCTTCAGCCCAACTTGTCCATGCCAACTCAGACACCCTGACAAAGATAATCCAATTTGCCTTCTTTGGCCCATTTTCCTCTAAACTTTTCCTATCTATGTGCCTGTCCAAAATTGTTTTATAGTTTTATCTTTAACAGTTTACAAAAGATGATTTTTTTTTTGAGAATTCTGTTAGTTGCTTGTCCAAGCTGCAACACTAAAGAATCTACAAGTACTACAATGTATTCACAAAAATTAAAAGACAATTATTGTACAGCCAGTGGACCCGCTGCCTCCCATTTCCCGAGATCCGGGTTCAATCGTGACCTCAAGTGCTGCCTGTGTCAAGTCTGTATGTTCTTCCTGTGACCATGTGGTCACAGGAAGAACATCTCATATCTCCCATATCTCAAAGATGTGCAGGTCGGTAGGTTAATTGGCTTTACCAATTAGCCACAGTGGAAATGAGTGGTTGATAGCTGGCCTTGACACCGTGATTCCACATCAAGATGCCTCTGTAGTTTCTGTAAATTGCAGCAATTACAGATTAGGCATTAGGGAAGGCATTGTGTAGCGATGTTACAAACCGTACCTTCAGCGGCGCTGCAGTTCTGCCACTGGCCGTATGCGCAACTTTGGCGCCTGGGGGGGGGGGGGGGGGGGAGGAGGAGATTAAAATCCAGTTTTTTTACTGCATGTCGGAGGCGGATTTCCTCGGGCTGCTAGCTGATGAAGAAAAATCGATCGGACTTCCGTTCCCGATTTCTTTTTTTAAAAAAATTAAACAATGTGTTTTTTTTAATTTAATAATTGAATTAAAGTAAAAAGCAACTTCTAACGGCCTCAACGCCTACAACGTGACGGATCACAAGAACGGGACAAAACAAAGGGTAAGTCGTCTATTTTACATATAATCTTGCTTCTTGGGATGGCTTTAATCTAATTTTACATTGCGAAAATGTTATTTGGGCCCCATACGATTCGGCAGTGTATTTGCTGCCGATATGCGCTTCAAATTCACCGCAAATGCAACGTTCCAATCGATCACGTTCCAGAAGCAAGTTGATTATAATTTTTTTTGGACAATCATGTCATAAGAGCATCTAAATCGTCTATATTTTGTATTATTGTCTATCCATAGTCAATATTTTTATACTAAATATCAGTTTTAGTCCCAGGTTTTGTGCAAAAAATAAGAATTTTGATTATATTGAGTGGATGTTTCTAGATTAATTTATGAGAATTAAACATTAAATTCCTTCCATCTGGCATATGTTCATGACAGTGAGATTTAAAAATCATGTTACATTGTGAATTATTGTTTGAATGGGATTAGTTTGTTAATTGGATACTTAGGCTATTTAAAAAATATATTCTTTTCTTAAGAAATGGAATCTTCAGGACATTCTCAATGGGAAAGTAGTGGGGGGAAAGGCATGTCGTGCGTGGTTTGAAGAGCAAAAACTTGTAGTTTACAATGCTAAAATTGAAAAGTTGAGGAAAAACAAGTTGTACAGAGTTGCTTATTGGTTACAATCTGAGGAATATGATGATGCTACTGATTATGATATGCCAATGTATCAGCTAGCAACTGATCTTCTCCGTAAAGACTTGGTCTATTGCTAGAAATTGTAATTTATTTACCTATCTGTTACGGATTTACAGCATATAATCCAATAATATTAAAGTTCTGATCTTGAGAATATCACATTTTTGAATTTTCAAGGCAGTCTGGGTGTTTATTACTATTTCCGTCACAACAGTCAATTATGTAATTAGCTACAAGTAAGTATGTTTATTGGCCAAGTATTCACCTACAAGGAATTTGCCTTGTTCCCCGCCCACAAGTAACGACATAACATAGTGATAGTTACGAATGACTCAGAAAACACTAAACATTAATATTAATAAAACATTAATGATAAAACGCCATTGATCAAGCATATGAAACGACAAAATACCAGATCAAACGGAGGCTACAGATTTTTGGCTGTTGAGTACAGCAACTAATCGTGGATAAAAACTGTTTTTATGTCAGCTGTGGCAGCTTTGACAATCCGGAGTCGCCTTCCAGAGGGAAGTAATTCAAACAGTTTGTGGCCAGGGTGAGAGGGCTCGGAGATGATCTTGCCCGCCCGCTTCCTGGCCCTTGCAGTGTACAGTTCAGCAATGGAGGGAAGGTTGCAGCCAATAACCTTGTCAGCTGATCAGACGATTCGCTGCAGCCTCCAGGCATCATGCTTGGTGGCTGAACCAAACCAGACCATGATGGAGAAGGTGAGAACAGGTTATACGATGGCCATGTAGAATTAGAACATCATTGCCTGTGGCTGATTGTGCTTCCTCAGCTGCCGTAGGAAGTACATCCTATGTTGTCCCTTTTTGACTGTGGAGTCGATGGTAGCCCTTCAGTTAAGGTCCTTGGAAATGATGGTTCCCAGGAACTTAAAATACACCACAGATGTGACTATGGTGTTGTTGATGGTGAGGTACAATTAGGTAATTAACTAATTTTACTTCGGAGTCACGTGAGTGATTCCGTGAAGAACCCCGTTCAGGCCGTTTGCGCATCAGTACGTCAGCCGCACTGGCGCAAGCACCAGACTGGCAGGCCAGAGCTCCAGCCAGCGGTAAGTTAAACCTAGAGGTAAGTTTGTTTTTACTTACCAGGTTTTTTCAGGCAGGAGCCTTTCTTCACAGAGGTTTTCCTGCCAGTTTCGCAGCCCGACGAGTGTACCGGATATGGACTGTGAGGAAACCCAGTCCGACCGCGGTAGCAGATAACTGGTAAAAAGATCATGTTGCGAGATAAGGAGCCGCTAACAAGGCAGTCAGCGGCTCCCAGAAGATAGGAATGTGAATTAGGTGTCAAATTAAACTTATTTTTATGCTTTATCTGATGGGATAAATTGCAGACTTGATTTTTAAAATCTCAAAATTTTGTAACATTGCTACATTGTGGTGAAGCTGGTAGATTTGCCACCTCGCAGCACCAGAGACCTGGGTTTGATCCTGAACTCAAGTACTGTCTGTGTGGTATTTGCACGTTCTCCCTCTGACCGCATGGATTTTCTCCGGTTGCTCTGGTTCCCTCCTTCATCCCAAAGATATGTGGACATAGATGAATTGGCCCTCTGTAAATTGACCCTTGTGTGTAGGGAGTGGATGAGAAAGTGGGATAACGTAGAACTGGTGTGAATGGGTGATCAATGGTTGGCGTAGACTTGGTGGGCCGAAGGGCCTGTTTCCATGCTGCATCACTTAACTAAAGCTCCACATGAGTTTGGCTCTTCATTCACAATAAAAATTAAGGACTAATTATTGTTACTTGCAAATACTATTACACACCGTTTGTTCATCTTACATAATCATTTAATAGAAATGTAAAAAAAACCAACAAAATATTGACCCCATTTCAATCCACTTTCAAAGATTTCCCTCAACTTTAAAAGTAAGTTCAGGAATTTATAGAATGTGGCAAAACACAGAGGTTCGGAACTTATGGAACACCAAAAATGTGCATTCGTTCCACTGTGGAACATGTTCACAAGTTATAGGAGTAGAATTATGCCATTCGGCCCCTCGAGTCTACTCTGCCTTTCAATCATGGCTGATCTCTGCCACATAATCCCATTTTTCTGCCTTCTCCCCATACCCCTAGACACCCGTATTAATCAAGAATTTGTTTAGCGCTGCCTTAAAAATATGCAGGATTAGGCCTTTCGAGCCAGCACCGCCATTCAATATGATCATGGCTGATCATCCAAAATCAGTATCCCATTCCAGCTTTTTCCCCATATCCCTGCTTCCCTTGGCCCTAAGAGGGCACTCATGTTGTCGACCTCCCTGTGGTGAGCCCTGTTATCTGACCTCAGTCAGGCGAACAACAACAAACAGACACAGCAGCAGCGCCGCAGCTCGGCGCCAACCCGAAGCATGCCTGCTGCAGACTTCTGCTACCTCAAACGCAAGAAGAAGAAATCCTAAGAGCTAAATCTAACTCTCTCTTGGACACATCCAGTGAATTGGCCTCCACTACCTTCTGTGGCAGAGAATTCCACAGAATCCCAACTCCCTGGGTGAAAAGATTTTTTCTCATCGCAATCCTAAATGGCCTACCCTTTATTCTTAAACTGTAACCCCTGTTTCATGACTCCCCCAACATCAGGAACATTTTTCCTGCATCTACCCTGTCCAGTCCCTGAGAATTTTATATGTTTCTATAAGATGCCCTCTCATCCTTCTAAATTCCAGCAAATACAAGCCCAGTCGACCCATTCTTTCATCATATGTCAGTCCCGCCATCCTGGAAATTAACCTGGTGAACCTACTCCCTCAGTAGCAATAATGCAACACATGTCGAATAAAATTCCAAAACAAAATAACACTAATTAACACTTTGAACTCCCTTTGTGTAGCAGGGATGTTTGTTCATAAAAAGGTGACAAACTTTCGCACCACTTTCTTCAAGGATTATTGGTGTCTTGCTCAACACGAACTTACATCTGTTTGTTTCTTTATTAGCGTTCAGGATGTTGCAGGATGGTTGGGTCAGCGATGGAGATAAAATTGCCACAAAGGTAGCTATCATTCTAGTCTGGTTTAGTTTAGAGATACAGCGTGGAAGCAGGCGCTTCGGCACACTGAGTGCATGCCGACCAGCGATCCACACATACTAACACTATCCTACACACTAGGGATAATTTACATTTTGTACCAAATGGGGGGGGGGGGGGGGGGGGGGACCGGAGCAACCGGGGAAATGGACAAACTCTATACAGACAGCACCTGTAGTCAGGATCAAGCCCAGGACTCTGGCACTGTGAGGCAGCAGCTCCACCCACTGCACCACTGTGTCGCCCAGAGTCGATATCTGTTCAAGTGGCCTGATATCGTTCAAGCTGTAACTGTCCTCTCTCAGCCGTTGCAGCTCTACTGCTGTGCCACTATGCTGCCCCCTTCAAATTGTGAAGTAGTTGGGGAAGACATGGAAACGTGGAATGATGTAACTTCCCGGGAATGAAGGAGATTACAAAAGGTGCTGAACACTGCCCAGTCCATCACGGGTACTGACCTCCCCGCCATGTAGCTTCTTCAGAGACCTACTCTCCTTATAATCCGTCAGGTTGGTGCATTGCTGGTGGGAGAGTGCATCAGAAGGTGGCTCTCTCTTCAGATTTGGGTGGCTTGCAAATGTTGTGGGGGAGCAGCAGTGTTCGACTATCGCTGGTAAAGGTAAAATGCTTCCAAATAAGATTTTGCTTCTCTTTCGAAGGGTATAAGAGCACCCAGAAAGTAAGAAGAGATAAGGAAAGACACAAAGTGCAGGAGCAGTCCAGCAGGCTAGGCAGCATTTCTGGAGAACATGGATAGGTAACATTTTGGGTCGGGACCCTTCTTCAGACTGATTGTAGGAGGGAGAAGAAAGCTGGAAATACGGAGAAGCAGGTCAAAGCCTGGCAAGTAATAGGTTGATGCATGTTTTTATTAGGCAGATAGTTAGACAAAGGTGAGCGATGAAAAGGTAGAAGGTGAAAGATTGGAGGATTGAAGAGTTACAAATTGTGACACTAGAGGAAGGAATGTAGGTGGAAGGGGGGGGGGGGGGGGAGAATTGCAATAGGTTTGAGTCCAGGTGGGGCACCGGGACAGGTAGAGGGGAAGATTTAGGGGGGGGGGGGGGGGGGAACGGTTTAGAAAGGGAGAAAATAATTAGCTGATATGGGTTTTCCTTTAAATGCCCTTTTTTAAAATCTCTTAGATTCCACTACAACTATGTGCATCATAGTGACTTGTGACCTGATTGAGTTTGCAATTTGGGTAGCATCCCTCAATTATGGGAGAGTATGTCACAGTCACATTCACTAATGTAGCCAGAGACATTATGTCAAGAATTCCAAAAGGCTTTGGGCAGTTGGTGCAAGCTGGCGATAGAGATAGAGAGTGAAAAAAAAACACTGTGATCACTCAAATAAAGAAATATAATGGAACAGAAAAATCACATTATCGGCTGCTGATGAGAGTATAGCCGAAGATAGCTTCATGACTATTTGGTGTGACCTTGAGGGATCTACGAAGAGAAATGCTGTCAAGAACAAGCATTTTGCAAAGGGACTATCTGATGAGAAGGAAAATATGAATAGGGGGCATTGTACATAAGAATTCTCTCGCCAGATAAGAAAAGATTAGAAGTTCTCCTCCTCCCTACAAAGACAGTTTCACAACCTCCTCTCTAACTGCTCCCCCTCTGTGATACCCCCTTCCCTCCAACTCTACGACCACATCCGCACCCAGACTCCATACCACAGCCACATCTGCTTCCTCGGGGCCTGCCTGCGCCTCCATCTCACACCTCGAGGATTCCAGCTCCAATTCCCTGCCTCCCAGTTCGGACGCCAGCCGGACTATCGGTACCGACTGGCTATCCGCCGCCACACTGTACAATTCTCCAACCGGCCACTAAGATCCACCCTGGTTGCAATGTGCCGGCACCAGCAGGACCTCGCATTGGCTCTCCCGAATCTTCGGGCCTCACTCATCCAGACCTGCAACGGACCCCAACTACACGACATCCTCCGGAAGATCCACCGCTTCAATCAACAATTCCTGTCCCACCTTACCTCCACCAAGGACCTGAAATTAGCCCGCCTCCAGGCCGTTCCAGCCACCGACAACACCCGACTCGACCGCCCGCAGGCCCCGGGCCCCCACTCTGGCCCGAGCCACCGGCCTGAGTCCCCCGACGCCATCTTGGCCACAAGGAGCGCCTCCAGGACTCACCAGGACGCCCCCTTCACCAACCTCCACGCCGATGCTGCCGCCGACCTCCACCTGCCTACCGATGACGCCCAGCCCTGCTGCCTGCCCGGTAACTCTGTTTATCTCCCCCTCCCCGAATCCATTGCCCATCACCAGCACAACGCGACCGCCGAACCATGCCGCCCCCCCGGGACTACCTACCCTCATTGCCGCACCGGGCCCATCCAGCATCGCCGTTGTACTGGGCCCGCCGAAGACCACAGCCGCACCCGCCTCACCTTGCATCGCCGCCGGACTGGGGCCTACAGAGCATTGCCGCCAGACTGGGGCCCCCCGAACATGGCCGCCGCACCCCACTCTTCTCGCCGCCTCACCGGGCGGGCTGAACCTTGCCGCCACACCGGCCACCCGTCCACCGGGACCTCCCACGCATCGCCCGCCGACCCCACTGCCCGCCGCCAGGATGGTCTCAAAGCCCTCCGGTACTTCCTCGACCAGAGGAGCAACCCATACCCGTCCACTGACACCCTCCTCTGCCTAGCGGAGTTGGTCCTTACCCTTAATAACTTCTCTTTTGACTCCTCCCATTTCCTCCAAACACAAGGCGTAGCTATGGGCACACGCATGGGCCCCAGCTATGCTTGCCTCTTTGTCGGGCACGTCAAACAATCTTTGTTCTCGGCGTACCAGGGCCCCACCCCCAACCTTTACATCGACGACTGCTTTGGTGTCGCCTCCTGCACCCACACACAACTGACTGACTTCATCCATTTCACCACCGACTTCCATTAAGCACTCAAATACACTCCTGACCGACATCCACTACAAACCAACTGACTCCCACAGCTACCTGGACTATTCCTCCCACTCTGCTTCCTGTAAGGACTCCATCCCCTATTCCCAATTTCTCCGTGTACGCCGCATCTGCTCCCAGGATGAGGTGTTCCACACCAGGTCATCACAAATGTCCTCATTCTTCAGAGAACGGGATTTCCCTCCCCCACTATAGATGAGGCTCGCACCAGGGTCTCCTCCATACCCCGCAACACTGCCCTCTCTCCCCATTCCCTCACTCACAACAAGGGCAGAGTCCCCCTGGTCCTCACCTTTCACCCCACCAGCCGGCACATACAACAGATGGTCCTCCGCCAGTTTCACCACCTCCAACGTGACCCCTCCACTCGCCAAATCTTCCCATCTCCCCATCTGCCATCAGCAAAGACCACTCCCTCCGCAACTCCCTTGTCAATTCTTCCCTTCCCTCCCGCTACACCCCTTCCCCGGGCACTTTCCCTTGCAACCGCAAGAGATGCTACCTTCAGCTCCCCCCTCCACTCCTTTCAGGGACCCAAGCAGTCCTTCCAAGCCCGACAGAGGTTCACCTGCACCTCCTCCAACCTCATCTACTGCATCCATTGCTCCAGATGCCAGCTGATCTATATCGGTGAGACCAAGCGGAGGCTTGGCGATCGTTTCGCCGAACACCTCCACTCGGTCCGCAATAACCAACCCGACCTCCCGGTGGCTCAGCACTTCAACTCCCCCTCCCATTCCGTATCCGACCTCTCGGTCCTGGGCCTCCACCACGGCCAGAGTGAGCAACACCGCAAGTTGGAGGAACAGCACCTCATATTCCGATTGGGGAGTCTGCATCCTCTGGGCTTAAACATTGAATTTTCTCAATTCTGTTAACCCTGGCTGCCTCCTCCCCTTCCCACCTCTCCCTCAGCCCTCGGGCCCTGGCATTCCTTCTCTCTCTATCTCTCCCCCACCCAAGTCGCACTAGCTTCTCATTTTCACACTACAAGAAGCTTACAATGGTCTGTTTCCTTTATCATCTATACTTTTTTGCATATCTTTCATTCATTGTTCTTTATCTCTCCACATCACCGTCTATATCTCTCTTTTCCCTGATCCCTGACCAGTCTGAAGAAGGGTCTCGACCCGAAACGTCGCCTATCTCCTTCGCTCCTTAGATGCTGCTGCACCTGCTGAGTTTCTCCAGCTTTTTGTGCACCCTCGATTCTCCGGCATCTGCAGTTCCTTCTTTAACACACCAGTTTTATTCAGTCCTTGGATGTGTGATAACTTGAAAGAAATTATTTCAGTCATAAGAGCCTTGGGTTAGAACAAAGTTTTCCCTTAGAAGACTGAAGTAAAGAATTGCATAAAAGAAAGGTGGTAAAGTGTCACAATGGAAGAATTGCTGTCCGACAGTGCCAGAGACTACAGGTGATGTCTGTATTGAGTTTGTACATACTCCCTGTGACTATGTTTGTTTTCTCAGGGTGCTCTGGTTTTCTCCCACACTCCAAAGACATGCAGGTTTTAATTGGCTTTGGTAACAAAAATTGTAAACTGTCCCTAGTGTGTAGGATAGTGCCAGTGTACAGGGTGATCGCATGTCGGTGCAGACTCGGTGTACTGAAGGGTCTGTTTCTGCGCTGTATCTCTAAAGAATGAAGTAAAGAAGGGCGGTCTGAGACATTGGAAGTGACATCCCAGGAACAATCATTGCAAGAAGGGCCCCGAGTTCAAAGCTCAGAGAAGACTATCGCCCCTCTCAAAAGTGTCCATCTGGCCAGTTCATTCATGAATTCAGCGACCAAGCTGTGAGGCTCATGTTTTGGTAAAAGCAGTGATAGATTGGAGAGGTAAATCAAATGAGAAGATATTATCCATCAGTGGTTTCCTTGCACACTTGGGTAACTTGAGTGCTAATTAACATTAAGTTGCACCATTACCTTGGTCTGGAGGCTTTAGTCCAAAATATCAGTCAGTATTTTATAGCACTAATAGTGTGAACATTAGATTTTGAATTATGAATCTGGTGGGAATATGTGTTAAATGGTGTAATTTGTGTATCAGAAAATTAACAATTTTTACAGCTAAACCAGTGAAAGGTTAAATACTGTGGGGGAGTTAAAATTATTCAGAGCACTGATTGGAGAATAGTCACAATCAACTTTCATACCGCATGATAAATCTGTGGAGTCATCAGCACATACAGCAAAACCACAAGAATTTAATAAGGGCCTGGGGAAATGAAGCACAAATGATGTTGTTGTCAAATATTTGGTAATGACCCTTTCCAGTTGCTTTAAAATTCTCACCTTTTTCAGTTTAAAAACTGGATGCTTCTAATTTAATTCACTCTGAGAAGGTTATTGAATAGAAATACATTTGTATATTTTCCATCTGTACCCCAATGTTAAAGTAAATCCATTTATTTTGAAGAGTTCATTCAATTACTTAATATAACGGAACCAGGTGTATGGCTGGGGTGCCTTTGTGTTTAGGCTTTAAGTGCTCAGGTTCTGGTACTCCTTACGCAAGTCAGATTTTACATAAGGCAGAATCACAATCACCATCCCGTCTGAAATAACTAACGGAGTCTTAATAAGGGGTCTCTACCCAAAATGTTACCTATCTATGTGTAGGAAGGAACTGCAGGTGCTGGTTTAAACTGAAGTTGACACAAAATGCTGGAATAACTCAGTGGGACAGGCAGCATCTCTGGAGAGACCCCTCCAGAGGTGCTGCCTGCCCCGCTGAGTTACTCTAGCATTTTGTGTCATGTATCCATGTTCTCCAGAGATGCTGCCTGGCCCGCTGAGTTACTTCAGCACTTTGTGCACATCACTGAAAGCATGAACAGTTTCAGCGGTGTCCGGCCTCATCCCGGGCACTTCCTGCAGTCGTGGCCTTCTGGGTAAGCATTGCCGGACTGAGTCCCACCTCACGATTGGGGCACTTTCTGCAGCGCAGCGCCTTCAGGGTAAGCACAGCCACCATTGTCTGCTTGTTTCTGATGTACACTTGAGTGATCGTAAAGTGTAATGGAGATTACAATCTGCCAGAATTCTTTGTATAATTGCAGTGTTTACGTACATATAGCGTAGGTTGCGTAGGCCATGGAGTGTCTGTACTAAAGGAGTCAACTCATTTTACAATCTGGTTTAGTGTTTAAAATCAATTTACCATTCCCTCCTTAACCTTACGACAAGCCTATTCTTGCACTCGTGTAGATATTGTGTTTGGATTACCGACCTAATGCCTGTTGTCTTTCCCTGCTTCATTGCTGTTAATAGCCCTTGCCACCCCTTGACCTTCCCACTTGGCAAAGTCCTGCTTTGGGCTCCTATTTGCTCTTTTACTCTGGACATTGCCAACATTTCACATGATGACAGAAATTACCACACCACCTAACACCACCAATGAACTGGCCTCAACTACCTTCTGCGGCAGAGAATTGCACAGATTCACTACTCTGTGAGAAAAATGATTTTCTCATCTCGGTCCTAAAGACTTCCCCCTTATCCTTAAACTGTGACCCCTTGTTCTGGACTTCCCCAACATCGGGAACAATCTTCCTGCATCCAGCCTGTCCAACCCCTTAAGAATTTTGTAAGTCTCTATAAGATCCCCCCTCAATCTTCTAAATTCCAGCGAGTACAAGCCAAGTCTATCCAGTCTTTCTTCATATGAAAGTCCTGCCATCCCAGGAATCAGTCTGGTTAACCTTCTTTGTACTCCCTCTATAGCAAAAATGTATTTCCTCAGATTAGGAGACCAAAACTGTACGCAATACAGTTGACGACGGCATAGTGGCCTGAAAGTCATGACCACTTGGTTCAAGGATAGCTTCTTCCCGGTAACCATCAGGCTCGTGAACACTGCACAACACTAATCTCAGCAACTATAATTAACGATGGACTGTGTCTTCGGTTGCACCAAAGACTCTGGGTTTTTTTTGCACTAACGCTACAGTTATTAATTTATTGATTAAAAAACATTATTATGCGTTATCTGTATGTGTTGGTTACAGGCTTGTTAAACCTGCACGTAAGAATTTCATTGTTCTGTCGTCGATATATCAACACCCTATTTTCTCAGTACTCTGTGGCAACACCATGAGAATGTATCAGGTTGTTACAAAATAATTAGATGAATCTAAATAACCTTTAAAAAACTGTCTATTTGCACAAACAGCTCATTCTACTTGAAAACATAATTCTTTATAGATTTCCCTTTTTACCATTACTTCAGAGGTTACATGTTATTTAAATGCCAGTTGCTTTGATATATATAATGAAGGGTTGGCAGAAAAGCCAGTGGGTCTGTAACGATCCGTCATGTGGCGACAGTGAGCATGGCAGTGTATTTCTAGATTTGCAGAGTATATAGGCCCTTTGGCTCTGCTCATCCAGCCGACCAAGATGCCTGGATAATCCCATTTGCCTACATTTGTCCCATATTGCTCTGAAACTTTCCTGTCAAGGTACCTGTCCAAATGTCTTTTAAACGCTGTAATTGAACCAGTCTCAACTAACTCCTCTGGTCAGCTGGTTCTGTGTGAAAGGCTTACCCCTCAGATCCACTTTAAATTCTTCCCCTCTCAGTTTAAACCTACGCCCTCTAGTTTTAGACTCCCCTACTCTGGACCATCCACCATATCTACGCACCTCATGATTACATAAACCTCAATCAGGTCATCTTTGAAAGGTTAAAAGCCTATCAAGCCTGGTATGTTAGCTTTCATAGCAAAAGGATTTGAGTATACGAGCAGGGAGGTTCTACTTCAGTTGTATAGGGTCTTGGTGAGGCCACACCTGGAGTATTGCGTACAGTTCTGGTCTCCAAATCTGAGGAAGGACATTATTGCCATAGAGGGAGTGCAGCGAAGGTTCACCAGACTGATTCCTGGGATGTCAGGACTGTCTTATGAACAAAGACTGCATAGACTCGGTTTATACTCTCTAGAATTTAGGAGATTGAGAGGGGATCTTATAGAAACTTACAAGATTCTTAAGGGGTTGGACAGGCTAGATGCAGGAAGATTGTTCCCGATGTTGGGGAGGTCCAGGACAAGGGGTCACAGCTTAAGGATAAGGGGGAAATCCTTTAGGACCGAGATGAGAAGGAATTTTTTCACACAGAGAGTGGTGGGTCTCTGGAACTCTCTGCCACAGAGGGTAGTTGAGGCCAGTTCATTGGCTATATTTAAGAGGGAGTTAGATGTGGCCCTTGTGGCTAAAGGGATCAGGGGGTATGGAGAGAAGGCAGGTACAGGATACGGAGTTGGATGATCAGCCATGATCATATTGAATGGCGGTGCAGGCTCGAAGGGCCGAATGGCCTACTCCTGCACCTAATTCCTATGTTTCTATGTTTCTATCCAGACTCTTATGACTCAAGGCCTTTTCCTTCCAAACATGATGCCACTTGCATGTGGGCTCAGTCGCCTATTTCTGTACAACTGCATATCGGGGGTTGTATGGTGATACTCTACTGGACTGTTTATAATAAAAGAATTTCACTGTGTGTTTGCACGACACATGTGACAATAAAGCACCATTTAACTATTTTCCAGCGTTCTGTCTGAACACTAGAATGGACACCAGAATAGCAGTCGAGGTCAAAGGTGTACTCATCTGATGCCTGTTCTGCAACAGTCTCACCATTAAGTTCTGAGACGTCGGGAATAATTCCTATCTGGCCCCTAAACTATTCCCAGCCATACTTTAGACATTAGTGATACTTTAGAGAGACAGCGTGAAACAGGCCTTTCGGCCTACCGAGTCTACGCCACCCAGCAATCACTTTGTATACTAATTCCACACCAACCAGCGATCCCCGTACACTAACATTATCTGACAAATTAGCGACAATTCACAATTTTACCAAAGCCTATTAATCTACAAACTTGCATGTCTTTGAAATGTGGGAGGAAACTGAAGCACTGGGAGAAAACGAACATGGTCACAGGGAGAATGTACAAATTCCATACAGATAGTACCTGTAGTTAGGATCAAACCCGGGTCTCTGGCGCTGTGAGGCAGCAACTCGACCGCTGCGTCACTGCGATGTCCTCCGGATATCTAGCCGAGAAACTGCATTTTAAATGTGCATTTCTAGAGTTTAGTTTAGTTTAGTTTGATTTAGATTAGGTTAGTTTACAGCATGGAAGCAGGTCCCTTGACTCACCAAGTCCATGCTGACTATCAAATCACCCATTCACACTAGTTCTAGCTTATACCACTTTCTCTTCCAACAGGGGCAACTTACAGAGGTTAATTACCGTTTAAACGCACACATCTTTGGGATGCGGGAGGGAACGGGAGCACCCGGAGGAAATGCAAGCAGTCACAGGGAGAACGTTCAAACTCCACACAAACAGCAACCGAGGTCAGGATCGAACCCGTGTTTCAGGCTCTATGAGGCAGCAGCTCTACCCGCTGTACCGTCGTGTTGCCGAGAGTCGATATCTGTTCAAGTGGCCTGATATCTTTCAAGCTGCCACTGCCCTCTCTCAGTTGGCACAGCCAACGTCGCATCTTTGTGTCTTTTTGTGATATCCTTCAACGCAGTCTGCTTGAGAGTTTTATGACCAGAAGACGTGGTCATTCACATTTTATGTGAATGGGACGCCCTTTGTTGCATCCAGCTCATCAATTGTCCGGAGATGCACAAGCCACATAGCTAGATATGTGAGGCAACAACCTGGCTCAAGGGCATGACATCCATCACCCCAAACCTTCACTCCTAGCGCCCCCTGTGGATAGTGGCTGCAGTGTGTGCCATCTGCAAAGTGCCCTGCATCATTCACTCAGGGTTTTTCAACCTAACCCACCAAACATGGAATCTAACACCCAGAGGAAGGAAACGGACTAAGGAAGTTTGGCATGTTTTCAATGACTCTCTATAATTTCTATAGTTGCACCATGGAAAGCATTCAATTAAGACACGCCACAGATTGGTTACAGCAAATGCTCTGCCCAAGACCACACAAGTTTTCAGTGAGTTGGGAATGCAGTCCAGTCCATCACGCAAACCAGCCTCCCCCACATCGGCTTCATCTATGCTGCATGCTGCCTTGGGAAAGCAGGCAACATAATCAAGGACCATTCACACCTCAGTCATTCGCTCTTCTGCCTTCTCCCATCGGTCAGAAGCTAGAAAGGCTGTAAAGTACATACGAACTTTACACGGGGTATGGAGCGAAGGCAGGTACAGGATACCGAGTTGGATGATCAGCCATGATCATATTGAATGGCGGTGCAGGCTCGAAGGGCCGAATGGCCTACTCCTGCACCTAATTTCTATGTTTCTATGAACAGATTTAGAAACAGCTTCTTCCCATTGTTAGGTTTAGATTTATTATTGTCACAGTGCTGAGGTACAGTGAAAAGCTTTGATGTGTATGCTATGCAGATAGATCAGATTGATCCCTTCGGTGGCGGGACTGTCATATGAGGGAAGATTGAAAAGACCAGGCTTGTATTCACTGGAGTTTAGAAGGATGGGGGATCTTATAGAAACATACAAAATAGTAAGATTAAATGAGAACTTACCAGTTTGAAGTTTGATCTTTATTTTAAGAGGAGTCGAGTTGAGGGACTACGAGAAGAACCCCGTCCAGCCGTTCGTGCATCAATCTTCAAAGCAACGGTGTGAAATCACAGCTAATAGTAACTGAAGTATAATGGTAAGATAACAAAGACTAGAACTACCAGATGAAATATATGAGGGCTGGGAGGGGAGGGCACCTAGTCCCTCAACTCCTCATAAATTGAATTGATCATGGGGAACAAGGACATGGCAGACCAATTGAATAACTACTTTGGTTCTGTCTTCACTAAGGAAGACATAAATAATCTGCCGGAAATAGCAGTGGAACGGGGGTCAAATAAGATGGAGGAACTGAGTGAAATCCAGGTTAGCCGGGAGGTGGTGTTGGGTAAATTGAACGGATTGAAGGCCGATAAATCCCCAGGGCCAGATAGTCTGCATCCCAGAGTACTCAAGGAGGTAGCCACAGAAATAGTGGATGCATTAGTGATAATTTTTCAAAATTCCTTAGATTCTGGAGTAGTTCCTGAGGATTGGAGGGTAGCTAATGTAACCCCACTTTTTAAAAAAGGAGGGAGAGAGAAAGCGGGGAATTACAGACCAGTTAGTCTAACATCGGTAGTGGGGAAACTGCTAGAGTCAGTTAGTAAAGATGGGATAGCAGCGCATTTGGAAAGTGGTGAAATCATTGGACAAAGTCAGCATGGATTTACGAAAGGTAAATCATGTCTGACAAATCTGATAGAATTTTTTGAGGATGTAACTAGTAGAGTGGATAAGGGAGAACCAGTGGATGTGTTATATCTAGACTTTCAGAAGGCTTTCGACAAGGTCCCATATAAGAGATTAGCATACAAACTTAAAGCACACGGTATTGGGGGTTCAGTATTGATGTGGATAGAGAACTGGCTAGCAGACAGGAGGCAAAGGGTAGGAGTAAACGGGTCCTTTTCAGAATGGCAGGCAGTGACTAGTGGGGTGCCGCAAGGCTCAGTGCTGGGACCCCAGCTATTTACAATATATATTAATGATTTGGACGAGGGAATTCAATGCAACATCTCCAAATTTGCAGATGATACCAAGCTGGGGGGTATAGTTAGGTGTGAGGAGGATGCTTGGAGGCTGCAGGGTGATTTGGATAGGCTGAGTGAATGGGCAGATGCATGGCAGATGCAGTATAATGTGGATAAATGTGAGGTTATCCACTTTGGTGGCAAAAACATGAGGGTAGACTATTATCTGAATGGTGGCAGATTAGGAAAAGGGGAGATGCAACGAGACCTGGGTGTCATGGTACACCAGTCATTGAAAGTAGGCATGCAGGTGCAGCAGGCAGTGAAGAAAGCAAATGGTATGTTATCATTCATAGCGAAAGGATTTGAGTATAGGAGCAGGGAGGTTCTACTGCAGTTGTACAGGGTTTTGGTGAGGCCACACCTGGAGTATTGCGTACAGTTTTGGTCTCCAAATCTGAGGAAAGACATCCTTGCCATAGAGGGGGTACAGAGAAGATTCACCAGACTGATTCCTGGGATGTCAGGACTTTCATATGAGGAAAGATTGGATAGACTCGGCTTGTACTCGCTGGAATTTAGAAGATTGAGGGGGGATCTTATAGAAACTTACAAAATTCTTAAGGGGTTGGACAAGCTAGATGCTGGAAGATTGTTCCCGATGTTGGGGGAGTCCAGAACAAGGGGTCACAGTCTAAGGATAAGGGGGAATTCCTTTAGGACCGAAATGAGGAAAACATTCTTTACACAGAGAGTCGTGAGTCTCTGGAATTCTCTGCCACAGAAGGTAGTTGAGGCCAGTTCATTGGCTATATTTAAGAGGGCGTTAGATGTGGCACTTGTGGCTAAAGGGATCAGGGGGTATGGAGAGAAGGCAGGTACGGGATACTGAGTTGGATGATCAGCCATGATCACATTGAATGGCGGTGCAGGCTCGAAGGGCCGAATGGCCTACTCCTGCACCTATTTTCTATGTTTCTATGTTTCTAAAATAAAGATCAAACTTCAAACTGGTAAGTTCTCTTTTAATCTTACTATTTTACTTCGGAGTCACATGAGTGACTATGTGAAGACTTCAAAGATCTGTGATTTCATGCCGTGTGAAACGAGTATACACAACCACAGCTGCTTCATTGACAAATGAAGAGAAAACATTCATAATGCATACAGTCATAAAATAGATGTAAAACATGCTGATGCTAAATGAAACAATAATATTTCCATCTCTCAACCAGAACATAAATAGAGTTAACAAATACTCCTGGTTCACCAATGGGTCATTACAGATGTTTGCAGATTTATTCGATGGACCATGCTCCAGCCTTAACAATGCGACCCAGCGGAACATAAATACCCTTGCTGCTGATGTTGTAGCAGCCCTGGTGGAATGAGATCTGGAAACAGAATCCATTAGTACATAACACAACTCTGTTTTTCTCATCTGGAATGGCCTGAAAAATAAGTTCTCCCAAATTCTTTGCGACTAACAATATTGCTAGTCCAGAACTCCAAGGCTCTTGATGACCTTGACACATTGTTGTATACATGTGTGCTCACCTTATCAAAGGTCCCCTGGTATGCCCGTGACTATTTTGAGACCTGACCCCCTTCTGGTCTGCTCAAGTATTTATAACATAATATGATATATTATATTTTACAGACATTATCATCCTGTGCCATCACAATTATTTAGCGACTGAACCTGCTGCACTAAACCAGTGCCAGAAGGATAACTACCTAATAAACTCCAGCCAAATTTAAGGATATAGTTGCTGCCTCCTGGTGAAATAGTGTTCACAAATGTCAACATCGCATATGGCATTATACTGGCCCTGGGACCTATGTTGAAGATATCCTACCCTTTGATAACTGGTGTGGACCCGACAGAGCGAGTCTTGTTTGCTACAGCCAACTCAATGAGGAAGCTCAATGAGCCAATTAATGGCTGTATAACTCCATAATTAACAGACAATCATTTAGCATGAACTCAAAACATTAGCAATCAATACCATTTTCCATGGAACATAAGCATAACAAACTCTTCCATCTCCTGGAAAAGGAAATTCAGCGGTTTGGTGCTATGCAAACACTTTGAACACATAGAAGGATAGATTTAACAACCCAAATCTTAGGGCAGTTTGTTAAACCTGCAGAACATAATTTGAGCTTATCAATCAACATCTAATTTCCGAAGCCTCAGGCTGAACAAGCAAATTTAAGTTTAAAATAACCAATAAGGTTATATTATTATTCGCAACAAATCGGGAATCAATTTGCATAATCACACAATAGGAACTGAAAGCCTCTTAATGACTTTATTTGAAGCCTTGATTGATGAGACAAAATGGAGGTAGCCATAAAAGACCCTCCTTCTCCTTTTGGCGAGAATGTATCTTTCGGCACTGCTATGCCAAATATTTTGCAACCGGTGAAATAAACATGAAGCCAATACATACATATCTGAATCTCTCTCTCTCTCTCTATCTATATATACACACACACATACATACACTAGGTGTTCCATTTAACCAGAATTTCATAATAAAGTGTGATTCAACACCAACTCTGTGTTGCCATTACCCACACTTGATGATTCTCCTGTGGCAACAAGATTATGTAACCATTCCAGCGGTCTTTAACTAATTGCATCCTCGTGACTAACATATGCCATCATCACAATGCATCAACCTGAACATGAGCATGACATATGCTTATTTGTCCAATCACACTATAACACATACAATGCCCGTAGAGTCCATAGATAGTTGATACTAATAACAGAAATGTTTGGCAAGTCATGCAAATCTGTTCCATCTCCAAACTCGAGATGATATTTGAGATACTTGGTAACTACCTCAAACAGCAACTGTGGCCCGATTTCGAAGCCAGTCTTGCAAGACAACTTGGTCCTTATACTGAACCTGCCCAGTTCTAACCTGCTTGAAAAGCTAATATTGTACATTTTACATATACCGTTCAAAGTAGCTGATAATGTCTCAATCATTTGTAATGTATAACTAAGTATACACCTTACCAAAGTGCAAGTGGTCCCTTAATTGTAGAGAAGCACAGGTACAGTGTGTGGAACCTATGGCCAGCTTTCATGCTGCCGGCAACTTCAGTGAACCGCTACTGCCAATAAAGACATGGGATGCATTGTCGCCGAAACTATGAAACCTTGCTACTTCCAATAGCTTGTGCTTCGCCCTCCAGGTTTCACCTATGGAAAAGATTCGGCAGCCAACTGTAATATCCCCCTGAAAGCCAACTGTAATGTCCCTATACCAATCCCACATGCTCTCCTCTTACATGAGGGAGCCATGAAGCAGGCCTGCTACAAAGCCCTGCTGACACAATTTCCCATTTTGGGCCATTAGCACCAATTTGCAATATAATTAAAGATTTACCTAACAACTACTGGAGCAGTAATAAACACTGTTATACATTGGCTCAGCGGGACAGACATCGCCTCTGGAGAGAAGGAATGGGTGATGTTTCGGGTCGGGACCCTTCTTCAGACTCCCCGCTCATTGTTCCCTCGTCGATGTGAACTTGTGGGGGTGCGAGGAATTGGGCGTCGCTGGGTAAGGGGAAGAGAGGTTTTACTGCAACAGAAGCATGAAGTGGGGGTAAGGTCCGTTTAAACTATCTTGTCGTCGTCCCCCCCCCCCCCAATGTTGGGAGAGAGAGGGAAGAGAGTTGTGCAAACAAACCACGGGAGACTGCATCTTTGGAGGGAAATCATAAAATGTATAGGGATGTTTCGGGCCGGGACCCTAAAGGTTGACTACCCGTTTCGCAGATGCCGTTCCTAGCCCCCCTCTCACCCCTCCCCACCCATAGTCTTTGCCTTCTCCCAATTCCACCATCCCTCGCCACCCCCCCCCCGCCCCCCCCCAAACCTGTCCTCGCCTGAACTGCTGAAGATAACCGAGTGCTTTAAATGCGAATCCCGGACTGCAGCAACAACACACGCCCTGAGCGGGAGAGGAACTTGGTAACTCAAGAGCAAACGGGAGGGGAACTTGGTAACTCTGGAGGCGAACTTGGAACATCGCAGATTACCATACCCGTGGGAACTCGCCACAAACACTTGCACATCAACTTGGAATATAGTACACAACCACGAGTCTGTCACTCTGGGTCACTCGTGGGTCAACGCGCACCGTGAGACAGGGCCTTTAGAATAAAGGGGAGGTCACTTAAGACTGAGCTGAGAATAAACTGTTTTACCCTGAGAGTTGTGAATTTAAGGAATTCCCTGCCACAGAAGGCAGTGGAGGCCAAATCACTGGGTAGATTTAAGAGAGAGTTGGATAGAGCTCTAGGGGCTAGTGAAGTCAAGGGATTTGGGGAGAAGGCAGGCACGGGTTAGTGATAGCGTTTGATCAGCCGTGATCACAATGAATGGCGATGCTGGCTCGAAGGGCCGAATGGCCTCTCCTGCACCTATTTTCTATGTCTATGTCTACTTACCATACATAGATACAATCAGTTTAATTTCAAGTACAATAGATCGAGTAAAGGGGGGGAAATACAGAGTATAGAGTATAGTTCTCAGCATTGTAGCACATCATATATGGAAGAACCGTTCATTGGCTGATAATGTTATTAGACTCTTGAGTGGACGTAAACTAAGGATGTATTCCCAAACTCCCATTCTACCTCATTATGGCCATTTTCCTCTTTCTTTTATCTGCACTTTATCCATAACTGCAACATTATATCCTGCACAGTTTGATTGCGAACATGTTGGGATGTTTTACCTGGATAGCAGGCGAAACAACGTTTTTCACATATCTCGGTGAATGTGACAATAATAAACCAATACCTGGCCAGTTCATTGGCTATATTTAAGAGGTAGTTAGATGTGGCCCTTGTGGCTAAATGGATCGGGGGTATGGAGAGAAGGCAGGTAGAGGATACTGAGTTGGATGATCAGCCATGATCATATTGAATGGCGGTGCAGGCTTGAAGGGCCGAATGACCTACTCTTGCATCTATTTTCTATGATTCTATGATTCTATGATTCTATGACCTACGGATGATAAGGAAGTTACTGTAAGTTCTCCAGCAGGTCAGACTTAGAATTATCATCATTTTTTCATCATGGGTGAATCCTGCAACCATGCGAATACAGTCAATGGAAACATAGAAAATAGGTGTAGGAGTAGGCCATTCGGCCCTTCAAGCCTGCACCACCATTCAATATGATCGTGGCTGATCATCCAACTCAGTATCCTGTACCTGCCTTCTCTCCATACCCCCTGATCCCTTTAGCCACAAGGGCCACATCTAAATCCCTCTTAAATATAGCCAATGAACTGGCCTCAACTACCTTCTGTGGCAGATAATTCCAGAGACTCACCACTCTCTGTGTGAAAAATGTTTTCCTCATCTTGGTCCTAAAGGAACTCCCCCATATCCTTAGACTGTGACCCCTTGTTCTGGACCTCCCCAACATCGGGAACAATCTTCCTGCATCTAGCCTGCCCAACCCCTTAAGAATTTTGTAAGTTTCTATAAGATCCCCCCTCAGTCTTCTAAATTTTAGCGAATACAAGCCGAGTCGATCCAGTTTTTCCTCATATGAAAGTCCTGACATCCCAGGAATCAGTCGGGAGAACCTTCTCGGTACCCGCTATATGGCAAGAATGTCTTTCCTCAGATTTGGAGACCAAAACTGTACGCAATACTCCAGGTGTGGTCTCACCAAAACCCTGTACAACTGAAGTAGAACCTCCCTGCTCCTATACTCAAATCATTTTGCTATGAATGCTAACATACCATTTGCTTTCTTCACTGCCTGCTGCACCTGCATGCCTACTTTCAATGATTGGTGTACCATGACACCCAGATCTCGTTGCATCTCCCCTTTTCCTAATCTGCCACCATTCAGATAATAGTCTATCCTCCTGTTTTTGCCACCAAAGTGGATAACCTCACATTTAGCCACATTATACTGCATCTGCCATGCATTTGCCCACTCACCCAGCCTATCCAAGTCACCTTGCAGCCTCCTAACACCACCCCCCAGCTTACTGTCATCCGCAAACCTGGAGATGGTGCATTCAATTCCCTCATCCAAATCATTAATATATATTGTAAATAGCTGGGGTCCCAGCACTGAGCCTTGCGGTATCCCATTAGTCACTGCCTACCATTCTGAAAAGGACCCGTTTACTCCTACCCTTTGCTTCCTGGCTGCCAGCCAGTTCTCTATCCATATCAATACTGAACCCCCAATACAGTGTGCTTTAAGTTTGTATGCTAATCTCTTATGTGGGACCTTGCGAAAGCCTTCTGAAAGTCTAGATTTAACACATCCTCTGGTTCTCCCTTATTCACTCTACTAGTTACATCATCGAAAAATTCTATAAGATTTGTCAGACATCATTTACCTTTCGTAAATCCATGCTGACTTTGTCCAATGATTTCACCACTTTCCAAATGTGCTGCTATCCTATCTTTAATAACTGACTCTAGCAGTTTCCCCACTACCGATGTTAGACTAACTCATCTGTTATTCCATGTTTTCTCTCTCCCTCTTCTTTTAAAAAGTGGGGTTACAGTGCAACAGCAACTGTAACAAATTGCCTCTCCACCATTTTCTCAAGGATAATTAAAGATGGACAATGACAGCTGGCCCTGACAGATATACGTATCCACATCATAGAATTGGATAAAAATTAATCAGAACTAAAAGGAGCAATCAATTAGTAATAGGTGCAATCATTTTGCAGCTTTATTGCGATGCATGGAACTAGCGTCTGCAGTAAACAATGCTTGTCTCTAAAGGTACAGAGGATGTCAGCAGTCTTGGCAACACCCGCTTTCAATATATTTTGAATTGGTATTGCTTTATTATTGCAGTCACGTATACCAAGCTA
This sequence comes from Raja brachyura, assembly GCA_963514005.1. Next base: position 94,135,167 of record OY740785.1, on the reverse strand, counting down.
CAGTGAGCAGTGGAGGAGAATGAAGGATCCTGACCCAAAACGTCATCCATGCCTGCTCTCCAGAGATGCTGCCTGTCCCACGGAGTTATTCCAGCTTTTTGCATCTACGGTGAGCAGTATTGTTTTGTGTGCTATCCAAGAAAATCGGCCAAACCTGAGTCCGGCAGTTAGTGCAAAAACATGTTAGAATCGTAGTGTCATGGAGTGATACAGCGTGGAAACAGGCCTTCAGCCCAACTTGCCCACACCGGCCAAGAATGTCCCAGCAAATACTAGTCCCACTTGCCTGCACTTGGTCCATATCCCTCCAAACCTGTCCTATCCATGTACTTATCTAACTGTTTCTTAAATGATGGGATAGTCCCAGCCTCAACCACCTCTTCTGGCAGCTTGTTCCAGACACCCACCACCCTTTGTTTGAAAAAGTTAGCCCTCGGATTCCTATTAAATCTTTTCCGCTTCACCTTGAACCTATGTCCTCTGGTCCTCGATTCCCCTACGCTGGGCAAGAGACTCTGTGCACCTACCCGATCTATTCCTCTCATGATTTTGTACACTTCTATAAGACCCCTCTTCATCCTCCTGCGCTCCAAGGAATAGACCCAGCCCACTCAACCTCTCCCTATAGCTCACACCCTGGCAACATCCTCGTAAATATTTTCTGAACCCTTTCAATTTTGACAGTATCTTTCCTACAACATGATGCGCGGAACTGAACACAATATTCTAAATGCGGTCTCACCAACGCCGTATACAACATTGGAAGACCATTTCAAATTTTGTTGTGCATTGTTCAGTGATTCAATTAATAAGCAGGTTATACAACATTCAAAACAGTATATCTGGATTCAAAATGAGTTTCATAATGCTCAATGTAGTTTAATTTAAAGTTTAGCTTAAAGATACAGCTTAGAAACATGCCCTTCGGCCCACTGAGTCCACACCAACCACTGACCACTTGTTCACACTAAATCTGTGTTATCAGTGATAGCGCCCCCTCCCTTGGATGCCACTGATCCCCATCACTGGCTGACAGGCAGGGAGAGGTCAATCTCCGGCATTATTGGTAACTGCTGGGTCCAATTAGCTGATATTGGTTTGGCCACGTGAACCTTGTCAGCCTCCTCTATAAAACCCAGGCATTCCCAGAGGAAGGGGGTAGGTCTCTCTGCAGGGTGTGTTTCTGTCATAATTTTGAGGAAGACTGGGCTACTGGAACAAACCTGAGAGCACTAGTGTCATTGTCTGGTCAAGACTGGACTGCCAGGAAGAAGCCCCTGACAGCCAGTACCTCTACAGAGGTTAGCCTGGTTGTGTGGCTGGGAAAAGCCTGAGGCACTAGTGTCTCCCCCTGCCCATGGACTATGGAGAACCATGCCCATGCATTGAGGCAAAGACTGAGCCACTAGGATAATCCAGAACTGTTTCTTGAAGCGCCAAAGCTGAGCTGCCAGGATATGTCTGGGACCACCAGTGCTGCCTTTCAAGGGAAGGGTGAACTGCAGGGAGAAGCTTGAGATTGCCACACTTCCTCCTTTGAAGACCAGGACTGAGCAGCCGGGACAAGCCTGAGATCGACGGAGCCAGTGCATATGCCCTGAAAGTGAGGGACAGCACCTGATGCAATCCTGGACTTCTTACTATTGTGAATAAAATATATACACAAGTTCTTCCTACTGTGATTGTTGGTGTGGTCACTGTCAAAATTGGTATCATCCCTGATGCTGCCTATCCCACTTTCTCATCCACAGCTTACACACTAGAGGCAATTTACAGAGACAAATAAACTACAAACACATGTGTGTGTATATGGGATGTGGGAGAAACTTTGCAGTCACAGAGAGAACATGTAAACTCCATACAGAAACAGCCACGAGCTCTACTAGCTGTGCCACCCTCTCCTCTGTGCCTCCTTTGTATGTGCTTGCCTGCAGGTGATACAGTGCCCCGTATATATTTTCTTTCAAAGCTTGTTGCTTGTCTTTCAATGCACAATCTTCAGTGCTCAACAAACGTGTTTCTATGATAGTTCCAATCCTTTGGCAGGAAAATGCAATAATATGTGAACTGCTCAATAAATGAGCAGACAGAATCTACAGGAAACTTCCACATATCTAAACACAACTATATCATAACACTCTGGTTGTTCTAAATTGTTTTTTGTCACTTTGTATTCTGTAAAAAGACACTGCGGCACTCTTCCTGGATGACTAATCCTTGCTAGCAGTGAAAAGTGAGTTATATATTAGAGTCATAGAGTGACACAGTGTGGAAACTGGCCCTTTGGTCCAACATGTACACACCAGCCAACATATCCCAGCTACATTAGTTCCACCTGTCAGCATTTGGTCCCTATCTCTCCAGACGTGTCATATCCATGTACTTGTCTTACTGTTTCTTAAACATTGGGGTAGTCCCAGCCTCAACTACCTCCTCTGGCAGATTGTTCCAACACCCTTTGTGTGAAACAGTTACCCCTCAGATTCGCATTAAATCTTTTCCCATTCATCTTGAACCTTTCTCTGGTCCTCGATCCCCCCCACTCTGGGCAAGAGATTGTGCATCTACCCGATTTATTCCTCTCATGATCAGATACAGTGCTGAAATAGGCCCTTTGGCCCACCGAGTCTACGCTGACAAGCGATCCCCCACACATTAACGCTATCTGCACACACTAGGAACAATTTACAAATAAACCAATTAACCTACAAATCTGTGTGTGCCTCTGGAGTTTTGGAGAAAACCGGAGTACCCGGAGAAATCCCACGTCACCGTGCCGCCCATATCTGCTAACATTTCAGGAATTTCAACGGCCCTTTCAGATACCTGTGAAATGCACTTTGCGCAAGATGTTAAAATCCTCATGGAGAGAAATGAAATTCATTCCATTTCATACCTTCTTTTCCCCCAGCTTCTGATGTTTTATTAAAGCACTTTCAAAAAGCAGAACTGTTGCAATGCAGGGAGCAAACATAGAAAAATAGGTGCAGGAGTAGGCCATTCGGCCCTTTGAGCGTGCACCGCCATTCAATGTGATCATGGCTGATCATCCAACTCAGTATCCCGTACCTGCCTTCTCTCCACACCCCCTGATCCCTTTAGCCACAAGTGCCACATCTAACGCCCTCTTAAATATAGCCAATGAACTGGCCTCAACTACCTTCTGTGGCAGATAATTCCAGAGACTCACCACTCTCTGTGTAAAGAATGTTTTCCTCATCTCGGTCCTAAAGGAATTCCCCCTTATCCTTAGACTGTGACCCCAAAGAGGAGATTTTGCTTGCAGGATGCTCCCAGAAATAGCAATTTGATAATGGACAGTTCATATTGTTTGGGCTTTACTTTGATCCAATAAAAAAATACTGGATAGAGTCACAGAGGGTCATGCAGCATGGAAACAAGCCCTTCACCCCAACTGGTCCATGCCACCCCATCTAAGCTAGTCCCATTGATCTGTATTTGGCCTACATCCCTTTAAACCGTTCCTAATCATGTCAGTCCAATTACATTTTACATTTTGTCATTGTACCTACCTCAACTACTTCCTTTGTCAGGTTGTTCCATGTAGCCTCTTCCTTCTGTGTGCAAAAAGTTGCTCCTCAGGTTCCTCTCTCATCTTAAACATATACACTCTAATTCTTAATTTCCCAAAGAAAAAAAACTCTGTGATTTCAGCCAATCTATTCCACTCATGATTTTATTCACCACTATAAGATCATTCCTCAGCCTCAACGTCTCCCTATAGCCCAGGCTCTTGAGTCCTGGCAACATCCTTGTAAATCATCTCTACACAGTGAGACTTTAGGAATGATTCACCTGCTGTTTCCTGAAATAACCACGCATGCATGTGTGTCTTTATGAAACAGCTTTTACATCTCATACAAAGGAAAACACACACAGCCTAGATATTGTCTTGAACATCAAGCAGATGTCCCAACAATAGTGTGGTGGGTGCGAGTTAGATACCAGTGAGGGGAGCTTTACGGTTTGAGGCAAACCTCCCATAGCAGTTTGAAAAAGGGTCCTGGCCCGAAATGTCACCCATCCTTTTTCTCCAGAGATGCTGCCTGACCAGTTAAATTACTCCAGCAATTTGTGTCCACCTTTCAGTATATTACCTGAACACCAGCATGTTTGTTCAAGGGATTCAGATCGTCATAAGATCACAATTAGGAGCAAATTTGGGCCATTGGTTCCATTGAGTCTGCTCCATTATTCGATCATGTCTGACGAAACGTATACAATTTTTTGAGGATGTTACTAGTAGAGTGGATAAGGGAGAACGAGTGGATGTGTTATATCAGGACTTTCAAAAGGCTTTCAACAAGGTCCCACATAAGAGATTAGTATGCAAACTTAAAGCACACGGTATTGGGGGTTCAGCATTGATGTGGATAGAGAATGGCTGGCAGACAGGAAGTAAAGGAGAGGAGTAAAGGGTCCTTTTCAGAATGGCAGGCAGTGATTAATGGGGTACCGCAAGGTTCAGTGCTGGGATCCCAGCTATTTACAATATATATTAATGATTTGGATGAGGGAATTGAATGCAACATCTCCAAGTTTGCGGATGACATGAAGCTGGGGGGCAGTGTTAGCTGTGAGGAGGATGCTAGGAGGCTGCAAGGTGACTTGGATAGGTTGGGTGAGTGGGCAAATCCATGGCAGATGCAGTATAACGTGGATAAATGTGAGGTTATCCACTTTGGTGGCAAGAACAGGAAAGTAGACTATTATCTGAATGGTGGCCGATTAGGAAAAGGGGAGATGCAACGAGACCTGGGTGTCTCGTTGCATCTCCAGGAGTGAGAGGCAAACTGAATCCAAGGCTGTTAGTGGCGTGGATATGGCTGAAAAGCAGCAAGATATCCAGGAGAGGTTATGGGGCGAGGGTGCGAGGGGCCTGCTGCCCCTGCATGCCTACATTGAAAGTAGGCATGCAGGGGCAGCAGGCAGTGAAGAAAGCGAATGGTATGTTAGCATTCATAGCAAAAGGATTTGAGTATAGGAACAGGGAGGTTCTACTGCAGTTGTACAGGGCCTTGGTGAGACCACACCTGGAGTATTGCGTACAGTTTTGGTCTCCAAATCTGAGGAAAGACATTCTTGCCATAGAGGGAGTACAGAGAAGGTTCAGCAGACTGATTCCTGGAGAAAGACTGGATAGACTCGGCTTGTACTCGCTAGAATTTAGAAGATTGAGGGGGGATCTTATAGACACTTACAAAATCTTAAGGGGCTGGACAGGCTAGATGCAAGAAAATTGTTCCCGATGTTGGGGAAGTCCAGAACAAGGGGTCACAGTTTAAGGATAAGGGGGAAGCCTTTTAGGACCGAGATGAGAAAAAAAAATTCACACAGAGAGTGGTGAATCTGTGGAATTCTCTGGCATAGAAAGTAATTGAGGCCAGTTCATTGACTATATTTAAGAGGGTTAAATGTGGCCCTTATGGCTAGAGGGATCAGGGGGTATGGGGAAAAGGCAGGTACAGGATACTGAGTTGGATGATCAGCCATGATCATATTGAATGGCAGTGCAGGTCGAAGGGCTGAATGGCCTACTCCTGCACCTATTTTCTATGTTTCTATCTACTTTCCCTTCTAAACCCCAATCTCCTACCCTCGCCCCATAACCTCTCCTGGATATCTTGCTGCTTTTCAGCCATATCCACGCCACTAACAGCCTTGGATTCAGTTTGCCTCTCACTCCTGGTCATGTGCACCCTCTCTCCCCTTTAACCTGAGTAATCGAGATTAAAGTGACAGGCAGTGTAGACAGGTCGAGCAGGTCAGGTTCACTGTTTGGCAGAGGGGCAATTAAATCAGGGGACACAAAAGATAGGCACAAAAAGCTGGAGTAACTCAGCGGGTCAGGCGTCATCTCTGGAGAAAATGAATAACTGACGCTTCGGGTCAGACCCTTCTTCAGACCATTTTACAGTATTCTTTGAGTTTCCAGACAGCCCCGTGCCCAAATGGAAGGATCACGTCTTCATTCGCATCTCAACGAAAGGCAAGACACCCCATTAACTTCCACGAATACCTCAGTTCCCACTTGAGGGTGGCAATCACTTCTGCAAAAAGCAACTCCCCACCGGCTAATATTCAAACATTGGTACCAGTCCCGAGCGCCCGGCTATTGACAGGATGCATGTACGGTTATCGACAACGAGGGAGAAAAAATGGCAGGGCACAATCTCCGGACCCGACTGCGAATTACAATGGAGACACAGGAGACTGCAGACACTGGTATCTTGAGCAAAACAAAGCAGACTACTGGAGGAACTCAGCGGACCAGTGTGGGGGGTAAATTAGCGGACAGAAGAAGTGTCCCGATGCTGCCCGACTCACTGCGTTCCTCTAGCAGTATAGTTTTCTATTGCGCTGTGAATGAGTGCTTTAGAATAACATGCAGGTTGGATATAACTCCTTGAAATAAAAAGGAACCGAAGGGTTCGGAACCCGAAACGTCGCCTATTCCCTTTCTCCAGAGATGCTGCCCGTCCCGCTGAGGTATTCCAGCATTTTGTGTCTATCTTCGGTGTAATCCAGCATCTGCAGTCCCTTCCTACACAGATGCTGGTTGATACCGTCCGAAGAAGGGGACTCCCGACCTGAAATGTCACCGATCCAATTTCTCCAGAGATGCTGCCCGTCCCGCTGAGGTATTCCAGCATTTTGTGTCTATCTTCGGTGTAATCCAGCATCTGCAGTCCCTTCCTACACAGATGCTGGTTGATACCGTCCGAAGAAGGGGACTCCCGACCTGAAATGTCACCGATCCAATTTCTCCAGAAATGCTGCCCGACCCGCTGAGTTATTCCAATAAATGTATCTTATCTTTTGCATCAATATCCAGCTGATTCGTACCTATATCGACCTGGGAGAGGGTGGAAAGTGGACGAGGAAGAGCGAGGGGGGGGTGCAGATGGAGGGGAAGGGAACGGGGTGTCCCAATAACAGTGGCAGAAAGGTGTCACTCACCCAGTATGTTCCCAATCAGAGCAACGATGAACACGACAATGTAAGCGATGATCAAGACCCACTCGTATTCCTTCGGGTACAAGTACTCCCTCCACAGATAGCGGATGAACTCCTGGTCGTAGTCGGCGTTGGGATCCAGGGCTGGGCTGCCGGTGGTATCGTTGGTCAGCAGACCCGCCGCAGTCCCCGCGCTCTGCATCTCTCTCTCCGGTCCCTCCATCTCCCACAGCCCGGGGAACCGTCCAGCCCCCTTCCCGGGCAAGATGTTTGTGACTTGGGAGGAAGGAAGATCAGCCCGAAGCTACCCTCAAGGCAACTCCTACCGTCTCTTCTTCCAACCAAGCCTCAGATACTTTGCCCTTGCAGTATTTACAGGGCACTCGCCCCAGTCTCTCCCCCTGAGAGTCTCTCGCAGATGCAAAGACTCTCCGCAAGCGCCGCTTCCACCGAACGACTCAGGCTCCCCAAACTCCCACTTCGGAATTTAACAAAAAATATATATATATATTTAAAAATCCGAGCTGTTGGAAGCGGGGTGCACATCGGAGACCTGTCCTTGTCACTACATATTTTAGTTATTGCCTGAGATGGTGTGTGGGGAAGTGCGGCGGGTATCCGCAGGCATGGAGCGAAACGCATGCATTCACGGGGGAAATCTGCATCTCTTCGATTCAGGTGCACTTACACACGGAGAAGAGGCGTAACTCGCATTCACGCAAAGGCTTGCAAAGTCACAAGTGGCACGGAGTGTACCTGGAAGACATGCACTTGCTTATATACAGTACACTGGGAACATGCACACTTGCATATATACCTGGGGGGCATGCACACGCATATATACCGGGGAGCATGCACTCCTGCATATACAATATACTTTGGGGCATGCAATTTCATACACAGTGCCCCTTCACTTTTTCCCCATTTTGTGACGTTACAGCCTTATTTTAAAATGGATTATATTCATTTTTTAATCATCAATCTACACACAATACCCCAGAATGAAGAAGCGAACAGGTGTTTAGAAATCTTTGCAAAGTAATTAAAAATAAATAACTGAAATATCACATTTACATAAGTATTCAGACCCTTTGCTATGACACTCAAATTGTCGTAAACCTCTGAGACAGGAATGTGTTGAGAAACAGAAGGGTATAAAACCCTTCTATAAATCTCCTGAAGAGCACAGTGGCCTCCGTTATTCTTAAATGGAAGAACTTTGGAACCACCAGGACTCTTCATAGAGCTGGCTGCACGGCTAAACTGAGCAATGGGGGGGGGGGGGGGGGGGGGAGAAGGGCCTGGGTCAGGGAGTTGACCAAGAATGATCACTCTGACAGAGCTCCAGAGTTCCTCTGTAGAGATGGGGGAACCTTCCAGAAGGACCACTATATCTGCAGCACTCCACCAATCAGGCCTTTATGGTAGAGTGGCCAGACGGAAGCCACACCTCAGCAAAAGGCACATGACAGCCCACTTGGAGTTTGCCAAAAGGCACCTAAAGGACTCTCAGACCATGAGAAACAAGATTCTCTGGTCTGATGAAACCAAGATTGAACTCTTTGGCCTGAATGCCTAGCATTACGTCTGGAGGAAACCAGGCACCGCTCATCACAATAGACAATTGACAATAGACAGTAGGTGCAGGAGTAGGCCATTCGGCCCTCGAGCCAGCACTGCCATTCACTGTGATCATGGCTGATCATCCACAATTAGTACCCCGTTCCTGCCTTCTCCCCATATCCTCTGACTCCGCCATCACCTGGCCAATACCATACCTACGGTGAAGCATGGTGGTGGCAGCATCGTGCTGTGGGGATGTTTTTCAGCGGCAGGGACATGTCAAGATTCAGTGAAAGATGAACGGAGCAAAGTACATAGAGATCCTTGATGAAAACCTGTTCCAGAGCGTTCTGGACCTCAGACTGGGGTGGAGGTTCACCTTCCAACAGGACAACAACCCTAAGCACAAAGCCAAGACAATAGGGATAGACAGAGTTGATGTGGACAAGCTTTTCCCTTTGAGAATAGAGAAGATTCAAACAAGAGGACATGACTTTAGAATTAAGGGACAGAGGTTTAGGGGTAACATGAGGGGGAACTTCTTTACTCAGAGAGTGGTAGCGGTGTGGAATGAGCTTCCAGTGGAAGTGGTGGCGGCAGGCTCGTTGGTATCATTTAAAAATAAATTGGATAGGCATATGGATGAGAAGTGCATGGAGGGTTATGGTATGAGTGCAGGCAGGTGGGACTAAGGGGAAAAAAGTTGTTCGGCACGGACTTGAAGGGCCGAGATGGCCTGTTTCCGTGCTGTAATTGTTATATGAGATTTATTATATGAGACAATGCAGTAGTGGCTTCATGACAAGTCTGCGAATGCCCTTGAGTGACCCAGACAGAGCCCGGACTTGAACCCGATCGAACATCTCGGAGGGACCTGAAAATAGCTGTGCATCGACGCTCCCCATTCAACCTGACAGAGCTTGAGAGGATCTGCAGAGAAGAATGAGAAAATTACCCAAATACAGGTGTGCCAAGCTTGTAGCGTCATACCCAAGAAGACTTGAGACTAATCACTGCAAAAGGTGCCTCAAAAAGGTCTGAATACTTATGTAAATGTGATATTTCAGTTATTTCTTTCTAATTACTTTGCAAAACTTTCCAAATACTTATTTTCGCTTTTTGATTGTGGGGTATTGTGTGTAGATTGATGATAAAAAAAATGTATTTAATACATTTTAAAATAAGGCTGTAACATAACAAAAAAGTGAAGGGGTCTGAATATTTTCTAAATGCACTGTATACATTGCGAGCATGCACTCTTGCATTAATGCCCAGGGAGCATACACTCTTGCATAAAAACACTGCAAGCATGTACTCTTCCATAGGTACACTGGGAGCATACACTCACGCATATAAATACTGCAAGCATGCACTCTTGAATATATATGGGTGATTCTTCAGTAAGTGTCTACTTTGATGTCTCTGGAAACCCAATTATAAAACTTAAATGTTTGCAACTTTGAATGTTGTTTCACATAGATTAACATCTCTACTCTGGGAAAAATATGGTTGGCGCATCTTTTAGAGAATTTAATTAATTTTTTCCTCTACTTTTTCCAGGTTGTCCATTGCATTCAGTCATATCCGTCGCATGTTTATGAACAACACTGTAAAATATTATTAATTTAAGAATATAAAATCAAATTTTTGTCGCAGTCTTTCAAATTATAGAGTATCTTCCTCAAATAAACCACCAAAACCTTTTTCAGTCTAACGCGTTGATTTTAAACCTTCGTAACAGTTTACTGCCGAAAAAAGTGGTGATTTTCAGCAAGAATGGTCACCGTCAGATAACTTTTCACCAACTTCCTCTAAAACAATATTAACTTCAGATGAATAGGCAGAAGCATACTGTTCATTTATCAATTACAATTCATAATTATGGTAATTGTTACATTATCTTACACATTATGAGCATAAAATACTCATGTGACGGACATGACTCAGCGCGATGGGGATGATCAAGTTCGTGAGTGTCATCTGACGGAGATGGTTAAAGGGTGATTTTTCAGTAAGTGTCGACTTTGGTGTCCCACTAGTTTGATGCTGTATATAAGGAACATCCATAATTCTATCCCATTTCTTCTTTTTCTATATTGTTAATAAACATAATCCTCATAAATAAAGATGAAACCTTAAATGTGTTTTTTTTTTTAAATCCCAATGTTTGATGCCCCCCCTGTAAAACTGCATGGCCCGATGGTTACTTGTGAAATTTCAAGTCGGCATTTTTATTTAATGGGGTATCTATCTGAAATGAAAATACTTTTAAACAGTAGGTATTAATAATTAAAATATTTATCAACTTAAAAAAATTCCTCTATTCTTGATAGGGTTAGGGCTGGGCTAGGGCGAGGGCAAGGGTTAGGGCTAGGGCTAGTGTTATGGCTAGGGATATGGCTAGGGTTATGGTTTGGGCTAGATTTAGGGCTAGGGCTAGGGCATCTAACATCGGGGGAAAAAATTAAAAAATAACACTTTATTCATTTAGGGTTTAATAGTAAGATTAAACGAGAACTTACCAGTTTGAAGTTTGATCTTTATTTTATGAGGAGTTACGGTGAGGGATTACGTGAAGAAGCCCCGCCAGGCGCATGTACGTCATACTTCAAAGCAGCGGCATGAAAACAGAGAAACTATAGTCAAAGTGATATAGTAAGACTCAGAAGACTAGAACTACCAGATGATCTTTGCGATTATGAGGGCCGGGAGTGGAGGGCACGTAATCCCTCATCGTAACTCCTCATAAAATAAAGATCAAACTTCAAACTGGTAAATTCATCCAATAAACATTTTTAATAATAATAAACAAAACAGTAATAATCCCTCTGTCCCAGGGGGAAATTACAAATGAAATTTAGAAAGAAAATAAATCAAACTGAACCCAAAACAGCATGCCCAAAACCTTGCACTGTCAGGACAGGTTTATCATAGAATTTTGAGAAGGTTGCCTCCCAAGACCATCCTGTGACCCCAAGGATTTGGTCTAGAGGCACGTCCTGTGCCTTCGCTGTGGATGTTGATACCGCCCTGGTGGAGTAAGATTTAAACACATGAGTGTCTACTCCAGCACAATCCAAAACCTGTTTTAACCATCTAGAAATAGTTTGAACTGACATCTTTTTATGCGTTTTTTTGTGGCTGATGAGCATTGATGTCTCAGAGCCTCTGAGACTCTTAGTTACCTTGATATATTGACTCAGGTGCTTGACTACACATACCGTTTGGTCAATGGAGTATGCTTTAAAGCTTACTTTGGTTCTGGCCATTCCTGGCCTACTTAGTTTGATTAAATCATACATATAAAACGTAATGTTATCTACAGAAGAGTACATGCCATCTAGCCATAGCTTTTGCAATGTTTGAACTCATTGCGCTGATACTAGTGCCATGAGCATAACCAGTTTAAGTGGTAACTTCTGAAAAGACAGTGACGTAATTGGAGCCCATTGCCCAAGCAGTGTGAGAACTATACTGACATCCCAGATTTATGTGTATCAAGGCTTAGGAGGGTTCTTGTTAAAGATTCCTCTCATGAATCGGGACACTAATGGATGAGACCCGATAGAGTGTTGTTCTGAAAACTGCCCTAAATAGGAGGACAAAGCACTCCAAACACTATTAATGGCTCTATAGCTCAAGTGTTCATCAAAATGCAATGTAGCAAGGAACTCCAATACATCCGGTATGCTTGCAGTATGATAAGATATTTCTGACTGCAAGCAAAACATTTCCCATTTCTTAATATGAGACACATATTGTTTTTTAGTGTTATCTCTCCAAGCTGCAGTTATCGCATCCATGGTCCTACTTGACAGTCCAAGCCCTTGGATCGGTCAGGTCAGAACCTGCAGATTAACAGATTAATACGATCATGTAACGGATGACTTTCTCCTGTTACTGGATGCGCCAACAAATTACTGCACTTGGGAACAGCCATGAATGGCTGAGTCATCATTCTCAGCACCAATGGTAACCATGGCTGTGTAGGCCAGTCCGGAACCACCAAAATGCCTGAGGTGGAGTCCTGCTCTATTTTGGTGAGGCATTGCCTGATGAGGCAGAATGGGGGAAAGCATAAAATAACGTACGTCCTCAATGTAGCGAGAATGCATCCACCGCTACTGCTCCTGGATCTAGTTCCCACTAAACACATTTAGGCAACTGGTGATTTAGCCTGGATGCAAACAGATCTATATCTGGCAAACCATAGTGGCTGACAATCATTTTAAAAACATCAGGATTTACCATCCATTCTATGTTGTCATTGAATGTCCGTGACCTGTTGTCTGCCACCACATTATCTCTACCTGGTAGGTAGATAGCTGAGACCCAGATATTTCTGGAAATACGCCAGTCCCAAATGGTGATTATCACATGATACTGACCTTATTCCTCCCATGTGATTGATATAAGCAGCAGCCGTGGTATTGTCAATCTGGAGCCGAACATGTCAATTATTCATTGCTGAACAATAATCTTTTAATCAATAGAATGCACCCAGCAATTCTAAGAAATTTATATCATGGCTTTGCAGGATTAAATCCTCTTGCACACTCCATCTACCACCACAGCTAGACTCGCTGTCCGTGGCTCCCCATCCCAAAGCACTCACATCAGTTTGTAAAACCACTGAAGGTTGTTGAATCAAAATGTTTTTGGTACTTTGTGCAATATTGATTATCCACCATTGTAATTCGGCGATGGCTTTGGCTGGCAACCGTATAGGTCTATCAAAATGACCTGCATGTTCTTTAAGTGCTTGTTCTCTAGCTCGTTGCAAACTTTGATAGTGCAGAGATCCAAACTCCACTGCGGGGAAAGCCGCCACCAATTTACCAATAACACTGGCTACTTGCCGGATGGAGGGTTGTTGCTTTTCTGTGAGACTGATACAGACCTCCATGATTTCAACAGCCTTGGCAGTAGGCAAAGTCGCTGACATATCAACTGAATCAATGACAAACCCCAAATAGTCAACTTTTTGGGATGGCTCTAGCTTGGATTTTGTTGGAAGGACGAGAAAACCTAACCTCTCAAACAGATGTTTGGTTGCTGAAACTGACTCCTCAGCTGTTTCCTGAGTGTTGCTTATAATTAAAATATCATCTAGATAAGCCATCACAATGTGATTCTGGGAACGAAGTAGCGCCAGAACTGGTTTTACCAATTTTGTGAACAACATAGGAGCTGAGGTTAACCCATTGGGCAACGCCTTAAATTGCCACAGCTGTCCCATCCAACTAAATTTCAAGTATCTTCGGTACTGATGATGAATTGGTACTGAATAATATACATCTTTCAGATCTATGGTTGCATATAACAACTTTCTGATAACAGTTGTTTAGCAGTATTGAAGGTGTCCATTTTAAAATGCCTATACTGGACATAGGAATTTAACTGGGTTAGATCCAGAATGACTCGACACCCACCATCTTTTTTCTGTCTGGGGAATATATTCGACATAAATTGTTGAGGATGGTATGTCGTCCTCTCAATTACCCCTTTTTGGAACAAAACCCAAATTTCTTTATTTACCTGCAGAGTTTCTGGTAATACCCGACTAGGCATATTTTGTGCAGGTGGATGAATTCCTGACATAAACTCTATTCGAGACCCTGAGACAGTGTCCAGTATAAACAGATCAGACATTATGCAGCACCATTCATCATAAAATAACTGTAACCTACCCCAAACCGGAGGTTGTTCCCCAGAGGATTTATCCTGGACTGAATGAATCATCCGTACCTCCATAGTTGACCTTGAACTTCTTGTTCTCCTTCCCATGCGGGCGTTGTAGTTCATGTACACAGGTGGGTAATAACACCTCCAACTGGTAGCACTCTGCTTGGGCCTGACCCAGGATCTGACCCCCGTCGTGTCGAAAATGATCTGCGAGGTGGCATCCTGGCTGAAGGGATGTAAGTTTTCATGAGGCCAATCGTTTTGGCCTCTTCTTCCAGGTCTTTTTTACCTGTTTGAGCAGGTCCTCGCCAAATAGAAAATTTGGCGCTTGAATGTTCGATGACCTGCACAGAGCTGCAAATCATGGGTTTATTGTCAGCTTAATAGCAATCTTCCGGATGCAGTTGATTTCAAAGTAAGCATTGCACAGCAGGGCCAACATATCCTGCTGTGTCCCAGACATCGGTGCCCCTTGGACCATTTTGCCGAAAGCAATGATCCCTGCCCCCACCAATTTGAGGACTCACTGGATCCGAATCCCTTGTCCACGTATCGTTGCACTCATTTGTGCCCAGATAGCAGAGTTCACAGTGGGGACCTTGAGCGACGCACAGTTAACAGTTGTTACGTAATGCGTGGTTGTTTGTTCCATAATGGAAACCTGTAGCTGGTGAGAGGCCATGTAGTTGATGTTAGAAGCCAGATTTTCCTCCATGGCTTCGCCAGTACCCTCCGGAATGGCAACATTTCTTGCCACATCCGGGACATCTGGAGCATGGCTCATGTGCCTTGGTGTGTGCCCAAAAGCAGTGACACCAACTTCAGGGTCAGACTCCTCCTGCCGTGGCTCTCCCAAGTCTTGCTCTAGGGAGGTCTCTACCAGCCCTAAAAAAGGTGCTGGCGAGGGTGATTCCCACTGATATTCATAGGCGGTAAAGTCCTCCTCGCCATATGGGCCTCTACGTGAGGCTGTTTGGGGAATCCTAGTGGCATTCGACCCCGATTGGAGTATTTCGTGGCTCAACATTGTTTGCAGCATTTTCTCCATTTGATCAAGCCGTCCCCAGACGTTCTTGTTAGAAGGAGGGGAGTCTTCCTCGTCAGACTTGTCGGATAAAACGGGCCTGAGAGATTTATTTTTGGCCTTTCTCCCTGCTGGAGTGGCCTCAGCGCCCTGAAGCACTGGAGTTAACAGAGGCAGTTGAGCTGCCGGTAGATCAGCAGTCGGTGTTCTAGCTGGCGTTCCCGCAGCCGGTGTCTCCCTGCCCGATCTGCGTGCACTAACCGCGGGCCCGCGAGTCAAGCTCCTACTACGGACAGACTTTTTTACAACTCGCTCCATTGTCTAACAACTCCCGCTGGCTCCTGACCCAGTCTCACGGAGTTTAAGTACCCGCAGAAAAGTTTTAAATCACTTACCTGCCGGTTTACTACTTACCAGCCCGTCGGTGCGCCATGCGCCAGGCGCCATGCGCCAGACGTAATGACGCGCATACGCCTGGCGGGGTTTCTTCACATAGTCACTCACATGACCCCAAAGTAAAATCTTTATTTGTGAGGATTATGTTTATTAACAATATACAAAAAGAAGAAATGGGATAGAATTACAGATTTTCCTTATATACAGCATCAAAATAGCGGGACACCAAAGTAGACACTTACTGAAGAATCACCCATACATATGGGGCATGCACTTTTACATACATACAGTGGCTTGCAAAAGTTTTCATACCCCCTGAACTTTTCCACATTTTGTCACGTTACAACCACAAATGTAAATGTATTTTATTGGGATTTTATGTGATAGACCAGCACAAAGTGGTGCATAATTGTGAAGTGGAAGGAAAATGATACATGGTTTCCAAATTTTATTACAAATAAAAAACTGAAAAGTGTGGCGTGCAAAAGTATTCTGCCCCCCTGAGTCAATACTTTGTAGAACCACCTTTCGCTGCAATTACAGCTGGAAGTCTTTTGGGGTATGTCTCTACCAGTTTTGCACATCTAGAGACTGACATTTTTGCCCATTCTTCTTTGCAAAATAGCTCAAGCTCAGTCAGATTGGATGGAGAGAGTCTGTGAACAGCAATTTTCAAGTCTTGCCAGAGATTTTCAATTGGATTTAGGTCGGGACTTTGACTGGGCCATTCTAACACATGAATATGCTTTGATCTAAACCATTCCATTGTAGCTCTGGCTGTATGTTTAGGGTCGTTGTCCTGCTGGAAGGTGAACCTCCGCCCCAGTCTCAAGTCTTTTGCAGACTCTAACAGGTTTTCTTCCAAGATTGCCCTGTATTTGGCTCCATCCATCTTCCCATCAACTCTGACCAGCTTCACTGTCCCTGCTGAAGAAAAGCATCCCCACAGCATGATGCTGTCACCACCATGTTTCACAGTGGGGATGGTGTGTTCAGGGTGATGTGCAGTGTTGGTTTTCCGCCACACATGGCATTTTGCATTTAGACTTCAATTTTGGTCTCATTAGACCAGAGCACCTTCCTCCACATGTTTGCTGTGTCCCCCACATGGCTTGTGGCAAACTGCAAACGGGACTTCTTATGGCTTTGTTACAACAATGGTTTTCTTCTTGCCACTCTTCCATAAAGGCCCGATTTGTGGAGTGCACGACTAATAGTTGTCCTCTGGACGGATTCTCCCACCTGAGCTGTGGATCTCTGCAGCTCCTCCAGAGTTACCATGGGCCTCTTGGCTGCATCTCTGATCAATGCTCTCCTTGCCCGGCCTGTCAGTTTAGGTGGGCGGCCATGTCTTGGTAGGTTTGCAGTTATGCCATACTCTTTCCATTTTCGAATGATGGACTGAACAGTGCTCCGTGAGATGTTCAAAGCTTGGGATATTTTTTTATTACCTAACCCTGCTTTAAACATCTCCACAACTTTATCCCTGGTGTGTTACTTGGGCTCCATGATGTTGTTTGTTCACTAATATTCTCCTGTCCCTGCTGAAGAAAAGCATCCCCACAGATTGATACTGCCACCACCATGTTTCACAGTGGGGATGGTGTGTTCAGGGTGATGTGCAGTGTTAATTTTCCGCCACACATAGCGTTTTGCATTTAGGCCAAAACCTTCAATTTTGGTCTCATCAGACCAGAGCACCTTCCTCCACATGTTTCTGTGTTCCCCCTCATGGCTTGTGGCAAACTGCAAATGGGATTTCTTATGGCTTTGTTTCAACAATGGCTTTCCTCCTGCCACTCTTCCATAAAGGCCCGATTTGTGGAGAGCACGACTAATAGTTGTCCTGTGGACAGATTCTCCCATCTGAGCTGTGGATCTCTGCAGCTCCTCCAGAGTTACCATGGGCCTCTTGGCTGCTTCTCTGATCAATGCTCTCCTTGCCCGGCCTTTCAGTTTAGGTGGACGGCCATGTCTTTGGTAGGTTTGCAGTTGTGCCATACTCTTTCCATTTTCAGATGATGGATTGAACAGTGCGATGTTCAAAGCTTGGGATTTTTTTAATAACCTAAACCTGCATTAAACTTCTCCACAACTTTATCCCTGACCTGTCTGGTGTGTTCCTTGGGCTTCATGATGCTGTTTGTTCACTAATGTTCTCTAACAAACCTCTGAAACAGCTGTATTTATACTGAGATTAGATTACACACAAGTGGACTCTATTTACTAATTAGGTGACTTCTGAAGGCAATTGGTTGCACTGGATTTTATTTAGGGGTATCAGAGTAACGGGGGCTGAATACTTTTGCACGCCACATTTTTCAGATTTTTATTTGTAAAAAAATTTGAAAACCATGTATCATTTTCCTTCCACTTCACAATTATGTGCCACTTTGTGTTGGTCTATCACATAACATCCCAATAGAATACATTGATGTTTGTGGTTGTAACGTGACAAAATGTGGAAAAGTTCAAGGAGTATAAAAACTTTTTCAATTCACTGTACCTGGTGGCATGTTCTCTTGTATATATGCACTGGGAGCTTGGACTCTTGCATATTTTGGGAGCATGCACACTTGCATACACTGGGGGTGTTAATCATGGTTAAAACAGAGCAGCCATAGCACCAAAATGTTGTAAGGACTCATGTATTCTTAGGCCATTTGTCATTGATGTGCTCTGCAGAAATAAGACAAGCTTCTGAATGGTGCCAGTAAAGGGCCTGTCCCACCAGCATGCTATTCCATGCGGTGAGCGCGACCAAACCGGCAGTGGGGGCCGCGCGGAGGTCGGGTGATCCCCGTACAGTGCCCGTCCCACCAGCATGCGCCTGCATGCGGCAAGCGCGACTAAACCGGCAGCAAGGGCCGCGCGGAAGTTGGGTGAGTGGCGCAATGCGGCGCAAAGTGAGGCAAACTTGGAGCGAAGTCTTAAAGGTAAGTTTGCCAGGACAGAGAGGGACACACACAGAGGGGCACAGACCACACACAAAGAGGGCCACGGAGCCACACACAGAGAGGGTCACGGAGGCACCTACAGATAGGTTCACGGAGGCACGATGTCGAGGCAGTGTGTAATGCGTCGAGGCAACAGCGAGCCAACGAGCCGTTGCCGCGCGGAATTTTTGAACACGGTCAGTTTTTCGGAGCCCCGCGCGATGTCGGGACGAACTCCGCACGGCTCCGGCGATCGAAGTGGGACCAGCCCCGCAACGCCGGACGGCTCAAGCGACCACGTTAGGGCGCTCATCGCATGGAGTTGCATGCTGGTGGGACAGGCCCTTAAGTCTATGGCCCAGATCAGTATTGCATATTCAATTGATAGAATGAAAGGGATTTCTGCAGAGGACCTCCAAGGAAGTGTGAGATGCATGAAGATGATTGGATTACTGAAAACTAAGTGTTCATATTGTAAATAATATTGCTAGAAAGTTACCCTGCTGTTTGTTGATTGGTTAAAGTGTTGAATCCCTGGCAGGTTTGTTTGGATTCTAGGGTAAATATTGCATTATTCAAGTTAAGTTAGCTTCTTCCAAGAGCTTCTCCAGCAGCAATGTAAGGGGTATTCTGGTATTGGTCTGTGTAACTGTCAATATGTATTGTTGTAATCAACATGTTTGATTGAATTGTAAAGAGACCACACCTCTGTAGTTCTGCCCCTCACGGTTCGGCACTTATAAAAGGCAGCCCCCACGAGGTCCTTTGTCGATCTTCTGGAAGAGCGCTTGGGACTGCGTGACCTTTTGGAGTGTTTCTACTTGCACAAGGCCAAAGGGCTTGGCCAGGCAGAAAGAAGTATCGAACCCACGGTGGTTTAGGTATCGTATAAAGGAATTTGTTGTTCTATCCAAAAATAAAGATTAGTTGTTCCAGTGCTTGAATCAGTGTTTTATTGACTGAACTAGATTGGGAGGGGAGCTTAGAAGAGCTTATTTACATAGGGGTCTCGTCTTGGATCTCATTGGACCCCCAAACACAAGCTTGCGATTAAGGGTGTTGAGCTGTTCCCGATCGCGAGTGCAGAAATCGGCGCCACGGTCTGGTTTTCACATCGGTTTTCGCCACCTCGCTAGTCGGAGCAGATCGATGATTCGTGGGCTTGGGAAAGGTCCCTAACGAGATCATAGAACAGAGTCTAGCAAGCACTGGAAGAAAAAGTGCCTTTGGTGTTAGAGGCCCTACTAGAATTGCTTTAAAAGCCAATAGAGTCTAGTAAATTTCAAGTGTATATATTTCTTTCGGATCCCAATTGTGTATAAATACTTTGCTGTGTGTAAGATACTTTTGGAAAGTGTTAAGAGTTATATTGTACTGATTGTGTATTGTTTAAGAATTTGAGTGTTAGAAAACTGGGGTGGATTAAAGTGAATATATAAGAATTTGGTTTAATAGGGACTGTATTAGTATTGTAGTCCAATCCGTGGTTGTTTGGACCTTGAAGTGTGGACCTTGAAGGGAAGGAAGCCCAGTATTTCAATGAATGGGCAGACTTTTTTGGTATAGAATCGCAGTATTCCTCTCAGTCCTCTCACATTTATATTCCATTGTGCAGCTTGTGAACAGGGAACTCGAGTGGAGTCAATGGCATCTTTGACTCCACCCACTAAATTTAAACCTGTGATGGAGACATTGTGAGAGGATTCGCTGGCACCGATTGCTTCATTGGCAAAGAATAGTAAGATTAAACGAGAACTTACCTGTTCGAAGTTTGATCTTTATTTTATGAGGAGTTACGATGAGGGATTACGTGAAGAAGCCCCGCCTGGCGCTTGATCGGCATACTTCAAAGCAGCGGCATGAAAAACACAGAACAAATAGCCGGAGTAAGATAGTAAGGCCCAACATAGACTAGAACTACCAGATGATCATTTATATTATGAGGGTTGGGAGTGGAGGGCACGTAATCCCTCTTCGTAACTCCGAATAAAATAAAGATCAAACTACTAACAGGTAAGTTCTCGTTTAATCTTACTATTTTACTTCGGAGTCACGTGAGTGACTATGTGAAGATTTTAAAGCTCTGTGTTTTTTATGTCGTAGATTCATTCCATACGACACTCTGTTTAGTCAATACAGTAGTGAGTAAATAGTATTTCAAAACATAGAAACATAGAAAAATAGGTGCAGGAGTAGGCCATTCGGCCCTTCGAGCCTGCACTGCCATTCAATGTGATCATGGCTGATCATCCAACTCAGTATCCCGTACCTGCGTTCTCTCCATACCCCCTGATCCCTTTAGCCACATGTGCCACATCTAACGCCCTCTTAAATATAGCCAATGATCTGGCCTCAACTACCTTCTGTGGCAGAGAATTCCAGAGACTCACCACTCTCTGTGTAAAGAATGTTTTCCTCATCTCGGTCCTAAAGGGATTCCCCCTTATCCTTAGACTGTGACGCCTTGTTCTGGACTCCCCCAACATCGGGAACAATCTTCCAGCATCTAGCTTGTCCAACCCCTTAAGAATTTTGTAAGTTTCTATAAGATCCCCCCTCAATCTTCTAAATTCCAGCGAGTACAAGCCGAGTCTATCCAATCTTTCCTCATATGAAAGTCCTGACATCCCAGGAATCAGTCTGGTGAATCTTCTCTGTACCCCCTCTCTGGCAAGGATGTCTTTCCTCAGATTTGGAGACCAAAACTGTACGCAATACTCCAGGTGTGGCCTCACCAAAACCCTGTACAACTGCAGTAGAACCTCCCTGCTCCTATACACAAATCCTTTTGCTATGAATGCTAACATACCATTTGCTTTCTTCACTGCCTGCTGCACGTGCATGCCTACTTTCAATGACTGGTGTAGCATGACACCCAGGTCTTGTTGCATCTCCCCTGTTCCTAATCTGCCACCATTCAGATAATAGTCTACCCTCATGTTTTTGCCACCAAAGTGGATAACCTCACATTTATCCACATTATACTGCATCTGCTATGCATCTGCCCATTCACTCAGCCTATCCAAATCACCCTGCAGCCTCCAAGCATCCTCCTCACACCTAACTATATCCCCCAGCTTGGTGTCATCTGCAAATTTGGAGATGTTGCATTGAATTCCCTCGGCCAAATCATTAATATATATTGTAAATAGCTGGGGTCCCAGCACTGAGCCTTGCGGTACCCCACTAGTCACTGCCTGCCATTCTGAAAAGGACCCGTTTACTCCTACCCTTTGCCTCCTGCCTGCTAGCCAGTTCTCTATCCACATCAATACTGAACCACCAATACCGTGTGCTTTAAGTTTGTATGCTAATCTCTTATGCGGGACCTTGTCGAAAGCCTTCTAAAAGTCTAGATATAACACATCCACTGGTTCTCCCTTATCCACTCTACTAATTACATCCTCGAAAAATTCTATCAGATTTGTCAGACATGATTTACCTTTCGTAAATCCATGCTGACTTTGTCCAATGATTTCACCACGTTCCAAATGCGCTGCTATCCCATCTTTAATAACTGACTCTAGCAGTTTCCCCACTACCGATGTTAGACTAACTGGTCTGTAATTCCCCGCTTTCTCTCTCCCTCCTTTTTTAAAAAGTGGGATTACATTAGCTACCCTCCAATCCTCAGGAACTACTCCAGAAACTAAGGAATTTTGAAAAATTATCACTAATGCATCCACTATTTCTGTGGCTACCTCCTTGAGTACTCTGGGATGCAGACTATCTGGCCCTGGGGATTTATCGGCCTCCAATCCATTCAATTTATCCAACACCACCTCCCGGCTAACCTGGATTTCACTCAGTTCCTCCATCTTATTTGACCCCCGTTCCACTGCTATTTCCGGCAGATTATTTATGTCTTCCTTAGTGAAGACAAAGTAGTGTAGCACTTAGTGAAGACTTAGTGTAGCAAAACATTGCTACAATTTATGTAATAAATCTTTTAAACATAAAAAGAACAATTTTTATAATAATAATCCCTCTATCGTAGGGGAACATTTTTCAAAAGAAAAAATGATAATGATATCAATGATAACATAAATCGATAATATAAATCGATAATATAAAACAAAGCAAGCATTTAAAGAGAACCCAGTACTGCATGTCCAAATCCTGGCACCATGACAACAGGTTTATCGTAAACTTTGAAAAAGTTTCTTCTCTGCACCACCCTACGGACTCTAAAATTTGATCGAGTGGTATGTCCTGTACCTTTGCCGCGGACGTAGCTGCCGCCCTAGTGGAGTGAGATTTAAACACATCAGTGTCTCTTCCTGCTAGATCCAAAACCTGTTTTAACCATCTAGAAATGGTTTGAACTGAAACTTTTGTATGTGGTTTTTTGTGCGTTATCAATAACGCTATCTAAGACCTCGGAGATTTTTTGGTTACTTCAATGTATTGAGGTAAATGCTTAACTACACACAATGTTTCATCGATAGGATATGCTTTAAACATTACCTTAACTCCAGTTCTCCCCGGTCTGCTTTGTTTGATCAGGTCATAAACATAAAACACAATGTTATCTGCAGCCACATGCATGCAATCTAACCATAACAATTGCAAAGTTTGTACTCTTTGAACTGATACTAATGCCATATACATTACTACCTTGAATGTTAACTTCTGCAAAGACATTGAAGTAATTGGAGTCCATTGTTTAAGCAAAGTGAGAACAATGCTAACATCCCAAATTTATGTAAATCTGAGCTTGGGAGGTTTTTTATTAAAATTCCTTTCATGAATCGAGATACTAATGGGTGAGACCCAACTGAATCTCGATCAGAAAATTTGTCCGAAGTAGGACGACAAAACACTACGAGCACAATTAATGGCACTATAATTCAGATGCTCATGAAAATGTAACCCAGCAAGGAACTCCAATACATTTGAAATGTTTGCAGTATGATAAGATATCTTTGACTGTCTACAAAAAGCTTCCCATTTCCTTATATGCGACATATATTGTTTTTTAGTGCTATTCTTCCAAGCTGCACCTATAACATCCATAGTCCTGTCTGACAGTTCAAACTCTTGCAACGGTCTGGTCAGAACCTGCAGATTAACAAATTCATTTGATCATGCAATGGATGAACTTCTTTTGCTACTGGTTATGTCAACGAATTGTCGCAACTAGGAAATGTCATACATGGTTCAATCATTATTTTTAGCATCAATGGGAACCATGACTGCGTAGGTCAATTTGGCACCACCAAAAATGCCTTTGGCAGCGTCTTGCACTATTTTCTTAAGACATTGCCCAATCAGATAGAAAGGGGGAAAAGCATAAAAGAATGTATTCCCCCAGTGTAGCGAGAAAACATCCACCGCTACTGCCCCGGATCGTGTTCCCAAGACACGTATTTGGGCAATTGGTGATTTAATCTAGATGCAAACAGATCAATGTCCGGCACTCCATACCGACTGACTATATTTTTTGAAATTTTGTGGATTTAACATTCATTCTGAACTGTCTTTAAATATTCATGATCTTTTGTCTGCCACAACATTGTTTCTCACTGGGAGATAAATAGCTGAAAGCAAATATTTTTGCCAATACACCAATGCCACATCTAGTTTACCAGATGATCACATGAAATTGATCTTACACCACCCATGTGATTGATATATGCCACAGCTGTGGTATTGTCTATTTGTATTTGGACATGCAAATCCTTCATAGTAGAACAATAAGCTTTTAATCCAAAAAATGCTCCCAGTAACTCCAAATAATTTATACCATATGTTTGGAGCAGTAAATCCTCTTGCACAGTCCATCTGTACCCACAACTGGTCTCATTAACCGTAGCCCCCCCCCCCCCCCACCCACCACCATAACCAACCATAACACTTCTTGAGGCAGGTGAGAGACCATATAATTAATATTGGCCGCCAGGTTTTCTTCCATGGCCTCACCGCCTCCTCCAGGTATAGCAAACTTTGTGCCACATCAGACACACCTGGATCAACATATTTGTATTGCGGTGGGTACTTCTGACCGCAAACACCACTTTCAGGGTCAGTCTCATACAGCCCTGGTACTCCTGAAACTTGTTCAAAGGAGACTTCCTCCAGCCCAATCCCGGGCACTGGAGTTTCAATTCCCAATTCAAACTGGCACCATATTCATGATATGGAACCCCCTCAGGGGCTGCCTGGGAATATTCTGGGTTCTTAGACCCTTGGTTGATTATTGTTTGGAGTATTTTCTCCATTTGATCCATTCTGAGCCATAAGGCTTTCCTTTCAGGACCTTTCGAATTCATCAGAAACCTCAGGCCTTTCAAGCTTTTCTTTTACATTTTTAGGCACTGGGTTTTCAAAGTTTTTGTTTGTGGAGCAACCAAAGGCTCACTAACGGGTATTTCAACGGCCACCGGTATCGGACTCACGTGACTCCGAAGTAAAATAGCGTATTTAGTCAGGGAGCAAAGAGTAAGGTTCCTTATAAGCTGGTGTCAGAACAAATTAAACGAACAGCAGGAGAAGTAAAGGAATCATTCTTAAAACGTAGAGATTCCTTTAGCGGAGGAAGCAGTATTTCTGAGGGTGAGACAATAGCGGGCTATGAGATAGCTGATCCTAATATTGCTAATGCCATTGAAGCAGAACAAATTCCTAATATCATGGAAGCAGGACGAATTCCCCTTAGGCAATTCCATGGTAGGAAGGTGCCTACTCCCACTTTAGATTTGGATATTGCAGTAGGTGCAGACCATCCCCGGGCTACAGACGCCCCCACTCCAGTGAAACTCAGTTCGACAACGACCATGGATAAAAATCCAGACGGAGAAGATTTAATTACTTGATTTGGGGAACATTTAAAATTTAATCCATATGGACAGTACCCTGACTCTCAAAGCTTATGGGAGTCAGTGCAATTATTGATCACCCCTGAAGAACATACTATTTTTTTTACTATTCTGGGATACCTTACTCCTGAAGCCTCAGTGGAGGGGGTAACAAGAGAAAGTGACAGAGAAGAGACTATCTTTGCCACTCTTATTAAATCCTTCCAGGGACCAGTGCAACTGGTCCAGAAATTGAAAGTGAAATCAAAAGAAGAAGAGTTTGAGGCTTGGATCCCTCCAGATTACCATAGGGACATGCCTATTTGAGAGCCTGACCATCCACAGTTCTATGGGAAAGGGTACAAAACGGTTGGGCCCGACCAGTGTTATGTCTGTGGAGAGACGGGACATTGGAGCAGAGCTTGCCCCATAAGTGATCAAAGAGGAGGAAGGGGTCGAAGGAAAGGTTCATGAGGTCCAAGAAGTCGGTGGATCCCGAGGAGATATAGGGATACTTGGGACCCTGAAGATCAAAGGAGAGGATGCTGGCTAGAGGATCAGGGTGCAGAAGGCCAAACACCTTTCTTGCAGCTGAATCCATTTTTATAGTCCTGATCTGCCAGCCAGTCCAGAGTGTGAACGGAGTAATCTGACCCCTGCCTCAGAAAACATAAATGAAATCTGAGGAGATAGAACATACCCTCCTCATAACACTGGGATGATATAAGGGAAATAGTGACAACCACTATTCAGAATTAGAACGAGAGAAACCCTTTGCAAATACCTGAAAGGAAGTTGTAAAGAGAAGGTAGCAATTCTAAGAAACGGCCCTAATTGTGTCAAATCGTGATCAAGAACAGCCAATGTTAGAAAGGAGCAAAAAATTAATAAAGATCTCAAGAAAGAGACAAAGTAGCTGGTGTCAGAAGACAAAGAAAAACATTCAAAGGAACTTAGATTGGCACTAGGGAGAGGAAGAAAGGAATCTATTGTGCAGGAGGGGTAGGAGTGAGGAATAGGAGCAATTGTAAACTCGTTTAATAACTTTTTATTGAGTTGTTGTGCCTTCAGGACAGTACTACCCATTACACGCCATTACCTGGAGAGTGAGGTAAAAGGGCATGTGGACCCTCAAGAACGGACAGAAGACACAGCTCAGGTAGGATGTGTAATCATCATTTCCATCCAGGTAGCTCCCCAGAGACAGAAACAAACAGAAAGGAAGAAGTGATACTGTCCCATCTACCATTTAACGTCTACCATCTGGGAAAAGCCAATACACATAGAAGGCTGCTCCTCAGTATTCCTATTCTTACAAATTTAAAAGAAGATCTACATCTCGAGAAGGGGCGCTGTCCTGTATGGCTGCCAGTCCTACAGCTGTCTGTTTTTTTCACTTCTTTTCTTTTATATTTAGTACGTCAAAAGTGTTAGTTGGGGGTCTAATCTTTTTATGTGTGGGGGGGGGGAGGGGAAAACTGCTTTCTCAAGTCCCTACCTGGTCGGAGAGGCTGCTTTCCTCCGAGCAGCAACTTCGACCCGTCCTCGCAGCCTACCAGCGGGCCTCGAGCGGCATTTTCCTGAGGGGACCTGGCCAGAACCTCGGCTTCGGTGGCGGCACAGTGCTGGAGTGCTATCGCGGAGTGGGCGATGCCTAGCCTGGGTCGCCGTGCTGGAACTCCGGTATACGGGGACTGCCAATAAAAAGGAGCGGCCAGCTGCGGGCGGCGGCGCTGAACTTTACATCGCGGAGCCTGGGATCTCTTGCCGAGATCGCCAGTGTGTTGAGCTCCGTCCAGCGCGGCCTGTTGGCTTGGAAGCCCTGGTCTCCGGTAAGGCAGCGGCTGTTCCTGGCACCCCAAGCCGCTGAGAGGATTCTACCTATGCCGGAGTACCATCACCCAGCGAGAATGGCCGGGAACATCGGGCCTCCGTAGCGGCGACTGTGGAGGCCTCAATAGGCCCGACTACTTTGGGTGGACATTGGGATGGGGACTGGACTTTGTGCCTTCCCCCATAGTGGGAACCATTGTGGGGGGAAGTTTTAGTGAAAGTCAAACAAACTTTATTGTCATTTAGAAATACATTGATATATGCAGTTCCAAACGAAATTTTGTTGCATTTGGCTCCCTGTGCAACACGATAAATTAACAGAAGGATAAACATGGATAAAAAGGATAAAAAGGATAAAAGGATAAAAGGATAAATACACAATGGTGGCAGCCCATTACATTACATGGCCATTTAATGTTTTAATGTTAAATTTCTTTAGTGCTATGTTGTATTTTTATTAGTGTGCTGCAAGGACATCTGAATTTCCCCTGAATAAGGGTATTAATTAATAAAGTATTTATTATTATTATTATTATTATTATTATTATTATTATTATTATTATTATTATTATTATTATTATTATTATTATTATTATTAAATAATTTATACATACCCTATATGTATATGTATGGACCCAACCGTACCAACATAACATAATATTTGACACCAGTGAAAAGGAAGAACAAAGTCTCAAGAATTGAAGAAATATAGACATCCTCTAGAGACCATTGAGGCAAGCTCCAACTTAAAAGAATTAAAGAAGAAAACCTGGGAATTAATACTCCTGGGTACTCCTGGGTACTTGTGGTTCGGGGACACATACCTAAATTGCCTAAAGACGTTGCCTAAATTTTAGCTGTTAGGAATAAATTGACAAATTCTAAATGAGATCTTTAGTTGTGTGGTGATGCATTGGAAGGACTTTGAAATTTGAGATTTGGAAATGGTTTATGGGATATGGCTTAAAAGTATTTGAAATTTGAGAATTAACCTGGTATATTTTATTGTCTCACCCCCAGACAGACAGCCAGTGATGGGAAAGAACAGAACTTGGCAGAGGTCCGGTATTGTAGAGCATAAATGAATATTCAGAGAACGTGAGACAAGGTGTCAACAGAATAGGGAATGAGGAAGTGCAAAGGACAAAGCTTCCATTCAGGAAGTCAAGGCTAACCACCTAGAGAAGAGTTGATGGAGAAGAAAGGGTTGACTGGATTAGAAGAAGTGTCAGGGGAGTGGGTACTTGTTGTCAGAGTCAATGTATTTGACTGGTGGATCAAAATGTATCCAACCCTTGATAATAAAGCGGCTACTATTATCAAGGTGTAAAGAAAATTGTCCCTAGATTCAGTATTCTTAATTGGCTTGATTTAAAATAATGGTCCACAACATATGGAAATAAATTGATGAAATTAAACAGCTGGGAATTCCACAGCAATTGATTTGAATTGTGTTTATCGACCACAAGCTGTGGATTGGAAAAGGGTAAGACAGACCTTGAAACTCAAAATAGTAAATTAAAGGCTGAGACTGAATTTGGATGAATTGAAGCATTCCCCGTGGTTGTTTTGAATAAGAGTCACGCCTATAGGGAAATCTGGAATGCATGGGAAAGCATCAGTGAAGTATGGAATGTAAAGGGCCTGTCCTACCAGCATCCGACTTCATGCGATGAGCGTGATCAAACTAGAAGCGGGGGCCATGCGGAGGTCGGGTGATCCCCTGTACAGGGCCATTCCCACCAGCATGCGTCTGCATGCGGCAAACGCGACCAAACTGGCAGCGAGGGCCGCGCGGAGGTCGGGTGAATGGCGCAACGCGGCACAAAGTTAGGCGAACTTGGAGCGAAGTCTTAAACGTAAGTTCGCCAGGACAGAGAGGGGCACAGAGGCACACACACACAGAGGGCCATGAAGCCACACACATAGAGGGTCATGGAGGCACGACGTCGAGATGGTGTGTAATGCGTCGAGGTGACTGCGAGCCGACAAGCCGTTGCTGCGCAGAATTTTTGAACATAGTCAGTTTTTCGGAGCCCCGCGCGATGTCAGGACGAACTCCGCACAATTCCGCACAGCTCCGTCGATCGAAGTGGGAGCGGCCACGCGACGCCGGACGGCTCAAGCGACCTCGTTAGGTCGCGCTCATCGCATAGAGTTGCATGCTGGTGGTACAGGCCCTTAACTTACTTCATTCCAAGTTCTCTTAGGAATTATAGGTTCTGCTATGGATCAAGTATAGAGGGATTGACAACACGGATGAAGGGGATTTGCGCCCATGAAAACTCGGGAGGTGAAGACTCATCAGACGGGAATCATGAAGGTACGCCCACGAAAACTCAGGAAACATGATGAGATTCTGAGAAGATACATCTTCTTGTTGTTAATTTGTTTGATAATGTAACAGTCACGAATGTACCTTTGGTTATCATAAATGATGGTTATCATATATATGATAAAAGGGAGGAATGTTAATCCTGGCTAAAACAGAGCAGCCATAGCACCAACATTTAGTAAAGGACTTGTGTATTGTCTGAGTATTGTGTTCAGTTTTGGTCACCCTGTTGTAGGAAAGATGTTATTAGGTGGAAGGGGTGCAGAGAAGATTTAAGATGATGTTGCCAGTACTCAAGGGCCTGGGCTATATGGAAAGGTTGATCAGGCTAGGACTTCATCCCTTGGAGCACAGGAGGATATGGGATAATCTTGTAAGGGTGTATACGATCACGAGAGGAATAGACTGGGGAAATGAACAGAGTCTTTAACCCAGAGTAGGGGAATCAAGAACTAGAGGACAACATTTTAAGGTTGGGGGGGGGGGGGGGGGGGGGGGAGAATTAATAGGAACATGAGGAGCAACCTTTTTACACAAAGGGTGGTAGGTATAGGGACCGAGCTGCCAGAGGAGGTAGTCAAGGCAGCTACTATGACGCATTTGGACTGGTACATGGATAGGATAGGTTTAGAGGGTGTGATAGTGTCCAGTGACTTGGTTGTCACTCTGATACCCATCATTGGCTGACAGGAGAGGCCAATCCTCAGCATCAGTGGTAACAGCTGGGTCCAATTAGCTAACATCAGATTGGCCACTTGAACCTTGTCAGCCTACTCCTTATAAAACCCAGGCCTTCCTAGCCAGGGACAAGGAGGTTGCCCTGTTCCAGGTTTGAGAACCATTGGGCCAAACTCACAACCATCACTGTGAGGTCAAGTCTGGGCAGCTGGGAAGTAGTTAGACAGCCAATGTCTCTATTGAGACTGAGTGGCTGTGGCAAACCTGAGAAGTCAGTGCCCTTTCCTGCCCATGGACAATGAAGGACTGTGGCCACACTCTGAGGCAAACACTGAACCAACAGGATAATCTAGAGACTGCTAGTGCTGCCTCTACAAGCCCAAACCAAAGCTGACAGGATAAAAGCTGAGGCTGCCAGTGCCTTCTCTCAAAGCAAGTGTGAACAACAGGGAGAAGTCTGAGATTGCCATGCTTCCACCTTTGAGACTAGGACTGAGCTTTTGGGCCAAGTCCAAGATTGCCAGTGCACTGCACAATGTGCCCAGGTGGTGAGGGACAGTGCCCCCATGCAGTCCTGTCCTTTCTTACCACTGTAAGTAAAATATATTAGGTGAGTTTCCCCATTGTGAGTGTCGGTGTGATCACTGCCAAACTTAGCATCATCCCCAATGTCACAAGGGAAATGGGGCAAATGCAGGCCGGTCGGGCTTATATAGATGAGGCATGTTAGTTAGTGTGGGTGTTGGGCATTATGACTTTAAATCTACTGACTGGTAGCATTTATCATCCTATGAAGTGCTGAATCTTTAAAGTTGGTTTACTGCTTGTTAGCCTACACCTCTATGGTTCCTATAATGATAAATAAACAACAAAATATCTTAATGTTAACCAGTGAATTTTATTTTCATAAATCTAGGACAATACTATGTAGGCCATGCAGAGGCTTCAATGAAGAGCTTAGTCAGGGATAGACTAATGCTTAAACTAAAATCGCTTAATGCTAAATGTTAAAAGGGCAGTGTGATTTATCCACTGTGTTGTGGGCACTCTAATGGTATTTCGGCAGATTCAACAGAACTTTCATGAGTCAAAAGATGTGGAGATTAACACTCAGATAATTTAGTGGGCTGCATGATTATTCAGGGTGAATACGTACTTAATAATGGAGGATTGACTGTATTATATTTTTTTAAAAATCATTGTGTTCCTGACTGTCTTTTTAGTGGAAGAAAAAACTGCAATGCTTTCCCAGTCTGACCTCTGTGGCTTCAGACCCACAGTTAATGTTAAACACGGCCCTTATTTTTATAAAGTGCTGGAAGACAGAGATAGAAATGAAAGCCCAGATACCACTGGCTCTCAATACAGGTTTCACAGACACTGGATAGCTTATACACCTGTCAAAGGCGAGTCATTTAGACACAGCTTTAAGAGGGGGATCATGTTGTCTCTCCTGAGTACATTATATTAGAAGATTCCCATGGGGCAGCTTCAGACTTGGGTGTGCAAAGACATTTAGATTTATAGGCATTCGAAAGGCCAAGCACATTCAAACTGGAAATTGTGCATTGAATATGAGTGCATGTATTCAAACTTTGCTTTATACATTTTTGTTATTTATTAGGGTTGTGCTCCTGCCTGTGCACAACCCTAGTTTTGAAAAAAGTGGGAGAACAATTTCCAATGCCTTGCCCCAATATTTATGCGTAGCAGCCACCATTTTGAAACCACATTGCTTGATCATCCTGGACCAAAATTTGGAGAGCTATCTTGGGCGGCACAGTGGTGGTGTTAGTAGAGCTGCCGTTTCACAATGCTAGAGACCGGGGTACGATCCTGAGACATGGGTTCGATCCTGAGCAAACTCTGTGTGGAATTTGTGTGTTCTTCCTGTGAACAAGTGGGTTTCCCCTGCGTGTTCCAGTCCGCGCCCCCCCCACATCCCAAAGATGGCAGCTTTGTAGGTTAATTGGCCTCTGTAAATTGCCCCTCGTATGTAGGGAGTGGATGAGAAAGTGGGATAACTAGTGTGAACGGGTGATTGATGGGTTGGCATAGACTTTCCAGGCTCTATCTCTAAACTAAATTAACCAAGGACATGTGATAGGAGCAGAATTGGGGCATTTGGCCCATCAAGTCTACTCTGGCATTCAATTATGGCTGATCTATCTCTCCCTCCTAACCCCATTCTCTTGCCTTCTCCCCATAACCCCTGATACCTGTACTAAACTAAACTTGACTTGCTATACACTGACGGCCATGTTCCCAAACTCTATCTTCAGGCAAAATCTTTGACAACTCCTTCGCTGTAATAAGCTAGACCTTGTCCAGGGGTTCGCTTCACTTGCATGGGTGACATTGAGTTGGGTTTTGAGTATAGAGTTGGGAGGGAATAAACCAGGATTTCTTTCAGGCGTCAATTCAAACCTGGGCAGGAAGTTTCCACTTGGTTTAGGTTTGGATTTATTATTGTCACGTGCAGTGAAAAACTTTGTTTTGCATACTATCCAAATAGATTGGAGATATCTTGCATAAACATAATCAAACCAAACTACCAGAGTTTGGATAAATCAAAGGGGAAATACAGTGCAGAATATAGTTATCAATGTTGTATTGCTTTGCAGTGCATCAGTTCTGGAGACAACGTCCAATGGGTTAGAGGTGAATCGAACAGAACCTTAGCTTATGGAAGGACCATTCTGAAGCCTGATAAGAAGGGAAGAAGCCTTTCCTGAGTCTAAGGATACGTGCTTTCAAGCTTTTGTACTTTCTGCTGGATGGATATCCTGCCCAATAAATGAGGCGAGTGAAGGAAATGACCAGCGTGTGAGTGGTCATCATCAAAGACCTTGATTATATTGGTTGCTATCCCTGTAGATAGCTGTTGTCTGGAATGTTTAAGTCATAGATGTAACTTGCCACTTATTAGCCCAAGCCAGAAAATGGACTGGATCATGGTGCATGCAGGCATGGGGCCATGTCATTTGCCGAGGAGTTGTGAATGGAACTGAACTTTGTGCAATCTTCACCAAACTCCCCATTTCTGACTGGAATGGAGGAATGACAGTATTTGTCAAACCAGCTGAAGATGATTGGAGCTTGACACTTCCCTGAGGATCTGCTGTAGTGATGGACTTGGGATGATTGACTACAAAACCACAACAACCCCTTTTGTGTAATGTTGATAGCTTTTGCTGTGTAAATAGTGTGTGTGTGATATTTTGCAGAGATTATTATTGGTTGAAGAGTGTACAGCTACTTGGTGTTGAGCGGCAGACACCATTTTGCAGAATCACATTTTTGTGTTTGCTGTTCTGACTCAGAAATAATTAGCTACGATTTGTTTTTGCTGTTGCTTGCTTTTATCTCCCTGACCTTTGAATTGCACAAGTTCGGTTCAAAAAATCTCACTGATCTTCAGTTTGCATTTTGCCACAATCTACAAATTCTCATTTGACATAAAATCCCAGAGGACAGGAGGATAGCAAATGTTAACCCCGCACAGTAATCACAGAGGCATAAACCCATCGAGTGCAGGGCTTCTAATCTAGTTCTGGAAAATTAGTGGGATGCATTGAACAATGGGTGTCATCTATCTTGTTCGAGACTACCTCTGCTTTATGATGCAGCATCCCATGTAAAAAGTTCATGGTCCCTACTATAGGAAAGTTGCCAGTGAGGAATAAATTCACTTTTAGTCACATCCTCGCTTCAGACTCTTGTCTGCTAGGAAAATAAATGAACATTAGTTTATCTATTTGCAGAAACTTGAAATGTCCACCATGCAAGCATTAGTTTTAGCATGGATAACATAACAAAACAATGGCATTTATGCCAAAAGTTTATAAACCTCTGCCTCAAAAGGAGTGTTGGGTTCAGTTTTGGGAATTAGGGAATCTGGGAAGGATGCTAAGATCTTGGGGGCAGAGGAAATTAGATTTATTAGAAGATCATCGAGGATGTGGTACTTCAGTTACGTGGTGAAGTTAGGGAAACTGAGATAATTCTCAGAGTAGAGACCATTGTGATGAGATTTAGTTGTGTTAAAGTTTGGGAAGAGAGTTAAGCCGTGGGTTAAGTCTGTGGAATTCTCTGCCTCGGAGGACGGAGGAGGCGGGTTCTCTGGATGCTTTCAAGAGTGAGCCAGATAGGGCTCTTAAAAATAGCAGAGTCAGGGGATATGGAGAGAAGGCAGGAACGGGGTACTGATTGGGAATGATCAGCCATGATCACATTGAATGGCGGTGCTGGTTCGAAGGGCTGAATGGCCTACTCCTGCACCTATTGTCTATTGTGTTGCATTGTCAGAAGGGGCAGTAATCACAGTACACAGATTGAAGGTAAACCATGAGCAGATAAAAAAATTAATGAGTTTTTGTTAAAATTCTGGATCCATTGCTTGGAAAGATGATGGGATATGTTCCATAGCAACATTCAGGAGCATCTGGTAAATAATATGAGTGGGGAAAAATGGCATTTCTGTGCAGTAGATGGGCCTTTCAGCGTGCCAGCAGGGAAAGATGGCCCAAGTGTCCATTCTATGCTGTATAATCACAATTCTCAACTAGGATTATTGGATTTACGACTTTATTGAGAACTGATTCATGTTTTATATGGCTTGTCAATGGTTCAGGCAGTATCTGAAACCAATTTTTAATATTTAAGGCACTGCTACCAATATTTACGCTGTTCTGATGCCCATTTTATTCTTCCCCGTATTCCCATCACTTCCCCAGATCCCATGACACTTACACTCAAGGGGAAATTTACAGCGGCAAATTAACCGACTGACCCATATAGGAGTATAATATCTTTATATTTTATATTCTTGGTCTTTGTAATACTTGTGATACTTAAATATTATCCTTTATGTATTATCATTTGTATTTGCTTTGGATTTGGATTTGTTCTGCATGTTTGTATTAGCTTGTTTATGTTGAGATAAGACATTTGTGCAAGATACTTGTGTTCCCCGCTGTGTGTTTTGTTTATATAAATTGTGGGTGGGGGGGTGGGGGGGAGGCGTTTGGGTTATGCTAGCTCAACACTTAAGGTAAATCTGTTGTGACAGTTATATGACCTTTGTAACTTTGTAATACCCTTAGCTGAGATGACTAAGAGCGATAAATGAGGCCTAAGGTAGGAAAGTAAACATTGGATTCTGCTAGCTTAACACTTTGCGTTATTCAATTGTGACAATTATATGACCTTTGTAACTCTGTATCAAGCCCTAGCTAAGAAAAATAAGGGGCCCAAGAAAGAGGAGTCATGTGATTTTAAAAAAGGAATTACGGAGTGGAAAATAATTGGGAAGGAGGAAAAAAGTAAATGCAAGTGATTGGTTATTGATAAGGGAATGTCTGTAAGTGATTGGGTATGGAAATGCACCGGGGGTTGGACATACAGAGTTAAACATGCCATAAAAAGAGGCGACTCTTTATTTGAAAGTGAACTCTCAAGTAATTTGCTCTTTTGAGTGTTCCAGCCTTAATTTGCAAATAAAGGTTTGAAATTCTTGAAGAATTCTCTGCGTCACCTGAGTTAATTTTGAGTATCAGCAACCACAACACCCACACGTCCAGCGCACCCGGGTGAACATGTACACGCCATGCAGACAGCACAGGAGGTCGGGAATGACCAAGGGAACTTTGAGACAACAGTTCTACCTATGTCACTGTACTACCATCTAGTGAGTATGTGAATGTTGAATCTAAATGGATTAATTCATTGAATTCCTGTAGTGATGCTGCATTATTGATTACACAGCAGAGGCCATTGCCTTTGAGCACCTTTGAAGAAAATGAACAATAGCTGGTCCAATGCACAATATTGTACCTAAAGTATAAAATGACAGATAATGGCATGTACCAATGAACCTGTTCATGTTTTTCTTGTCTCATGTCATCATGCTGCGAGTTTGAAGGTCGAAGACACTCTTCTAATCTCGCAGATTAGGTCGCCCAAGGGGGACAGCCCCTTTAAACACCAAAAGGTGGCCTCGCCAGCCCGTGGTTAATCGTTTGAACACTAATGATTGCATCGATATCTTGCTCGTTGCCAATTTATAAGGCGGCTTCTCAAGCGGGAGTATGTCACACTTCCCAAACCATGAGTTATTCATGGTTTTCTCAATCGTTTTTGGATTGTCGGCGATGCAAAAGAAAAACAAGTGAATAAATTGCTGCTTTGCAGGGGAAGGAAATCGCTTTTAACACATGGAGGGGTCACAATGAGGCCTGCCATCTAGGACAGGGGTCGGCAACCTACCAGCCCATAACCCAAAATCATCTGGCCCGCCGGCGTATTTTTTTTCAATTGGTTTTCACAACCTGTGCGCTACAGCCAGTCCCGGGGCAGGCGAGCCGACCTGGGAACTGCAGCTAGTCCCGGGCTGCTAGGTTCTAGGAGCTGACCGTCTCCAACTGGAATCGACCTTGAGGGCTCCGGTCGCAGGGTCTGTGGACTTACCATCACGGAGCTGACTGACTTCGGAGGCTTCTGTTTTTCTCCAGCATGTTTCACAAAACATGGGGGGGGGGGGGGGGGGGGGAAGACAGGTCCACAGTAACCCCCCCCCCCCCAGGATTTCTCCCCTATGCGTTTGTGCGAGCGGTCCATTGCAGTCCGGAATATCAATGGATGACCACAGTAAACTAGAAGCTGCTGTTTATGCAGCGATTAGGTGGCTGCAGAGGTCAGCATCCAGCGGAACTTTTGTCTGATCAAACCCTCCCTGATACACATCAGTCCGATAGACACAAAAATGCTGGAGTAACTCAGCGGGACAGGCAGCATCTCTGGAGAGAAGCCAGGAGATGTTTCAGGTTGAGACCCTTCCTGCAGGGTGAGTTATTCCAGCATTTTGTGTCTACCTTTGATTTAAACTGGCATTTGCAGTTCTTTCCTACACATATCAGCTTGGCCCGTTTTGGTCTTTAGTGTACAGGCTTTTAGACTTTAGAGATGCAGCGAGGCAACAGGCCCTTCGGCCCACCGAGTCTGCACCGGCCAGAGATCACCCCGTACAGTAACCCAAAAAGAAGCTGTAGCACCCCCCCCCACCCCCCACCATTCCGCGGCTCATGTGATGGTGCTAAAGCAGTTGCTGTTTTGTGTTCCTAGAGTCATGGTCATTGTCATGAGTAGTCTCCTCAAGCCGCCTAAAGAGTCATAACGGTTTTCTGGTTGGAGCTGGATTTTGAAATGTTCAAAATTTTGAAATGTTCAAAACTTTTTGGCGACTGTGGGCTTGATGTAGCTTGTCTTCTCTTGTCGTAGGTGCTATTGTAGGTTGTCGCCAGGATGACGCAGGTTGTCGCCAGGTGATGTAGGTTGTTGCCGGTGCTGACTTAGGTAGTCGCCAATGGAATTCACCAATGTAAACCTACATCAACCAGCGACAGGTACCGGCGACTGAATTGTCTTCAGTTGACTTCAGGGTCGGAGCTTGTCGCGGGTGGACATAAGTTGACTGTGGTTGTCGTAGGTTGTAGCATGTGTGGTTGTAGCTGTGGTCGCAGGTGGATGTCGTAATGGGTCGTCGGCTGTCAGTAGCTTGCCGTAGCTGGATGTCGACTAGGAGGTAGGTTGCCATAGCTTGTCATAGAAATTGTCCTGGGGGTGGTTTCAGTCGCTGCTTTTTCAACGACCTGTTATGACTGTGATAGTTGCTGGCAGTCGCCGAAAAAAATCGCCTAAGTGGGAGAGGCTCGACAATGAAAAGTGAAGTGTTGTCATTGTCAGGTCAGAATAAAGAGGAGCAGCATTAACAAACCATTGAAATTGGTGGAGAGATGGTAGGTGTTGTGAGCTATATTCATTAAGCAAAGGCAAGTATTAGCTTTAGCACAGCGAACATAACATAACAACAGCATTTGTTATTTCTCCTAGGCTTGGATAGGCTGAGGTGAGAGCTGATTGATGTGTGCAAAATTATGAGGCATATGTAGGGCAGACAGTCAGACCCTTTTTTTCAGAGTGGAATTGTCAAAGATTAGAGGGCAGACCTTTAAGGTGATAG
The DNA here is from genome assembly GCA_963514005.1 of Raja brachyura. The sequence goes on along the minus strand of OY740785.1, from coordinate 94,096,922 downwards.
AATAAGGAGTAAGCCATTTAGAAGGGAGACGAGGAAACACTTTCTCTTAAAGAGTGTGGTGAGTCTGTAGAATACTCTGCCTCAGAGGGCGGTGGAGGCAGGTTCTCTGGATGCTTTCAAGAGAGAGCTAGATATGGCTCCTAAAAATAGTGGAGTCAGGGGATATGGGGAGAAGGCAGGAATGGGGTACTGATTGGGGATGATCAGCCATGATCACATTGAATGGCAGTGCTGGTTTGAAGGGCCAAATGGCCTACTCCTGCATCTATTGTCTATTGTAATTGAGATTGCCAAAGTTTAAAGGAATGCACGAGATACACTTTTTGCCCGGAGACTGGTGGGTGCCTGGAATGCACAGAGGTGGAGATGCATACAATAGCATTATTCAAGAGGCTTTTGGATAGTCACATGGATAAACAACGAATGGAAGGGTATGGATTATGTGCAGGCTGGTAACAGTTGGTCTTGGCATCGTGTTTGGCACTGACATTGTAGGCCAAAGGGCCCGTTCCTATGCTGTTCTATATTCAAGTTAAGTCGAGTTTATTGTAATGTGCATGTACGTGAGGTACAGGTAGAATGAAAATCTTTATCTCGACAACATCACGGGCCACCTAATCTGTATTCTGCAGTTTACCGTGATGTTGAAGTGATATCAGCATGTATTATACTTAAGTCACAACTACATTGTGTGATTTGTGTTTGGAGAATGAAACTTTCTTCTGCTGTCAGGTTGCTGAAGAACGTTGAATATGATTTATCCATAGCGTTTTTAGAAGTGTCTCAACTGGGCATCTGTATTGCCGTCGTTAAAATGAAACTTTGTTATTTAGTCTGGTACTGTAGAATCTCTTATTGCATTGAAAAAATAAGTGTGACTCATTTAATTACTAGACTAGAATTTTCTATTTTTTAAAAAAGTTTGGTTCAAGATATAGCGTGTACTATTTTCAAACATGAATCGAAGTTAGCAATGAAGTACAGCACGCTCTTCCAAGGTTTCTCCAGCATATTCTGTAGTCTCCAGAATTGAGTTGCATAGTAACATCTAGCGCCACAACCTCGAACATCAGAGACCCGGGTTCAATCCTGACCTCCCAAGCTGCCTGTGTGGAGTTTGCACATACTCCTTGTGGTGGGTTTCCACTGGGTGGTCTGGTTCCCTCTCTCATCCCAAATTCACGTGCTTTGGTAAATTAATTGATCACCGTCGATTGCCGCCATGAATGGAGGTGAGTGGGCAAGATTGAAAGGAGAACGTGCGGAGAGAAAAATGGGATTAGTGTAGGGTTGGTATTAAACAGGTTCTTGTTGGTCAGCGTGGGCTTTCTGGGCTGATGGGTCTGTCTATGGGTTGTATCTCTCTGAGGTGGCACAGTTGGGCAGGTGTACAGTTGCTTCCTAACGACGCCAGGTGTGGACTTGGTGGGCCAAAGGGCCTATTTCCATGTGGTTTCTCTAAACTAGAAAGAAGGGGTGGAAGATTGAAACCTTCACGTGGTCCGCCCTGTTTCGACTCATGCAATCAACTCGACGTGCACAAACGGAAGATCAAATAGAACAAGTTGTCCTACAACTTTAGGCTGTGCACGCCACACGAAAGAAGACTAAAACAAAGACAGACACAAAAAGCTGGAGTAACTCAGCTGGTTAGACAGCATCTCTGGAGAAAAGGAATAGGTGAAGCTTCGGGTTGAGAAGTCTCAACAATGGTCTCGACCCGATATGTCACCTATTCCTTTTCTCCAGAGTTGCTCAGTGACCCGTTGAGTTACTGAAGCTTTTTGCGTCTATCTTCGGTTTAAACCAACATCTGCAGTTCCTTCCTGAACTAAAAAGACTCTGACTGGATAACGTGGCACACTGACATTATGTGCATTGCAATTCCTACCCTCTCACCATTCTGATCATGGTCCACAAATCTCGACGACAAGTTAATTCCTGCGTTAGACAAAAAGATTAAAAAAATATTATTTGTCAAATAGATCTTAACTGCTTCTGACAGCTTAGGATTGAATTCACAGTTAGTTTATTGTTCATGTTTGCTTTGGGCCAAACCATTTCGCGTTTATGGCTGGTGCATGCTCTTACTTTAAATGTTCAGGTGAAAGAAACACGAGATTATTTCTGGAGACAGAAGCAACAGCAGGTGCTAGAGTCTTAGATAAACAAACTGCTGGAGGAACTCAACAGGTCAGGCAGCATCTACGGAGGGAATGAACAGGCAATGATTTGGGTCAGGACCCTTCTGTCATCTATCTATTCCCTTCACAGATGCTGCCTAACCCAAATCTTTGTTCACATTTTTTGCTCAAGTAATTTTTGGAGTTGATTTTGAATTTACATTTTTGTGAGATTGTTCTGGTTATATCTATTGGCTACATATTCTTATAATATAAACTCAAAATAAGTTTCATGTTAAGATTAAATTAGCAATCTAATCATGCATTACTTAATGCAACACCATTCTTTGTCATTTTATTAATTTAACATAAATATTCATTTTAAAATAGTTTGATTCACATGTTTATTTTCTTAGACACAGATAAGAATATGCAATGCTGTTGTGAAACTGGGGATAGATTATTTGCTCTCCTAACTAAGTAGATATGACAAACGGCATGTAAATTGCTTGAACCAATATTTTAATATTGAAACACTGATAATCTGCCATCTTTGGGGCCTTGGTGTTGCTGGACTGACAGAGATTGGATAGAGTCATAGTCATAGTGTGATACAGCGTGGAAACAGGCCCTTCAGCCCAACCTGCCCACACCTGCCAACATGTCCCAGCTACACTATTCCCACCTGACAGCATTTAGTCCATATGCCTTCAAACCTGTCCTAACCATGTACCTGCCTAACTGCTTCTTAAATGTTGGGACAGTCCCTGCCTCAACTATCTCGTCTGGCATCTTGTTCCATACACCCACCACCCTTTGTGTGAAAAAGTTACCCCTCAAATCTTTTCACCTTAAACTTATGTACTCTGGTCCTTGATTCCCCTACTTTGGGCAAGAGTCTCTGTGTATCTACCGGACCTATTCCTCTCATGATCTCGTACATCCCTCATCCTCCTGCACTCCAAGGAATGGAGTCCTAGCCTACTCAATCTCTGCCTATAGCTCACACCTTCTAGTCCTGGCAACATCCTCGTAAATCTTCTGTACCCTTTCCAGCTTAGCAATATCTTTCCTCTAACACAAATCAAATCAAATCAAATACGTTTATTTGTCATTGCACATCAACTGTACAACGAAATTTCATGTGCATCCCCTTCAATGGTAAACAATAAAAAACACGGGATAAAAAGTTTAAAAAAAGAACAAAAACACAATAACACAAACAACCATTTAGTCTTACATTTACATTTACTACAAGATCAATGCATAAAATAAGTAATAGATAATAAAAAATGCACATTATATTGCACATTCTAGCAGACAAATTTTTATTTGCACCCCGAATTGTGTAGTGTTGCCCGTAGAGTTATCTGTTTGAGTTAAGTTCTCTAATGGCACATGGGTAGAAACTGTTAGTTAGTCTGCAAGTGCGGGCCTTCAAAGACCCGAATCGCCTCCCAGAGGGCAGCAGATTGAAAAGGTGGTTGGCAGGGTGGAATGAGTCCTGTGTGATGTTTCTCGCCTGGCGTAAACATCGGGCCTTGTAAATGTCTTCCAGGGAGGGTAGTTGAGTGTTTATGATGCTCTGTGCTGTTTTAATAACCCTCTGTAGTGCCTTCCTTCCAGCCACAGTGCAGCTAGCAAACCACACCAGGATGCCATAGGAGAGGATGCATTCCACGGCGCACCGGTAGAAGACAGCAGCAGCTGCTGTGAGACGTTTGCTCTCCGCAGAGTCCTCAGGAAATATAGCCTCTGCTGTGACTTCTTTATGAGAGTGATGGTGTTCACTGTCCATGTAAGGTCCTGGGAGATGTGCCACGGTGCGCAGAATGTCATATCCCACGACACACAGGTGTCGGGGGATATTGGGAGAAGGCAGGAGAATGGGGTTAGGTGAGATAGATCAGCCATGATTGAATGGAGGAATAGACTTGATGGGCTGAATGGCCTAATTCTATTCCTATTCCTTGTGACCTTATGACTTTCCAGTTGCTTACATGTTATGCAGTTGGTGGATTCAGTGAGTGTCCAGAGAGGTAGGTAAAGGGTTGCTGGTGAGCTTCGGGTGAACGTGGGAGACAGGGAGTTTGAGAAGTTTCAAGGAAACAGGAGCAAGAATGGTGGACCAGACATTAAACATCAGAATTTCTGAAATAATTCGATTGGGGATTTATTAGACTTATGCTGCACAATGTGTATCATTTCCTTTCCCTTTTATTCAGGAGCTTTTGCTCAAGTGGAAATTCATCTCTGACATATTTGCCCGTCACTCGTAAACAACTGGAACCGAGCTCATAACCATATAACCATATAACAATTACAGCACGGAAACAGGCCTTCTTGGCCCTTCCAGTCCGTGCCGACAATTTATTTTCCCCTAGTCCCATCTACCTGCACTCAGACCATACCCCTCCATTCCCTTCCCGTCCATATACCTATCCACTTTACTTTTAAATGTTAAAATCAATCCTGCCTCCACCACTTCTGCAGGAAGATCATTCCACACAGACACCACTCTCTGAGTGGTTGTTGACGATCAGAAGCTGACAAGACTATTTTCCACTTGAGCATTTCCTGGAGAATTGCATCTGTTTTCATTCTCACTCTCTAACTGCTCCCATTCATTCATTGTGGATGAACAGCCATGATCACAATGAATGGCTTTGCTGACTCAAAGGGCTGAGTGGTCTATTCCTGCATTTATTGTCTATTCACCAGATAATCTTGTTTACAGCTCAACCGCATGGTCACAAAGATGTTGCCCTTTACGAGACAGACACTTTCCTCACTCTTCTAGTTTAACAAGTTTCTTGCCCTCCCAGTTCTGACAAAGAGTCTTCAACCCAAAACACTGACTGTGTTTCTCTTGCAGTGGATGTGGTCTGATCTGCTGAATACATCCAGTAGTCTCTAAGTAATTTTGTCCTTCAGATCTCTTCTTTTATGTCACCAGCTTGATACCTGGGACAGTGGATTTATCCTGTAGATTGGCTTATGCAATCAACCAATCAGATATAGGTTAGCATCACTAACCCCACCTTACTGTATCATTTATATTAACGCCCACCTCCTATGCTACGCAGTTCAGGTAGCATACAGGATGCAGTGACAACAAACATGATACTGTGCTGTTAAGTCTGTATGTGGATTAAAGATGATCTTAATTTACATATCGTGTATATGTCATATTTACAATCCTAAGCTAAGTAGACTGGATCCATATTCTTAAATGTTTGAAAGTGACCCCATTGAAAGATTCAACCTTTGTACAGGGGCTTGTCCAGGTTATTGCAGGATTAATGCTTCCCCTTGTTGGACTGTTACAGTCGGGCTATTTTGGACTGAGATAAGAAAAAGATTTATTCACCCCGACGACAATGAATCTTTTAAACTATCAATCTAAGAGGGATGTGGAAACTCAATCACTGAGCATATTCGGGAGAGAGGTGATAGGTTTTCAGATATTGAGGAAATTAAGGGAATGCTAGAAAGTGATGCTCCATTGAAAGATTGGTAATTATCCTACTTAACGAAAGAATGAGCATGAGAGGCTGAATGACTTGCACACTATATGTTACTATAGTCGGTGTCAAGACTAGAGCCAGTGTCAAGAGGATTTTTACATTCTTAAACTCACTGGATTCATTGTACAATTCATTATACCACTGTGTCCCAGGTGAATTTGAAGTTTGTTGTGGTATTAATAGGAGAAGCATCCGATAGTTCAGATTGTTAGTTTGTCCAGCACAACCATAGTCTGCATTATAGGGTGTGTGGGAAGGCACTACAGATGCTGGTTTAAGCTGAGGATGGCCACTAAAAGCTGGAGTAACTCAGTGGGTCAGACAGCATTTTTAAAGAAAGAAATAGGTGACGTTTCGGGTAAAAACCATCCTTCAGACTGTTAGAGGAAAAGAAAGGGTTAAAATTGGTTTGTGTTAAAATGGAATACTTTGTCGATGCCCTTTATGTGGTGACTCTCTGCATACCTTGGATATGCAAAACAAAGAATGTTGCTGTGACCTGTCATATGTGACAAAGTATAATTCATTCATTCTATTCCCCTTCTCCTGAGATGTTTCCTGACCCACTGAGTCACTCCAGATTTTGTGTCTATCTCAGGATTATCGGAGTTCTACTGAAAAAGCAGTGGCTCTAAAACTGATCCACATCATTCCAACAAGTCTGGAGAAAATGGATGCTTTGATTTTTGGCCTCAGGCTGTGACAATGGGTCTAAAGCTCTCCCCCTTCAGGTCTGAAGTTTTCAGCCCTTATTCTTGCATGCTTAACTCTACTTCCATTCATCCAGTGCCCATTTTTATGGTCGTGCTTTATGGTATTCTCCTTCATTACAAATGTTACATCAAATTGTTGTTGCTGATGGTGGACTTTGTAGCCAGATTAGTGCAAATCTGACCACTTTAATTCTTCCCAGGAAATGCAATTTACAGTTCATCCGTGTTTCAAACAGCAAGCTGGTGGGAGAGTCTAGGACCAGAGGCCATAGCCTCAGACTAAAGGGCATTTCTATAGGAAGGAGATGAAGAGGAATCTCTTTTGTCAAAAGGTGGTGAATCTGTGGAATGCATTGCCACAGAATGCTGCGAAGTCCAAGTCAATGGATATATTTAAGGCAGAGATAGATGGATTCTTGATTAGTACAGGTGTCTGGGGTTATGGAGGGAAGGCAGGAGAATAGGGTTGAGGGAAAGAGATCGGCCATGATTGAATGGCAGATTAGACTTGATGGGCTGAATGGCCTAATTCTGCTCCTATCATTTGTGAATTAAACTAAAGCATGTGTTCTTGTTATTTGGCAGAATGTCTTGTCCTGTGCTGTCATTTTTCACTTGCATGGAATGGTGGACAACAGATGCATTAACAATAGATGTGAAGAATAAGTCAAGTTTTGCATGAATCTGTTAACTAATGCAAGGTAAATCCTGCACTACTTGGAACATCTGCTGGGAGTGATGTGCGCACAACACAGATGTGAAACTCTCCCTTGTGCATTTATAATGATGCTGGAAATGTAAGCAGGCACTGAGGCAGAAACATTCCAAATACATTTCCAAAATCAAGCAAACAAATTGTGAGGTTGAGTAATATATTAGCAATTGCTGTTTGAATAAAGTTCCCATAATTGAATGCAGGTGCCGTTGGATATCTGCATCAAAACCAATTATAGGGAAAAACAAATGGAATTAGACAATAACATTAAAACTGCATTAATATGTGTTTAATTCTTTCTATTGAGCTCCTGAGTTTATTTGCTGCAAAGGACTGCCTTATGAACGCAGAGATTTGCAGATAAACATTTTTGTTTTAGGATTGGAAGTCGCTCTGATGGTCAATTGAAGTGATTAGAGTATGTCCCGCCTCTCCTGAAGGCAGCCAAGAGGCATTCAATTCCAAATATGTTGTACATCATTATTTATCTGTCCTTGCTACTGGTATGAAATGGCCTTTGGGTCAGTTTACAGCGGAAGTTAATTAATTTCCTTTACGCTTTTCATGATTTAATACAAACAAGGTCACTGATCGACTGCATAGAGGCACATCAAGGCTGCATGCTCAGTCCCTTGCTCTACTTTCTCTCTAAATCCACGACTGTTTAACTGAGTCAGAGTACAGGAGGATAATTGATAATCATGTTGAATGGTGCCAGAATAACACAATTGCTCTCAACATTAGCAAGACCATTGAGCTGATGAATGACTTGAGGAAGGGAAAGCCTCATCCTGTTAGAGACAATGTTTGCCATTTACTTCATGTATCTGTTTTCTTACAACATGTATCTCACAGTCATAGTTGACAAGTCATAGGAGTAGAATTAGACCATTTGGCCCATCGAGTTGACTCCACCATTCCATCATGGCTGATCCTGCCTCCTAATCCCTTTTTCCCGCCTTCTCCCCATAACCCTTGACACCTGTTCTAATTAAGAACGACTATCTCTGCCTTAAAAAAGTATCAATTGATTTGGCCTCCACAGCTCTCTGTGGCAATGAGTTCCACAGAGTAAGTACACTCTGACTAAAGAAATTCCTCCTGCCTCCTTTCTAAAAGAGCGCCCTTTAATTCTGAGGCTATGACCTTTGGTCCTCTGCTCTCCCATCAATGGAAACATCCTTTCCACATCCTCTGTACCAATGCCTTTCATTATACTTTAACTTTCAATGAGGTTCCCCCTCAACCTTCTAAACTCCAGCGAGTAGAGGTCCAGTGCTGTCAAACGCTCATCATATGCTAACCCACTCATTCCTGGAATAATTCTCCTGGAGGCGGCACTGGCTATGTAGTGGACAAGACACTGAGCCATCAACTCCAGTGACTGCATCAACTCTCAAACAAAAGCTGGCTTCCCTCGGGAATTTGTCCGCAACCTGGTGAACTGCACGGAGGTTTTCCAAGCCACTCAGTTTGCTATAGATTCTTGGCAGGAACTAAAGGACCTTTCAGGCAACACTAATAAAAATGGGGGAAGATTCAAGCTGAAAGAATGAAGACAAGTATTCGTATTTTCTTTATTTCTTCACCACTTTGGCCCATCATGTCTCTGCAGTTCACAGAGCAATTCTCCTACAGAATTTCCAAGTAATCTATTCTCCTAACATTCTCCTCAACTGTCTCACCCACAAACTAGGGGCATTTTACAGCAGCCAATGAACCAATCGAGTTTGGGATGTGGGAAGAGACTGGAGCAGCCAGCGAAAACCCACACAGTCACAGGGAGATCGTGCAAACTCCATGCAATCAGCACCACCCTTCACTTGCATTTAGGCACTGGAAGTGATGGCTCAGTAGAACTGCTGTCCTGAAGCGCCATAGACCAGGATTCAATCCTGATTTTGGCTGCTGTCTGTGTGGAGTTTGCACGTTTTCCCTGCACCACATGGGTTTCCTCTTGAGTGTTCCGGTTCCCCCTCCCAACCCAAAGATGTGTAAGTGGCTAGGTAGTTGGCCACTGTGAATTGTCCCTCAGTGTGTAGGCGAGTGGTAGAATCTGGGGAGTTGAAGGGTGCATGGGGGAGAAAACAGCATGACAGGTTTGCTAACACAGTGCTCAATAGATAATACAATAAATTAGCATTAAAAAAAGGTTCAATAAACAAAAAAAAACAATGTACTGCAAAAAAAGGAACAAAGCCTGAAGTCATGGAATCATGGAAACTTTATTGTCATTCAGACCTTTCAGTCTGAACGAAATTTTGTTGCCTTGCAGTCATACATATAATAAAATAACAAAACACATAATAAACACAAATTTAACATCCACCACAGTGAGTTCACCAGACACCTCCTCACTGTGACGGAAGGCAAAATCTTAAGTCTTTGTCTCTTCCCTTCTTGTTCTTCCTCTGCGCTGAGGCGATCCAGGCCTCCGATGTTGTGACACCACCGGGTGATGTAAGTAAGTAAGTCCCGCGGCTGAACCGAGCTCTGCGAACGGGCCGGTTCAACTCCGCAGCCCGGGGCAGTCGAAGCTGCCGAAGCTGCCGCCCACCAGTCCAGCGGACGCAGCTGCTGCCATGGAAGCTCCAGCAAAACAGGTCACCAACCTGTGACCTGCGAGCTCCCGACGATGTCATCCACTGGGCCCGCGGCCAGGACTCCGAAGTCGCTGCCGCCGCCATCGCAACTAGAAAGCCGCCACAGCACCGAGTCGGGCCACCGTAACGCCGGAATGCCTGAACCCGCCACAGCCCCGAAGTCCGCCAGCCTCGCGCTGGTAAGTCCTGGCTGACTCTGCCTCCGGAGCCTCGAGGTCGGTCGCAGTTGGAGGCTGCCAGCTCCGCCATTAGGCCTCAGCACAGACGGAGACGGCGATGGGGGGGATACGACAAGAAAAGTCGCATCCCCCCGAAGAAAGAGACTAAAACATTTCTCCCACCCCTCCCACACACATACACAACATAATAACTCAAATTAACACGCTAAAACAGGACAAGAAAACAACAAAAAAAGAAAAAACAGACGGACTGCAGGCGAGCCGCAGCTACCAAGGCAGCGCCGCCACTCCAAGTCCCAAGTGCAATCGAGGCAGTTCTTAGTTTGTAGTTTATTTGGAGTTTCCCGTGTTCAAATGCTTAATGCTTGTTAGGAAAATACTATTCCTGAACTTGGATGTTACAATTTTCAGGCTCCTGTACCTTCTTCCCAATGGCGGAATTGAAATGAGAGCATGGTCAGGGTAGTGTGGGTCCTTGATGATGCTGGCTGCATTTTTGAGGCAGTGCCTTCTGTAGATCCCTTCGATGGTGGGGAAGTCGGTACCCGTGATGGACCCAACTGTGTTTACCACTTTTTGTAATCTCCTTTAGAGTTTGAGTTGCCAAAGTTCTTGAGTTGTTCGACTTGTTAAGTAACATTGTCAATATGTAATATATTGAGATGGATCAGATTCAGATTACTTTATCATATCCACCAGGCTGCAATAAAATTATTTGCTAATATCAAGCTCACAGAGTAAATGGTGTACATACTGTACATACAGTAATGATAAACAAAACAATTAATACAATGATAAGTGAGAATGGTGTTGAGAGGGAAAGATAGATCAGCCATAATTGAATGGTGGAGTAGACTCGTTGGACTGAATGGCCTGATTTGCTCTTATGACTTATGAACATGAAAATCAGAAGGATGGTGCATGATTGTGATGCAAAAAATCCAAAGTTGTGCAAAAAAAATGAAAGTGCAATAACAAAATAACTAAATGAGGTAGAGTTACAAATAAGAGTACAAGGCTGCATGCCCAGGAATGGGTTGTGAAATAGGTGATTGGAGTCTAACAGCAATGGGGAAGAAGCTATTCCAAAATCTGCATGCCTGAGTTTTAAAGCTCCTGTATCTTCCCCCCAGAAGGTAAAAAATTAAGGGTGAAGGCCAGGGTGGCATGCATCTTTAACATTACTTCCAGCCTTCCAAATGCAACACACTATGAAAATGGACTGGATGGAAAGAGGTGATGTGCCTGTGATGAACTGGATTGTGTTCACCACTCTCTGCAGTTCAGGTGGTCAAGTGGTGCAATACAGTTAAATTGAAACCCATCAGAATACTTTCTTTAGCGCGTCCGTAGAAATCCCAAAAAATCCTTGTGGACATGAGAAATCTTCTCGAACTCCAAAGAAGTAAATGCGCTGACCTGTTTTCTCGATCTTCACATCAGTGTGAAGGTCCAGGTTAGGTTGCTGGTGATGTGGATGCCAAGGGACATAAACTGTCGACCATCTCTGCAGCAGTTCTGTTGGCGAGGACAAGGTCGTGTTCATCCCTCCACTTCCTTGGATCCATTCTAGGACATCCGAGATGTCTTCTTTCTTTAGTAAACATGGTTTCCCCTTCATCTCACAACTTGTGTCTTTTCATCTCTGGCCTTTGCCATGTAATAAGTGATTGGATCTTCAAGTCCGCTCCACCATTCAATCATGGCTGATCTATCTCTCCTACCTAACCCCATTTTCCTGCCTTCTCCCCATAACACCTGACACCCGTCCAACTAATCAACTTGTCCAACTATCTGCCGATTAAACCCCTCCCTGCCCTGTATCTACCGATCGTGCACCCGGCTTTGTCATGCCCCTCCTCTGTTCCAGCTTTCCCCTCACTCTCCACAATCGGTCAGAAGAACTGTCCTGACCCAAAAAGTCACCTCGCCATGTTCTCCAGAGATGATGCCAGATCCACTGAGTTACTCCAGCATTCGTTTATTTTTTTTCTTATTTGTTTGAAGGTTATCAATTTTATCCTTGTGTTATTGAAATCTGTAATCATAGATTAAGTGATGAAACAAATGCAATGAATTTGCATCAAATTATATCCTGCCATGATCATTTTTTTAATGCAAAAGGGATTTGGGGAAGATTGACAAGGATTATTACAGAGTGGCTTGTAATACAGGATGAAGGTTAATAGAAGGCTTGTGACTGAATTGTTGGCACATCCCTGACAGGCTTGCCTGCAAACAACATTGTGATGTTCTTTATCCTTTCATAGCTAGCAACGCCACTTTGACTAGAGCAATCCAGTCAAATATACCTGAAATATACCAACAGTCTGTGCACATACTATGTTCATTTGCCAAACCAGGTACAAATCACTATGAGAAACAGCTTATGAATCCATAAGATTTTCATCCGCTTGAGTTTCACAAACCGAGGCTTTGAAGTGTCACAAACATCAAAGATTATTTATGGCTTCTTTTGATCAAGGCCGCTATTAGTTTTCTTGATAGTCCTTGTCCATTACTGCAGGGAAACAAATGTCTTATTGCTGTGAATGTGTCGTCCTAACATCCCTCTACTGTTAACTGAGACCAATGTTAGTGCAGGCACATTGTTATTTTCAGCTTTGTGATCATAACATCAGAACCCGAACATTCAGTGTAATAACAGGAAACGTCTATGCATCGTGGAAATCAAGAGCAGGGTACAAACTGCTGGAGGAACTCAGCAGGCCAGCGAACAGGAGAGAGATTGAACAACTGGTGGTGCACCAACTATCTCTCGCCCAGCTTCAACAAAATGATAGAACTACTTGTTAAATTCAGAAGGAGTAAGTCCGGAGATCATGGGCTAGTTTTAATTGGCGAGTCGGGGATGGAGAGTGTTAGAAACTTAATTCCTGGGTGTTAACATCTTGAATGACCTGTCCTGGGTTCAGCATGCAATCACGAAGAAGGGACACCAGTGCTTCAATTCAATTCAATTCAATTCAATTCAAGTTTAATGTCATTGCACAAATACAAGTATAGGTACAACGAAATGCAGTTTAGCGTCGTTCGTAGCACCGATGATGTACTGGGCGGTTTTCACCACCCGTTGTAGTGCCTTCCTGTCTGCCACGGTGCAACTGCTGTACCATACCGTAAAGCAGGTGGTCAGGATGCTTTCGATGGTGCAGCGGTAAAAGTTCGTCAGGATCTGGAGGGACAGGTGGGCTTTTTTAAGCCTCCTCAGAAAGTAAAGGCGCTGCTGTGCCTTTTTGATCAGCTTTGAGGTGTTGAGGGACCAGGACAGATCCTCCGAGATGTGTACCCCGAGGAATTTGTAGTTGGAGACCCGCTCCACCTCAGTCCCGTTTATATGGATGGGGGTGTGTCTGCCCCCTCTGTTCTTCCGAAAGTCAACAATGATTTCCTTCATCTTCTGGGAGTTGAGGACGAGGTTATTGTTGGCACACCAGGTAGTCAGGTGCTGGACCTCCTCCCTGTAGGCTGATTCATCATTGTCACTGATCAGTCCTACCACCCGTGGTGTCGTCGGCAAATTTTATGATGGCATTGGAGCCATACTTGGGGATGCAGTCATGCGTGAAGAGGGAGTAGAGGAGAGGTCTGAGCACACAGCCCTGTGGCACGCCTGTGTTCAGTGTTATAGTGGAGGATGTGAGGTTGTTGACCCTAACAGACTGTGGTCTGTTGGTGAGGAAATCCAGTGTCCAATTGCAGAGGGAGGTGGAGATGCCAAGACCGCTGAGTTTGGTGATCAAGCTAGCGGGTATGACAGTGTTAAAGGCGGAGCTGAAGTCAATGAACAGCAGCCTGATGTAGGTGTTGTTGCTGTCCAGGTGGGTCAGGGCTGAGTGTAGGGCCGCCGATATGGCGTCCTCTGTGGACCTGTTTGTCCGGTAGACAAACTGATGGGGGTCCAGTGTGGGGGGGAGACTGGCTTTGAGGTGAGCCAAGATCAGCCGCTCAAAGCACTTGACGATGACGGGTGAGTGCCACTGGCCGGTAGTCGTTGAGACTCCCTGTCTCTGATTGTTTGGGCACTGGCACAATGGTAGATGTCTTGAGGCAGGTGGGGACGACACCCTGGGCCAGTGACAGATTGAAAATGTCAGTGAGGACCAGGGATAGTTGTCAAGCACATGCCCTGAGCACCCGCCCAGGGATGCCATCGGGGCCGGCAGCTTTGTGCTCATTCACCTTGCTCAGTGCGTCTTGTACAGCAGAGGTGGAGAGACTGTGGGGTTGTTCATTCGGGGGTGGAGCAACTTTGATGGCTGGAGTTTTGTTGTCCCGGTCAAAGCGAGCATAGAAGTGGTTTAGCTCATTAGGGAGAGAGGCGTTGTCTGGGGGGGGGGAATGTTGATTTTATGGTAGTCGGCAATGGACTTGATTCCTTGCCACATGCGCCTGGGGTCAGAGTTGTTTCGGAAATGCTCCTCAATCCGCTGTTTGTGATTGAGTTTAGCATTCCTAATTCCCTTTTTCAGATTGGCCCTGGATGAGCTGTATCCCTCAGCGTCGCCAGATTTAAAAGCGGCGTCTCGAGCCTTCAGCAGGAGTCTGACCTCCCTGCTCATCCACGGCTTCTGGTTAGGGAAGGTCTTTATCTCTTTATGGGTAGTGACGTTATCAGTACAGAATTTTATGTAGTCCAGAACGGTTGAGGTGTATGAATTTATGTCCACATGGGAGTTAAAGGTGGCCTGGGTGGCAAACACACTACTGTCTGTTTGCTGAAACTGTTCCTGTAAAACAGAGACAGCCCCCTCAGGCCAGACCTTCACTGTCCTCACGGTAGGTTTCACACGTCTGATCAGAGGTGTGTATTTGGGGAGCAGGAACAGAGAGAGGTGGTCAGACTGTCCCAGGTGGGGGAGGGGGAGGGCTTTGTATGCTTCAGTAATATTAGTATATACTAGGTCCAAAATATTGTTACCTCTGGTTGGGCAGGAGACATGTTGGTGGAATCGGGGGAGCACAGTTTTAGTCTGAAGAAGGGTCTCGACCCGAAACGTCGCCTATCTCCTTCGCTCCTTAGATGCTGCTGCACCCGCTGAGTTTCTCCAGCTTTTTGTGTAACCCACAGTTTTAAGGTTGGAGTGGTTAAAATCGCCAGCAACAATAAAAGCCCCCTCTGGGTGGGCAGTTAGTTGTTTGCTGATAGCAGCTTGCAGCTCTTCCATTGCAAGCCTGGCATTAGCGTCCGGGGGTACATAGACTGCAGTGATGACAGTCGATGTAAATTCCCTGGGCAGATAGAAGGGCCTGCACTTTATCATCAGGTATTCCAGGTCAGCAGAGCAGTGGCTACCAATCCTGACAGCGTCTGTGCACCATGAGTTGTTCACATAGATGCACAGTCCGCCGCCCTTGGTCTTACCGGATTCCTCCGCAGATCTGTCGGCTCTGAAGACAGTGCGCCCCTCCAGCTCGATGGCGTTGTCCGGAATGTTGTCGGTGAGCCATGTCTCGGTGAAGACCATGGCGTTGCAGTCGGCGATCCGTCTGTGTGTGGTGATGCGCAACCGAAGTTCGTCGGTTTTACTCACCAGGGACCGGACATTCGCGAGGAAGATGCTGGGCAGAGCTGGCTGGTGCGGGTCTAATCTCAGCCTAGCCCGGTGGCCTCCGCGTTTCCCACGTCGTCGTTTGCGGTCCCTGCGCCGCCTCCGGACACTTACTGTCGGGGGAGCTGGTCCGCTAGACCACGGTGTCCTGATGATCTCCGGTGGCAGTTTAAAGTCGTGGCTTCAGGTGCTCGGTTCGTAGAGACGGCTGAGCTCCAGTAGCTCCTGACGGCCGTACAGAGTCTTCATTCGAGTGCTCCGGGCGAAAACTAAGGTAAGTATAAGTAGGAAAAAAACTATCTCTCTAAAACTACGGAGACGCAGAGCCTCACGTTGTACACGCGACGCCATCTTGGATCCCAAAAAAAAAAAAAAAACTCTAAAAAAAAAATCTCTACTTCCTTAGAGATTTAAGGAGATTCAATATGTCTCCAAATACTCCGAACAAACATCTATGAATTGTACAATGTATCCTGAACCATCACCACCCGTTTTAGAAATTCCAATGCACAGGAACGCAAGAGAGTGGTGGACCCACTCTAAAGGCGGCACAGTGGTGCAGCAGTAGAGTTGCTGCCTCCCAGCATCAGAGACCCGGGTTTGATCCTGACTGCGGGTGCCGTCTTTACGGAGTTTGCACGTTCTCCCTAAGACTGAATGGGCTTTCTCCGGGTGCTCTAGTTTCCTCCCATAGTCCAAAGATGTAGATTAATTGGCTTTGGTAAAAATTGTAATTTGTCCCTAGTGTGTATCACAGTGCCAATACATGGAGTGATCACTGGTTAGGGTGGACTTGGTGGGCTGAAGGGCCTGTTGTCCCTAATCTGTAGGATGCGAAAGTGGGATAATATAGAACTAGTGTATGGATGATCGTTGATCGGGACAGACTCGGTGGGCAGAAGGGTCTCTTTTAATTCTGTATCTGAAAACCAGGGTAATTTATAGCGGCCACTTATCCTACCAACCTGGGGTGTGGGGGGAAAGTGGAGCACCGAGGGAAACCTATGGATTCTCAAGGAGAATGTGCAATCTCTGCACAGACAGCACGGGGGGGGGGGGACAGGTTTGAACCCATGTCCATGGTGTTGTGAGATAGCTGTGTGACCCAGTGAGTAACTGGGGAAACAAACTCAAGAGGAAGCTGTACCTATTCTTCTTCGGGTGTTCCGGGATGCCATGGCAGTGTCAAGCTGCAAAGACAAGTTTTGTTGAGCAACATGTTGGAATATTCCAAGGCTGAACTCTTGCCTTTACTTTGAGTTTCAACACCTATTACTTTGCAAACGTCTGATTGCCGCAGGTAAGTGACATAGCAAACAGAAAATGTGTTCCATTATCTGGATCGCAGAGGAATAAAAATCATAGGATCAGATCTGCTTATCAGTGCTATGGAGCGAACTTTAAATAATCAGACTGAGATATGGACATGTTATTTGCAGCAGTAATTGTTCAGAGAAACACTTCTGCGATAATGATTATCAGATTCTCATTTTGATGGAGAACCTTTCGATTTGTTGCCTTTCCATCACCGCCTGTAGCGTTTTTTAGTTTAGTTTAGACATGCATCATGAAAACAGGCCCTTTGGCCCAATGAGTTTGTGCCGACCCATAATCACCCATACTAACGCATTGTACACAATAGGGGCAATTTACAATTGATCTACAAACTTGCACAAATTGGTATGTGGGAGGAAAATGGAGCACCCAGAGAACACCCATAGGGTGAAAGGGAGAACCTACAAACTCTGTACAGACAGCAACCGTAATACGGCTCAAAACGGTCTCTGGTGCTGTTGACACTGCAACTAATTTGCAATGTTTAAGAAACATTGGTGCAGGCACATGAATAGGACAGGTTTATATGGATATGGGCCAAATGCCAGCAGGTGGGACTAGTTTAAATGGAGCATTTTGGTCGGTGTGGGCCCAAGGGCCTGTGTAACCACATTGTATGACTCTTTTGTGGCGGCTCCCAGGGGTCAGGCCATCCTAACTGTCAAACCCCTCGGCACGGGAATGGTTCAATCCAGAGGCGGCCCTTAACCAGAGGGATTAAAGGCAAGGGTTTTGGGTGCCATCTTTCTCTCGTGGACTTCCTTGCGACCTGGAAGGACATAATAAAAGGTACTTCCCAATACACCTGGCTTCTCGCTTTGATTTTGGGACCTGCGCCCCACACTGTGATTGTACCGCTCTGCACAGTGCCGCCGAAAAAACATTCTTGATGACAGCTTTCACTGTTCTCTGTCTTCCACCGATTAAGAATTTTACCTCCAGCAGCACAATATAAATGGCCATCCCATTTAATCATGGATAGACGCAAAATGTTGGAGTTACTGAGCGGGACTGGCAGCATCTCTGGAGAGAAGGGATCTTTTTGTTCCATCACTGCATTTGAATGTTTTGTTCCCTTTGCTGCCATGTTCCTCAAAGTCCTTGTTTTCCCATGGCTTGGTCCCTAACACTCTCCCTTTCTTGACTGTTTTCATCTCGGGAGGTAAGTTAACAACCAATGTCCATTACAAACTCACAGTGGCACGGTTGATAGCGCTGCTGCCTTGCAATACCGGAGACCCGGATTTGATCATGACCTCTAATGCTGTCTTTGTGGAGTTTGCATGTTCTCCTTGTGACCTCGTGGGTTTCCTCCAGGTGCTCCGGTTTCCACCTACACCATAAAGGACTTGCTGGTTTGTAGGTTAATTGGTCTCTGTAAAATTGCCCCTTGTGTGTAGGGAGTGGATGAGAATGTGGGATAACATAGAAATATTGTGAACGGGTGACCGATGGTCGACGTGGATTTGGTCGCCATAGGGCCTCTTTCCCTACTGTATCTCTAAACTAACTAAAGTAAACTCCTGCAGACAGAATATTTTCAACAGAACAAAACAACTGCACTGACCTGAACATTGATCTTAATTTTAAATTGATATATGAAGGAAATATACATTCGCAGCCACGAACGTACTGTCTCCCTTGGCATTTCTTAGTCGTGGACTATCAAGAAAACTGATGAGGGTTCTCACTTCTAAGACTGCCATAAATAATCTTTGAATAGCGGTGACAGTTCAGAGCTTTATCTTTGTCATCCTGGAGATTTGCACTTTCATAAGCGCTTCCTCCTCAAGATATGCAGCCAATTGGATAAGTCAAAGTCAAAGAGCAATATTGCATAGAAATAAGCCGTTTGCCCAACTTGTCCATGCTGGCATACTGGACTTAGTCCCATATGGTCACAGGATTTAGCAACCAAAACTTACCATCCAGCTATATTTTAGACAAGTGAGAATTTAGCAACATGAAGTGAGGATGCTGCAGTTACCTGCTGCGAAATTATTTGTGACATTTCATATTCCGAATTGAATATTGAAGTGTTGGAAATGGTCAAGTTGTAAATGTTGCATACAATCCAGAAGCTAAAGTTGAGAAGAAGAAGGGACCTGCATTCATATAGCTGTTTTCAAGTTTTCGAAAGTGTTTCATTGATAACTTTCACCGTGCAGCAGACATTCAATTAATATAATCATATGGAATCCTAGAATTGTAGTCATACTGCACAGAAACAGGGCCTTTGGCCATCTTGTCACTACTGACCAAAATGCCCTCTGTACCCTAGTCCTGTAAATTGCTCATTTCTAAGCTTCCCACCAGTCTAGTTTCAGTAAAGACACTGAATCAAGCACTTGAAACAACTAAATTTTATTTTAACAAAAGCGCTTTACAGTTCAACTACTGTACCTATCCTACCGCGGGTTTGATCCTTGTGTCTGCCTGTTCAAGCCTTCTAGGTCTCGTGCAGACATAGACACTTCAGAAGTTCCCGCAGTCCCAAACGCTCTCCCAGAAGATTTATGCTGGATTTCGTGGTAGCGGACTTTTATATGTCCCGGGACCTTGAGGGTCCGAACCACATGGGGATGGTCTATTAATAACAGGTTTAAACCCATGTCCCTGGTGTTATGAGATAGCTGTGTGACCCAGTGAGTGAGTGGGGAAACAAACTCAAGAGGAAGCTGTACCTAATATTTTTCTGGTGTTCTAGGGTGCCATGGCAGTGTTTCTAATCAAGCTGCAAAGACAAGTTTTGTTGAGCAACATGTTGGAATATTCCAAGGGTGGACTCTTGCCTTTACTGTGAGTTTCAACCGCTCATACTCTGCAAACTTCTGATTGACACAGGTAAGTGCGATAGCAAGCAGAAAATGTGTTCCATTATCTGGATCGCAGGAGGAATAAATATCATAGGATCAGATCTGCTTATCAGTGCTACGAAGTGAAATTTATAGCAATGTTACAATATTTTGAGATTTAAAAAAATCAAGTGCAATTTATCCCATCAGATAAAGCATAAAAATAAGTTTAACTTGACACCTAATTCACTTTCATATCTTCAGAATTTAAAAAGTTATGCCATTTTCCACTCGGAAATTAGCATCATGTTCCCCATTGCCTTTCCATTGACTTAACTCAAAAGCTGTGATCTAGGACAGTCTAAAGCTCATAACTTTCTTAAAAATTAAGAGAACTCAATGAAATTTTCAGTTATTATAGATTGAAGCATTTATGAAACAATCTTACTTGGATGACCTGAAATTAAAGCATATAATTAGTTAGTTACCTAATTGTAGCTAATTACAAAATTCAATTGCTAGATCTAAACATCTATCCATTTCTTAAGAAAAGATAAACATTTTTAAATTGCCTAAGTATCCAAATAACATTCACACAATAATTCACAATATAACAATTTAAAAATCTCATCTTCATGAATTTATAGGCCAAATGGAAGGATTTTAGTGTTTAATTCCCGTAAATTAATGGCCATTTAAATTAACTTGCAAGTGGGTTTTAGTGGAACGCGGTGGATTGGAACGTTACGGTTTGCGGTGAATTTATCCCACATTCGGCATGAAAAACACTGCCGGTTCATATATTTTTTTTGTCCCCTTATCGCAACATGAAAATTTGATTAAATGCTTCCTAAGGAACACGTTTTTACGTAAAAATAAACTGTGTACCTTATTTTATCCCCTACGTAAAATCCTTCCCATTGTCGGCGCTCACGGCTTTAGAAGATGATTTTTTAAATACTCTAGCTAATAAATGATCTAGCGTAGTTTAAAAATACCTTCATAAAACAAATGTCGGAGCGATTTCTCTTTAGCAACGAAATCCCCTGATATGGATCGATTTGCCCTGTCTGGAAAAGAAACGACATTTAAAACCCGCCCCCCTCTGAAAGGCGCCAAAGTCGCGCATATGGGGAGTGGCAGAACTGCAGCGCCGCTCAAGGTAAGTTTTGTAACATACCTAAACTTTAAATAATCAGACTGAGATGTGAACATGTTTTTTGCAGCAGTAATTATTTCAGAGAAATATTTCTGTGATAATGCTTATCAGATTCTCGTTTTGTTGGAGACCCTTACGATTTGTTGCCTTTCCATCACTACCTGTAGCGTTTTTTAGTTTAGTTTAGACATGCATCATGAAAACAGGGCCTTTGGCTCAAAGTGTTTGTGCCAACCCTTAATCACCCATACACTAGTACTGTTACCCCACTAATGCATCCTACACAATAGGGGCAATTTACAGAGGCCAATTAACTTACGAACTTACCCAAATTGGTATGCGGGAGGAAAATGGAGCACCCAGAGAACACCCATAGGGTCCAAGGGAGAACCTACAAACTCTGAACAGACAGCAGCCATAGTACAACTCGGACCTGGGATTCTGGTGCTGTTAACACAGCAACTAATTTGCAATGTTTAAGCAACATTTGTGCAGGTACATGTATAGGACTGGTTGTATCGACAGATTTTCATTTTTTTGAGAAATTAACTCCCTAGCCGCTAAATCGATGAGCAAGGTTAAGGGGAATGTCTTCGATACGCAAGCGAGCTGGCTCACAGAGACCTTCAGAGCTTCTTCACAGATATGGCTTCAAAACACAGTCTTTTGATGAATAAATGTTTTATTGTAGATAGAAAACAGTACAATATATCCAAATTTCTTCCGACTCATTATTACAATCTTCATCGAACTCCAGCTTATTACTTCAAACATTAGAAAACTCCTTGTGTCTTCGTAACACTGGCCTTATCTCCTTTGGAACTCACATGGTCGAAGGGTTAACCTTCTCCCTACTCGCTCCATACTACACTAAAACCCCTGTCTCACGGTGCGAGTTGGCCCATGAATGACCCCGGGTTTTCACCCATGGTGATCACGTACAAGCAACGTAGCGGGAACGTCGGAACTCGCGCGAGCAACTTATCGACTCATGGCGCTGACGGCAGGTACCCGTGAAACTTGTTAACTCGTGAAAAAATCGAACATGTTTGATGTTTTCCACGAGTCAAATTTACTGTTCAAGTTAAAAATGGAAACATTTAAACTCGTTGTAATAATGTAGTGGCCCGTGCGTTTACCTTAGTGACTCGTGAGTCTACCGTGGGCACTCTTTAACTCAGCGGGCGGGCAGGCAGCATCTCTGGAGAGAAGGAATGGTTGACGGGAAGACGTTTCCAAATTTCTGCTGTGTCTTTGTGCTCCATCTCAGATAGTAAAGCTGCAACTTTAAACCTGGCATATGACAATCTTAACTCTTCATATTTTACAGGATTGGCCATTCTCCGTCACATATTGTGAGAGGGATGGGGAGCGGGGAACCATGGTAGATGTCTAAAGGATGTAACTCCAGGGCACTGCCCCACACACTGACCCTTGACTGAAGCCCAGGGACTGCTCAGAACAGACAAGTCCGCCCTGTTTAACCTGACTCCCCTCCTCGTCCATTCTGCTGGAGCCCTTCCTCAAATCCCACCGGGAACAGTTGGGCATCACAGTTAAAAGGTGCAGCAGTACAGAGTGGTGTCCAACGCATTTGGTGCCATCTCTCTGACACACATAGGTAGACAAGAAAGCATCAGGGGCACAGGGGGTGGTGGTGATGGGCAGACACGGACTGTGGGAAAGTCCCTGTGTTGATGCTGATCCTGTCTTGATGTAGATTGTGCTGATTGGAATTATTACTGTCACTCTCTGTATTACCCTCTTGATTTCACATTGTTTGTTGCAGCAAGGTTTGGAAAGATGACAATGTGTTCTGTGCTTCCTGTGATTGTGATTGAACTGTAACATTGCAGTTTCATCAGCTCAAAAAACGAGCATCAAAATAAAAAGGATCTTGATGTGAATGACTTTGTGTGTATGTCTCCCCGTGACCTGCGTGGGTTTTCTCCGAGATCTTCGGCTTCCTCCCACACTCCAAAGATGTTCAGGTTTGCAGGTTAATTGGCTTGTAAAAGTTGTCCCTAGTGTGGGTAGGATGGCGTTAATGCACAGGGATCGTTGGTCGATACAGACCTGTTGGGCTAAAGGGCCTGTTTCCGCGCTGTATTCTTTAAAGTATTTAAATAGACAAGGCAGGGAAAGGATAAGGACCTAATTTGAGCAAATGCGATTAGTACGGATGGGTAAAAAGGATGTGAAGGGATGGTTCTGTGCTGTTTGACTCTGTAATTCTATTATCAGGCAATGACCATCTGCAACAATAGAGATGGTAACACTTTTCGAACAACATTCACTGACAGTCCCGGGTCCAATGATATGGGCTCCACCACGGTTGCGAGTCTCTCCCTGCTGCAGCCTCCTTCCACCTTCTCAGCCGCCGGCCAAACACCATCCTCGGCCAGTTCCACTGAGGTCACCTTCTTGGGCCGCGCTTTGTCAGGGACCTCCCCGTCGACCTTCCTGCCATGAGGCCAGCTTACAGGATCTAAGGCACACGCATATGTCTCCACTATAAGGTGGCGACCCTCAGAGAAGTCCCAGCCTCACAAACAACTCAACACAATAAATAATGTAAAGCAGCCTGGGACAAGATGGTTTGCCCATGATTTAAATTTTAAACATCATCCCATCACCCATTCCTTCTCTCCAGAGATGCTGCCTGCCCGCTGAGTGACCATACTGAGGCAATTACCACGTATATGAAGCAGAGAGAAACGTGAGTTCTACACAGCTCTGCGCAACGTTTGAGAATGGATTTGGTGGTTTGTACCCACTCCCCCTCCCTGCTCACCCACCCACCCACCCAACCGGACCCATCCTCTTTACAGTGGCGGAAGCGACATTTCCAAGAGAATGGGGCAGAGAGCTGGGGCAGCGCTGGGATGGGAGCAGGGCAGATGAGGCGCACCAAAGGAACAAACAAGTTGATGGCTGCAAGGGGCAGGCGGCAGTGGTCTTGTGCCCCAGTGAGATAGACCGCTCTTCCCCCTGCTAATGCACATACAGAAAGAGAGAGATGATAGCAGAGAATGATCCCAGCCTAACTCTGGTACTGGACCTTGCGCATTTTACCTTTGTAGGTCACATCAATAGACGCGGTCGCGCTGAATTCTATTTTTAACTCAAAGCCGCAGGATGGAGTTGTCTTCTTTTTACACTGTTGCTTCGCCGCCACCGCCTCCTTGCTGTACAATGGCAGCGAATGCGGGGCCGAGATCCTGCCTAGTTTTTTTAAGTTCTGAAATTGAATAACTTCCAATACTGAATCAGAATATACTTACTGTATGAGATACTGTCCAACTCCTCTATTTGATACTTAAAACAGGCTTTCATTCACGGTTGGCTCAACAGTAACCCGGGAGAGGAACTTGGTAACTCGGGAGAGGAACTTGGAACATCGCAGAAATTAGAAGTAAACGGCAAACTTAGTCATACCCGTGGAAACTCGGTTAAACTCTTGTTCATAAACTTGGAGTCTCGTACACAACCACGAGTCTTTCACTCGAGGTACCTCGTGGGTCAACTCCCACCATGAGACAGGCCCATAAAAACTAAACTTCTGCGCAAACATCTTAGCTCCAAACACGCCCAAAAACATGTCATAAATCCCACCCACAATATAACGGGCAGTCTAAAATTGAAAGGCACATGCCACATCATCATGCAAAACAGGCCAAATGGCCACTACATAACGGCCCCTAATTGTTCCGAGTATATTAAGAGACAGTTACTAATAAACATTAAAAAAGTGGCCATAAAGGCTTAACATATATCAAAAGCAAAAGGTCAGGGAATAAAACCCTGTGGCTCCACGTCGGTATATTGGACCCCAGTCTCCCGCGTGACAAGCGGGGATACTAAACACTATACTATCGAGGAAAAAATAGCATGCACTATATATCTGCAATCAGAATTCTTCATCGACTCTCCCATCTTCACTTTCGCCTACTAGAAGCAAGCATAACTTGGTTATTAATCTTATTAAAACAGTGCTTTTAGTTCAAAGTCGTATCATGTGCACCAAACCCTTAAAATCAGGCATGATACCCAATATATAGTCCAAAACATAATAGTCCAAAGCTTTGATAGCATGAAACGTCTTCCTCGAAGTCCGATCAACTCATGGATGTATTGTAACAGTAATGTTGAAATGTGAAAATCCTTCAAAAGAATAACAGGATCTTTACCAATAATGTTCACTGTAAGGTTTGATTTATTGTCCGAATCATTCGCAGAGATTACAAATCCCAACTCAAGCTTTGCCATTCTCTGTCTGGCTTGCAGAGAGATTTTAGTTCATCGATCCATCTCTTTTCGCTTAAGAAATGGTTCGCTGTCAGTTCTCTGGAAACTTCATTCGCAGGATTTTTGTTTGTGTGAATATATTTCAGTTGTACAACAATAGTAACTCCCAATGCTCTTTCCATTGGCAGATCGTCTTTGTCCAAATCCACCTCTCTGGTTTCTTTGGCTCTATTATCCAGTGGAATGCTTTCACAATTGTCGCTGTTCCACTTAGAAAGTATGAATCCTCCCTTATTGCAAAGAGAAGTCAGATGTTCTACTGGCAGAATTGCTTCCTGTTCAGTAGACATGGATTTTAAGCAATCATTCTTGCAGAAATTATTCTTCAAAGAGATTCTTATTTCATGAAATTTAGTATTCTCGCCAAACATGCGTTTCAAATTCTGGATTCAAATTCAAATTCAAATTGCGTGTTAATCTGCCAAATAATCGTCGTATGGCAGAGCAATGTACTTTTAAAGGTAAGTCCACACAATAGTGTCCATCAGTTTTTCCTGAGTAGTTCATAATATCCATGAACTTCAACTCTTCATTTGACATCTCTTCAGATGGCTTGCTGGTACTTTCTTTAAAGTCATGATTGTATGGCCTCATCACCTTGGCTCCTAATATTCTGTATAGGCTCCAAAGCCTTCAAAACATTAGTTCCGATAAGTAGGTCAACACTAGAATTTATTTCAGATATCTTGGTATCCTTCAAGTAAGACCATTGTTTCAAGTCTTCATGTCTTGGTATATTTTGAAAACCAACAGGCATAGTTTCATGTGTAAACACTTCAGATATTGGTATAAAATTTACTTCATCCAAATTGGATATCTCCATACTCGTAATGTAATGACTCCTGCTCTCTTTATCTTTAGTCATGGTACGTAATCGAATCTTACTCTCTTCTCCTGTGATGTTCAGTCTTCTCATCAGGTTTTCTGCACAAAAGGTAATCGAACTTCCGTGATCCAGAAAAGCATATGTTTGCAACACTGTATTCGGCTTGCTGTTCCTTACCTAAACTGGTAAGATAGAAAAGTTATAAGCTTCTACCCCAGCCCCAATATGAGCAGTTACTTGAGGCGAGGTGATAGCATCTTTGGTAATTGATTTCTTCTTCTGTTCTTTTTGCTCCGGTTCATCGTCTTCTATTTGCTCTGATAACTCTTCTTCAGTGTGAAGTGCTTCAGGATGATATTGCCTGCACTTATAACAAATCATAGGATTCATTCAGTCTCTCACCATATGTCCTCTTTTCAAACATCCAAAACAGATTCCCTTCTCTTTCAAGGCATTCATCTTGTCTTCATATTCTTTCATCTTGAATCTTCTTATGGTGTGACCAACTTCATCACATAACAAACAAAATACTATTTGCTTGCTGGTAGACACATTTATTTTCTTTCTATCTGTCCTTTCCACAGGTATGGTCGTGATAGCAAAACTATTTCTCATAGGTTCAGATATTTCTTCAATTTTGGTAAAGGTAGAACCTTTAATAGTTGCAAGTGGTTTGTGCTCTTCAATAGTCCAGTGTGGTTCTAACATGTTCCGTACTTCCCTTTCTAAGAATTCCACCAGGTCTGGTAGCTTGGCTATTTGCTTCCTTTTATCTCTAATTTTACCTGCTTAGTATCTCCATCTTTCTCTCATTCTTCTGGGCAATTTGTTAATGATGATTCTAGTATTACTCTGAAGATTAATTTCCTCCATGTGGCGGAGATTTCTCATCGAGCTACAACAATTCTCAGTAATATTCCCTAACTACTCAATACCTCCCATCTTCCGGCTTGATTTCTTTCCAAGCATGGGCCTGCTCCATGTAAGTGTTAGCAATCCTCTGTTCATCACCAAAACATTTTTCAAGTGATCTTCTTGCCTTTTTATAGGCATGGCTGCCTTGCTCTTTCTGACAACTTTCTACAAGCTCTTTCACACTTCCACTTGTGTACTTCACCAGAAATCGTAAACGCTCCTTTTCATCCGTAACTTTAGTTTCTAATATTTCTTCTAATGCTCATACGAAAGCTTCATACTGCAAAGGATCTCCACCATATGTAGGAATTTCTGCTGGTGGTAGAATGAGAGAGGTATTTTGTTGAGCTATGATTTTGTTGAATTCAGTTTGCCTATTCAACAGTGCCAATAATCCATCCTGATTACTTTGGCTTGGCTCCACCTGTGATAAACAGGTCTTTGTGAGTCAAACTGGCTTGCTCGAGCCTGTGCACCTGGCCTTGATAAAGCGTGGTCCACTATTGGTTTGTCTCGAGCATCCACAGACGCTCCAATGGTAGTTTGTTTCAATCCAGCACTCATTTGCCGAGATGCAGTTTTACCCATCTTCCTCTGTTCCAATGGGTTTTCAAAGCCTAGAAATCCGGTGGACCTCGATTGTGGAATTGATCCAACTGCCAATTCACTTCAAGCAGTTTTTCTTCTTGGTCCAGAGCTCATCGTCCTTGATGATCTAGAGCTACATCTTTCCAGTAACTCCTTCTTTGCTTTGGCCACCGCCACTTTGTGTCTAATTCCAGTTGTTCCTTACATCGCCTCACCTCTTCTTCTTGTCGCATCATCTCTTCCTTCCTCTGATCATTCCATTGTCTCACCTCTTCTTCTTGTTACCTCAGCTCCTTTATCCATTCTTCTAGTCGCCTTATTCGTTCATCCCGTTGTCTTATCCATTCTTTCTGCTTTTCTTGTCGCTCAATCTCATGTTTCTTCTTCATGGCATCAACTTCTATTGAGAGAGCAGCTAGCTCAGCTTTAACTCCCAATGAAGCAGAAGTCCTCGAAACCGAACTGGCTGAAGAACCAGATTTATGTCATAGAAACATAGAAACATAGAAAATAGGTGCAGGAGTAGGCCATTCGGCCCTTCGAGCCTGCACCGCCATTCAATGTGATCATGGCTGATCATCCAACTCAGTATCCCGTACCTGCCTTCTCTCCATACCCCCTGATCCCTTTAGCCACAAGGGCCACATCTAACGCCCTCTTAAATATAGCCAATGAACTGGCCTCAACTACCTTCTGTGGCAGAGAATTCCAGAGACTCACGACTCTCTGTGTAAAGAATGTTTTCCTCATTTCGGTCCTAAAGGAATTCCCCCTTATCCTTAGACTGTGACCCCTTGTTCTGGACTCCCCCAACATCGGGAACAATCTTCCAGCATCTAGCTTGTCCAACCCCTTAAGAATTTTAATCTTAAGAATGTCTTGATCCTCATGAAGATATATTGGAGATATTATCTTGTTGTGTAATTTCATCTTCAATTCTGGCACCTCGATGCTTTGCACTTCCAGCTACGAAGCTCATAAGTTGTGACATAATTTCAGATAACCACTTCCCTCATTTTTCATGAAACCATTGAATATCTTCTTCTTGTCTTCATCCCACTAGGTGTGTCTTCTGCGATCTTCCCGCGAAGACTCTGAACACAGCAGTACATCTTATTTCTTGCCAACCTCCTGGCAGAGGTTCCATAAGTGGCTCATATTAGTATTAAACTTGATCACATTCTGTTCTGATCCCATTAGTTTCTTCTGTTTCTCAATTAATCTGTTAACCTCTATCCATAATTCGGTTCTCTCTCTCTCTCTCTCTCTCTCTCGGTTTCTTTCAAGTAAGCAGCTTGTGAAATATCTGTTTCTTCTTGATACACAAGTTCTCTGTAGCTATCAATGGATTTGTTAAACTGTTCCCATATCGAGTTTTCTTTTTTCAGGGTTTCTTTAATTTGTCTGACTGGTCTTTCACCTCCACCTCGTGGTCCCTCAGGAGTGGCACTTTCTTCATTTTCTGATTCCATAATTTAAAAGAGGTCTTGGCAGATCACCAAGTCTTTAAATTAATCGAACAGTGTTCTACTTGTAGCTCTGGCTTTGTTTTGTCAACATTTCCTGCAAAACCATAACATACTGATAATGTAGAGAACATCTCTCCAACATCCATGGACTAAAAGATGACGATAATTCAAATGGAATGCGCTTAACACAAGATTCAATACAATCCAAGGTCGGTCTGGCTGGAATCTCCATATAGACTGGAAAAACAATTCCTGGCTCTGCTAAAAGCAGCCTTTTAAGAATAAAGCTTCACCGCTTCAAATTCAAAGAAATATAATTAATTTCGACTCACATATCCTGTGATATTGTCTTCAGATAGGTCTCGATGCTGTCGATAGATGTCAAGGCCTCCTCTGGCCGAGATCTATCTATTATCTTCAGTTCCTCCTGGAACCAGTCTCCTCTGGCTAAGCCTCTCAGAGAATCTTAGTCAAATCTTCTGTCCCACTCTTTGGGACTGGTATTCAACCTCCCTACTGGAGGTTCCCATTTGACTTAATGTTCTGTCCCACTCTCTAGGGCTGGTATTTAAACCCCCTGCCGGAGGTTCCCTTCGACTTAATGTAGCGCCAGATTTTCCTATCTTTCGAGAAATTAACTCCCTAGCCGCTAAATGGATGAGCAGGGTTAAGGGGAATATCTTCGATACGCATGCGAGCTGGCTCACAGAGACCTTCAGAGCTTCAGCTTCAGAAAACAGTACGATACATCCAAATTTCTTCCGACATTACTACAATCTTCATCGAACTCCAGCTTATTACTTCAAACATTCGAAAACTCCTCGTGTCTCCGTAACACTGGCCTTATCTCCTTTGGAACTCACATGTTCGAAGGGTTAACCTTCTCCCTACTCGCACCAAACTGCACTAAAAACTAAACTTCTGCGCAAGCATCTTAGCTCCAAACATGCCGAAAAACACGTCATAAATCCCACCCACAATATAATGGGCAGTCTAAAATTTAAAGGTACATGCCATCATCAATGACATGCAATATAGGCCACATGGCCAGTACACAGGTTTAGAGGGATGTGGGCCAAATGCAGGCGGGTGGGACTAATGTAGATGGGACATTTTGGTCGGTGTGGGCCCAAGGGCCTGTGTTTCCACATTGTATGACTCGATGATTGTACCCCTGTTCCACAGTGCCGCTAAAAAAACATTCTTGACAAAGGCTTTCACTGTTCTCTGTCTTTCACCAGTTAAGAATTTCACCTCCAGCAGCACAATATGAATGGCCATCCCATTTAATCATGAATAGATGCAGAATGTTGGAGTTACTCGCCGGCACCGGCTGCATCTCTGGAGAGAAGTGATCTTTTTGTTCCATCACCGTATTTGAATGTTTTGTTCTCTTTGCTGCCAAGTTCCTCAAAGTCCTTGTTTTCCCATGGTTGTCCCTAACACTCCCTTTCTTGACTGTTTTCATCTCTGGAGGTAAGTTAACAACCAATGTCCATTATAAACTCACAGGCGCACGGTTTATCCGGTTGCAACACCGGAGACCCAGATTTGATCTTTGGTATCTAATGTAGTCTTTGTGCAGTTTGCATGTTCTCCTTGTGACCTCGTGAGTTTCCTCCGGGTACTCCGGTTTCCGTCTACACCATAAAGGACGTGCCGGTTTGTAGGTTAATTGGTTTCTGTAAAATTGCCCCTTGTGTGTAGGGAGTGGATGAGAATGTGCGATAACATAGAAATATTGTGAACGGGTGACCGATGGTCGACGTGGATTCGGTCGCCACAGGGCCTCTTTCCATACTGTAAACTAAACTAACTAAAGTAAACTCCTGCAGACAGAATATTTTCAACAGAACAAAATGACTGCACTGACCTGAACATTGATCTCACTTTTAAATTGAAATATGAAGTAAATATGCATCCGCAGTCACGAACGTACTGTCTCCCTTGGCATTTCTTAGTCATGGACTATCAAGAAAACTGATGAGCATTCTCACTTCTTAGACTGCCGTAAATAATCTTTGAATATCGATGACAGTTCAGAGTTTTATCTTTGTCATCCTGGAGTTTTGCACATTCATAAGCTGTTCCTCCTCAAGATATGCAGCCGAATGGAAACGTCAAAGTCAAAGAGCAATACAGAATAGAAACAAGCCCTTTGGCCCAACTTGTCCATGTTGGCATACTGGACTAAGTCCCATATGGTCAGAATATTTAGTGACCAAAACCTACCATCCAGCTATATTTTAGACAAGTGAGAATGTTGCAACATGAAGTGAGGATGCTACAGTGAGGTGTTACCTGCTGTGAAATCATCTGTGACATTTCATATTCTGAATGGAATATTCATGTTGCATACAATCTGATTTACAATCCATAAGCTAAAGCTGAGAAGAAGAGATCTGCATTATATAGCTCTGTTTTCAGGTATTCCAAAGTGTTTCATTGATCACTTTCACCGTGCAGCAGACATTCAATTAATATAATCATATAGACCACAAATTATAGTCATACTGCACGGAAACAGGGCCTTTGGCCAGCTTGTCACTACTGACCAAAATGCCTTCTCTACCCTAGTCCTGTAAAATTGCTCATTTCTAAGCTTCCCCCCAGTCTGGTTTCAGTAAAAACACTGAATCAAGCACTTGAAACAACTAAATTTTATTTTAACAAAACGCATTACAGTTCAACTACTGTACCTATCCCACCGCGGGTTAGATCCATGTATCTGCTTGTTCAAGCCCTCTAGGCCTAGCACAGACAGAGACACTTCAGAAATTCATGCATTCCAAAGCGCTCTCCCAAAAGATCGACGCTAGATCTCGTGGTAGCGGACTTTTATATGTCCTGGGACCTCGAGGGCTGAACCATGTGGGGGTGGTCCCTTAATAACCCAATTACAGATTTCGATTAACACCATACATAACAGACATTTCCCTTACCCAATAATCCAACAGCTCATACATTGTATAAGAAAGAAAGCTCTCGAAGGAAGCTAACAAGAACAAACATTGAAACATGTGCCCTGAGATTCAAACAATTTCTCCAAGGCTCAACAGTTTGACCAATCATCAATTAACAGGATGTCCATCTGGCAACTTTATGTATACTGTTTACAATGCTTTTGCAGTGACCCAATAGAAATGATGCATTTAAGGTTAGTTTGCAAAACCACTATACATGTTATCAATTTAAGAGAAACATGGAGAACACCTGGACCCCTTACCATCCTGCATATCAGTCTGAGCCTAGACTGTCTGGCGCCACCCAAGCCTGTAAAGTTCAGCTGAAGTTAAGCAATTCTGACATGTGCATGGATCCTTCATTTTATGGTGTCTTTAATTTAGCCAATGTTAACATTCCCCCATTTTATCATTCATGATAACCCTCATCATAAATGATAACTCCAGAAGACAATGATGATATACTTTAACAATGTCCTAACAAGAAGATGTTAATGTAGCTTCTCAGAATTTCATCGAGCTTCCTGCGTTTTCGTGGGCATAGCTCCATGATTTCCATCTGATGAGTCTTCACCTCCTGAGTTTTCGTGCGCATGAATTCCCATCCATTAATCTTGATAGTTCATTGGTCCTTGATTAGAATTCCTAAGAAAACTTGTGAGAAAACAAGTTAGTTACTGATACCTTCACTAATACTTTTACAATGATGAAGATGCACCCAGGCATTTTTTTCTTCTACCTTTACTGCAGTCATAGTCATTAAAAGACCTTGGTATGGTCCTTCCCAATGTAATAATGATCCTTTCCTTACCCAATTCTTCACTAAGACATAGTCTCCAAATGTAACTTTAATGGGAGTTACCAGTGAAGGCATATCCTCATAGGCATATCCTCTCAATTACAATGTAAATCCGTTAAGGCCCTTGTCAAGGCTTAGATATAGTCGGTCATCTCTGCAGTCATATGGTCAAAATTAACTATTTTCATTGTATTCTGGGTCCAAGGGGTTTTCAGGGGTCTACCGTAAATAATTTCAGCTGGGCTTAATCTAGATTTTCCTGCAGGCATGACTCTCATCTGAAATAGGGATACTGGGAGTAATTTAATCCATCCATGTCCAGTCTCCGCCTTTAATTTGGCAAATTTGGTTTTAAAGGTCTGGTTTGCCCCTTCTACAAGTCCGGCAGCCTGTGGTCGATAAGCACAGTGTAATTGCTGCTGGATCCCCTAACTGTTCACAAAATTCTTTATTGATTTGTCCAATAACATGTTGACCATTATCTGAGCTAAGTTGAATGGGAATGCCGAATCTAGGGACAATTTCTCTCATTAGCACCTTGATAATAGTAGGCGCTTTATTGTCAAGGGTTGGGTATGCTTCAATCCTCCTGCTGAATACATAGACTATGACAAGAACGTATTTGTATCCATGGCATCTTTCTAATCAATATAGCCCATTTGCAATGTCTCAAAAGGACCCATGGACAATGGTGTTTTCCATTCATCACATACTATTCCTTTCCCTGGATTATATTGCCGGCAGACCAGGCACTTACTGTAGCAATGTTACAAAATTTTGAGATTTAAAAAATCAAGTCTGCAATTTATCCCTTCAGAAAAAGCATAAAAAGAAGTTTAATTTGACACCTAATTTACTTTCATATCTTCAGTATTAAGAAAGCTATGGCCATTTTCATACTCGGAAATTAGCATCTTGTTCCCCATTGTCTTTCCATTGACTTAACTCAAAAGCTGTGATCTGGAAAAGTTAAAAGCCCATAACTTTCTTAAAAATTAAGAGAACTCAATGAAATTTTCAGTTATTATAGATTGAAGCATTCTGAAACAAATATGAAACAATCTTACTTGGATGACCTGAAATTAAAGCATATAATTAGTTAGTTATCTAATTGTAGCTAATTACAAAAATTCAATGAGTAGATCTAAACATCTATCCATTTCTTAATAAAGATAAACTTTTTTTAAATTGCCTATGTGTCCAAATAACATTCACACAATAATCCACAATATAACATAATTTTTAAATCTCATTTTCATGAATTTCTGGGCCAAATGGAAGAAATTTAGTGTTTGATTCCTGTGAATTAATGGCCATTTAAATCAACTAGCGAGTGGGTTTTAGCGGAATGCGGTGGATTGGAACGTTGCGGTTAGTGATGAAGTCGGGAGGAAAAATATCGTTTGTTCATACATTTTTTGGGACCCCATTTCGCAACATAAAAATATTATTAAAGCCTCCCGAAAAACCAACTTTTAATATAAAAATAAACTATTTACCTTTTCTTCTCCCCTACGCAAAATCCTTCCGGTTGTCGGTGCTCACGGCTTTTGAAGGTGATTTTTAAATGACTCTAGTTAATAAATAATTTAGAGTAATTTAAAAATACCTTCATTCATGAAATGTCAGAGCGATTTTTCTTCCGCAACGAAATCGCCCGACATTCATCGATTTTCCAGGTCTGTTGAAAAACGGCACTTTAAGCCTGCCCCCCTCTGAAAGGCGCCAAAGTCACGCATACGGGGAGCGGTAGAACTGCAGCGCTGCTCAAGGTAAGTTTTGCAAAATACCTGTTTACTGCTTACATTTTGAGCTAAAGAGGGGTTGCGTAGATGTTAATGGTGCTTGTTCTTTTGTTCTTTTCTTTTTTTGTTTTTTTTTATTAATAGCTTGATTGGAGTAGTTTTATTTGAATTGTCCGTTTATTTTATTTTATTGAATGTTGCATTTGTTAATGGTGAAGAATAGGGGTAGGGCTTGACAAGCATAGGCTTCTTCCTATCCCTTTTTGAATGAGTCTAATGTGTATTATGTTGAAATTGGCTTTTCATTTTTTAATTTATGTATGTACATAGAAACATAGAAACATAGATATTAGGTGCAGGAGTAGGCCATTCGGCCCTTCGAGCCTGCACCACCATTCAATATGATCATGGCTGATCATCCAACTCAGTATCCCGTGCCTGCCTTCTCTCCATACCCTCTGATCCCCTTAGCCACAAGGGCCACATCTAACTCCCTCTTAAATATAGCCAATGAACTGGCCTCAACTACCCATATATGTTATGTATATGTTTATGTGTTTATATGTGTATATGTATGTATGTATATATGTACATGTATATGTATGTATGTGTGTATGTATTTGTATATATATATATATATATATATATATATATATATATAATTTTCCTTTTATTTATTCATTTTCATCTTTTCTTTTCTTCTCTTTTTTTAATTGTTCGAAATAAAGATATCATTCATTCATAGTGCATACACTCGATAACCCATACATCCAATTAGTCTGTCATGCAAGTTTGCCCTGCAGGAGTGGCCCATAGTCCAGTCATACAATACAGTACACATCCCGATTGTCTCCATCTCTCCTTATCTCCTTCAGTAGCCTCTTCTTGTAATCGAACGATTTCTTGGATGGTCGGCATCTGTTTCTCCAAGGGGGACTTGTTAGTTACACTTTTAGTCTGCATTATCAATCTGGGTAACACCACCTTATGTTTCCATGATACTCTTTTAGCTACTAATTCCAAGTAGCTAGTAAACCCCAATTTAGATATTTCCAATGTCTACTGGGGACTGTCCTTTAGTATGGGCACTACATTTTATTGCAGATATTTGTCTGGGTAGCATTAAGGCCTTCAGTAAATGTGTCACCAATTGTTTGTGTGATATTTGGGTTCCTGCAGAAGTTAGAAATCCCCTATTTTTCCATAATTGTCCAAAATCATGTTCCACCCCAAATGCATATCGAGAATCAGTGTAAATGTTTACTTTTAGATCTTCCCCAATAATACGCCCTAATTAAAGTGAATAAAACTTGTTGTGCTGAATGGGGTGATTCAAAAGCAGCTGCTTCTACAATTTCTTGTCTTATGATTAATAATTGCATACCCAGACAACCTCTCACCCCGCGGTCCAATGGATGCACTGCCATCCACATATAATGTGATGTCAGGTTCTTTCATGGGTACATCCCTCAAGTCCTCTCTCAATGATGTTTCCATCTCTCTAACAAATAGACAGTCGTGCCCTGCTTCTGCTCGCTCTTCTGGGGGTGAAATAAGAAAAAAGGCTGTGGTAATTAATGTACAGTGTTTAAACTGCAATTTCGGATTGTTTAACAGGTAGATCTCATACTTATTTTGGTGGGCTATTGTCAAATACTGGGTTTGAAGCTGCCCCAACTATGCCGATACCGAATGTGAACTGTACACTACAATTTCCTGCTGGAGTGCCAAATTAGTAGCCGATTGTAAACTATTGTAGATTGCAGTTAAGATTTGAGTGCAAAGAGGATGTCCCCTAGCTACTGGATCTAATTTGGAGGAGTAATATGCAACTGGTCTATGCCTATCCCCATCCTTTTGGTTTAATACCGAAGTGGCACAATCGGATAGAATTGTACAATACACCTGGCAAGGATGACGGCCTTCCCAATGCCGGGGCTCACATCAATGATCTTTTCAAGTACTCAAATGCTTCCTGTGCCTCTTTTGTTAGTTTAAATTCACGCTCCTTGCTGGTATAGGGTGTTAGATTCTTTGTTTCTAGAGCTATATTTGGAATCCAAGGTCTGCAATAATTGACCATGCCCAGCCATTGCCTCATTTGTTTGACTTCTTTTGGGACTGGAAATTCGCAAATAGGTTTGAGTCTGCTCTTCTCAAGACTTCTTTCGTTGGCCGAAATTATAATACCTAGAAATTTTACTTTCTCCTGAGCTACCAGTACTTTTGATGGGGAAACTACATATCCTAGAGCAGCTAGATGATTTAGTAGTTGTGCAGTGTCTTCCCGATTACTGGATTCATCTTTACTAGCCACCAATAGGTTATCAACATAATGCACCAATGTTGAATTCATTTTAAACTTTAAAGTACTTAGCTGATCCTGCAGACATCTGGAAAATAAAGTAGGCGAGTTGACAAATCCTTGAGGCAAGTAGGCGAGTTGACAAATCCTTGAGGCAACCTGGTCCAGGTATATTGTTGGCCCTTATTGGTGAAGGCAAACAAATATTGGCTGTCTTCATGAAGAGGAAGAGTAAAAAATGCATGTTGAAAGTTGACTATCGAAAAGACTTTGGCTTCAGCCGGTATTTGGGTTAGGATATGGGCAGGATTTGGCACCTGTGATTCTACAACAGAATTGATTTCCCTTAAGTCTTGTACGGGTCTATATTGACCCTCCTTTCCCGGTTTTGGAACAACAAGAAATGGGGGTGTTTCAGATAGATTGGCACTTCAGCAATATTCCTTGTTTTAGCAAATCCCAAATTAATTTGTCTATGCTGCTTAAGGCCTGTAGTTTCAATGGATATTGTTGGATTGAAGGAAGAGTTTAAAAAAAAATTTTTTTTAATGTTTATTTTAGTAGAAGCAATTGTACAAGAATAAAGTAAAGGCATGACAATTATACAATTTTTGTTAAGATTTATTTTTAACATTTTATAAATTGATATATAAATCAAGAAGAATGTTGATACATAATTTGAGAAAAAAAGAGTAAAAAGGAAAGAATGAAGAGAAGGAAGAAAGATACAAAAAAGAGAGAAGAAAAGACCCCTGAACTGCCAAAGAAGTGAAAGAAAAAAGAAAAACGAGAAAAAAAAAACGGAGATATGTCCCACTGTCCTCACCCCCCACCCATCCCAAGCATCGGTTTTAAATTTGTCTTCAACCATTCTGTTGTTGAAGAAATTCAGTGAATGGAGACCATGTTTTGGCGAATTGGTCTGCTTTATCAGCCAAAACAAGCCTATTTTTTTCTAAATGAAGTGTCTCGGTCATTTCAGTTGTCCACATCTTCACTGTGGGAACTGTTATCTTTTTCCAGAATTTGAGTATATATTTTTCGCAGTTATTAAGCCGTAGTCAAGGAAACGTCTTTGAAATGTCGTTAACTTAGAACAGCCCTCTGACATTCCTAAAATTATTTGTTTTGCATCCGACTCCAGTTTAATTTTAAGTGTTTTAGAAATGATATTGAATATTCCCATCCAGAAATGTTGTATCTTTATACAGGCTGTAAAGGAATGGGTTAAGATAGCTTATTGAAGGTGACATTTATCACAGGTGGTGAGACAGTGGGAAGATCTTATTCAATTTAGTCTTTGAATAGTATTGCCTATGCAATATTTTGAATTATACCAGGGAATGCCTGATATTTAAAGAACAGTAATGTATGTATAGTAGGTTTTCCTCCCATATATGTTTTGAAATAGATAAACCCAATTCGTCTTCCCATGGTCGTCTATACATCTCAGAAGGTGGGGGTATCAACATTTAAGAGAGTGTTAGTTAAGTAAGATATCAGCTTGCTTGTATCGGCATGTCTATTCAGACAATCGTCTAATATATCTAGACCCATAAAAGAACAATCTTGTGTATATGTTTTCACATAATCTCGGATTTGAAGGTATCTAAAAAGATTGCTTGTTTTCAAATGATATTTCTCCTGTAGTTCTTGAAAAGAAACGAAAGTCCCCTTTTTTATAAAGATCTCTCACAGTATTAATTCCTAGGTTTTTCCATTGAACAAACAACTTATCTAAAGTAGATGGTTTATATGAGGTATTGTTAGCAATAGGCAGCAGGAGAGATAAATTTCTCAGTTTAAGACTTAATTTCAACTGTTTCCAGATACGTTGGGTACTGCGTATTATCAGATTTTGCTCATACGTTGACTTGTTCAGATGTATTGGTGATAGAAGAATCGAGCCTATGTTAAAAGGCAAATAATCTTCCCTCTCCATTTTACCTGTTGACCTGTATTGTCCAACCAGAAGATTATATTTTTAATATTAGTCACCCAGTAGTAGAAAA
Source organism: Raja brachyura (assembly GCA_963514005.1). The sequence goes on along the minus strand of OY740785.1, from coordinate 94,058,270 downwards.
GAAAGTTAGGAAGAGATAATCCTCTGTTTTCTTTGGATTTGCACAAATGTCTTTTATGTATTCTGTGGGTTTTGTAGTCCCAAATTAAGTTAGTGATAATAGAGTCATTAAAAAAAATACTTTTGGGGAGATATATTGAAATAAATATAGGATGGAAGATCATCTTTATGGCATTTACTCTACCTATAAGGGAAATAGGAAGTGTTTTCCAGAATTGAATGTAGGCATATAGTTTAGCAATTAATGGTGGGAAATTTGTTATAAATAGAGAGGAGTGTCTTCTAGTCACGTAAGCTCCGAGATATCTAAATTTTTTTATAACAGTTCTGAAGGGAAATTTTGGAGTTGAGAAGGATCTTGAGCTTTTATTGGCATAATTTCACTTTTATTCCAATTTTTTCTGTAACCTGAAAAAGCACCAAATTGTTCTATAACGTTTAACACATTTGGGATACCAACTTGAAGGAAGAGTTACCCCTTTCTGGAGAGCTACACGGATGGGATTGATGTTCACGCATCCTACCCGAGCAGTGTCCTCCGCCCATACTTGAGGGTTCACATACTAGTATACCTCGCTCCCCAGATGATGACGAAAGTGGGTAACAACCTTCCTTGGGGCCTGGTATAATTCAACAACAAATTGATTAGACAAATTTTGCTTCTGGTAATTATTCGGGTTTGCCAAGATAATTGTCTTTCTTACCATCGTTCCTAGGCCTTTAGTTCTATCCGGGAAATGCAGCCTTTTAGTGATGTGAGGAGCAGCCTCGTCAGTTCTTTTCCATAACTGTGCTGATATATTAGCATATTCGGCAGCTCCCTCCTTCCCTTTCACTAGTGCCAATGCTTCTATTTCCCATTCCTGTTCTTCATATGATTTAAAGAAGGTTTCCAGCTCACTATTCTTTCCACTTCTTTCATAAGCCAGTGTAATGTGAAGTGGGGGTTTTTCATCCAGATCTAAGGACCACCATTGAGGGGTCACTATGGAGTAACATTGTCGTACAGGGGCCAGGGGGTCACCGCTATACCTCTTTCGCCACATTGTATTTCAGGTTGCAATCTAATCCGGTGGTTATCATAAATCTATGTTTGATTATCTTTCCTCCATACACTACTTCGACTGGCTCAGAGATGGGATACTGGCAAATTTGTCCTTGAAACCCAGACAGATTCTGAACTTCTCTTGATTCTGGTAAATTATAAATTGATTGAAGAGATGCCTGTGTCTACTAGGTAAGTGCAGATTTTACCTTCAACCTGTAGAGACAACATAGGTTCCTCATCAGATTTGCATCCAGTCACTACCAGGTTTGCTAATCATAAGAGCGCGAATGGGTTATTCTGAGAAAAAGAGATTTGTCTCCTGATTTTCCTGCCAGTTTCCTCTGTGCTCTCTAGGATCCCGTTAATCCCTCCATCCTCTTTGATCTCGGAGATTCTTTCTGTGACCCCCTCTATCGTACCTTTCTTTACTTGGGCACCCTCTACTCTCTACTCCAGTGACCTACCCCTCGGCAATGATAACACTGGCTCATTCCTGGTGGTCGGCCTGTCCTTAACCCTGATCTTTGGGGGACTGGCTCTAGGGCAGATGCTTCCCTATAACACCAGTCTGGATATTCTGGAACTCTAACTTCTCCCAGTCCATAGTTTGCTGGTGCTCTAGGGATCCAGGATTCAGAGTTGAATTTTGGTATTTCTTGTCTGATCACATATTCAGTTCTCGGTTTTACTGCAGGCGGGCTATCCTGCTTCTTTATTTCCTTCCAATGATATCTTACAGCCCTAGCCATTTGACTGGCACTATTTACTGTCCAGTCCATGTTATTAGTCTTAATAGCCTCTGCTACGTTGGTGGGGAGACAATACAGTAGGATGGCACAATATTGAGGGGAATTTACTCAGATTCTGTAATTTAAGTCGCCCGATTAATCCATATGTAATTACTTCTCCCCTTTTTGGTCTTACTTCTAATATTCTGGCCAAATCGATTGGTTTCTGAAGGGTGTTGGCAAGACTTGTTAAAACAGCTTCCTCCCTTGCTCCATTGTCCGCTATTACATTTGCAAATGCTTCATGTGATGGATGTCCTAAATTCGTTAGGAATCTGGTATGCTCACTTGGGGTAATTATTTGCTGGATCACCACCCATAAATCCCGGGAATCAGCATGATAAATGTGCATTGTAGTTCTTAAGTGATTCACAAAAGAAGCGGGTGATTTTCTACGATCGGGTATTTGAGTTAAAATAGCCATCATCTCGTTAGGCTTCCATGGGGAATAAACTCTAATTGTATGGGGATTATTTGCGCTCACTGCATTGCATAGATCAAAAGGATTAGGCATTTCCCTTACAGGGAACTGTCTAAGGGTTATTTGCTTAGCTTCAGGATCTACCTCAGCCTCTTCAATTATAGTCTCACACCGAGATGTATCTTCCCCTTCCCCAGGGGGTTCACGGTACTTTCTAAAGGATTTCCTTCCTTCCTTAACTACTCGTTCAATTTGTCTAGGGGTATGCTGTTTTTCCATAACTAATTTAGTCTTTTTCCTAGTTTGGCATCTGGTACCATGAACTCTAGGACTGTCTGTAATGGATGGAGCGGTCGGGGTTAAGGAAGTTTGTGTTCTGGGATTTAGTTGTCTATTCCTATTACGAACTCCGTGATGTGCATTCGAGGTATTGGGATCGTAAGGTGAATAAGGTGGTGGACCTGAATTTCTAGTTCTAACACTCTCCAAGCCTTCTAATTAATCATCGTCATCCCCCCCCGTGACCAGTGCCAACCATCGGGTCCTCGCGCTTAAGACTTATGGATGATAATCTTTCTGCGCAAGATTTATTTCTCCCTTTATCTTTAATACTCTCAGGCTCTTCCCTTAGGCTACCTGGAGGCTCAAATGCTTCAGTATCTTCTAATACCATCCCCCGTTTTAGAGTTGTTTCCTTCCAACTTGCCATTCTTTCATCCGCTCTACTCGCTTTCTGTTCCTCGTAATAATTTCTCCCCAATTCAATTAATTCCTGTGCCTCTGTATTGTCGCTGTACTGCAATGTAATCTGCTCAATGTATTTTAATCCCTGTACTGTATCTATGCCCCATCAGGGCCATAATTTGTTCCCTAATTCTCTATTTAACGATCCGGACAGGATTCTCAATCGATCAGTTTTTGTGGAAATTCACTGCATATATCTTGCGGAGGACTTTATGAGTCAGTGGTCATATCTTTATTTGCGTGGTTTCCCATTCTGTTGGATAAGGAAGCAACTCTAAACTATTCACACCTCTTAACAATTTCCCTTTCTAATTTTGAAGTTAACAAAGTTGTTTAAGGCAATTTTCAAATCAAAATGCCTCAGGAAAAAAGCAATTACAGTCACACACGTTGTTGCAGCACTTCTCCTATCCCCGATCTTAATCTGATCTGAACAGCACCGTGGGTACGATTTCAGCACTCGTGATCAAAACAGCTCAACATCCTTGATTGCAAACTTATGTTTGGGGGTCTTTTGAGATCCCAGATGAGCCCCCAATGTAAATTTCTAAGCTTCCCCCCAGTCTAGTTTCAGTAAAAACACTAAATTTGAAACAACTGCATTATATTTTAATAGGCTGTGTGCCGAGGAGTTTTATTCCAATGTTTTGTGACCCAAGTCACAGAACTACATGAAATTTTCACACATTGTTTATAAATATTATATAAATCATCCCCTGAAACTCACCAAGAACAAGACTTGCACATTTTTTATTAAATTAGAGAAAAAACAGAAAATGTTTGGGTATTTTTAGTCCAATCAAAGCACATTTAACATTGAGTTGTATGCCAGTTGGCCAATCACGTGCTTTGTTTCAGGCTAGCTAGGCATCATGGCTGAGGGGACTTAACTGATGCCTGTTTTACTGGTAATTCCCATGAAGGTTCTTTCTAGTTCTGTGGAATACATGTCATGGAAACTTGCAGCAGGGTAATTGAATTTAGTGAGAAAAGCAGTAAAAAGTCTGAAGAATGTGCATCTAAGTGGATAGAAGTGGAAGAAAGTCTTGAAAGCGAAGTCGCTGCTGAGATGCTGCAACACAAAGTTGAAACCAGTCAAACTTTGTGAATCAACTGCAAGGTAATATCTAAAGTATGAATTTATAAAAAATAATCTGTATGGACTTTAATTAATTTAATTGCACTCTTTATAATGTGAAAAAATGAGATTTGGAGGCTGTACATTTACTCACTCACTCACTCACTCACTCACTCACTCACTCACTCACTCACTCACTCATTCATTCACGAAGTTGAGGGCCTAAACTATGTGTTTCCATAACGAGGTAAATTACACATTGTCACTAATGCCAGTTTGGTGTAGTCTAATAAGTCTTTAACATATAATCTCGGAGCTGCCTGCGATTACTTCCCGAGTACAAGTGCTCCGATCGCGGGGCCTATGTACTTAACATAGTGAAGCCGTGGTCTCAATTAAGAAGTGGCCGATTTACAAACGTAGAGCGTGTTTGGATCATTTCTGTGGGGGGGGGGGGGGGGGGGGAGGCTGTACATAGTGCCGTCCGTAGCGGCTGTTCCCAACCACGGGAGAAAAACGGCCAAATATCCAAATATTCATTGCACATTATAGGCTGCCATTGGAGTCAGAAATGGTCAGAAATGGCAGATGTTTATGTAGAAATGGATTAGTGTATGTGCACTTGAACTTGAACTAATTTATCTTTGGTAGTAACAGTGTTATTCTCATTAACATTAAGAAGAGATTGGAATTTTATGAATTGAAGTCCATGAAGTTTTTTGAATTGAAGTATTCACCAAGGAGAAGGATATTGAACTCTGTGAGGTAAGGGAAAAAAAGTAGAGTAGCTATGGAAACTATGAGATTCAAAGAGGAGGAAGTACTGACACGTTTGAAAACTATAAAAGTGGATAAGTCTCCAGGTCCTGACAGGATATTCCCTAGGACATTGAGGGAAGTTAGTGTAGAAATAGCAGGGGCTATGACAGAGACTGGAATAGTGCCGGAGGATTGGCGTACTGTGCATGTACCTCCATTGTTTAAAAAGGGTTCAAAGAATAAACTTACCAATTATAGACCTGTTAGTTTGATATCAGTGGTGGGCAAATTAATGGAAAGGATACTTAGAGATAATATATATAAGCATCTGGATAAACAGGGTCTGATCAGGAACAATCAACATGGATTTGTGCCTGGAAGGTCATGTTTGACAAACCTTCTTGAATTTTTCGAAGAGGTTATTAGGGAAATTGATGAGGGTAAAGCAGTGGATGTTGTCTATATGGATTTCAGTAAGGCCTTTGACAAGGTTCCCCATAGAAGGTTGGTTAAGAAGGTTCAATCTTTGGGTGTTAATGGCGGAGGAGCAAGATGGATTCAAAAGTGGCTGAATGGGAGATGCCAGAGAGTAATGGTGGATGGCTGTTTGTCAGGTTGGAAGCCAGTGGGGTGCCTCAGGGATCTGTGTTGGGTCCACTGTTGTTTGTCATGTACATCAATGATCTGGATGATGGGGTGGAAAATTGGATAAGTAAGTATGCAGATGATACTAAGAAAGGAGGTGTTGTCAAAAATGAAGTAGATTTTCAAAGTCTACAGAGAGATTTGGGCCATTTGGAAGAGTGGGCTGAAAGATGGCAGATGGAGTTTAATGTTGCTAAGTGTGAGGTGTTACATCTTGCCAGGACAAATCAAAATAGGACGGACATGGTAAATGGTAGGGAATTGAGGAATGCCGTGGAACAGAGGGATCTAGGAATAACTGTGCATAGTTCCCTGAAGGTGGAATCGCATTAGATAGGGTGGTAAAGAAAGCTTTTGGTGTGCTGGCCTTTATTAATCAGAGCATTGAATATAGGAGTAGGGAAGTAATGTTACAATTGTACAAGGCATTGGTGAGACCAATTCTGAAGTATGGTGTACAATTTTGGTCCCTAATTATAGGAAGGCTGTCAACAAAATAGAGAGAGTACAGAGGAGATTTACTAGAATGTTGCCTGGGTTCCAGCATCTAAGTTACAGAGAAAGGTTGAACAAGTTAGGTCTTTATTCTTTGGAGCGCAGAAGGTTAAGGGGGACTTGATTGAGGTATTTAAAATGATGAAAGCAATAGACAAAGTTGATGTGGATAAGCTTTTCCCATTGAAGGTAAGGAAGATTCAAACAAGAGGGCATGACATGAGAATTAAGGGACAGAAGTTTAGGGGTAACATGAGGGGGAACTTCTTTACTCAGAGAGTGGTGGCTGTGTGGAATGAGCTTCCAGCAGAAGTGGTGCGGGCAGGATCAATTTTAACATTTAAAAGTAAAGTGGATAGGTATATGGACGGGAAGGGAATGGAGGGGTATGGTCTGAGTGCAGGTAGATGGGACTAGGGGAAAATAAATGTTCGGCACGGACTGGAAGGGCCGAGAGGGCCTGATTCCGTGCTGTAATTGTTATATGGTTATATATGGTTAATGACCATGAGATGTTTTTTTTTGTAGCCTCTGCCTGACCCTCCACTTGAACTTCAACTAACTTATCAATGGACATCAAAAGTTATCAAAAGACTTGGAATGTGATGAAGAATATTCAGATGAAGATCAGATGTAATATAAACAAATAAATTGGGGAAATAAATGATTATATAATGTTTTATTTTAGTGTCGATCATTTCACTGTTTATTTGGTCAACTTATTTAAACAATGAGTGAATTACTTATGATAATGGCGTGCTGGTGAATGACAGTGCGACTGTCCATCCACACATACATCCATCCACACATACATACACACTTACATCCACACATCCACAGATACACGTTTGACAGGCACACACACACACACACACACACACACACACACACACACACACACACACACACACACACACACACACACACACACACACACACACACACACACACTACAGATACTCAAACATAGGTAATAACCCTCATTTGCAAAGGCACCATCGGGGGTCTCTAACATAAATATAGACTCATTGTAGCTTAAAAGGAACACTCCATCGAGTAAACATCAGAGCATTTGATTCTTGGTCAGGATGTGACATTTACATCAGAAATAAGACAGGTCTCTTACAGGTCTGTCACCCAGCCTGGCCCTGCCCCAGTCCCACTATGGCTGTTACCCCCACTCTCCCCACTATGGCAGTCAGTGGGGTTCAGTAAACGGCGGAACCCAGAGGATCTGTCCTGACCCTTTAATTGGGCAGGTTCATGAGCCCTTAATACCCGGGGCCTCTGCTGCAGTCTCATTACATTTCGTATTAAAGCGACTGGAAGATGCCTTGCAGGACTGTCCCCCAGCCTGGAACTGCACCAGTCCCACTATGGCCGTGACCCCCACTCTGCACACTGGCAGTCAGTGGGGTTCAGTAAAGGGAGGAACCCACACGAACTGCCTCACCCATTATTTAGGCTGGTTCAGGAGCAGGACCTCTGCGACAGTGTCATTAAAAAACACTCACAATTATATTAATATTATTTTTATATAATATAATTATACTTAATTATATATGATTACAGTCAAAAAGTCATATATATATAATAGGTATAATAATAAATGGTTTAAATGGACTGCAACACGGAAATAGGCTGCCTATGGTGTAATATGGGCTTTCCCGATCTCATTTTCTAATTAGTTTAATTAATTAATGTGCAACGTTTGGCACTGTCAAGTTATGACATCCTCCTAAATTATATTTCATCTAAATCTGTGGAAAATTTCATGTAGTTCTGTGACCTGGGTCACAAAAACTGATTTCTAGACACATTTTTGATGCTTGGCCCACAGCCTATGACAAAAGTGCATTAGAGTTCAACTTGTATCTGCCTGTTCTAGCCCTTTAGGCTTCATTCAGAGACACTCCAATAGTTCACGCAGGCCCAAGCGCTCTCCCAGAAGATCGACGCTGGACCTCGTGGTAGTGGACTTTTATATGTCCTGGGACTTCGAGGGGCCAAACAACATGAGAGAGTTCTCTTAATAACCCAATCACAGATATCAATTAACGCCATACATAACAGACATTTCACTAAATCAATAATACAACAGCTCATACGTTGTATGAAAGAAAGCTCTTGAAAGAAGCTAACAAGAACAAACTTTGAAACATGTGCCTTGAGATTCAAACAACTTCTCCAAGGCTCAATAGTTTGACCAATCATCAATTAACAGGATGACCGTCTTGCAAAATTATGTATACTGTTTACAATGCTTTTGCAGTGACCCAATAGAAATGATGCATTTAAGGTTAGTTTGCAAAACCGCAATACATGTTATCAATTAAAGAGAAACATGGAGAACACCTGGACCCCTTACCATCCTCCCTATCAGTCTGAGCCTAGACTGGCTGGCGCCAATCAAAGCCTGTAAAGTTCAGCTGACAAGAGTTAAGCAATTCTGACAAGTGCATGGATCCTCCATTTTATGGTGCCTTTAATTTATCCAATATTAACAGTCCCATCACTCGTCTTTGGCCCATACCCCTCTAAACCTGTCCAATCCATGTGCCTGTCCAAGTGTTTGTTGCTATAGTATCCTGCCTCAACTGGTGATACTGCAGTATAAAATCACCTGTATGATACCAGGAGCTAAAAGGCTTGTATTCTGGGCTTGTGTTTCCTTGAAGTGGTACATTCAGGAGTGGCCCGCTTGTCACCGTTTGCAGGAGTTGAGCAGGCAGTTGGGGGCTTACTCCACAGGCTACATCTACATTGATCTACATTGTTCAGAGTGGGGAAGAGGGAGGAGGTTATGCAACGTTTTTGCAAATAAAAACTAGAGCTTCCCTTTAAAGAATAAGTTTGTAGAGGCGACAGTTAATTCCGAGTTTCAAAAACATGCATTTGCTGTGTGAAGAGCAGTCAACGTCTCAGTCAATAATGATTTATTAGATGTGGTGTTTTTACTTCAATCTTCAACCTTAATTTAGTGCAGAATGATCAAATGATACTTTCCAAAATGAAGTTCTCTCTGTCTTCATACTTTAATTAGTGCCCTGACATTAATACATGCTAAATAGTTACAATTAGGTTTAATGGTCTACACTCTATACGATATATGGATCATCCCATGATTGCCATCACTATTAATACATTTAATTTGCTATGGGTGAATCAATTTACCTTCCTAATTGGTAATAACAAGAATTGTGTTTGGAATTTTAGGATACATTTCTAATAGTTTTATTCTATGGTTGGTGCACAGGAACATTTTATTATTAACCAATCACCATTTGTTCACTATACCATAGTGCCCAGTCTTTAATAATTTGAATAATTTAATCAACTTGCAGACTATCAAGTACTTTACCTGAGGAGACCTTATATAACATTTTTTTATCCCAGAGAGTTATATTTGTAAGAAGGAACTGCAGGTGCTGGTTTAAACTGAAGATAGACACCAAAAGCTGGAGTAACTGAGTGGGACAGGCAGCATCTCTGGAGAGAAGGAATTGGTGAAGTTCCGGGTCGAGACGCTTCGCTCCAGAGATGCTTCCTGCCCTGCCGAGTTACATTTGTAGCTCTTTTGTAACCTTGGATCTTACACAGGAACTCATGCAGACTAGTTTGAAAGGGACAAAACGTTTTGAAACAAGTTCGGAGTGTTACATGATTCAATGCTACACATTCAAAGCATTGTAAAGGCAGAACAAGACAAAAACACCCCCTTCTTTTGTTAGCTAAAGTTTCAATTGAGAATTAACCTGGTTTACCTCTAACGTCAAGGTGAACAGGATAATGTTCAGGAGAATGTGAGCCATCTAAGTTTGGTTAATGTGTATGAAGCAGCTGCAGATGCTGGTTTAAACCAAAGATAGACACAAAATGCTGGAGTAACATAGCGGGACAGGCAGCATATCTGGAGAGAAGGAATCGAGAGAAGGTTGGTTAAAATTGGATCACAGACCTCCTTAACATCATTTGTGTGGCTTCCATAATCTACCATGTCTACTCTGTTTAAGGGCCTAACCGGTTACGGAGAGGAGGCAGGAGAATGGAGTTGAGAGGGAAAAATAGATCAGCCATGATCAAATGGCAGAGCAGACTCCAAACGCCTGTGATGTTGTGTGGCATTTTAATTGGCAACTGTATGTTGTTTCAATCCATAATAGGATAATCCTCTTTCATGGTTGTTATTGGGAAGATTAAGCCCAACCATCATTCACCATTCACACTTGTTCTATGTTATCCCACTCCGGTTTCCTCCCACATACCAAAGACGTGCAGGTTTGTCGGCTAATTGGCTTCTATAAATTCGTCTTAGTGAGTAGTGGGATAACTACTGTGAATGGGTGATCAATGGTCGGTGTGGACTCAGTGGACCGCAGAGCCTATTTCCAGGATGTATCTCTAAATACTTCCTATGCCGTGCTCAAGTTCATGTACCTGCAACTGGATGAAACAATTCAACTTGGGCTAAACCAGTGTTTTATTATAAGTAAGCATAACTTCACAAGGGGATAGACTCTAGGACCTTTCACCACTGGTCACAGAGGGGCTGTGCCTTGTGTAGCCACTTTCACTATTGCAACAATCAATCTGCTGGCGTAACTCAATGGGTCAGGTAGCATCTGTGGAAGGAAGTGGAAATTGTCTAAACAAGAGTCCCGAGCCAAAAGGTCATCTGTCTATTTCCCTACGCAGATACTGTCTGACCTGAGTTCCTCCAGCAGTTCATCTTCTGCTCAAAATTCCAGCAACTGCAGTCTCCATTTGACTGATGCAGAGTTTAAAGATGAAACATTAGTGATGTTGCTTTATTGTAATGGAATGTATTGTAATACTTGGTACTGTGAATGAATAAAATAACTTGATTTTATTCCACATATTCTTTTTTTTTTTTTTTTTACTTTATTTTATTAGAAGTAATCTATTTACAATAATGTAAACAGCTTTACAAACCTCAACTTAATTACACATTTTTTAAATAACCCATTGACAGTTATCATCTTCTATTTTTTTGGAAATAAAGAAAAGAATAGAATAGTTTTAAATCAATAAGAAAGTGATTAAATAATAATTTGATTATATAGAAAAGAAGAAGAAAATAGAACAAGGAAAAAAGATTATAGATTAACAAAAAGTGAAAAAATATTATATATATATATATATATCAATGAAAATCAACAAAATATATTGTATCTAAAACTATTACAAATAATAATATCAATGAAGACATGCCTATTAATCCTAGTATAAGAATCAATTATTCTCATCAAATCCCGCTGGGTACCCGTCAGGCTGTGACGTCAAGAACAGCTACTTCTCTAGATACTGTATATATGGAGACCATATTTGTTCGAAGGTATTATATTTGTCCAATAGGACAAATCTGATTCTTTCTAATTGTAACGTCTCCAACATCTCTGCTGCCCACATTTTAATTGCGGGGGATAATGTTCCCTTCCAAAATTTCAACATGATTTTTTTCCCTATTATCAAACAGTAATCAAAGAAATTTCTTTGATTTCGTGTAAGTACCGAATTTGAATCCAAAATCCCAAGTATTATTAACTTTGGGTCTGGATCCAATCTAATTTTTAGAACCTCAGAAATAACCTTAAAAATTTCTGTCCAGTAGTAGTTCAGTTTGGGACATGTAGCAAAACTGTGTGTTAAATTTGCTTCTAAGTTCTTACATTTATCACAAATTGAAGAGAGATTGTGAAAGATACTATTTAATTTAGTTTTTGAATAGTGTAATCTGTATAATACTTTGAATTGTATCAATGTATGTCTGGCATTTAACGAACACCGATGTATTTGCTGTAAACTTTCTTCCCAATTTTCTTTTGTTATGGATAAACCAATTTCCTTTTCCCATGCTTGCCGATATGTTTCCGTTGTTGGATTCTCCTTATCCAAGATTATGTTATATATATGGGCTATTAATTTTTCTGTATTTGGGTGTAAATTAAACAAATCATCTAATAATCCTGGTACTTTATTTTTATAATCTAGTGTGTTTGATTTTATATAATCTCTAATTTGTAAGTACCTAAACAAGTGTTGCGGAGACAATCCGTAGATATCTTGTAACTCTTGGAATAAAAGAAATTTTCCTTTTCTATAAAGGTGCTCTATCCTTTTAATTCCTAAATCATCCCAATGTCTAAACCCTCCATCCAATATAGAGGGCTTAAATAATGGGTTATTCATTATTGGTAGTCTAAGTGAAAGATTATCTAGCTGTAAAGTCTTAACTATTTGTTTCCAAATACGTCTATTATTATAAATTATAGGGTTATCCCTATAAATTTTTTTTTGTACTTCCTTTGGGGCAAAGAGAACCGAGCCTACATTATAGGGTAAACAATCTTCCTTTTCCATCTTTAACCACATTGGTTCATAATCCATATTTACCCACCAAAAATTCATATTCTTAATCTGGACTGCCCAAAAATAATATAAAAAATTTGGAAGTGCTAATCCTCCATTTATCTTAGATTTACATAAATGTTTTTTACTTATTCTATGATTTTTATAATCCCAAATAAAACTATAAATAATATTATCTATTTTTTTAAAAAAGGTCTTTGGGAGAAAAAAAGGAATAGCCTGGAACAAATATAATAATTGTGGTAAAAACACCATCTTTATAGCATTTATTCTACCAATCATGGATATAGGAAGTGTTTTCCAGTACAAAATATTTTTTTTAAGTTTATCTAATAATAGAGGGTAATTAGATTTAATTAGTGAATTATAAGATTTAGTTACATTAATTCCTAAATATTTAAATTTGTCTTTAACTATTTTTAACGGATATTGTTGTAATATATTTAAGTTAATTCCTGTTATAGGCATAATTTCACTTTTATTCCAGTTAATCCTAAATCCTGAAAATGTGCCAAGGATAGTTATAACATTAAATAACTTAGGTATACTAATTTCCAGTTTTGTAATATAAATCAAAACATCATCTGCATATAAAGATATTTTGTTAGTTGTTGTGTCAGTATTATAGCCATAGATTTCAGGTTCTGATCTGATTCTTTCCGCCAAAGGCTCTATCATCAAAGCAAATAGTAAAGGCGATAACGAACAACCCTGTCTACAACCCCTAGAGAGCTTAAATTTAGCTGATAATATTTGATTAGTTAAGATTCTTGCCGTTGGATTCAAATATAAAATTCTTATCCATTTACAGAATCTATCCCCCAATTGAAACTTTTCCATTATATTAAATAAATATAACCATTCCACCTGATCGAATGCCTTTTCTGCATCTAGCGATACAACTGCTAATCCCCTGTCCCGTACTCTTTTTGAATATATAATATTAAACAAGCGTCTGAGATTATGGGATGAGTAGCGTTTTGGGATAAAACCTGTTTGATCTTGATGTATTAATTTAGAAATCACCAAACTTAATCTCCGAGATAAAACTTTTGTTAGTATTTTTTGGTCTGTATTTAGAAGTGCGATCGCTCTATATGATCCTGGATCTTCCAAATCCTTATCTGCCTTAGGAATAAGTGTAATTGTAGATTCGTTTAAAGATTCTGGTAATTTACCTTGTTCATATGCATATCTATATACTGTATATAATCTTGGGGAAATCAGATCTAGAAATTTTTTATAAAATTCTGCACTTAGGCCATCGGGGCCCGCTGCTTTTCCATTCTTTAACGAACTAATTGATTCTTCAATATCTTTTACTGTTATTTCGGCGTTTAACAAATGTCTACCTTCCTGATCTAAACTGTTAATTTGACACTTTTGTAGAAATGTTTCCATATCCACTGTTTGTCCTGTTAATTTAGATGAATAAAGATTTTGATAATATTGTAGAAATCTGGCATTAATATCTTTTGGTATCGTCAATATATTTCCATCCACCGATCTAATTCTATGTATCAATTTTTCATCCTCTAATTTTCTAAGTTGTCTTGCTAATAGTTTTTGTGGTTTGTCTCCAAACTCGAAATGCACTTGTTTGGTTTGTTGAAATAGTTTAATGACTTGGTTAGAATATATTTTATTTAGTTTATATTTTGCTATTGCAATTTTGTTACTTAGCTCTTTAGAAGGGCGTTTTATATTTTCACTATCTAGTTGTTTTATCTCGTGTTCTAACTTTTGTTCCATCTTTCTATTTTCTTTATTAAGATAAGCCTGTGCAGATATTATTGCACCACGCATAAATGCTTTAAATGTGTCCCAGAGTAACGATGGTGAAGTCTCCGGTTTGTCATTAGTTTCAAAAAATAATTTAATCTGTTCCGTCACATGTTTACAACAGTCCTTATCCTTTAATATCTGGGGATTAAATCTCCAAGTAGTCGTTTTATTAAGTATATCTTTTAGTTTTATCTTAAATGTAAGAGGCGCGTGATCTGAAATAATAATATTGTGATATTTTGCGTCATACGTAAAAGGTAGTAATTTTGAATCTATTAAAAAATAATCTATCCTAGAATAAGTTCCGTGTACGGGCGAAAAAAACGAGTATTCTCGTCCGGATGGATTATCTAATCTCCAAATATCCTTAACATTCGATGTATTAATAAAAGAATTTATAAGTTTACTTGAATTAGAGGTAACTTTCCTTTTTGTAGAAGACCTGTCTAGGTAGCTATCTAAAGTGCAATTAAAGTCACCCCCAATAACTAAATTATATTGTGTGGAAATAGGAATATTATTAAATATTTTCTTAAAAAATAGTGGGTTATTAAAATTAGGGGCATATATATTCACCAAAATTACTTTCTGTGAATATAATTCCCCTGTAATTATTACATATCTACCCTCTTTGTCCTCTATTATAGAATTTTGTTTAAAAGGTATACCTTTACGGATAATTATTGCAACTCCTCTAGATTTGTGTGTAAATGAAGAGTGATATACCTTGGAAATCCATTTCGCTGTTAATCTATATTGAGCATCTCTTTTGAGATGAGTCTCTTGGAGGAAGATCACGTCTGATTTCAATCTATTCAACTGTGCTAGTACCTTTCCCCTTTTAATTGGTTCATTAATTCCCTTAACATTCCAACTACAGAAGGTAATTCCACCCCCCCCGGTCTTCACATTCATATCTTGCATTTTACTATTAGGGTGGTTTTTTTTGGAGTAGCCTTCTCGACCCCTCCAGCCCAGCGGTATACCCAAACGCCAATCCGATGAGAATTTCTATCTTCAGTAATCCATATACATATCTTCTTAGAGCGATTATACAATATCGTTCATAACTACATTCATATAATATATAACGCAGAATCAAATATTTAATATATAAGAAAAAGTACAAAGTGTAATTAAAAAAAGAGAAAGGGGTGTTAACAGGGTGCCCAGAAAAAACAGAAACTACACTGGTATAGTGTGTAGTGTGCATTAGTGAACGCCACACTAGCGTGGCTATTAATCTACTGACTTCCGGTTTTTTTAAGAAAAGAGATGTTAAGTGTTCCAGCTCCATACTATGTATATTGGGGTGGGGTACTAACTTTAAGTACTTAGTAAATATTTCTATTATTCATATTACTAATTACCAGTTATTAATTTCTAGTATAATTAATATTATAGTAGGTAATACTATATTAGGGGGACAATTAAAAATTTACTAATTAATACCAAGCTATAACAACATGTCCATTATTGCCCCTCTTTCTTAATGAATAATTCATAACCGCAGGTCGGTAATAAAAGTTCATTCTTCTTCTTCATCTTCTTCTTCAGCGCTTACTTCTTCTTCTGCTTCCTCTTCTGCCTTCTTCTGTATGCCTCGGGCGAATTCCAGTGCTTTGATATGCTTAACAAAACGGAATTCCTTGTTGTCGTAGGTCACTCTCAATGTTGCTGGGTACATCAAACCATATCTGAGATCCTTTACATCCTTTATATTCCGAAGAATACCTCTTGTTTCTGAGAATAAAGATCTTCTCTTAGCCACTTCAGCCGGGTAATCTCTGAAGATACTGATATTAACTCCTTCATATTTCAGATTCCTCTTTCTTATTATTATCTTCATCATTTCTTCAAACTCGTGATCATAAGCCACCTTTACAATCATTTGTCTTGGTGGTGCACCACTCCCAGGGGCCCGTCTTAAAGCCCTGTGGGCACGGCCCAACAGTGGTTCTTGGTCCAGATCCAGAATGTCCTTTAGGAGTTTTGCAGCAAATTTTCGCGGGTCCTGATTTCCTTCCCGACCCTCGGGCAATCCTACTATTCGCAAATTCTTACGTCTTTGTCGACCTTCCAAATCAATACATTTCTCATTTATTTTGTGGAGTAGCTCTGAGAGGCGTTTATTCTCGGCAAGTAACTTCTCAGTTTCCTTGGCACTTTTTACAGCAAAATCAGCCAAATCTTTAATTGCGTCATTTTGTTGGTCGAGTGTGATGACAATAGGATCTATCTTATCATTCAGCATTTGTTCCAGCCCAGCAACCTTGTCGTTTACCTCAGAGATTCGGTTTTGAAATTCAGCATCCGCCTTTCTTTTCCATTCGTTCATTATATTCTTTACCATCTCGGTAACTTCTTTTGTTAATTCCACTTTAGTTTTCTCATGAGACACCAGAATCTCCGCTTTAAGAGTTTTTATTTCATCCTTATATTCTTTCTTCATGTCTTTAAATTCATCTTTATATTCCTTCTTCAGGTCTTTTATTTCTTTCACCAGTTTCTTCATCTCACCCATCAAGGAATTTTTAAATTCTTCCATTTCCACTTTCCTCTGTGAGATTCCTTCTTGGGAGGCAGTCAGACTCGAGCCCGAGGCTTTGGTGGCACCAGCCTCTCTTCTAAGGCCCGTTTTCTTCAGGGGAGGGGAGGAGGGTTGCATTTTAAATTTCTTACCGAAGTCGCGTGCCTGATGACGTCACGCAGCCTTCAATCGCACCGGAGCCATTTTAAATCGATCTCCTGCGGTAAGTAGCGTTAGCACCCTCCTTTAACCCCGTTTTTTTAACCGATTTTTACGGAGCTGATCTGGCGCTGTTCTCCCCTAGAACATGGCGCCACCGGAAGTCCTATTCCACATATTCTGAATGAAGATGTATTACTGTATGACTGTTATACTTTGTATCTCTGCCTATTGTCCAAGATCCCAATGACTTTTTAAGCTGCTTTATTGAACTTTTCTGCAGAGATTTTGTACAAAGAAGCCACTTTCCTTCTCTGCTTCTTCCTGCAGCCTTTTAAAAACGGCATAATTGGACTCTTGTCTTTGCTCTCTCTTCCCACCCAAATGTTCCACCCGACATTGAATGGCAGCATGATGGTGCAATGTAGAGTTGCTCCCTTGCAGCACCAGTGGCCTGGGTTCGATCCCGACTATGAGTGCTGTCTGTACGGAGTTTGTACATTCTCCCCGTGACCGCGTGGGTTTTCTCCGAGATTTACGGTTGCCCCCACACTCCAAAGACATACAGGTTTATAGATGAATTAGCTTGGTATAAGTGTAAATTGTTCCTCATGCATGTAGGATAGTGTTAATGTGTGGAGATCGTTGGTCATTGTAGACTCGGTGGGCCACAGATCCTGTTTCCGTGCTGTATCTCTTAACTAAACATTGCATTCATTTTACATGTGTCCACACATTTCACCACTCTGTCCCGTGGATATTTGATTGGCATTTTCCTCACCATTGTTATTGCTTTTGCAACTCCCATGTCATTTGCAAATGATAAAATTGTGAACTATAATTAAGATTCCAAGGCACCAGTCTATCTAAGTAGTAGTCTAAAGGGCCTGTCCCACCAGCATGCAACTCTATGCGATGAGCACGACCTAACGTGGTCGCTTGAGCCGTCCGGCGTCGCGGGGCCGGTCCCACTTCGATCGCCGGAGCCGTGCGTAATTCGTCCCGATATCGCGCGGGGCTCCGAAAAACTGACTATGTTCAAAAATTCCACGTGGCAACGGCTTGTCGGCTCGCAGTCGCCTCGACGCATTACACACCGTCTCGACGTCGTGCCTCTGTGATCCTATCTGTAGGTGCGTCCGTGACCCTCTATGTGTGTGGCTCCGTGGCCCTCTGTGTGTGTGCCTCTATGCCCCTCTCTGTGTGTCCCTCTCTGTCCTGGCGAACTTACCTTTAAGACTTCGCTCCAAGTTCGCCTCACTTTGCGCCGCCTTGCGCCACTCACCCAACCTCCGCGCGGCCCTCGCTGCCGGTTTGGTCGTGCTTGCCGCATGCAGGCGCATGCTGGTGGGAACGGCCCTGTACAGGGGATCACCCGACCTCCGCACGGCTCCCGCTTCTAGTTTGATTGCGCTCATCGCATGGAGTCGGATGCTGGTAGGACAGGCCCTTAAGTCTCACTCTGAAGAACACTACTCCATACTTACCTCTGAGAAGCAGTGTTTGCTGTAACTCCATGACACATCATCTATCCATGCTGTCACAGCCCACTTTGTCCTATGTTCTTCTATTCTGTTAATAGACACACTTGTACTTCATCAAATGCATTCAGAAGGTCCAATATATTATCTTAATAAAATAAACTCAGTCAAATTTGTCTAGTAAGACTTGCCTGTGTTTAATTTAGTTTAGGAAAGAACTACAGATGCTTTTTGTTTTTATAGACACAAAAAGCTGGAGTAACTCAGCGGGTCAGGCAGCATCTCTGGAGAAAAGGAATGGGTGATGTTTTGGATGTTTCAGCCTGAAGAAAGATCTCGACCCGAAACATCCACCCATGTGCTGGTTCATGCCTGTTATAATGGCTGCTAACTTTCACTTCAATTGTTGCCTCTCCAAGTCTTCCATCACTGATTTTAATCATCTTTTCCCCTTTTTTTTAGTCAGAGTCAACTAGCACATGCCACCTTGTAACAAAGGCAGTTTGAAAGTTGGAGGTTGGCACCTTTGCAGTTTCTACTGCAACGTTTCTTTGCTTTGGATGTATTCCACTTAGAGCTCTGTCAACCTTGTTGGTGCCCCCCTTTGGCAGGAGTAGGCCATTTGGCCCTTCGAGCCAGCACTGTCATTCAATGTGATCATGGCTGATCATCCCCAATTAGTACCCCATTCCTGCCTTCTCCCCATATCCCCTGACTCTGCTATTTTTAAGAGCCCAATCTAGCTCTCTCTTGAAAGCATCCAGAGAACCTGCCTCCACCGTCCTCTGAGGCAGTGAATTCCACAGACTCACCACTCTCTGTGAGAAAAAGTGTTTCCTCATCTCCGTTCTAAATGGCTTACTCCTTATTCTTAAACTGTGGCCCCTGGTTCTGGACTCCCCCAACATCGGGAACATGTTTCCTGCCTCTTGTGTGTCCAAGCCCTTAACAATCTTATATGTTTCAATGAGATCCCCTCTCATCCTTCTAAACTCCAGAGTGTACAAGCCCAGCTGCTCCATTCTCTCAGCATATGACAGTCCCGCCATCCTGGGAGTTAACCTTGTAAACCTTGTAAACCTACGCTGCACCTTGCTAGCGAAGGTTTACACTGCACCTTGCCAAGGAACTTGATAGCACTTCCTTGGTAATAAAAGTAATCAGTAAATCTCTCAGCTTTTCCCTTTGTTTCCAACAATGGATCTCGACTTTGATTCTTAATTAGAAACATAGAAACATAGAAAAATAGGTGCAGGAGTAGGCCATTCGGCCCTTCGAGCCTGCACCGCCATTCAATGTGATCATGGCTGATCATCCAACTCAGTATCCCGTACCTGCCTTCTCTCCATACCCCCTGATCCCTTTAGCCACAAGTGCCACATCTAACGCCCTCTTAAATATAGCCAATGAACTGGCCTCAACTACCTTCTGTGGCAGAGAATTCCAGAGACTCACCACTCTCTGTGTAAAGAATGTTTTCCTCATCTCGGTCCTAAAGGAATTCCCCCTTATCCTTAGACTGTGACCTCTTGTTCTGGACTCCCCCAACATCGGGAACAATCTTCCAGCATCTAGCTTGTCCAACCCCTTAAGAATTTTGTAAGTTTCTATAAGATCCCCCCTCAATCTTCTAAATTCCAGCGAGTACAAGCCGAGTCTATCCAATCTTTCCTCATATGAAAGTCCTGACATCCCAGGAATCAGTCTGGTGAATCTTCTCTGTACCCCCTCTATGGCAAGGATGTCTTTCCTCAGATTTGGAGACCAAAACTGTACGCAATACTCCAGGTGTGGCCTCACCAAAACCCTGAACAACTGCAGTAGAACCTCCCTGCTCCTATACTCAAATCCTTTCGTTATGAATGCTAACATACCATTTGCTTTCTTCACTGCCTGCTGCACCTGCATGCCTACTTTCAATGACTGGTGTACCATGACACCCAGGTCTCGTTGCATCTCCCCTTTTCCTAATCAGCCACCATTCAGATAATAGTCTACCCTCATGTTTTTGCTACCAAAGTGGATAACCTCACATTTATCCACATTATACTGCAATTGTTGAACTTTTCCTGTAATTATTGTTTAGAACGTAAATAGAAGATTTCAAGACCAAGACAGAACGATTTGATTTCAGTGCTTGATCAAGAGTGTTTGTTTAAAATAAAATAAAATATATATGTTTAATAGAGTAATTTGGGAGTAAGATGTCAGTGGAGATTGGCCCCATGGTTTGCTCATCCTGCAACATGTGGGAGATCAGGGATATGGTCGGTGTCCCTGATGACTACATTTGCAGGAAGTGTGTCCAGCTGCAGCTCCTGGCAGACCGCATTGAACGATTGGAGCTGCGGCTGGATTCATACTGGAGCATCCACGATGCAGAGAAAGTCGTGGACAGCACATACAGTGAGTTGGTCACGCCACAGGAAAAAGGTAAGAGGACAGAAAGGGAGCGGGTGGCCAATAGCCAGCAAAGCAGTAGGCAGATAGTGCAGGAGTCCCCTGCGGTCATCTCCCTACTCAACAGGTTTACCATTTTGGATACTGTTAAGGGAGATGGCTCATCAGGGGAATGCAGCAGCAGCAGCAGCCAAGTTCATGGCACCATGGGTGGCTCTGCAGCACATGATGGGGGAAAAAAGAGGGGAAGGGCTATTGTAATAGGGGATTCAATTGTCAGGGGAATAGATAGGCGTTTCTGCGGCCGCAAAAGAGACTCCAGGATGGTGTGTTGCCTCCCTGGTGCAAAGGTCAGGGATGTTACTGAACGGCTGCAGAACATTCTGGAGGGGGAGGGTGAACAGCCAGTTGTCATGGTGCATATTGGCACCAACGATATAGGGAAAAAAAGGGATGAGGTCCTACAAGGTGAATTTAGGGAGCTAGGAGATAAACTCAAAAGTAGGACCTCAAAGGTAATAATATCTGGATTATTACCAGTACCACGGGCCAGTCAGAGTAGAAATAGGAGGATATTGCAGATGAATACGTGGCTTGAAAAATGGTGCAAGGGGGAGGGATTCAAATTTTTAGGGCACTGGAACCATTTCTGGGGGAGGTGGGACCAGTACAAACAGGACGGTCTGCACCTGGGCTGGAATGGAACCAATGTCCTTGGGGGAGTGTTTGCTAGTGCTGTCAGGGAGGATTTAAACTAATGTGGCAGGGGGATGGGTACAAGAGCAGAGAGGCAGGTGGGTGTAAAACGAGGGTGGAAGCAATAGGGAGCAAGGTGAAAAGTAAAAGTGGCAGGCAGACAAAACCAGGGCAAAAATCAAAATGGGCTACTTCTCAACAAAATTGTATAAGGGGTAAGAGCGTTGTAAAAACAAGCCTGAAGGCCTTGTGTCTCAATGCAAGGAGTATTCGTAATAAGGTGGATGAGTTGAACGTGCAGATAGCTATTAATGAGTATGATATAGTTGGGATCACGGAGACATGGCTCCAGGGTGACCAAGGCTGGGAGCTGAACATCCAGGGATATTCAATATTCAGGAGGGATAGAGAGAAAGGAAAAGGAGGTGGGGTAGCGTTGCTGGTTAGAGAGGAGATTAACGCAATGGAAAGGAAGGACATTAGCTTGGAGCATGTGGAATCGGTATGGGTAGAGCTGCGAAACACTAAGGGGCAGAAAATGCTAGTGGGAGTTGTGTACAGGCCACCTAACAGTAGTAGTGAAGTTGGGGATGGTATAAAACAGGAAATTAGAAATGCGTGCGACAAAGGCAAAAGTTATAATGGGTGACTTCAATCTACATATAGATTGGGTGAATCAAATTGGCAGGGGCGCTGAGGAAGAGGATTTTTTGGAAAGTATGAGAGATAGTTATCTAAATCAACATGTAGAGGAACCAACGAGAGAGCAGGTTATTTTAGACTGGGTATTGAGTAATGAGGAAGGGTTAGTTAGCAGTCTTATTGTGTGTGCCCCCTTGGGCAAGAGTGACCATAATATGGTCGAGTTCTTCATTAGGATGGAGAGTGACATTGTTAATTCAGAAACAATGGTTCTGAACTTAAGGAAAGGTAACTTTGAGGGTATGAGACGTGAATTGGCCAAGATTGACTGGCAATCAATTCTAAAAGGGTTGACGGTGGATACGCAATGGAAGACATTTAAAGACTGCATGGATGAACTACAAAAATTGTTCATCCCAATTTGGCAAAAGAATAGATCAGGGAAGGTAGTGCATCCGTGGATAACAAGGGAAATCAGGGATAGTATCAAAGCAAAGGATGATGCGTACAAAGTAGCCAGAAAAAGCAGTATACCAGAGGACTGGGAGAAATTCAGAGACCAGCAGAGAAGGACAAAGGGCTTGATTAGGAAAGGAAAAATAGATTATGAAAGAAAACTGGCAGGGAACATAAAAACTGACTGCAAAAGTTTTTATAGATATGTGAAGAGAAAGAGATTAGTTAAAACAAATGTAGGTGCCTTGCAGTCAGAAACAGGTGAGTTGATCATGGGGAACAAGGATATGGCGGACCAATTGAATAACTACTTTGGTTCCGTCTTCACTAAGGAAGACATAAATAATCTGCCGGAAATAGCAGGGGACCGCAGGTCAAAGGAGTACTTGAGTGAAATCCAGGTTAGTCGGGAAATGGTGTTGGGTAAATTGAATGGATTAAAGGCCGATAAATCCCCAGGGCCAGATAGGCTGCATCCCAGAGTACTTAAGGAAGTAGCTCCGGAAATAGTGGATGCATTAGTGATAATCTTTCAAAACTCTTTAGATTCTGGAGTAGTTCCTGAGGATTGGCGGGTAGCAAACGTAACCCCTCTTTTTAAGAAGGGGGGAGAGAGAAAACGGGGAATTATAGACCAGTTAGTCTAACATCGGTAGTGGGGAAACTGCTAGAGTCAGTTATTAAAGATGGGATAGCAGCACATTTGGAAAGTGGTGAAATCATTGGACAAAGTCAGCATGGATTTACGAAAGCTAAATGGTGTCTGACGAATCTTGTGGAATTTTTCGAGGATGTAACTAGTAGCGTGGATGGGGGAGAACCAGTGGATGTGGTGTATCTGGACTTCCAGAAGGCTTTCGACAAGGTCCCACATAAGCGATTAGTATATAAACTTAAAGCATATGGCATTGGGGGTTCAGTATTGATGTGGATAGAGAACTGGCTGGCAAACAGGAAGCAAAGAGTAGGAGTAAACGGGTCGTTTTCACAATGGCAGGCAGTGACTAGTGGGGTACCGCAAGGCTCAGTGCTGGGACCCCAGCTATTTACAATATACATAAATGATCTGGATGAGGGAATTGAAGGCAATATCTCCAAGTTTGCGGATGACACTAAGCTGGGGGGCAGTGTTAGCTGTGAGGAGGATGCTAGGAGAATGCAAGGTGACTTGGATAGGCTGGGTGAGTGGGCAAATGTTTGGCAGATGCAATATAATGTGGATAAATGTGAGGTTATCCACTTTGGTGACAAAAATAGGAAAACCGACTACTATCTAAATGGTGGCCGATTAGGAAAAGGGGAGATGCAGCGTGACCTGGGTGTCATGGTACACCAGTCATTGAAAGTAGGCATGCAGGTACAGCAGGCAGTGAAGAAAGCCAATGGTATGTTAGCTTTCATAGCAAAAGGATTTGAGTATAGGAGCAGGGAGGTTCTACTTCAGTTGTATAGGGTCTTGGTGAGGCCACACCTGGAGTATTGCGTACAGTTCTGGTCTCCAAATCTGAGGAAGGACATTATTGCCATAGAGGGAGTGCAGCGAAGGTTCACCAGACTGATTCCTGGGATGCCAGGACTGTCTTATGAACAAAGACTGCATAGACTCGGTTTATACTCTCTAGAATTTAGGAGATTGAGAGGGGATCTTATAGAAACTTACAAGATTCTTAAGGGGTTGGACAGGCTAGATGCAGGAAGATTGTTCCCGATGTTGGGGAGTTCCAGGACAAGGGGTCACAGCTTAAGGATAAGGGGGAAATCCTTTAGGACCGAGATGAGAAATAATTTTTTCACACAGAGAGTGGTGGGTCTCTGGAACTCTCTGCCACAGAGGGTAGTTGAGGCCAGTTCATTGGCTATATTTAAGAGGGAGTTAGATGTGGCCCTTGTGGCTAAGGGGATCAGAGGGTATGGAGAGAAGGCAGGTACAGGATACTGAGTTGGATGATCAGCCATGATCATATTGAATGGCGGTGCAAGCTCGAAGGGCCGAATGGCCTACTCCTGCACCTAATTTCTATATGTTTCTATATGTTTGAATTGCGTGCATTTTGACATTCGTACACTTCCAGTCACTGATGCAGTGTTTAAAGGTGATACATTAGTGAAAGGTTGATTCATTTTTGGGGAAAGTGTTGAATTGCTTGGTACAATGAAATAATAAAAATAGCATGTATTTTCTGGATATAATATGAATGAAGATATATTTCTGTAAAAAAAAAATGATGTCCATTAAGTCAATTTCTGAATGTTATTCAAGTGCACCCCCTTCATTCCGTTATATCTCTAAACTAAAATTAACTAAACCTTTTAGTTCAGACACAAACTTGAAGCTTTGCTTTTAACTACCATTACATTCCTAAATTGATCTTCTTGTAAACACAACTTTTAAAAAAATGCTCCTCACATATTTCAAGAAAGGCTGGTGTGGTTTCATGCAAAACGAATTGAGTGACATTAATTAACCAATTAGGAACAAGGTCTGGTCTGGCAATAAGCTGCAAATTTTCTGACTATGTATTTCTAAGATAAAATTAGGCAATGTTATTAAAGCTCAGTTTGGTGGCTTTCAAAAACATGATTTATGTTATTTTGTTGCCATCTTCCACATAAACCTATTGAGATCTGAATAGACTTGGCATGAGCTAATTAACAAATTCCAGCAATATGCTCAATTGTAGTGTAACTCTGGTGCAAATGTACTTCTGTAGGAAATTCCCTTGGCTTGGAATGAATTGACTAAATAGTGGGTGAACAGATTCTCCGGGTGTCCTCAGTGTCAAAGGAATCGGCTAGTGCATCTTCAGAAAGGACCCATGATCCAGCACAATATTCACTCATGCTGGATGATTCAGCAATGGAATTACAAAGTCAGGGGAGTTGGTTTGATTCTGTCTCATTCAAGAATAATGGACAAGTAAGCAAAAATAATGTAGAGAAGAGTTACAAGGATGTTGCCAGGACTAGAGGGGCTGAGCTGTGGGAAGAGGTTGGGCAAGATAGGACTTTATTTGTTGGAGCACGGAGATGGACGGGTGATCTTAGAGAGATGTACAAAGCCATGAGGGGAATTGATGGGGGGAAAGCACAAAGTATTTTACGCAGGATAGGTGTAGATCAGTGTCACTCATGTTATGAGTCATACTTTGTAGCTACGCCGACTAGTTTAACAGAAAGCTTATGCCTTGCTCGCCCACTTTTAGAGTAACATGCTAATACGAAGTTACCTAAACTGTTACGTTAATAAAGTCTTTGGATCTTAATCAGAGTGTGAGACTTTGGTTATTCCAATATGGTGTCAGAGTGTGCGGACTAACTCCTTGCTTAATTATATTGCTTTTATTTTAGTTTATTGTTTTATCCAGTGATATTGCAATGGCTTCTGCTCTCAGAAAACCTGAGATAGTGTTATTTGGTGAGGATCTTGCAGAACGGTGGCGTGTATTTGACGATTTCTCAATTTACATTGAAGCGGCTCGCCCTACTGCTGCTCCTGGCGTTCAAGCGTCAATTCTTCTTAATCTGGCAGGCACAGAAGCTGCTCGATGTGCCAGAAGATTGCACTATGAACCGGCTAGATTTGACCTGGCTGGTGTCCAGATCACTCCTGCTGAATCTGTCTGAGACCCTGGCTGCCTACTACGCAAATTCCGACAGTTATGTGAGTTACATAGTAATGTGGTCATGGAGAGGCATTTGTTCTTTTCCCGAAGCCAGGGACAGGGTGAACCTGTGGAGATGTATGTCAGCGCTCTGAAGCACATTGTCAATCAATGCAATTTCAGAGATATATCTGATAGCCTTGTCCGTAACCATCTGGTTTATGGCATCTGCAATGATACATTACGCGACGAGTTACTGCGGGATGTTGAGCTTACTGTAGAGACTGCTGAAAACCACTGTTGCATTGCTGAAATGGCTGATGCTCATACAAAAGTATTAGGACACTCTGCTGGTCATGAAATTAACGTTGCCGGTATAACCATATAACCATATAACAATTACAGCACGGAAACAGGCCTTCTCGGCCCTTCCAGTCCGTGCCGACCATTTACTTTCCCCTAGTCCCATCTACCTGCACTCAGACCATACCCCTCCATTCCCTTCCCGTCCATATACCTATCCACTTTACTTTTAAATGTTAAAATCGATCCTGCCTCCACCACTTCTGCTGAAAGATCATTCCACACAGCCACCACTCTCTGAGCAAAGAAGTTCCCCCTCATGTTACCCCTAAACTTCTGTCCCTTCATTCTCATGCCATGCCCTCTTGTTTGAATCTTCCCTACTCTCAATGGGAAAAGCTTATCCACGTCAACTCTGTCTATCCCTTTCATCATTTTAAAGACCTCAATCAAGTCCCCCCTTAACCTTCTGCACTCCAAAGAATAAAGACCTAACTTGTTCAACCTTTCTCTGTATCTTAGTTGCTGGAACCCAGGCAACATTCTAGTAATCTCCTCTGTACTCTCTCTATTTTGTTGACATCCTTCCTATAATTAGGCGACCAAAATTGTACACCATACTCCAGAAGTGGTCTCACCAATGCCTTGTACAATTTCAAAATTACTTCCCTACTCCTATATTCAATGCTCTGATTTATAAAGGCCAGCACACCAAAAGCTTTCTTTACCACCCTATCTACATGCAGTTCCACCAGGGAACTATGCACAGTTATTCCTAGATCCCTCTGTTCCACAGCATTCCTCAATTCCCTACCATTTACCATGTACGTCCTATTTTGATTTGTCCTGCCAAGATGTAGCACCTCACACTTATCAGCATTAAACTCCATCTGCAAAACTTAGCTGATCCTGCAGCCATCTGCAAAATAAAGTAGGCGAGTTGACAAATCCTTGAGGAAACCTGGTCCAGGTATATTGTTGGCCCTTATAGGTGAAGGCAAACAAATATTGGCTGTCTTCATGAAGAGGAAGAGTAAAAAATGCATGTTGTAAGTCGACTATCGAAAAGACTTTGGCTTCAGCCGGTATTTGGGTTAGGATATGGGCAGGATTTGGCACCTGGGCATGAAGTGATTCTACAACAGAATTGATTTCCCTTAAGTCTTGTACGGGTCTATATTGACCCTCCTTTCCCGGTTTTGGAACAACAAGAAATGGGGGTGTTACAGATAGATTGGCACTTCAGCAATATTCCTTGTTTTAGCCACCTTTCAGCCCACTCTTCCAAATGGCCCAAATCTCTCTGTAGACTTTGAAAATCTACTTCATTATCCACAGCACCACCTATCTTAGTATCATCTGCATACTTACTTATCCAATTTTCCACCCCATCATCTAGATCATTGATGTACATGACAAACAACAGTGGACCCAACACAGATCCCTGAGGCACACCACTGGTCACCGGCTTCCAACCTGACAAACAGCCATCCACCATTACTCTCTGGCATCTCCCATTTAGCCACTGTTGAATCCATCTTGCCATTAACACCCAAAGATTGAACCTTCTTAACCAACCTTCGATGGGGAACCTTGTCAAAGGCCTTACTGAAATCCATATAGACAACATCCACTGCTTTACCCTCATCAATTTCCCTAGTAACCTCTTCAAAAAATTCAAGAAGGTTTGGCAAACATGACCTTCCAGGCACAAATCCATGTTGACTGTTCTTGATCAGACCCTGTTTATCCAGATGCTTATATATATTATCTCTAAGCATCCTTTCCATTAATTTGCCCACCACTGACGTCAAACTAACAGGTCTATAATTGCTAGGTTTATTCTTTGAACCCTTTTTAAACAATGGAACAACATGCGCAGTACGCCAATCCTCCAGCACTATTCCCGTTTCTAATGCCATTTGAAATATTTCTGTCATAGCCCCTGCTATTTCTACACTAACTTCCCTCAATGTCCTAGGGAATATCCTGTCAGGACCTGGAGACTTATCCACTTTTATATTTTTCAAAAGTGTCAGTACTTCCTCCTCTTTGAATCTCATAGTTTCCATAGCTACTCTACTTTTTTCCCTTACCTCACAGAGTTCAATATCCTTCTCCTCGGTGAATACCGAAGAAAATAAATTGTTCAATATCTCCCCTATCTCTTTTGGCTCTGCAGATAGCTGTCCATTCTGGCTCTCTAATGGTCCAATTTTATCCCTTGTTATCCTTTTGCTATTAATATAGCTGTAGAAACCCTTTGGATTTACTTTCACCTTTCTTGCCAAAGCAACCTCATATCTTCTTTTAGCTTTTCTTATTTCTTTCTTAAGATTCTTTTAACATTCTTTATACTCATCTAGCACCTCATTTACTCCATGCCTCCTATAATTATTGTAGATATCTCTCTTTTTTCGAAACAAGTGTCTAATTTCCCTTGAAAACCATGGCTCTTTCCGATTTTTACTATTTCCTTTCAACCAAACAGGGACATAAAGATTCTGTACTCTTACAATTTCCCCTTTAAATGTCCTCCATTTCTCTTCTACATCCTTCCCATAAAACAAAATGTCCCAATTCACTCCTTTTAAATCGTTACGCATTCCCTCAAACTTAGCCTTTCTCCAATCAAAAATCTCAACCCTAGGTCCAGTTCTGACTCTCTCCATAAATATATTGAAACTAATAGTATTGTGATCACTGGTCCAGAAGTGCTCACCAACGCATACCTCCGTCACCTGACCTGCCTCATTTCCTAACAGGAGGTCCAGCACTGCCTCTCCTCTGGTCGATACTTCTATGTATTGCTGCAAAAAACTATCCTGCACACATTTAACAAACTCCAAACCATCCAGCCCATTTACAGAAAGTGTTTCCCAGTCTATTCTTGGAAAATTGAAATCTCCCACAATCACTACCTTGTGCTTACTACTAATATCTGCTATCTCCTTACATATTAGCTCTTCCAATTCTCGCTCCCCATTTGGCGGTCTATAAGACACCCCTAAAAGTTTTGCTACACCGTTCCCACTTCTCAGTTCCACCCAAATAGCCTCCCTAGATGAGCTCTCTAATCTATCCTGCCAAAGCACTGCTGTAATATCTTCTCTGACAAGCAATGCAACACCTCCACCTCTGGTCCCTCCAATTCTATCACACCTGAAGCAACAAAATCCTGGAATATTTAGTTTCCAATCATAACCCTCCTGCAACCATGTTTCACTGATTGCCACAACATCATATTTCCAGGTGTCAATCCAGGCTCTAAGTTCATCCACCTTTCTTACAATGCTCCGAGCATTAAAATATACATATTTTAGAAACCCACCATCCCTTATTCTCTGTTTATCTTTTTCCTCTTTCTCGCCTACATTTTGGGTCCGAGTGCTTCCTTTCTCTGCCTCTTGCCCCTCACCCTGTCCCCTAGGCCTCTCTACCCGAGTCCCTCACCCCAGCCTTTCTAGTTTAAAGTCTCCTTTGCAAATCTCCCCGCCGGGATATTGGTTCCCCTCGGGTTCAAGTGCAACCCGTCCTTTTTATACAGATCATGCCTTCCCCAAAAGAGGTCCCAGTGATCAAGAAACTTGAATCCCTGCCCACTGCACCAGTCCCTCAGCCACGCATTTATCCTCCACCTCATTCTATTTCTACACTGTCACGTGGTACAGGCAGTAATCCTGAAATTGTTACTCTTTTGGTCCTTCTCCTTAACTTTCCCCACAACTCCCTAAATTCTCCTTTCAGGTCCTCTTCTCTTTTTCTGCCTATATCATTGGTACCAATGTGTACCACAACATCAGGCTCCTCTCACTCCCTTTTCAGAATCTTTTCGACACGTTCCGACATATCCGAGACCCTAGAACCAGGGAGACAAACTAGCATCCGGGTCTCCCAACTGCGTCCACAGATTCGCCAATCTGACCCCCTAACTATGGAGTCCCCTATTACAATTGCCCTCCTCTTTTTGCTACCCTTCTGAGCATCAGGGCCGTTCTCTGTGCCGGAGGCCCGGCCGCTGTTGCTGCCCCCAGGTAGGCTGTCCGCTCCAATCGTACTCAAACATGAGTACCTATTTTCCAGGTGTACAGCCACTGGGGTACTCTCTAGTCCCTGCCTCTGCCCCTTGCCCTTCCTAACAGTGACCCACTTGTCTGCCATGGTCTGGGAGTGACCACCTCCCTGTAACTCCTGTCTAACTCCCTGACCAGACGGAGGTCCTCGAGCTGTTGCTCCAGTTTTCTAACACAGTCCTTTAGGAGCCCCATCTCGACACACCTGGTGCAGATGTGGACATCTGGAGGGCTATCAGCTTCCCTGACCTCCCACATCTGACATCCACAACAGTACACTGCCCTGGCCTTACACAGGATACAATATCAACACAATACAAAGTACACACCAAACTGCTGGAATCTGACTGCCAATCAGCTTCTTACCCTAGTCCACTTCCCACCAATCAACGGCTTCCTCAAACCCCCCCCCCCAAAACAAAAACACTTCTCCGAATGGAATGTTATGGATCTTGGTAAGCCCCGTGCTGGATTTTTATCCTTACCGGTCGGGTGTTGCTCCTCCCCCTCCTCCTCTTCCAACGGCTCCTGTGGGCCTCTGAAAAAGCAAGCCCCGCGCTGGATTTTTATCCTTACCGGTCGGGTGTTGCTCCTCCCCCTCCTCCTTTTCCAACGGCTCCTGTGGGCCTCGGTATGTCTTATCAAATCTCTTGCCTTTCTCCTCAAGTGCCCGATACCTCTATCGTGAGACTGATAGACAACTGCTTTAACCGTGGTGGTTCACATGCTGCTGTTTGTGACCATTGCCCTACGTATGGAAAATTATGTCGATTTTGCAACAAAATAAATTATTTCTTAAAATGCTGTCGTTCACGTAGCAACAGAAGTCAAACAAGACAATCTGTTAATTCGCTTGGATTAACAGATGAAAACTTGCTCTCAGAATGCTCCCAACCTCCTCCCACAGATTTGCAGGCTGCTGGGGAAATTTTTGACTTCACTGTACATTCCTTGTCTGATTTAATGCATAAACAACTGGACCCCAAGGTCACTTTGCTCCTTAATGGCAAGACCTTTAATCTGAAAGTTGACTCTGGAGCCTATATAAATCTGTCTTAGGAGCATCGTTATCTAATAGAATATTATAAATATAAGGTAGCAATTTTTCTGTGTTCGGATGTTTATTCAAACATTCATCGAAAATTTCTATCTTTCTAATTCTATAGTAATTTGTATTTGACTTAATATAGTCTCTGATTTATAGATATCTAAAGTAATCATTTGATTGAAGCTCATAAATTTGTTGTAATTCCTGAAATGAGAGAAATGTGTTTTTCCTATAGAGATCACCCATCTTTGTAATTCCATGATTTTTCCATTGTAAAAAACCCTTATCCATCAATGAGGGTTTAAATGCGGCATTGTTTACAATAGGAAGAGATAGTGGTAAATAATCCAATTTTAATGTTTTCTTTATTTGTTTCCAAATGCGTATTCCACTGTCTATTATAGGGTTTTCTTTATAAGTTTTTTTGCTTAATTTAGTAATAGCAAATAGAATTGACCCAATTTCAAAAGGTAAACAATCTTCTTTTTCCATTTTTAACCAATCTGGTTGTTTGTCCAATTCTTCCAGCCAAAAATTCATATTCTTAATATTAACTGCCCAGAAATAAAACACAAAATTCGGTAATGCTAAGCCTCCATTTATTTTTGATTTACATAAGTGTTTCTTGTTTATTCTGTAGTTTTTATAATCCCATATAACATTGGTGACTGTAGAATCAACCTTTTAAAAAAATGTTTTTTGGAGATATATCGGGATTAATTGAAAAAGGTATAATAATTGCGGGAGAAAAATCATTTTTATCGCATTAATTCTACCCAACATTGAAATAGGTAATGTTTTCCAATACAAAATATTCTTATCTAATTTGTTCAGTAATGGCGGAAAATTAGATTTAAATAAAGAAGTATATCTCTTTGTTACATAAATTCCAAGATATTTAAGTTCTTTTAAAAGGGAATTGTTCTAAAATATATGGGTTACTTTCCATTATTGGCAAGATTTCGCTTTTATTCCAATTAATTCTGTATCCTGAAAACGAGCCATATTGAGTTACTAAATTCAGTAAATTTGGGATACTAACTTCAGGTTTAGTAATGTAAACTAATACATCATCTGCGTATAATGAGATTTTATTTTCAGTATCTTTGATTTTATACCCGTATATTTTAGGGTTGGACCTCACGCCTTCTGCTAATGGTTCTATTACCAGTGCAAATAATAACGGGGATAATGGACATCCTTGTCTACAACCTCTGGATAAATTAAATTTAGTTGATAACATTTGATTTGTTGATATTCTAGCTGTTGGATTAGTATATAGAAGTTTTATCCATGTACTAAACTTCTCGCCCAGTTGAAACATTTTCATAACCGAAAATAAATAGGGCCACTCCACCTGGTCAAAAGCTTTCTCAGCATCTAATGAAATAATTGCTAGGTCTTTGATAATATTTCTTTTTGAGTATATAATATTGAATAATCGTCTCAGGTTATATGAAGAATACCTTTTTGGTATAAATCCTGTTTGATCCGGATGTATTAATTTATTCATCACTATACTTAATCTTTGTGCTAGGGTTTTAGTTAATATTTTGTGATCAGTATTTAGAAGAGCTATAGCTCTATATGATCCTGGATCATCCAGATCCTTATCTATTTTTGGTATGTGTTATAATAGGTTCATTTAGCGTTTCTGGTAATTTTTGTTGGGTATAGATATGTTCGTGCGGAACATATCTTTAAGTGCGGAACAATCAAATCGTAGAATGTTTTATAAAATTCCGAGCCAATGCCATCTGGTCCCGGGGATTTACCATTTTTTAGTGATCTGATAGACTCTTCAATTTCTTTTACAGTTATTTCCGCGTCTAATAATTCTCTATCTTTCAAATCTAACCCTTTAAGATTGCATTTTTGTAAAACTGCTTCTATTCCTGTCTGGTGGTCTGTAGTTTTAGCAGAATAAAGATTTTGATAGTATTGTAAAAATCTCTCGTTAATATCCTTGGATTGTACTACTGGTTCTCCTTTGTCTGATTTAATCCTATGAATTGTTTTTTCCCCGTCTAGTTTCCGTAATTGACGCGCAAATAGTTTTTGAGGTTTATCTCCGAATTCAAAATGTAATTGTTTAGTATATTGATAAAATTTAACAACTTGGTCTGAATATATTTTATTTAATTTGTATTTTAAAGCTTCAATTTTATTATGTTTTATCGTAGTTGGTGTAGTCGCATTCTCTATGTCTAGTTGTTTAATTTCCCTTTCCAATGCCTGTTGCATCTCCCGATTCTTTATATTATAAAATGCTTGGGAAGAAATCATGGCCCCCCGAGTAAATGCTTTAAATGTTTCCCATAGTAAGGAGGGAGACGTTTCAGGACTATCGTTTGTTTCAAAGGACATATTAATCTGTTTGGTAAGATATTCCTGAGATGCTTTCTCCTTTAAAATTTGTGGGTTAAGTCTCCATTGTACCTGTTTCTCCGTCCTTCCATTTATTTTAATCAAATAGGGGCATGATCCGAAATTATAATATTATGGTATTTTGAATTATATGTAAATGGAATTAGCTTAGAGTCCACCAAAAAATAATCTATTCTTGAATATGTTTTATGTACTGGTGAATAAAATGAATATTCTCGTCCAGTTGGATTTTCTATTCTCCAAACATCTTTGATATTACTAGTATCTATATATGCGTTTAATAAATCACTGGAGTGGGATTTTGTTTTCCGTTGTCTTGATGACCTATTTAAATAGGGATCTAATGTACAATTTAAGTCTCCTCCAATTATTAAATTATGTTGTGATAATTCCGGAATTGTATTAAATATTTTCTTAAAAAACAAAGGGCTATCAAAATTTGGTCCATAAACATTAATAAGAGTCAATTTTTGTGCATATAGTTCACCTCGTATTACAATATATCTACCATCACTCTCCGTTATAGTTGATATATGTTTAAAAGGTATCCCTTTACGGATTAGTATTGCAACACCACTGGATTTGTGTGTAAATGAGGAGTGATATGCTTTATCCATTTAGGTTTCAATCTATGTTCTGCATCCTTTTTTAGGTGGATTTCTTGGCGAAAAATTACATCTGTTTTAAGTGCTTTTAAATGTGCTAATACTTTACCTCTCTTAATTGGTTCGTTAATACCCTTAACATTCCAGCTACAAAATGTTATACCTTCACCCCCGGTCTTCATATTTAAGTCTTGCATCGTTTGTTTAGTGAGGTCTATAAGAGAGCAGATGGTTCAGCTCGACAAGCCCCACCTTACTCCCGAACCTCGAATAGATGAATTCTAAATCCCATTGATATTTCTTACGTATATATCTCCTTTGATAAAGCTCATAATTCCATTCTAACTCAAAATTATAATAAAGTATTATATTAAAAAAAGGATAGATTGAGAGGTTAGTAGTGTGCAAAAAGGAAGAAAAAACGACATCTATTAGTAGTGTAGTTAGTGATAGTCATACTAGCATGGCTAACCATCTACCGACTTCCGTAGTCAATGTAAAAAAAACATAACTAGCTCCATACTCTCTTAAAAATAACATTTCCATAACGATATTTTACCGGGGGGTAATAAACATTATAGGTTACAAAATATTCAGATTCCATTAGTCAAATATATATATATTTTTTTAAATTAAAAAAAAAATTCCCAAAGGGAAAAAAAGTGGAATAAAAGTGAAGAAAAGTGAAATCAAACTTTAAATCCAACCATTTAGCAAATTCTAAATAATTCAATTGTGAGTAATTAGTGACCATTAGTAATAATTATTAATAGTACCACACAGTAATGTTAATATTTATTAATTATTATGTTAATAACGTCCGTAGAAAAGGCCTTATTCAGCATCCATCTCCAGTTTCGATTGTCCTTAGGTATAACCGGGCCTTAAAACCATCCAGCCTTACAGAGTTACATTGTTCATTGACATAATTTATTTTGAAGATAATGTTCAATCGTCAGGCAGGCTTGATCTTCTGAGCAAACTCCAGTGCTTCCGCCGGCTTGGTGAAGAAGTGTTCGTTATCATCGTAGCTAACTCTTAATGTAGCCGGGTACATCAGACCATACTTCAATCCTTTCACCTCCTTCAGTATATTCGTTGCCTCTTTAAACTGCATTCTCTTCCTGCAGACCTCCACAGGGTAATCTCGGTAGATACTGATCTTATCTCCTTCATACATAAGATTCCTGGTACGGACAATTTTCTTCATCATCTCCTCCAGTACATGGTCGTATTGTACCTTTACTATCATTTGTCTTGGAGGGGCACCCGGTCATGGACGACGTCTCATCACCCTGTGTGCTCGAGCTAGCAGAGGCTGATAATCCAAGTTTAAAACTTTTTAAAGTAAGTCTGCTGCGAATTCACGGGGGTCTTGATCCCCCTCTCTCCCTTCTTGAATACCCACGATTCTTAGGTTCTGACGCCTCTGACGTCCTTCCAGTTCAGTGCATTTTTCGGTTATTTTGCTCAGTAGGTCTGATAAGCGTTGGTTTTCTCTGATAAGTTGTTTTGTTGTTTCCGCGCTTGTTGAAGCAATCTCCTCCAGATTTGTTATGGCTGTAGCATGTTAATTCAATGCTTCCTTGACAGGCTCCAATCTTACATTAAAGTTAGTCTCCACCAAATTGATTTTAACCTCCGTCTCCGCATCCAACTCTATAATTTGCTTGCTCAGCCTTGCTTCTGTTTCCGTCCTCCATTTTTCCGTTAATTCAAGGACTGTGGAGTTCATTTCTTCCTTCATCTCCAACTTTAACTCCTTATACTCTTCCTTGAAATTTTGAAGTTCTTATCTGACATTCACTCGCTTCAATTCTTCTTTTAGCTCTACCTGAGCTTGTGTTATATTTTTAATCTCCTGAGTAAGAAAAATCCGGAGATCTTCTATCTCAGAAGATTTTTTAGCCTTTGGTTTCTTCGAGACATCTTCTTGGGATGATGTTGTACCTGAGGCCGAGGCTTCAGTCGGGCCTTGTTCTTCCATTGCCGGTTTTTGCCTAACCGGCCGTTTCAGCTGTTTTGGGGGGGAGTGCTGTGTAGACATACCAGAGTCGTACGCCTGATGATGTCACTCACTCGCTACAGACAGCGTTGCAGGCAGCCGGTGCAGAAACAGCAGGTAGGTCCGTTTATCCCTGTTTTTTGCGGTTTTTAGATGGAGCTAGCTGGCGCTGTTCTCCTAACCCTCCATAGCGCCACCGGAAGTCGTACAGAGCTAATTCCGACGTGTTCCTGGATCTATTCAACTTATGCAACATCTCCCATGACCCCATTTTGGGTTCACCTGCTCAACGATTATTGTCGAGGCAGACCCAAGCCACTGTGCCTGCGCCATCGGAAGTCCAGTCCAGGTTACAACAAAAGCGTGACATTCAAAAACAATGGTATGACAAGACAAGGGGCAGGTGGTTCGTTTGCAGACTGACAAAGGCTATGACCGTATCGGTGTAATATCAGGAACTGCTTCTGGGCCACGCTCATATCTGGTCAGTGTCAATGGCGGCACCTACAGGTGCAACACACAACATATCCTGCCTGTGAATGAGCCAGTTCCACCTCCGTATTATCCAGACCGCACGAATGTACTTCCGTCCATGTCCAGCGGCATTAATCCACCTACACCAGCACAACAACCCACTTCTGCAACATCTGCTTTGCCAGTGGCAACGCTCCCTTCGCCTGCGCCACAGTCTCTTGTTTCATCACTGGGAATGCTGGTTCAGTCTCCCCCACCTGTGAAGCCACCCGCTCAGTCCCCAGTGGGGAAAAATGGAGATGGTCTTTATCGCACACGTGCTGATCATGTTTGCAAGCCGGTCGTAAAGTACCCGGGATATGTATGACTTTCCTCCAGCTTATTATCAATTGCTATGCATGCGTTATTTAGTTAATGGTTTTGTACTGATGTTTAATTCTTTAAGAGGGAGGATGTAGATCAGTGTCACTCATGTCATGAGTCATACTTTGTAGCTACGCCCACTAGTTTAACAGAAAGCTTGCCTGCCTTGCCCTCTCACTTTTAGAGTAATGTGCTAATATGAAGTTATCCATGCTGTTACGTTAATAAAGTCTTTGGATCTTAATTACAGTGTGTGACTTTGGTTATCCCATGCGCAGAAGCTCAACAGTAGGGGAATCAAAAACAAGAGGACATATATCAGATGAGAGGATCAAGATTTAATATGAACCCTGAGGGGCAATCTTTTCATGCGGAGGATCATTTGGGGGGTAGTGGGTATATGGAATGAGCTGTCAGAGGACGTAGTTGAGGAAGGTACTATAACAACATTGAAAATACATTTGGACGAATATATGGAGCATAGGATATGGGCCAAATGCAAGCAACTAGGACTATATAAAAGAACACATAACAAGAACATGCAAACTCCACATAGACGACACTGAAGGATGGGATTGAACATGGATTACTGGGGCTCTGAGGTAGCAGATCCAACTAAAAGAATGGATCAACTGGGCTGATATTCACTGGAATTTAGAAGGATCAGAGGAAGTATTATAGAAACATAAAACTCTTAAGGGAATGGACAGGCTAGATGCAGGAAAAATGTTCCCGATGTTGGGGAACGTCCAGAACCAGGGCTCACAGTTTAAAAATAAGGGGTAGGCCATTTAGGAGATGGGGAAAAATCATTTTCACCCAGAGAGTTGTGAATCTGTGGAATTCTCTGCCACAGAAGATTTCTGGAGGCCAATATCACTGGATAATTTCAAGAGAGAGTTAGATTTAGCTCTTGGGGCTAATGGAATCAAGAGATTTGT
The DNA here is from genome assembly GCA_963514005.1 of Raja brachyura. Next base: position 94,019,952 of record OY740785.1, on the reverse strand, counting down.
GGAGAAAGCAGGAACAAGGTACTGATATTGAATGATCAGCCATGATCATATTGAATTGGCGGTGCTGGCTCGAAGGGCTGAATGGCCTACTCCTGCACCTATTTTCTATGTTTATATGCAACTATTGCACCACCTATGATCTTGTGATTCATTCAATATTGAAACTGTGTTGTCCAGTCATTCCAAAAAAAGTAAACGGACAAGAGAGCAGCAGGGAAAAGATACCTGAATAAAAATGGCTAAAAAAATGGTTAAATGAATAAAAATGAATAAAAAGATCAGCTGAATAAAAATGGTTAGCCATCATGTTTGAAGTACAGGACCTTGTAAGCACGTGTATGCGCTTTGTTTCACCATTCGCAAAAGCCCTGATTTTGGTCAGATCATTGGAAATTAGATGAAGGTAGATAAATGTTTGAAAGATCAGGGAATTGAGTCTGATGGGGAACTGACACAGAGGCAGAGGTGAGGCCTGCGCAGATCAACCATGATCATAATCAATGATGGGGCAGGCTCGAGAAACTAAGTGGCCTGTTCCTATTTTCTTGTGTTCTTGTGATTTACGAAATGAACTTGGTGCCCTGTATTCCTTTGACTCCGTGATTTCAAAGGTGGGCTTTGATACTGAGTGCAGAACAATATACCATTGTATCAAAGCCGGGAAATGACATGCAAAGGCAGATGCTCTCAATCATCATCTGGAGCCAAAGATTATGGCTGATGAAGGAATGCAGGACTGATGATGGATCATCTGAACACCATGCCTGTGATCACTGTGTAAACCAGACAGTGAACAATACGCAGGCCTGTACTGTCTCAAGCGGAGGTCATTCGCGCTATCAGAAAGAGTTCCAAAGCATATTTGTAATGTTGTAACATTTGTAAATAATGTTAATTTAGTTTGTCATTGCAGGAAAGTGAGTGAGGGGGAAGGAGAAGAGATAGTTTTTATACAATTTCATATATAATTGTGTGTGTATATGTAGTCATAATCTGAATTTGATCAGGAACTAAAGAACCACTTCTAAGTTACTTTGGAAATTGTCAAGTAGGAAAAAAAGCTGTCTTGGATTTAAACAGTATGGGGAAAAAACTGTTTTTAATATAAACTCACTGCAGTTATCAGAAAGAACAAGTTACTACTTCACAAATGCCCATTGAAATTGACAAGCATGCTTCTATTGAAGCTTGCACAACAAAAAGTATAACATATATATTAAACAGTATAACATGTAGCCTTTAGTATTTTAACATGCCGTAACAAAAATAACCCTATTGCTATTGAAAAGACCTTTATTCTGGAAAACCATGTGTGAAAATTATCTTTATTTTTGCAAGTCTGAAACTCTTTAACACCAACCTGCTTTCCCCCTTTGGCACAATTGTTTTATAGCACAAATTCTGTAAATGCAGGGCTTCTTGGGAGCACAACAATTACATTGTAGGAGGACCACTTGGTCTTACCAAAGTCATCAAGCTTTTGGGGTACATCGTATTAGCAGTTTGCTCACAATTTTGGTTGTTGGTTGTTTATCAATTTGTTATATACAGATGTATTAATGATGTGATAAATGCCCATTTTCTGCAAGGTGAACTACTACCATACTGAAGACATTGGTGAAGACACTGAAGACAGGGAGGAGGTGAAACAACTGGTGGACTGGTGCAACACGAACAATCTGATCCTGAATATTGACAAAACAAAGGAGGTCATCGTTGAGTTCAGGAGAAACCGGCACAGTCATACACCACTACACATTAACGACATTGATGTGGAGTTGGTCAGTAGTACTAAGATCCTGCAGATCATGAACAGTTTGACCTGGACACAAAACATCGCATCACTAGTTAAGAGAGCGCATCAGCGTTTGCACTTTCTGCGCTGGATGAGAAGAGCTCACTTCCCCCATCCCATCCTCACCACTTTGTACAGGGGCACCATAGAGAGTATTTTGACCAGCTGCATCTCTGTCTGCTTTGGGGACTGCAAAGCCTCCGACTGGAAGTCCGTGCAGAGAGTGGTGCGGACGGCTGAAAAAATCATCGCGACTTCTCTTCCTTCAATCCGGGACATTGTGTGCAAACGTTGCTTGTCCAAGGCCAACAGCATTATAAAAGACCCCACAAGTCTCCATCATGGACTGTTCACTCGGGCAAAAGGTATCACACTATAAGGAACAGAACGGCCAGGTTTTGCAACAGCTTCTTCCCCCGAGCCACCAGACTCTTGAATTCCATATAATGTGCCGCCACTATTATCTATTTTATCTATTTTATCTTTTTATCCATTTTATCCTTTTGTTGTTTTATGTTGCACGGTGAGCCAGATGCAACGAAACTTAGTTCAGACTTGCAGTTGTTGGTGTATTTTTGAATGACAATAAAGTATTTGATTGATTTGATTGATTGATTGATTGATTGATTGATTGATTGATTGATTGATTGATTGATTGATTGATTGATTGATTGATTGATTGATTGATTGATTGATTGATTGATTGATTGATTGATTGATTGTTACAAGGAACCACAGGACATAGAGCAGAATATGCTGCGTGAAGCAGATGCCTTAGTGGCATTTAAAAGACCATTGGATGGATGTGCAGGGTATGAAAGGATATGGTTTTTGTGGAGGTAGATGCTGTAAGTGATAGTCTTGGCACCATGTTCGACACAGGCATTGTGGGCTGAAATTCCTGCTCTTCTGCTGTTAAGTTCTCTGTTATTTGTATAAAACTGACCCTAGCCATGTTTACTAAAAGATTAACAGTGCAATTCTCTAGACTATGCCAAATATTTCCTGTTGATTTTCCTTGCCTCTGTCAATATTATTTCCATTATATTATATCACATTATGTTACATTATTTTACATTGTGCATAATTAATCTGTGCCAACTGCATCTAATGCAAGCATCAAGCAAGCTTCCTCCCACTTCTTTGTGTGATTGCAATGTGTAGCTGGCATGAACCACGGTGTTGATAGACTGCACACCTTAGCGAGAGATGGGGAAAACTTCTAAATACTTGGCACCACTTAGAGATAGACCACACTAATTAAAGATCGGCTTCACTTCTTAAAAGGGACCTGTCTTCTGGCTGCAGCAAGGTTTCGGTGTTTTGACCTTGGAGGGAGTCAGAAAAGGCTCAACAAGAAAGCTTGTGAACCGTCAATATATGGTTACTAACTTTGAGCCCCGATGCAAAGCAAAGCAATTCTAGGATCTGTTTACTTAAGTACTACAACAGCATTTAAAAGACATTTGGACAGGTACATGGATAGGAAAGGTTTATAGGGATATGGGCCAAATGAGGGCAAAAGGGACTAGTGCAGTGTAGATGATGCATCTTGGTCGGGATGGACCGAACTGTACGACTCTAAGACCAAGAGGGCTATGGAAACTCAATAACCAAATCTGAATCTCTGCTGCATCCGCACACTTTGCAGGGCCACAAGCCTCCCACCACGCCTCACAACCTACACATCATGTTGACTATTCGACTACAACACAGTACCTGTGTGAATTTTAGATCCTTGCGCACACACAGTCCCATCCTTCACTGGACCATCAGTTACAAATGCATGTAATGTAAGGGTTAAACAAAATGTCAGCTATAATGGAATTGTCAGCTACATTAACAGCACCACGTGTCAAGTTGTGCTTAGGAAAACAATTAGATGTTTTGGATGAATGCTTAGGTTTACTTAGTGTCCAGCAAATCACAAAGTTACTAAGATAAACATTTGCATTCTCAGAGATACCCAAGGCTAGCATGTTGACTTATACAACAAATAATTTACTTTATTTGGCACAAAGGCTAAAAGCTCATTTTGAAACATAGACACAATGTTCTTGGCTTAGGGTAGAAACACAAGCTTCTTTTATTATATAACTGTATGCTTCAACAAAACTGTGAGGTAAGAAGATAGACACAATACGCTGGAGTGACTCAGCTGGACAGGCAGCATCTCTGGAGAGAAGAAATGGGTGACGTTTCGGGTTGAGACACTTCTTCAGACTTATGTCAGGAGAGTGGGAGGGGCAGAGATACAGTGAGGAAAGAACTTCACTTTGGGCGGAAAGAGAAAGCGAGCCTGGACCATGGTGGGTGCCAGTCTGATGACCCTTGAGTGCCAGCCATCGCAGACAGTGGTTTCGGCTTTGCAGTGTGGCCTGTGATTATTATTAAGCACAGACTACCCCAAGGGTCTGGACACAAAATGCCACCTATTCCTTTTCTCCAGAGATACTGCCTGACCTGCTGTGTTACTCCAGTATTTTGTGTAAGTCTCCAGCCCAACTAAAATTGTGATCAAAGCGGTAACATGATGGACCCCAAAAGCGTGATGAGTTGGTGAAGATCAGCTACCTGTTCTCATTTCTTGCCACTGGCAATTTAATTTTACCATGCCCTCACCGTTAAACCTCCTGCCTCAAAATTATATATGGTTGAAATTTGGTGAAAATGTTAACTTGATTCTTTTTTTTATAGTTTTCAGTGTTGCTTCCAAGTGACCTGAACACTGCTTTAAAATAGCCTGCAAATGCACTGAAAGTGTAATAGAGTCATAGAGTGATACAGTTTGGAAACAAGTCATTCGGCCCAACTTGCCCACACCGGCCACTGTCCCAGTTACACTCTTCTCACCTGCCTGTGCTTGGTCCATATCCCTCCAAACCTGTCCTATCCATGTACCTGTCTAACTGTTTCTTAAACGTTGGGATAGCCCCAGCCTCAACTACATCCTCTGGCAGCTTGTTCCATACACCCACCACCCTTTGTGTGAAAAAGTTACCCCTCTGATTCCTAATAAATCTTTTCCCCTTCACCTTGTCCTCTAGTTCTCGATTCCCCTACTCTGGACAAAATAATCTGTGCATCTACCTGATCTATTCCTCTCATGATTTTATACACCTCTATAAGATCACCCATCACCCTCCTGCGCTCCAAGGAATAGAGACCCAGTTTACTCAACTTCTCCCATAGCTCACACCTCTAGTCCTGGCAACATCCTCGTAAATCTTCTCTGAACTCTTTCAAGCTTAGAAAACATAGGAAAAAAAAGGTGCAGGAGTAGGCCATTCGGCCCTTCGAGCCTAATAAGCTTGACAATATCGTTCCTATAACATGGTGCCCAGAACTGAACACAATATTCTAAATGCAGCCTCACCAACAGCTTATACGCCTGCTACACGTGCTGATTTCATTTTCTACACAATAAGTGGACAGGTTAAAATGATTTTAGCATGGTGGTCAGGCATCATTGTTTTTTGCATCTAAAAGGAGCTTGAAGTCTTTATGGTTGAAGTGTGTGATGTGTTAACAAGAATCAGAGGAATATTTTGCCTGGAAACTTTAATGTTGTCATTGATTTCAGGCTTCTTTGATTCCATTGGGAATCTCTCTGGGAATTTGCACGTTTTATCATTAAAAAAACAGTGCAGAAGTATTTTGCCAGTTGTGAGATATTAGAATGTTCTGAAAGAAGTCGACAAACCAGCCAGCTGTGAATCTGTACTGAGGTGCAGACAGATGTAGCTGATTTGCAAAATAATACTTTAGGGGGCGAGGAAAGTCAACAGAAGCATTTGATTCATAGGCTGGAGAATATTGCATTGTAAATCTTTTAGTAGACATGACCAAGGTCAGTTTTATGTTTCATGGTTTATTCGTTCTTTCAGGATAATAATGGTTCACCTTGGAGAAAACGGGCATGTATCGCCCGATCATACCTTTGTGCATAAAGAAATCGCCAAATTGCGGCAATGAGTTGAGTGCTAGTTTGGAGAATGATAATGTGTTTCAACGTTCATTTCTCTGGCATTGACAGGGGGCAGATCCAAGAACCGTTCATATGATATGATTATATCTTGCAGTAATTAGAAAACCTGCACTCTGCCTCTTTCAACTGCAGAGAGAAAAAAAAGTAGACGTTTCGGTGGTTACACAATGTGCTGCAGACAATTTCTCAATGTGCCAGTGTATTAACACTCCAGCGGCAATCTGTTACACTCAAAGAGCGCCCTTTCCGAAGTTTAACATGCCTCGTGAGCTCATTATCCCCTGCCCTGCATAGCCAATGGTCTAGGCTCTCTATGGGTGGTCACTGTAAAACGATGTCTCTTTAGGTGTATTGACTCCGATTTGTCTGGTCTTACTTTAGATTTAAATTTTTTTTAGATTTGTTATTCCCTTTATCATCTATCTGTACACTGAATGGCTCGATTGTAATCATGTATTGTCTTTCCGTTGACTGGTTAGCATGCAACAAAAGATTTTCGCTGTACCTCGGTACACATGACAATAAGCCAAACTAAACAAGATCTTGATTTTTGAATCAGTATTGATTTTGTACAACAGGGTAGATTTGATTTTAATATGTGTAAGAAAGAACTGCAGATGCTGGTTTATTCAAAGATAGATACAAAATGCCGCTGAGTTACTCTGGATTTTGTGTCCATCTTCTGTGTGTTATAAATATCAGCTGCACTCACGAAAGGGCATAAACCTGTGGACATGAACAAGAAAACAACATATTAAAATCAAAGATAGTCACATTCAGGGAAACTTCAACCTCCATGTCCTGCAGTATTCTCGAAAAACTGAGCATCATCATTTCTGGGATGGGATGATCCAGGAATTCTTACTGGTTACAAACAATGATTATATTGAATGCAGGCACAAAATGCTGGAGTAACTCAGCGGGACAGGCAGCATCTCTGGAGAGAAGGAATGGGTGACGTTTCGGGTCGAGACTCCTCTTCAGATCTATTATAACATGCCATTTACAACATACCTTTGTTCAGCCTTCTGATGTGATTAAGTTGCAGAGCTGACTGACATTTGGTGTCGTTGGTGTGCTGTAAGTAACCATTTTGCAGCTTCCACTCTCAGAAGGCTGCTACCCGCTCTCCTGAAGGGTTGCTCTTTACCCGGTATGCCCTTCCCGGTTGCAGCGTCCTTATTCAGGTGGGCGCTGCGAGCCACTTGAGGGAATATTTATCCGGCACAACTTACCACGACTTTGGAGTGTGGTGATCGGTAGTGAGTACGTTCTTCATTTTAAATCCAACTGATCTTAAGTACTGGTCCAAAAGCATAAGGGGAATGTCTATAGTCAGCTGTGGCGTGAGGTTGGAGACATATTTTGCAAATGTCCTAAAACGGCTTACTTTCAGGTATTTCATTCTATTTAGATTGGGTAGCTTCAAACGAATGGTATGAACATTGAATTCCCTAATTTTAGGTTGATACAAACCCTCCCCCTTTACTTCCTTTCCTCTCTAACCACCCACCCTCTCCCGGTGCCCCACCCGGACTGGCACCTACGTCTCCCCTTCTTCCTCCCCTTCTACCGACATTCCTTCCTCCAGCTTCACCATTCACAACTCATCAATACTTTTGTCTTTTTTTATCGCTATCCTTTGCCTTCCATCGTCCAGGCTTTTTTTCTCGATTGCAGTTACAACCCCCCACCCCCCCTCCCAATATAACCAGTCTGAAGAAGGATCCCGACCTGAAACATCACCCATCCACTATCCTCCAGAGATGCTGCCTGACCCGCTGAGCTGCTCCAGCATTTTTTGTCTAAGGAACTGCAGATGCTAGTTTACACAAATGACATACAGTGCTGGAGTAACTAAGCGGGGCAGGCAGCACCTCTGGAGAACATGAGTAGGTGACGTTTCAGGTTGGGACCTGTCTTCTTGCGGTATGAGGTATCATCCTCTTCAACACTGTTGTGTTGGTGATTTACATCACTTGACCAGTAGGTGGAGCACCTGGTGGCCTGGCCCCTGGCCCCAGGAATACATTCTTTAACCCTTTGTGCCTTGCATGTTGCTTGCAATAACTGCTGCTGTGAAGGCTGCAGAGAGGATTTAATATTTAGATCTTACAATGTGAGGAATGGTACACAGTGTACAAAGGATTATACAAAGGATAAGTGCATAAGTCACAGGAGCAGATTTTTAAGCCATCGAGTCACTCCACTATTCAATCATGGCTGATCTATCTTACCCTCTCAACCCCATTCTCCTGCCTTTTCCCTGTAACCTTTGACACCCTTACTAATTAAGTACCTGTCAATCTCTGCTTTAGAAATATCAAATGATTTGGCCATCATATCCATCTGTGGCGTAGGATGTATTGATGTCAGGGAAGGTGCAGTTGAAAGGATGACTCAGAACAGCCATTATATCTGACATGAAAGCAGAAGGCTGAGTTTCCTTGGGAAAGATTGAGAAAGGACTTGAAAGAAAGAACAAAATAAATAAATGATCTGATTAACTGCTGAATCCTTGAAGTAATACTGGACTGACTAAATCCCATTTTATTGTCCTCATCAACCCACTCTCAGATTTTACCAGGGTTTCATCCTGATTATGAGTGGTGTCTGTACGGGGTTTGTACATCCTCCCAGTGATCGCATGGGTTTTCTCCGGGTGTTCATGTTTCCTCTCACATTTTGAGGACGTGCAGGTTTGTACAGTAGGTTAATTGGCTTCTGTATATTGTCCCTAGTGAGTAGGATAGAACTCGTGTACGGGTGATTGCTGGTCGGCATGGACTCGGTGGGTCGCAAGGCCTGTTTCCATCCTGTAACTCCCAAACTAAACTTTAATCTAACCAAGATACACATTTTAAGTATGTGGAGAACCCGAAGGACACCCACAGGGTCACAGAGAGAACACACAAACTCCACACAGACACCAACCCAGGGCAGGATTGAACCCTGATCTCCGATGCTGTGAGGCTATGCATGTACTATCTGCACCAATGTTCCATCCCGAGAACATTCAGAGATCACTTCAAAGATGCTTTTTGCACATTCTATTTATTTAGTAATTTCATGGAGTCTTATTTTATCTTCTGCATCATTTGACATTTGCCACCTTAAGGGCCTGTCCTACCAGCATCCGACTCCATGCGGTGAGCGAGGCCAAACTGGAAGCGGGGGCCGCGCGGAGGTCGGGTGATCCCTGTACAGGGCCGATCCCACCAGCATGCGCCTGCAAACTGGCAGCGGGGGCCGCGCGGAGGTCGGGTGAGTGGTGCGAAGTTGGAGCGAAGTCTGCAAGGTAAGTTCTCAAGGACGGAGAGGGACACACAGAGAGGGGCAATGAGGCACACAGAGAGAGGGCCATGGAGGCACATATAGAGAGGGTCATGGAGGCATGACGTCGAGGCGGTGCGTAATGTGTCGAGGCGACTGCGGGCCGACAGGCCATTGCCGTGTGGAATTTTTGAACACGGTCAGTTTTTCGGAGCCCCGCGCGATGTCGGGACCAGCCCCGCACAACTCCATACAGCTCCGGCAATCGAAGTGGGACCGGCCCCGCGAGGAAGGATGGCTCAAGCGACCACGTTAGGTTGTGCTCACCGCATGGAGTCGCATGCTGGTAGGACAGGCCCTTGACTGTAGAGAATTACATGGTAAATATATACATGGTGAATGGTAGGGAATTGAAGAATGCAGTTGAACAGAGGGATCTGGGAATAACCGTGCATAGTTCCTTGAAGGTGGAATCTCATATAGATAGGGTGGTAAAGAAAGCTTTTGGTATGCTAGCTTTTGTAAATCAGAGCATTGAGTATAGAAGCTGGGATGTAATGTTAAAATTGTACAAGGCATTGGTGAGACCAAATCTGGAGTATGGTGTACAATTTTGGTCGCCCAATTATAGGAAGGATGTCAACAAAATAGAGAGGGTACAGAGGAGATTTACTAGAATGTTGCCTGGGTTTCAACAGCTAAGTTACAGAGATAGGTTGAATAAGTTAGGTCTTTATTCTCTGGAGTGCAGAAGGTTAAGGGGGGACTTGATAGAGGTCTTTAAAATGATGAGAGGGATAGACAGAGTTGATGTGGACAAGCTTTTCCCTTTGAGAATAGGGAAGATTCAAACAAGAGGATATGACTTTAGAATTAAGGGACAGAAGTTTAGGGGTAACATGAGGGGGAACTTCTTTACTCAGGGAGTGGTAGTCGTGTTGAATGAGCTTCCAGTGGAAGTGGTGGCGGCAGGTTCGTTGGTATCATTTAAAAATAAATTGGATAGGCATATGGATGAGAAGGGTATGGAGGGTTATGGTATGAGTGCAGGCAGGTGCGACTAAGGGAAAAAACTTGTTCGGCACGGACTTGAAAGGCCGAGATGGCCTGTTTCCGTGCTGTAATTGTTATATGGTTATATGGTTATAATTAAGAATTAATTACCTCTTTTCGAGGATCAGTATGTAACAATGTTACAACATTTTGAGATTTTAAAAATCAATTCTGCAATTTATTCCATCAGATGAAGCATTAAAATAAGTTTATTTTGACACCTAATGCACTTTCATATCTTCAGTTTTAAAAAGTTAGGGCCATTTGCATACTTGGAAATTAGCAACTTGCTTCCTATTGCTTTTCTATTGACTTAACACAAAAGTTAACAGTCAAAAGCCCATAACTTCCTTAAAAATTAAGAGAACTTAAAGAAAATTTCAGTTATTGTAGATTGAAGTATTCTGAAACAAATATGAAACAATCTTACTTGGATGACCTGAAATTAAAACGTATAATTAGTTAGTTACCCAATTGTAGCCAATTACAAAATTCAATTACTAGATCTAAACATCTATCCATTTCTTAAGAAAAATTAAAAAAAAAATTTAAAGCCTAAGTGTCCAATTAACAGTCACACAATAATTCACAATATAACATGATTTTTAAATCTAATTGTCATTAATTTATAGGCCAAATTGAAGGAATTCAGTGTTTAATGTCTGTAAATAATGGGCATTTTAAACAGCTTGCGAGTGGGATTTTCTGGAACGCGCTGTATTGGAACATTGCGGTTGCAGTGAATTTAAACCCAATATCGGCAGGAAATTTTCGGCCGGTTCGCATGGGGACTAAATCACCGTTTCACAACATGAAATATTGATTAAAGTCCCCTAAAAAAGCAAGTTTATATGTAAAAATAAACAGCTTTCACATACCTGTCCCCTACGTAAAATCGGTCCCCGTTGTCAGCGTTCACGGCATTAGGAGCTAATTTTTATTTTACTGCAGTGATTAAGTAGTCGGGTTATTTATTGAAAAAAACGGACTTACCGGCAGTCGGAACGCATCTCCAGAAATAGATCGCACTCGGACAACAGAAAGCTCCGGATTGCATCGGGAAAACCCGCATTTTAACCCCCGCCCCCTTAAAGGCGCGAAAGTCGCGCACACGGCCAGTGACAGAACTGCAGCACCTCTACAGGTAAGTTTTGTAACATACCTACTGTATGACTGTTTTGTGCATGAGATTACCTGGCCAGACTATCTCCAGTATTAAAATAAGAATCGGCAGCAAGATTCACATTTAATCATTTGAGATGATGATGTGCACATCTTGGATGTATTATGAAAATGTTCTGGAAGCACACTCGAGCTTTGTAATTACAGGTGATGTTGCACCTTATTCAGTTCAAGTTAAAGGAAGATGTGCTTCTCCTTTCCATTTGGAATTGTATTCGTGTTTGAGATGTTGCAGATGTGACCTTGACCTATGAGTGCAACCAAATTAGGATGGAAACTTTTGGGAATTACTGATGCCCAGCTTTGGAGAAACTTTCTCTGATTATTGGAGCACATTATCACTGTAAGCGCACTTAGAGTAATAAGAATCCGAGAATTCTACAGCATGGAAACAGGCCCTTCGGCCCAATGTGCCCACACCGGTCAACATGTCCCATCTACAATTGTCCCACCTGCCTGTGTTTGGCTCATATCCCTCTAAACCTGTCATGTCTAAATGCTTCTTCAACGTTGCGATAGTACCTGCCACTGGCTGCTCGTTCTATACATCTACCACTCTTTGCGTGAAAAGGTTACCCTTCAAATTTCTATTAAATCTTTCCCCCTTCACCTTAAACCTATTGTAGTGACAGTCTCTATGACGTGTCAAGGGTTTAGCTTTACTTTAATTGATGACCGTGGATCAGAAGGTAATCTATACACACCCACGAGCCATCCACGAGACATTCGATGCCGTCGAAAGATTAATTTTCCAGAAACAGTCTTTTGATTAATAGTTTCTTTATTGAAGTACAAAGCAGTAAGATAAATCTTCAAAGGTCCTTCTTATATAAGTATGTTTCAATCATACTTGTGGTCCTGCTCATGCATGGTCGAAAACTATGTCTCTTCCACGATCTTCATCAAACTAAACTAACTAGTTGGGAGCCTGCCCAGAATTCTAGCCACGTATCATGCCCCAACCTACGTATAAATCCCACCCATATAATGGCAGGCAGATACAAATTTAAAGTTAACTGGATAATTATAATATACTGAGTTAAGCTAAATGGCTACTCGACTTATGTCGACTGGTTCTTGATTCTTCTACTCTGAGCTTGCATGGGGAGCTGGGTGCACTTGTTACAGAAGATGGCGAGGCTGACTACAGTACATCAAGACACTGTTTGCAGTTAATATGCCAGGTGCAAAACTGTGCAATCTGAACAGCTCTTCAAGATTCACTGAGACCCATTAACGTGTGTTTTCCAACTCTTAATCTATTGACAAAGTAGAGGAAAGTGGAGTTCGTTATTGTAGAAAGAAAGACATCACCTTGAAAGAAAGACACACTTGCATTACTCCCATCTTTACTGGAATGTCCAGCACAAGGTAGTTTTATACCAAAGGTAGACACAAAATGCTGCACTAATCTAGCGGGTCAAGCAGTTTCTCAGGAGAAAATGGATAGGTGAGGTTTTGGGTTGGGGCCCTTCTTCAGACTTTCTTCGTTATTTGGAGTGAGTGGCAAGTTAAAATTCAGACTGAAGAAGGGTTCCGACCCAAAATGTCCACCGACCCATTTTCTCCAGAGATGCTGCCTGACCCCCTGAATTACTCTAGCATTTATGTCTATCTTTGTTATAAAGCAGCATCTGCAGTTCCTATTTATTAAATTTAAAGTAGTTTTGTAATTGTTATGCAGCAGCTAATTTGCACACAAACAGTAATTTATTTGGTTTGGATAGGTAACTCCCAGTATCAGTGCTGGAGCACTTTGAGCAGGATGTTGGCAGTGGATCAAGAAGTTTTTTTATTTGAGATTAGTTTAATTTAGTTTAGTTTACTATTGTCACATGTACCGAGGGACAGTGTAAGCTTATGTTTGCATGTTAATCCTGTCGAACAAAAAAGAATATAAATGAATACAATAAAGCCATCCACAGTACACAGATAAAAGGTGCAACATTTATTACAAGATATAACATAATATTGAGGTTCTGCATGATCCAAGTTATAAACCATCTATCTTCGCCTTGAAGTTAGAAACAAACTGGTGAGTGGAATTTAAAAGAAAAATAAATTATCTTTCTGATTTGACAATCTTCAATATAATTGCCTCAACTGTCAAAAGCTGCACGTTGAAACTTTGCAAGTGTAAAAAATCCTTGACCTTAAAAGTAGAATCAAAACTAAAAACTGTATCTCTAAAATTATAATCAGTGATTGTAGGTAGCGGGATAATAAACCATATTTGACTTGCACAAAGACAAAGTGAAGTGCGCTTTTTATTCCAGTCTGAAACTCCATTCATTTTTGTGAAGGTAAGAATTTTTTTCTCATAAGTGTGAATCATGTGCTTAGAAGTTTGGATGGAAGCTGAATTGAAACAATTTAATCTAATATTAATTATATGAGATGTTGGTTCAGAGCATTTTGTCAAGGCTCAATGAGCCAAAACTGGTATGCATCATATTGATCCTCCTAATCATTGTGATGTGTTTGGTGTACTAGGGGAGTTGGAGTTTTGTTTAATTTAGTGATACAGCATGGAAACAGGCTCTTCGGCCTACTGTCCACGCTGACCATTGATCACCCGTTCACACTAGTTCTATGGCATCACACTTTCTCATCCACTCCCTGCATACCAGGTGCATTTGTTTTCTTCTTACAGAGTTCAATTAACCTACAAACCCGCATGTCTTTGGAACTTGGGAGGAAACCGGAGCACCTGAAGGAAACCTGCATGTTCCCAGGGATAACGTGCAGACTCCATACAGAGAGTACCCGAGGCCAGGATTGAATCCAGATCTGTGGTGCTGTGAGGCATCAGCTCTACCTGTGCCTCCTGAGTGGAGTGGTAATTGGTCCCATTGACCAATGCTCTTCTTTCCGACGCCTTTGCGATGTGGGAGGAAATGGGAGCATCCAAGGGGACCCATGCGGTCGCAGGGAGAGCATGCAAACTGACAGCACTGACAGCACTGAGTGCATGATTGAAGGGGGTTCACTGGAGCCATGAGGCAGTGGTTCTTTCAGATGTGCTACCATTATGTTCAAGGAGCCAAGTAGGACTAGATCCAACGAGCTTCTTTCCTATTTTGGTGCAGTATCTCCTTCAAGGGACCCATGGATTATATGCCTTTGACACAGGAAAATGTCAAATTGTCCCCAGTGAGACAGAAATAATTTGTCCCTGCTGTAAATTGTCCCTAGTGAGTAGGATAGAACTTGTGTACGGGTAATTGCTGGTCGGCATGGACTCGGTGGGTCACAGGGCCCGTTTCCACCCTATAACTCCCAAACTAAAACTTTAATCGGACCAAGCATTTTAAGGATGTGGGTGAAATCTGGAGAACCCGAGGGTCTCATATTACCCATAGGGTCACAGAGAGAACACACAAACTCCACACAGACACCAACCCAGGGCAGGATTGAACCCTGATCTCCGACGCTGTGAGGCTATGCCTCTACTATCTGCACCAATGTCCCATCCCGAGAACATTCAGAGATCACTTCAAAGATGATTTTTGCACATTCTATTTATTTAGTAATTTGATGGAGAATCAATTTTGTCTTCTGCATCATTTGACATTTGCTACCTTACTGTGGAGATGTCTAAAAATGAATGAACCATGTTTGTCCATTCTACAGCAATGCTTGGGAAGATAGGAACATTTCAGGAGATCATTACTTCTTTTCGAGGATCTGTATGCCTGCTTTGTACAAAAGATTATCTGCTCTTGGCCAGTCTATCTCCAGTATTAAAATAAGAATTAGCAGTAAGTTTGCAATGTTTGGAAATAATTTCAATTGTCATTTGTCAGATTCACATTTAATCATTTGAGCTGACAATGTGCACATCGTGGGTGTATTATGAAAAGGTTCCGGAGGCACGCTCGAGCTTTGTAATTACAGGTGATAATGCAGCTTATGCAGTTCAAGTTAAAGGAAGATGTGCTTCTCCTTTCCATCTGGATTTGTATTAGTGTTTGAGATGTTGCAGATATGACCTTGTCCTATGAGTGTAACTAAATTAGGATGGAAACTTTTGGGTATTACTGATGCCCAGCTTTCGAGAAACTTTCTCTGAAGGCGGTTTTGTTGGGACTGGCACTTGGAGCCGGTGGAAGAGATGAAGAAGGCAACACGGAGCATTGGCATTAGAGGTTAGTTTCAGTGAGGGAGAATCCGATCAAGGAATGAAAGGTGATTTACAGGGAGGAGGGGGTGGGAGAAGGGTGGCATGATTTACATGTGGCACAGTGGCGCGACGATAGAGTTGCTCCTTTACAGCACTGGAGAACCAGGTTCGATCCTGACTATGGGTCCTGTCTGTGTGGAGTTTGTACATTCTTCTTGTGACAGCAAGGGTGTTCTAGAGGTGCTCTGGTTTCCTCCCACACTTCAAGGACTTGCAGGTTTGTTGGTTCATTGGTTTCAGTTTTATTTTAAATGGTAAATTGTCCTTAATGTGTAGGATAGTGTTAAGTGAGTGCGGGGATTGCTGGTCAGCGCGGACTAGGTGGGCTGAAGGGCCTGTTTCCGTGCTGTATCTCAACTAAGCTAAACTGAAATCGCACTGGTAATGACTGGTAAAAATGGTCAGTTCTAAGACTTGATATTGAGTCCAGAAAGGCTGCAAATGGCCCTAATGAAAGATGTGGGAATCACCCTTGTGCTAGAATTATGCCTTGTCGTAAAAGGGCAATGATGATAAACATACTGAGCATCAAACAGTGACCTTGGCATCAGGGCATCAGCACTGCAAGGGGAACCTTTCCCTGGGCTAATTTCAGCTGAGCTAATATCTTACCCCTTTTAATAGGGGTGTTAATAGGTTCATTAACACCCCTTATGTTTCAACTGCTGAATGAGATTCCTCCCAGTTTCTTTTGTTTATCGTCTTGCATTTTGAATGGTTTTAATACCCATATATCTTACGGTGCATCCATACCTCAGGTCTATAGATATTGGGGGAACATTTGCACTACAGAGTCAATTGGTAGATTCCTTTTGTGATTATCCTTAAACAAAAAACACACACATGTGACTTGTTGTGATAATTTAAAAAAACTTTAAAAAGTGAAAATACAGTGTCTGAACTTGTCAACACTGTAACAAGTGACCCACCTGTAGGTGGGAGAAAACATTGTATGGATTTCTATTGTCGATATTAAACAATTAGCTCCGCTCCCTTAATTACTCATCGCATAGTGGAGCAGGACCCATTCAAAATCAAATGTATAGTACCCTTTGACAGTATATGAATACATTTCATTATGACTTCTCATATATATCTAACAATTTTATCTACTAAGTGTTTAAACATATGGTTTTACCATCGGTAATAATCAACTGTTGTTTGAAGAGGTTAACCTGAAACGGGCTCCTGGATCTGGACCAGGTGCCCGCTTCTCCTTCTCTCCCCCCAATTATAGATTAAATTGAAACTTTTTGAATTATATATGTTAGTTTTAAAATTTATTATTAGTTATTTCCATATCAACTATCGCCCTCTGTGAAAGGGAAAGTCCCTCTTTGTAATACTTGGTTTAATTCTTCCCCATTCTGCAATTCTGGTTAACATCCGTTATTATTTCTGTCAATATTGTTAAAAGTGTTAGATCTATACAAGTTAATCTCTTAAACAACAGTAACTGCTTCTGTCCACATTCTGCTCTTCAGTTCTTTGTTCCGGTGTTTATCTTTCTTTGCTTCGCTTGGAGCACAGAATGTCCTTGAATTAAAATTCAAAATTTAAGAAGTCTAGACAGGTGCATGTGGAAAGTTTCTCCATCTTAGTCTTTTAAAATAGTAATGATTCTCCGCTAATGTTCGGCCACTGACAGTGGAATAATGATAATAAAAAGAAAGATTTGTCCATACCGTCCATACCTTCCAACTACTTGTTGTCCTCCACGATGGTTTTAGCATATTTGTATGCAGCCTCCGGATTTATGAATGATTTTTCCTGTCCATTGTAGGCGGGCCTCATCTTAGCTGGATAAAAAACACCATATCTAACATTTTGAATTCCTTGGAGAATATGCTTTGTCTTTGAAAACTGATTTCACTTTTGTACAATTTCATAAGGATAGTCCCTGAATAGTTTGATAGAGACATCACCGAACATCAATGGCACTCGATATTTGATTTTCCTCATAATCTCTTCAAGGTCTGAAATGTCTCAAAATGTCACAATGATCTGTCGTGTATGGTCTGGACTTGTTTGTGATCTTGGTTTAAATCTCGGTACTCGATGTACCAATTCAATTTTCAGTTCGTTAGGGAGATTGAGAACTTGTTTAATTAAGCCCGCAGTGAACTCCCGAGGGTCATTTCCCTCGGCTCCCTCTGGCACTCCAACTATTCTTAGATTTTACGTCTTTAACGAGCTTCCAAATCAAGGAATTTTTTCCAAAACTTTCGCCAGCTGAGTCGCCATCTGTCTTGTAGTCTTGTAGTGAGGTCTTATTCTGACCTCATATTCTTCATCTCTTCAGCCATTCGTACCATATCCATCTCCATTTCTTGCATTGTAGTCAGATATGTAGCGACAGTTTCAAGCATAGCATCAAACTTCTTCGTGGTAACTTCTTTCCCCTTATCAATTCTCTCCGATAATTCTCCTCTCACATCATAAATTTGTTTATTTATGGTGCCAATGGAATCACATACAGAATCAATAACTTTCTGATTACCAGCATTCATATTCTCCGTCATCATTTCCATCATCGTTCCCATTATCTTTTCCATCTTATTTCCATCCACTTTTCATCTTTCAATTCTCTCACTGACTTCTTTAATTCCTCAAATTCCTTGTTTTTGCCTTTAGCCAGATCAGTCCCGACCAGTAGACCCGATTTTAACGCGAAAAGTCGCAAATTTCCGGGAGCGGAGCTAGGTGCTGCGTCTGTTACTGTGACATGCCGCCACCGGAAGTCGTGTTTAGGATAGTGTTAAGTGAGGGCGGGGATTGCTGGTCAGTGCGGACTAGGAGGGCTGAAGGGCCTGTTTCTGTGCTGTATCTCAACTAAGCTAAACTGAAATCGCACTGGTAATAACTAGTAAAAATGGTCAGTTCTAAGACTTGATATTGAGTCCAGAAAGGCTGCAACTGGCCCTAATGAAAAGATGTTGGAATCTCCCTTGTGCTTGTATTATGCCTTGTCATAAAAGGGCAATGATGATAAACATACTGAGCATCAAACAGAGACCTTGGCATCAGGGCATCAGCACTGCAAGGGGAACCCTTCCCTGGGGTCCCATTAGCTGATCTCTGTGTCCCTCGTATTTCTTGTGAGAAATTCAGTGATGGTTGTGGGCTGAATATGTCAGTAAAGGAGGAAATGTGTGCTGAGGAATTTGTGAGGCTATTATCTGGGCAATTGACTCCGATGATGAATGTCACTCAGACGTTTGTGGTCACTTTCTCGAAGGGCAATTACTTGGAAAAGATCAGGAGTATAAGGTAGATAGACACAAAAAGCTGGAGTAATTCGTGACCATTCTTCGACCAGAAATGTCACCCGTTCCTTCTCTCCAGAGATGCTGCCTGCCCCGCTGAGTCACTCCAGCTTTTTGTGTCCATCTTCGGTTTAAACCAGCATCTGCAGTTTCTCCATACACAGGTATATAAGGTAACTGGGATTAAAATTGCTTTAGTGCACGATTTGTTTAGACAACATTTAGTCATCATTTAACAGTAGGAGAGTATCATGCAGATCCTTTTCCAGCTGGCAGCCAACAAGTGTGCTATCTGAGTTCCCTACATTTATTTCTCATGCAGGAGATTCTTTGCAATTGAGAGGGTGTTCTGCAGTCTGGACTGGTAGGCGTGTGCTTGTACTGACTATGCCTGGTGCGCTAGGTATTCATCCTATTGGGAATCGTAAGTTTGGTTTGCATATGCCATGCTTGCCCGTGCTCTGTTAAAGTTGCAAAGTCATTGATTGAATCAAATAATTTATTTCAAGTATTCAGATAGTAAAATTGCTCAATTTTTGCAAGCCCATAAATCTTCATAATTTTCCCAGAATTAATAAAATGTCGCGTTAATGCGTTGATGGAATTGTCTGTGAAGGATGACTGATGGCTGTACAAACATTATCATTCAAAGATGCCAGGAACTTTACCCTAATACATTTCAATTCTGGTTTCTACATCAATATCACCATACAAACATGCAAACATGAACCATTTATGAATATTTACAATGTTCAGTTTATTCATGGCAGGAACATCCAGCTGTTCAGACAGCAGCTGTGGAGAAAGAAATGGATCAGATTTTGGTTTAAGGAAAGCTTGAATAATTCAGAGTGTGACTCATGGTTTATAGACTCATAAAGGTGTTTGGCATGGAAACGAGCCCTTCGGCCCGCCGAATCTGTGCCGACCATCAACCACCTATTTACACTAATCCTTCAATATTATTATTCCCCCAACATACCCATCAACTCTCTCCAGATTCTACTAATCACCCGCACAGCGCCAGAGACCCGGGTTCGATCTTGACTGCATGTCACGTCCGTACGGAGTTTGTACGTTCGCCCTGTGACTGCGTGGGATTTCTTCCGGTTCTCCGGTTTTCTCCCTCATTCTAAACAGATTTAGGTTTGTAGATTAATTGGCTTTGGTAAAATTGTAAATTGTGCCTAGTGTGTAGGATATTTCTGGTGTATGGGGTGTTTGCTGGTAGCTGAATGGCATATTTAGGTGCTGTATCTCTAAACTCTAAAGGTTAAAAGTCAGGATTGAGCCCAGATCTCTGTACTGTGAGGCAGCAGCTCAACCTGTTGCACCACTGTGCTGCCCAATGTGCAAATCTCCTGAATCAACATGCATTACTTCATTACAAGTCTTGGATCACAAGCTTATTTGCATTACAGTTGGTATTGGTTTATTATTGTCTTTTGTACTGAGGTATAGTGAAAAGCTTTTATTATATCTTATCCAGTTTAATTAATGCACTATACATTAATATAATCAATACATATACAAGTCCAACAGGGAGTACAAAGAGTAAAAGAACATAATGCAGAATAATAGTTTATAACATTGGAGCATTACAGTTCCAGAAAAAAGTCCAATGTGC
Source organism: Raja brachyura (assembly GCA_963514005.1). The sequence goes on along the minus strand of OY740785.1, from coordinate 93,999,585 downwards.
ACAATGAGGTAGGTTGGAAGATTGGGACTACACATTAATTCATGGGAGGATGGTTCAGTAGATTGATAACAGCGGGGAAGGAACTATTCCTGAATCTGACGGTACGTGTTCTCAAACTTTGGTATCTCCTGCCTCAAGTGGGGAGAAGAGGGAATGACTGGGGTAAGATTATGTTGGCGGATTTCCCAAGGTGGCATGAAATGTATTATGGAGTTGATGGTGGGAAGTGTGGGCTGTGTGATGGACTGGGCTACATCCATAACTGCAATTTCTTGCAGTCTTGGACAGAGAATTGTTCCAAACTCACCTAAACCCGCACAATTACCTCTGATGCAAGGTCAGAACTGGGCCCAGCAGCTCCAAATTTAGAAGTGTTGAGGTTTCAAAAAGCAGTATTTAGTAATCATATAGACTTACAATACAAAGTGTGCCAGATGCAATATTATACAGCCAATGTCCAAATCTACCAACATCTGTGCACATTAAGCAGCATGACAGAGTTTGCTCTGCACATCAGCATTATCAGCAGGGATTCGAGGTTAGATGATGGATTATTAGAGTTCTACGGCATCACAGAGATCTGACATTATATAAAGGGATTATCCACAATTTATAGGTTAGCTGGTGGTTAATCCAAGTTCAAGTTCACATTTATTGTCACATACACCAATTAAGGTACAATGATATTTGAATTACCATACAACCATTCAAGTAAAAAAAAAACAACACAATAATTTTAACATAAACATCCACCACAGTGGAATCAACATTCCTCACTGTGAAGGAAGGTAATAAATTTCAGTCATCTTCCTCCTTTGTTCACCCATGGAGGTCGGGGCCTTGAACCCTCAGCACTGCCTTTGCCGATGGCCCGATGTTAAAGCCCTCTCATCGGGATGATGGAAATTCCGGCGTCAAGATGGAACAGAAACACTCTGTGGCATGGTTCTCCCGAGTTGGCCTTTTCTCACCGAAGACTGAAAATGGTTTCCCCCTATTCCTCCCCATCCACATAAAAAACATCCCAAGAAACATTAAAACATACATTTTAGACACACTAAAAATAGCAAAAAAGTCAAAATAACACACAGGCTGCTGGCGACGCTACACCTGGACATAAATTTATCATTTAACTTCCTATTTTATTGCAATCATAGCCATGATCGCAAGTCATAGAAGCAAGCTCTTCAGTGCACTGACTAAATCCCATTTTATTGTCCTCATCAACACACTCTCAGATTTTACCACTTGGGCCAATTAACCTTGGGGCTACTGCAGCGGCAGAGTTGCTGCAGAGTTGCTTAAATCGCTAGAGGCCAGGGTTTGATCCTGATTATGAGTGGTGTCTGTACGGAGTTTGTACATCCTCCCGGTGATTGCATAGGTTTTCTCCGGGTGTTCCGGTTTCCTCCCACATTTCGATGACGTGCAGGTTTGTACAGTAGATTAATTGGCTGCTGTAAATTGTCCCTAGTGAGTAGGATAGAATTTGTGTACGGGTGATTGCTGGTCGGCATAGACTCGGTGGGTCACAGGGCCCGTTTCCACCCTGTAACTTCCCAACTAAAACTTTAATCGGACCAAGCCGCACATTTTAAGGATGTGGGTGAAAACTGGAGAACCCGAAGGACATCCACAGGGTCACAGAGAGAACACACAAACTCCACACAGACACCAACCTAGGGCAGGATTGAAAGCCATTATATCTGACATGCAAGCAGAAGGCTGAGTTTCCTTGGGAAAGATTGAGAAAGGACTTGAAAGAAAGAATTAAATAAATAAATGATTCGATTAACTCCTGAATCCTTGAAGTAATACAGGACTGACTAAATCCCATTTTATTGTCCTCATCAACCCACTCTCAGATTTTACCACTTGGGCCAATTAACCTTGTGGCAGCCACAGCGGTAGAGTTGCTGCCTTAAAGTAGGTATGTTACAATACCTACCTTTAGCAGCGCTGCAGTTCTGCCGCTCCCCGTGTGCGCGACTTTGGCGCCTTTCAGAGGGGGGCGGGTTTAAAATACCGATTTTTTTTAGGCAGTCCAAATCAATCCATGTCGGGCGATTTCGTCGCTAAAGAGAAATCGCTCCGACATTTCATTCATGAAGGTATTTTTAAACTACGCTAGATTATTTATTAACTAGAGTAGTTTAAAAATCATCATACTCTAAAACTCTGAACAGTGACAGCGGAACGGACCTAAGGTAGGCGATAAAATAAGCTACACAGTTTATTTTTACATAAAAAATTGGTTTTTAGGAAGGCTTTAATCACATTTTCATGTTGCGAAAAGGGGACAAAAAAAATTTATGAACCGGCTGTATTTTTCATACTGGCTTCACCGCAAACCGCAATGTTCTAATCCACAGCATTCCACTAAAACCCACTCGCTAGTTGATTTAAATGGCCATTAATTTACAGGCATTAAACACTAAATTCCTTCCATTTGGCCTATAAATTCATGAAAATTAGATTTAAAAATTATGTTATATTGTGGATTATTGTGTGAATGTTATTTGGACACTTAGGCAATTTTTAAAAAGTTTATCTTTTCTTAAGAAATGGATAGATGTTTAGATCTACTCATTGAATTTTGTAATTAGCTACAATTAGATAACTGACAAGTAAGGTAGTTTCATATTTGTTTCAGAATGCTTCAATGTATAATAACTGAAAATTTCATTGAGTTCTCTTAATTTTTAAGAAAGTTATGGGCTTTTAACTGTTCCAGATCACAGCTTTTGAGTTAAGTCAATTGAAAGGCAATGGGGAACAAGAGTCTAATTTCTGAGTGTGAAAATGGCCATAACTTTCTTAATACTGAAGATATGAAAGTGAATTAGGTGTCAAATTAAACTTCTTTTTATGCTTTATCTGATGGGATAAATTGCAGACTTGATTTTTAAAATCTCAAAATTTTGTAACATTGCTACTTAAAGCGCCAGAGGCCAGAGTTTCATCCTGATTATGAGTGGTGTCTGTACGGGGTTTGTACATCCACCCAGTGATCACATGGGTTTTCTCTGGGTGTTCATGTTTCCTCTCACATTTTGAGGACGTGCAGGTTTGTACAGTAGGTTAATTGGCTTCTGTATATTGTCCCTAGTGAGTAGGATAGAACTTGTGTACGGGTGATTGCTGGTCGGCATGGACTCGGTGGGTCGCAGGGCCTGTTTCCATCCTGTAACTCCCAAACTAAAACTTTAATCTGACCAAGCCACACATTTTAAGTATGTGGAGAGCCCAAAGGACACCCACAGGGTCACAGAGAGAACACACAAATTCCACACAGACACCAACCCAGGGCAGGATTGAACCTTGATCTCCAATGCTGTGAGGCTATGCCTCTACTATCTGCACCAACGTTCCATCCCGAGAACATTCAGAGATCACTTCAAAGATGATTTTTGCACATCCTATTTATTCAGTAATTTGATGGAGAACTGATTGTGTCTTCTGCATCATTTGACATTTGCTACCTTGCTGTAGAGATTTCTAAAAATGAATGAACCATGTTTGACCATTCTACAGTAATGCTTGGGAAGATAGGAACATTTCTGGAGTTCATTACTTCTTTTCGAAGATCTGTACGCCTGCTTTGTCCAAAGATTATCTGCTCTTGGCCAGTCTATCTCCAGTATTAAAATAAGAATCGGCAGCAAGTTTGCAATGCTTGGAAATAATTTCAATTGTCATTTGTCAGATTGACATTTTAATCATTTGAGCTGACAATGTGTACATCTTGGATGTATTATGAAAACGTTCTGGAAGCACACTCAAGCTTTGTAATTACAGGTGATATTGCAGCTTATTCAGTTCAAGTTAAAGGAAGATGTGCTTCTCCTTTCCATCTGGATTTGTATTAGTGTTTGAGATGCTGCAGATATGACCTTGACCTATGAATGTAACTAAATTAGGATGGAAACTTTTGGGAATTCCGGATGCCCAGCTTTGGAGAAATTTTCTCTGATTATTGGAGAACACTATCACTGTAAGCGCACTTGCAGTAATATCTTACAGCGTGGAATCTTACAGCGTGGAAACAGGCCCTTCGGCCCAACTGCCCACGCCGGCCAACATGTCCTATCTACAATAGTCCCACCTGCCTGCATTTGGCTCATATCCCTCCAAACCTCTCCTGTCTTAATGGTTCTTAATCATTGCGATAGTACCTGCCTCTGGCAGTTCGTTCTATGCATCTACCATCCTTTGCGTGAAAAAGTTACCATTCAGATTTCTATTAAATCTTTCCCCCCTCACATTAAACCTATGTCGTCTAGTTCTTGATTCTTCTACTCTGAGTACGGGAGCTTACATGGGGAGCTGGGTGCAATTGTGACAGAAGATGGCAAGGCTGACAATAGTACATCAGGGCAAGGTTTGCAGTTAATATAAGGTCAGGTGCAAAACTGTGCAATCCAAACAACACTTCAAGATTCACTGAGTCTCATGAACGTGTGTTTTCTATCTCTTAATCTATCGAGGAAAGTGGAGTTCTTTATTGTAGAAAGAAAGACATCACCGTTCGCACTTCCATCCATCTCTTCTGGAATGTCCAGAACAAGGCCATTTTTTAACCACAGGTAGATACAAAATGTTGGAGTAACCTAGCGGGTCAGACAGCTTTTCAGGAGAAAATGGATAGGTGAGGTTTTGGGTTGGGGCCCTTCTTCAGACTTTCTTTGGTATTAGAAGTGGTGGTAAGTTAAAATTCAGCCTGAAGAAGGGATTCCGACCCAAAACGTCACCTATCCATTTTCTCTCGAGATGCTGCGTGACCCCCTGAATTACTCCAGCATTTTGTGTCTATCTTTGTTATAAAGCAGCATCTGCAGTTCTTTTTTATTACATTTAAGGTAATTTCTTAATTATTATCCAGGAGGTGCAGCAGCTACTTTGCACACAAACAGTAAATGCCAAAGACTAGAGGGCATAGCTTTAGGGTGAGAGGGGCGCAGATTAAAAGAGATATGTGGGGCAAGTTTTTAGCACAGAGAGTGGTAGATGCCTAGAATGTGCTGCCATGGGTGGTGGTGGAGGCAGATAGGATAGGAGCATTTTAAAAGGGGTTTTGATAAGCATGTGGATATGCAGGGAATGGAGGTATACAGATCATGTGCAGGCAGAGGAGATTAGTTAAACGTGGCACATGACTGGCATGGACATTGAGAGCCGAAGGGGCTGGTACAGTGCTGTACTGCTCTATGTTCTATGCATTCCATACTATGAAGGGGTGGCACAGTGGTACCACGGTAGAGCCGCTCCCTTACAGTGCCAGAGACCCAGATTCGTTCCTGACTGCAGGTGCTGTCTGTACGGAGTTTGTACGTTCTCTCCGCGAGCTCCGGTTTCCTTCCACACTCCAATGACATACAGGTTTGGAGGTTAATTGGCTTGGTAAACTTGTAAATTATCCCTAGTGTGTGTATGGTAATGTTTGTGACCTGGGTTCGTTGGTCGGCACAAACTCGGTGGACAGAAAGGCCTCTTTCTGTGCTGTATCCCTAAACTAAACTAGAACATTCAGCCAGTTATTGAGTTCCTCCAGGATTCTAGTCATCGCTCAAGGTTCCAGCATAAGTGGTATCTTGGATCTCTACTTGGCGATGTCTTTGGGATGTTCCTTAGCCAAATAGAAGATTGGGCGGCACAGTGGCGCCGTGGTAGAGTTGCTGCCTTACATTGTCAGAGATCCGGGTTTGATCCTGACTATGGGTGCAGTCTGTGTGGAGTATGTACGTTCTCCCTGTGACCTGCATGGGTTTCCTCCCATATTCCAAAAACATACAGATTTATAGGCTAATTGGCTTGGTAAAATTGTAAGTTGTCCCCAGTATATGTAGGATAGCATTAGTGTGCAGGGTTCATTGGTCAGCACTGACATGATGGGCCGAAGAGCCTTTTTCTGCACTGTATCTCTAAACTAAACAAAAAATTGAGGATGAGCACAGAAAATGCAGAGCAAAACGAGCTACTGGAAGAGGAAGATCGACATTCTTCCATTTGGGATGTTCCATGTTTTGGATGACTGGTTTTTATAGAACTCTTTTCATTGTGTGGTGCCACATATTATAACACGCTGTGCCATAATGTACCCAAAATCAATGCAGCAAGAAAGACTGCAGACTCCATAATCGAGAGAGCTGTCAAAACTAATAACGGAAATAACAAGATTTTGCTTATTTTGTCCTACACAGCCTGGGTTAAAAAACAAGAAGCGCTGGATATCTGTTCATCTGCTAATCTAAAGCATTCTCCTCCCTACTACAATCTGTCTGAGAAAGTGTCCCGACCTGAAACATTGTTGATCCTTTCCCTCCACGGATGCTGCCTGACCTGTTGAGTTCCTGCAACAGTTTGTATTTTGCTCACGACTCCAGCATCTGCAGTTCAATGCAGAAACAAGGAACTGCAGATGCTGGTTAACATAAAAAGACACAAAGTGCTGGTGTAACTCAGCGGGTCAAGCAGCATCTCTGCAGAGCATGGAAAGGTGGCGTTTCGGGTCAGGACCCTTCTTCAGCATCTGCAGGTCAATGCGCCTCCATTTATTCAATGCTGTAATGTTTTCAAGCATGGAGATTTGCGGTATTTCTGCAGTGTGGACGATTTTGCATTTATTTTTTATGACAAAAAACCTCCAAAAATATGAATTTTGCAAGACATAGCATGTGGCCATTCAAGCCATTACCTACAACACCATTATCCCCATAGTCCCCTCTTATTTCACAGTAAACCATTCTCGCCCATGGGCACATTAGCAGCTCCCTGATGTAACTCCACACAAATCAAAAATGAGGTTAAGGAAGGAGCTGCAAATGCTGGTTTACACTAAAGATAGACCACAAAATGCTGGAGTAACTCAGCGAGTTAGGCAGCTTCTCTGGAGAAGAGTCTCAAACCAAAACATCACTCATTCCTTTTCTCCAGAGATGCTGTCTGACCCGTTGAGTTAACCCAGTGTTTTGTGGTCTATCTTTAGTGTAAACCAGCATTTGCAGCTCCTTCCTTAAGAGGGCATTTGTTTAACTGCCCTCTCAGTGTGGGCAAACGGGCATGGGCAATAATTACTGGTATTGCCAGCAGCATTCATTTAACACAAGTGAACTATAAATTTAATTTAGTAAGATGTCCCATTATGTCCCAGCAGCGCCCCTTCTCCTGCCCCCCCCCCCCCCCCCCCCCCCCACCACGCTAATCTGAAGAATGGGCCCATCCCAAAACATTGTCTAACCATTTCCCTTTACAAATGCTGCTTGACCCATCGGATTCCTCCAGTAATTGGTGTTGACTGCTGGATCTGAATTCAAGCAGAACATACTACATTCAGTTTTTACCTATATGGTGGACAAACTAAATTAATTCTATTGCATTCTGACAAGTGGTTTCCTAGCAACAAATTACAACCTTTGTAACTTGAAATGGCAACTTAGTGACAGAAAGGGAGTTATTTGGAATCTGATGGCTCCTGACCTTAAGGCTTGCCATTAATTTTTTTTTTTTAATTTTCCTCAACGAAAAACTGCGATTTACAGTCCATTCCAAAATAAAACTCTTGGCATGTTTTTATGAGGGTTTGATCAGAACAAACTCTATTTCTGCTAACTATAGAGATTGCATCGGAATATAATGATAGAGATGATGAAATCTGTTTGAATATCAAGTACCCATGGTTACCAAGCATAAGTTAGTAGGAGGAGTGAATGGTTCTCCTTGTGTTTTTGAACATCTTGGAGGCTGCGACCAGTAAGGAGGTATTGTCAGAACTTGTGTGATAGTCATTGAGTCATATAGTATGGAAACAGGCTATTCAGCCCACCATGTTCATGCTCCCCAGTGGGTACCCGTCAGTATTAATCCAACCTTCCAATTCTTGAGCCGTAGCTTAGTTTTACTTTAGTTTGGAGGTACAGTGCGGAAACAGGCTCTTGCCGACCAGCAATCCCCATACACCAGCACTATCCTGCACACTGTTCTAGGGATAATTTACAATGTTCACTGAAGCCAATTAACCTACAAACCTGTACATCTTTGGAGTGTTGGAAGAAACAGAAGCACCCAGGGAGAATCCATGTGGTCACGGGGAAAACGTACAAACTCTGTATAGACAACATCAGTAGTCAGGATCGAACCTGGTTCTCTTGCGCTGTAGGGCAGTAACTCTACCGTTGCGCTACAGTGCCATTGTTTTCCATGCCTGGTTGAATCAAGTGCTTATCCAGACACCTTTGTTCTGGTGTCAGTCGCTCTGCTTCCACCACTCTCTGGCAGTGTATTCCAGGTACTCACCACTCTCATCAGCTGAGCACTGAATACGACAAAAGCTATGGGATCAGACAATGTTCCGGCTGAAAACATGCATTTTACTTCCAAGTCACGTGAGTGATTCTGTGAAGAACCCCGCCAGTCCGCATGCGCGTCATTACGTCTGACGCATGGCGCAGCGACGGGCTGGGAGGAGCAGCGCTTCTCCAGTGGTAAGTTTAAAAAGCCTCAGGTAAGTGTCAAACTTGTTGGAGGTAATTTCTGCGCTTGTTAAATCTTGTTACAGGAGGACGTCCAAGCATGGAGAAATTGTTAAGAGCAAGGCGAGCCGTTACAAAACTAACCAAGGACCGCGGGAGTGGGGATAGCGGGCGGCCGCCTAGCTTGTCTACTGAGTCACTAGTAACGAGACCAGCAACTACAGACTTGGTGTCTGAGGGCACCGTGGCTGCGCCGGAGGGGCGTAAGGCCACCAGAAAGTCTGTACGGCCGATAGACTCGGACGAGTCCTGTCGGGAGGGTTCTCCCTCGAGAATGGATACCGTAGCACGGATATCCAGGATAGGGCTCCTATTGGAGAGGTTGCTCCATCAAGAGTGCCGGCCTCTTCAAGAGCCCGCGCCAGCAGCAGCTACAGTGCTGCCTAGTGTCTCCCTCTTGGAGGAGGAGACCATAACAGGTCAGTATGATTCTGATGCCGAATCTGTGGGCTTAGCAGTGGAGGCTGCCCCAAGGGACGAAGGGCACGAGCCAGAGGCCCCATTCCTGGCAGCGAGGTTTGCTGTCCCGATAGACTCTGGCGAGCCGCTGGGGCAAGAGCTGGCTGCTAGTATTAATTACTTAGCCTCGCACCAGTTTCAGGAGCTGGCCATAGATACAACGGCCAAGAAGTATGAACCCGGCGAATTGTATCCTGCTTAAAGTACCGGCCGTAAACCATGCAATCTGGGGCCATATGGGAGTAGGCATCCGGGTGCAGGAGATAAAGCTGCAAAGGGTGCTGAAGCTGCTCGCATCGGGCATTACGGCTTTCGGTAGGTCGGTAGATGGTGGGCACCTGACTGAAGGTCAACAGGATGCCCTGGCTCTCATGTGCAATGTGCACTTTGAGATAAACTGCCTTAGGAAGAGCGCTATCCGCCCTACCATTAACCCGAGGTTCGCTGCCCTGTGTAAGCCTAGTAACATCCAGTCACCGAACCTGTTGTTCGAGGAAGACCTCGCAAAGCGGGTGTAGGAGTTAGACGACGAGGCAAAAACCGTCGGACTCATCAAGGTGCCAGTGACCAGCAAAACCCTTCGGAGGCAGTACCCCTACAAGCGGTTTGCTGATACCGGGTCCGGGCAAGGACCAAGCCGGCCATTCAATGTGCACAGCTGGCGCACTCCAGCAGGAACACAGGCAAACATGCCTTTTCCTTCCAGAACCAGGGGGCAAAGAACTCCACCAGTAACCATGGAGGTAGGTGGGTCTGGTTCTTGGCGAAACATATTGAGTGAGAATTACCTACCAGTTGGGAGGAGGTTACACAGGTTTCTGAAAGAATGGTATAAAATAGTAAGATTAAATGAGAACTTACCAGTTTGAGGTTTGATCTTTATTTTATGAGGAGTTACAATGATGGATTACATGAAGAACCCCGCACGGGCTCAGCTACCTGTTGACTGCTTAAGGTCTCGAGGTGAGAGACCTTAAGTACCAGGACATTCCCCCTAGCCCATGACATCATGTGCCCGCCCTCGTATCTCCTGACAAGGGTTCGAGCATAAGTCGCCCCATGTTTAGGCTGACGCCACAACCTCGTCCATAGCCAGTTCTTGAAGCTGATAGGAGAGCATGTATTGAGTGGCTGCTGCCAATTTTTCCCCTAATGGCTCCCCTGCTTCTCTGGGGACTGCAAATTTCTGCACTATATTTGGAATTATTTCAAGTTCCACTTCCTTGTGGGTCTCTCCAGCCACTGATTCGGCTTCAGTGTATTGCTGAGCGGGTATACCCTCCTCTTCAAAGGATGGGTAGTCATGCAGCCCTATTTCAGGTGCTGCTGGCACAGGCTCTCCAACAGCCTGCGTGGGCACCACTCCTCCTCCCAGAGTGCGTCCCTGTCGAGCATCTTCTGCAATAAGATCTCGACCTGGGAGAGCCGTGAGCAAACGGTCTATCCTTGCAAAGGTAAAACCTCCAGGCCCAACTCTGGGTCAACGGGCCTAGTAGATTTCAAAGTTGCCTTGCACCCTACCGGCGTGGTTACACTGCTCACAGGTGGCGGGTCCAGTGTTGCTAGCTCCATTGCTGGCGACGGACTTGGTGATCCAGGCGAGCATCCGCTAACCGCAGTCTTGCGGTCCTCCAACCTTTTACCCCCGGACCACCTCGCCGACACCTTTTTTACTTCCTGCATCATTTTTAATGGTCTGAACGTTACCGCTAACGCAGAAAGTGAGCACAAGAAAAGTTTCAAACTTACCTTGCGTTTTAAACTTACCGCTTGGAGGAGCTCTGCTGCTCCAACCGGCTGACCTGCACCAATGCGTCTGACGTAATGACGCACGTGCGGCTGGACGGGGTTCTTCACGTAGTCACTGTCGTGGGTCCGAAGTAAAATAGTAAGATTAAATGAGAACTTACTAGTTTGAAGTTTGATCTTTATTTTTTTGTGGAGTTACGATGAGCGATTTACGGTGTATCTACAGTATTTGTGATGAATTGGTACTGAATAATATGCATCCTTTAGATCTATACTCGCCATATAACACCCTTTGGAAACCAATTGCTTAGCAGCACTGAAGGTTTCCATTTTAAAATGTTTATACTGGACATAGGAGGTCAGTCGGGTTAGGTCCACAATGACTCGACACCCACCATCCTTCTTTTGCCTGGGGAATATATTAGACACAAATTGTTGAGGCTGATAAGCCTTCCTTTCAATTACCCCCTTTTTTAAAATAATATTTCAATTTCATCATTCACCGGTTTCTGGTTTTGAAAACACCAACACCCGACTTGGTGTTTGTTGTACGGGTAGATGTACTTCAGAGATAAACTCGATTCGAGACCCCCGGATACTGTCCAGTATAAACAGATCTGATGTTATGCAGCACCATTCATCGTAGAACAATTCCAACCTACCCCCTACTGGTGACTGATCTCTACAGGATATGTCCTGGACAAGTCCAGTTACTCATACCTCCATAGTTTCTGGATTCTTCCGTCTCCTAGCCCTGTTGGGGGTATGCATTAATGCGTGCCAATGGCATAGAGATGGAATCGCCTGGCTTGGTCCTTGCCCTGCACCAGCATCTGTAACCCGTCTGAAGGGGTATGGTCTATGAGGCGGCATCCTGCCTGAGGGATGTGTTTTGATGAGGCCGATCGTCTTTGCCTCATCGTCCAAGTCTTTAACTTTTTTTGCTAGATCCTCCCCAAATAGTAAATTTGGTGGCTGAATATTGGAGGATCTGCATAAGGCTGCGAATCGTGGGTTGAGCGTAGGCTCGATGGCAGTTTTCCTTAAGCATCTGATTTCAAAATGGGCGTTACACTGCAGGGCCAACATATCGTGCTGTGTGTTGTATAGTGGTGCCCCTTCAACTGTTTGCCCAAAAGCCGTTATTCCCGCTCCAATTAATTTTAAGACTTTCTGCAGCCTTAACTCATGCGCCCGCATGGATACGCCCATTTGCCCCCAGATGGCCTGGTTCACTGTGGGCACTCTGAGTGATGCACAGTTAATAGGTGTTTCGTATCTTTTTGAGGTTTCATCCATTATGGATTCCTGAAGCTGGTGAGAGGCCATATAATTAATATTCCTGGCCAGGTTTTCTTCCATTTCCCCACCTGTTCCAGCTGGTATGGCGAATTTAGTTGCCACATCCGGCATACCTGGAGCGAAGCTCGTGTGGTTTGGTGTATGTCCTCCGCTATATCACCAACTGCAGGGTCAGAGTCACACTGCCCTGCCGTTCCCTGCTCATGCAGCCCTTGACTTGGTGCTACTGGTATGGGTCCCCATGCAGACTCATGGGCATATGGTTCCTCCTGCAGGCATAGCTCTTTTCCATATGGACCTCTGCTAGAGGTTGCTGCTGAGAGCTGCTGGGGAACCCAGGGGGTATAAAACCCTGGCTGGAACACCTCATGATTGAGTATTTTCTCGAGGAGGTGTTCCATTTTATCCAGGCATCCCCAAACCTTTTTGCTGGTAGGAGGGAAGTCTTCTTGGCCTGACTCATCAGAGTCGACAGGCCTTGATAACTTTCTCTTGGCCTTCCTCCCGACTGGAGTGGCCACGGTGCTCTGAGGCACCGGAGTTGCTGCCACTGGCTGTACTGCCAGCGGCTCTGGAGCCAGTGTCTCTGGAGCCGGCGTAAGTGCCCGCCCGCCGGCCGCGGTCCCATGGTCAGTCTTCTTACTTTTGTCGCCTTACTTTTGGTTGATTTGTCCATTGTGAAATTGTTCCTGCTGGCTCCTGCAACCAGCCTTATGGAACCAAGCAAAATCGCAGTGAAGTTTAAAAACTTACCTGCGAGTTATTAACTTACCGCTGATGGAGATGCGCTCTCCAGCACATCGCTGCGCCATGCGTCTGACGTAATAACGTGCATGTGCACCGGCGGGGCTTCTTCACGGAATCACTCACGTGACTCTGAAATAAACTAACATCTAATGTGTTTATACTGCAGAGTATACACGGGTGTCAAATTAAATTTATTCCTAACTTGCGTCCACCCACCCAGCACAAGCCAGAGTGTGCACTCATTTTCTCACAAAAAGAGAATTTGGAGATTCAAGCTGAAATTGCAAAAATGTTATTTTAAGGTATATTGCAAAAATGTTATTTTAAAGGTGTAATTGAGAAGACAGTTTATCAAACTCATCAATTCATATCTAATATTTTTCCTAAACCAAAGAAAGATGGTGAGTGTCGGATTATTTTGGACCTGACAGGACTTAAACTGTTTGTGCAGTATAATCATTTTAAAATGGAAACATTTGCTACTGCCAAGCAATTGATTTCCAGAGGGTTTTACATGGCATGTATAGATCTTCAGGATGCATATTACTCAGTGCCTGTTCATAAAGAGTATCTGAGATATTTGAAATTTAGCTGGATTGGATAATTATGGCAATTTAGAGCACTGCCTAATGGGTTAACCTCAGCCCCTAGATTATTTACAAAGCTGCTAAAACCAGTACTGGGGTTACTCCGGGCACAGGGCCATATTGTAATGACCTATTTGGAGGACATCTTAATATTTGGAAAAACTCTTGTGGCAGCTGAGTCATCAGTTTCAGCTGTTAAACCCATGGTTGAGAGGTTGGGGTTCATTATCACCCCCCCTCCCCCCAGCTTAATCAAAATTGGTGCTGGTTAACATAATTGACTATTTGGGATTCACAGTTAATTCATAGAAACATAGAAATTAGGTGCAGGAGTAGGCCATTCGGCCCTTTGAGCCTGCACCTCCATTCAATATGATCATGGCTGATCATCCAACTCAGTATCCTGTACCTGCCTTCTCTCCATACCCTCTGATCCCTTTAGCCACAAGGGCCACATCTAACTCCCTCTTAAATATAGCCAATGAACTGGCCTCAACTACCCTCTGTGGCAGAGAGTTCCAGAGACCCACCACTCTCTGTGTGAAAAAAATCCTTCTCATCTCGGTCCTAAAGGATTTCCCCCTTATCCTTAAGGTGTGACCCCTTGTCCTGGACCTCCCCAACATCGGGAACAATCTTCCTGCATCTAGTCTGCCCAACCCCTTAAGAATCTTGTAAGTTTCTATAAGATCCCCTCTCAATCTCCTAAATTCTAGAGAGTATAAACCGAGTCTATGCAGTCTTTGTTCATAAGACAGTCCTGACATCCCAGGAATCAGCCTGGTGAACCTTCGCTGCACTCCCTCTATGGCAATTCAACTCACATGTCTCCCAAGGGCAAGAGATTAGATTTAATTGAAGGCTGTATCAAGCTCCTGGGGGAGCAATCACCTTCAATTAAACAGGTGGCCAGCTTAATTGGCAAATTGGTAGCCACCTTTCTAGCTGTGCTATATGGACCTTTGCATTACCAACATTTACAGAGGGCAAAGGTACAGGCACTCAGAATACACGCAGGTCATTTCAACCGGCCCATGAAATACCATCTGAAGCCATTGCAGAAGTACAGTGGTGGATTAGAAACATTTCAAATTATTCCAGCAAAATTCTGATGGAAACACCTTCAGTTGTTTTGCAGACTGATGTTAGTGCACTAAGTTGGGGTGGTACTGATACCAGGTCTAGCCATGGAGGCAGATAGAATATGCATGAGGCATTTATTCTCCAATCACATGGAATTAATTATTTAGAGCTTTTAGGAGCATTTTATGGGCTCAAGGATTATTGTACCACTAAGCATCACTTACATGTTCAGCTTCAGATTGACACCACCACGACAGTGGCGTATGTTAATCACATGGGTGGAATCAAGTCTAAATCTTGTGACGGATTGGCTAACCTTATTTGGCACTGGTGCATTAAAAAGAACATTTGGATTTCAACTGTCTACGTGGCAGGCATATTCAATATGGTGGCAGACACCAGGTCACAAAAATTAATTGACAACACAGAGTGGATGTTGAATCATGATATATTAAATGAAATCATTCTTCGGTATGGGATGCCAGATATCGATTTGTTTGCATCCAGACTCAATCACCAGGTACCGAAGTATGTTCATGGGAACCAGATCCAGGGGCAGTCGCAGTGGATGCGTTCTCGCTACACTGGGGCGGAATGTTTTTATATGCAGTTCCCCCCCTTCTGCCACATCAGTCAGTGCTTGACTAAGATCGAGCAGGTCTCCGCTTCAAGAGTTTTGGTAGTACCCAACTGGCCTACACAGCCATGATTCCCTCTCATTTCGGACATTATTACACAGCTTAATATGGTGGTCCCAAAACGTCATAATCTATTGGTGCACCCTGTGACTGGAGATCAACACCCGTTGTATGATCATGTTAATTTATTAATCTGCAGATTTTAAGAAGGCCATGCCTGGGCCTGGGACTATCCAATCGAACTGTGGATGTCATCACATTGTCCTGGAGGGATAGCACGAAATAGCAGTACCTCTCATATCAGGAAATGGGAGGAATTTTGTTTACAAGGGAACGTTACATACCACACAGCCTCCATCCCAGATGTGCTCGAATTTCTGTCCAAGTTACATTTTGATGCTGGAAACCCCATATAAAACATGTGAGAGCAAAAGTAGCACAGAGTATTGGAGTGATGGGGAAGGCAAGGCATGTTTTGAATGAGAAAGCACTGTATATTCTGTACAGCTCACTTGTGTTACCGTATTTAGATTACTGTGTGGCAGTATGGGGTAACACCTACAAAACCACCTTACAATCACTAAGCACACTACAAAAAAGAGCAATCATATAGTAAACAATATAGGATATCATGACCACACCAATAAACTGTATTTAAAATTACATACCTTAAAGATTAAGGATCTGGTAGAATTTAAGACTGCACAAATAATTTATAAAGCAAAAAATAAACTGCTACCTGTGAACATACACAAACTGTTCAAAGACAGAGAGGGGGGTTTAAACTTTAGAGGGAAACTAAACTTGAAACAGCATTATGCTCCGACCCATTTAAAAAGTATGTGTATTTCCATTTGTGGGGTGGTTTTGTGGGATGGTCTTGACGAAACGATTAAACAAAGTATGAATATAATGCAATTTAAAAAAATGTACAAAAGATATATCCCTGAAAAGTACAGTAATAAGGAATGTAAATCTCACAGATGTTAATGGTGCTTGTTCTTTTCTTTTTTTATCAATAGCTTGATTGGAGTAGTTTTATTTGAATTGTCTGTTTAGTTTATTTTATTGAATTTTGCATTTGTTAATGGTGAAGAATAGGGGTAGGACTTGACAAGCATAGGCTTCTTCCTATCCCTTTTCGAACGAGCCTAATGTGTATTATGTTGAAATTGGCTTTTGATTTTTTAATTTATGTATGCACATATATGTTATGTATGTGTGTATATGTGTATATATATGTACATGTATATGTATGTATGTATATGTGTGTATATATAATTTTCCTTTTATTTATTCATTTTCATCTTTTCTTTTCTTCTTTTTTTTTAAATCGTTCGAATTAAAGATATCATATCAATACATACCTGTGCTGCTGCTGCAAGCAACATTTTTTTTTTCATCTTACCTGCACCGCCCTGCTTGCACAAATGACAATAACTTGACGACTTGATTTATTGCCTAAAAAATTCCACTCCTTTTTGCCTTCTGCCCTTTACGATAAAGTCATACTTTGCATTCTTTTGGTATCCTCCATAATTTAATGAGCTTTGAAAAATCTCATCCAATGGCTCCACAATCTTTGCAGTCACTTCCTTTAAAATCATTTGGCGAAGTTCCAACATGGCCCAGTGATTTGTCTGCCTTTAGCCCTGTGAGTTTATCCCTCATGATAGGCTATTTGGAATTAGCTCATCAGTTATCTTGGGGAGAAGTTAAAATGTGTAGGAAAGAACTGCAGATGTTGATTTAAATTGAAGAAGGGTCTTGATTCAAAATGTCACTCATTCCTTCTCTCTAGAGATGCTGCCTGGCCTGCTGCGTTACTCCAGCAATTTGTGTCTATCTTCGGTTATCTTGGGATATTTGCTGAGTCCTTTACGATTAAAACTGAACATTGAAATGGGCACAAGAGACGTTCTTACCATCAGCATTAAAAAATACCAAGAGCCACAGATTTCAATAAAAATCCCAAAAGTTTAATAAATCAACCATTTTTTTCATAAACCCCTCTGTACAAAATTTGTTAAAGATAGCAGCTGTAATTCAAAAATGTTTATATTTCTGTGCCTTGGATATAATGCATGAAACAAGACAGAAGCATTTGATACAACACATTCAATGTTATGTGCAGAAAGGAACTGCAGATGCTGGTTTAAACCAAAGGTACACAAAAAGCTGGAGTAACTCAGCGGGACAGGCAACATCTCTGGAGAAAAGGAATGGGTGACGTCTTGGGTCGAATAAGGGCCTCAACCCAAAATGTCACCCATTTCTACTCTCCAGAGATGCTGCCTGCCCTGTTGAGTTACTCCAGCATTTTGTGTCTGCATTCAATATAATCTTTGTTTGTAACCAGTGAAAATTCCAGGATCATCCCATCCCAGAAATGATGATGCTTAGTTTCTCAAGAATACTGGAGGATGTGCAGGTTGATGTTTCCCTGGATGTGCATACTCAAATATTAATAGGTCAAGTTGCAGAGCACTGGAGTAAAATGGGAAGAAGTCCATCAAGGCAAACATAGGGGATTTGAATGTACAGCATACACACGTGGAAATAAAGGGTGCACAAATGGGCACTGAACTATGTTTAAAATTGTGGATTTATATACAGGGTGGCACAGCTGCTGCCAGGCACCCAGATTCAAACCTGACCTTGGGTGCTATCTATGTGGAGTTTGCACATTTTCCCTGTGTTGGGTTCAATTGGATTTCCTCCGGGTGATCCAGGTTCCACCCACATCCCAAAGACATGAGGGTTTGTAAATTAATTGCTCTCTACAAAATTGCCCCTAGTGTGCAGCGAGTGGGTGAGAAATTGGGATAATATAAAACTCGTGTGAACGGATGATGGATGGCCGGCGTGGACTCGGTTGGCCGATGGGCCCGTTTCCATGTCGTATCCCTGAACTAAACTATGTTTAAAAACCTGGGTTTGTACACAGTTTCCCTGGTAATTGCTCACCTCCACAATTTAAACTTGTTCAGAGTCACCAAAATAGATTCTTGAGTTTCAGCGTAGAAATGTATCCTTAACTGCATGTACTACATGCACAATATGGTGGTGTAAATAATACTCCACATTCAAATTTTGACTGTCTGTGAGAAGGACACGGCTTAGAAGGAGAACAAATGTAACCTTACTGAACATTGAGAGCAACTGACTGGGGTGGAAGATTGCAACCTTCACGTGGTCCGCCCTGTTTCGACGAATGCAATCAACCCGGCGTGCACAAATAAGATCAAATAGAACAAGTTGTCCTACAACTTTAGGCTGTGCACGCCATATGCAAGAAGAAGAAGAGCAACTGAGGGAGAATTTCCCTGAGGGCGAGTGCCTGGACTGAAGGAATCCAACTTCTGAGGAGTAGAACAGTGGAAGTCGTGTTTACGGATGGTGTGGAAGGCAATGGTTGATGCACAGTGACTGCACCATGACTCACTATCCGAGGGAGAGAAGGCACAGGTGTCGATGTGGCAGTGGGAGAGGAGGGGGGAGGGTCTGGGTCTGTGTCAGTGGGAGACCTCCCCACCCTGTCCTGCCCGTCCCTCCTGCACAAGTGCTTGTTGCTCCGCTTAGACCTCAGCCTGTTCCTTCCGTCCCCCTGCCATTCTAAGTGGGTCCTGCAATAGATGTCACGTCTCACAATGTGTGAGCCCAAGAGAATGGCGGATGCAGAGGTCTCTTGCAGATGCAGGCCCTCCCTCCTCCTCTCCCACTGCACTCACTGACCGCAGCCTCTTTGTTGGACTGTGAGCCACTGTGAAGAGTGAGTTAGCAAAAACTGCTAAACAGTGAGTCTCCCCTTGAAGTCCAGTCACAAAAGATGCCGTGTGACTCAGCACAAGACCAATGCGCACAGGTGCAGAGCTTGGCCATTCGGCCCATCCAATCTGCTCGATCATTCTATCAAGGCAGATCTATCTTTCCCTCTCAATACCATTCTCCTGCCTTCTCACCATAACCTTTGAAGCCATTGCTACTCAAGGACCCATCGATCTCCACTTTAAATATACACAATGTTTTAGCCCCACAGCAAAATGTGGCAATGAATTCCACAAATTCACCACTGTCTGGCTAAAGAAATTCTTCCTCAACTCCATTCTGAAGCTACTTTCTTTTATTCGATGGCTGTGCCCTCTGATCCTAGGCTCTCCCATTATTGGAAACATCCTTTCCTCCTCACCTCCATTCTCCAAAAGATACTTTTGTGGTAAACCGGCATGTCAGCCAGGAGTGGCAATGCACTCGTTGTCTTCAGGTGAAGTTCTGGGAGGATTTCTCTGGTGAATGCTGATGTTGAGCTCTTGAGAATATGAGCCGGTGTCCCAAAAAGCAAGAGGTCCCACATCCTGTGGCAACAAATGCTAAACAGTGAGTCTCCCCTTGAAGTCAACATCAGTACGACCTGTGGAAAGGTTGGAAATTGAAGCACAAACCAATACAAAATACCATTCAACGTCTCCAAAGAGTGCCAGCAGGCTTCTGATGTTGAAAGAAAGTATTCTACTACCTTCAGGCATTTGTTTTCCACCTTGATTTCAGCTCCTTTACACAGGGCGAAATTCTGACCTAAATTGCAGCAACCTAGTGTTTTGGGCTCAAATACCTAAAATACCTCATCATAGACATCTCTTTAATACTCAGAGATTTGGCAAAATGTGCATCCCCCTGTTAGTGAATGCAGGAGTTCACACCTCCAGTGCAATAAACAGAACAAGAATCTCAAATACTGAATTGATGGCATTAAGTAATCTTCACCTTCTCAAATAAAAAATTTACAATGAGTTCAAAACATAAAACCAGTTGATCAGAGATGTTTGCTTTTTGCAGTATCTCCGACACATCATTTTTGCATTTTAGACCAAGACCTTCAAAATACAATCACATTTAGTGCAAGCTTAGCACGTTATATTTTGGGTTGCTGTTGATGTATTAAACTTGTTAACATCAGCATTAGCGTGGCATAAAAGCAATTTCAGTGGAAAAGATTTTAACTTCTTATTTTTTAGGTTTGAATGACCCCACAAACTTCTGCATAAATTTTTCAAACTTGTTTTCATGATGGGGAGCTGGTGGGCGAGTATGATGTCCTTGAACCGTAAACAATCGTAAACTCCGGCGTACGTCATTGGCAGCTGAGGTATTGTTGCTGCTAGTTTGTGGATGTTTTGGCAATGGATTTGAAACTGTTTCTTCTAGTGTCGGCTTAGTATTTTGTGTTACGTATTGCTTTTCAAAACGGCTGAAAACTCTCCGCTCGCTGGGATTGTGCTGCGTTTTAGTGGTGATGATTTGGGGTTGGGTCTCCTCGGTGTTGGTACTATTTACCCTAGAAGAGTACGATACAGTGGGACTGGAACTTGTATTCTCCCGTCTGATCTGCACTTTTTCTGTGGAAAATCTTGGAGTGGACGCATCTCCCATCAACCTAAAATCGTTTGCATGCAAGTGGGTGTTTGTAGTTTGTTGCACATTCTTACTGAATCGAGCAACTTGTGGAGTGTTTGAGGAATTTGAAGAGATGCTCGCCGTCTTAACACTTTCCTCATTCTGAGTAAGATTTCTCCTATCGTGACGGTCATCTTCTGAGGTCAAAGTATCAGTGCTGCTACTCGTTTTGTAGGATGCATTGGATCCTCTGCTTCTCGATCCATGATCTCTCTTCTCAGTCGAGATGTTGAGTAAAGATCGGATTTTGTCTGAGCTCTTCCGAATGAAGGTCGATTGTTGGTCAAGCTGTTTGCCGTTTCTCTCCAAATGCCAGATCTTTGGAGATTCACCCCCCTTTATATTGCTCAGAGCTGGGATAGATAATGTCCTGCTAACAACGGTGTTCATGTTTGATGTGGGCACTGCTGAGCTTTGTTCATTTGCATGCATTTGGAACTTCTGATTAAAACTATGTTGACGTTGGAGGTTGGAAGTTTGATTCAACTCGGTGTCACTTTGGAAAGCCTTTAAAGCTGCAGATCGCTGCTCTAAACGTGCCCCAGCTGGTGCATTCAAATAATCCTGGGAGTTATTTTTGTCTGTGTTAAACAAGGAATGTACGGTTTTATTCGCTGCAAGGACTTGTGGAGTTGTTGCCATGGAATCTGAACCTATAGTTGAAGATGTTGAGTCAGAGTTATGACTTCTGGTGCCCTCCTCCCCTACTTGAGGAGTCTTGTATACAATTGAAGCACGCAATCTGGAATGCACCAGATTTGGATTGGGTTTGATTTCTGCTCTGCCCATTAATTCTGAATGTTCTTGCACTCTGCGGCCAATGGAGTTCACTCCCCTGTCCATCATGTTGGGAGCCATATGTTCAAATGGGTCAACAATGGAGTTTGTTTGTGAAGCATTGGGTTCATTTAAGTAACTTTCTATCCTCGAATTCCGCAGCCCTATCCTTTTCATGCTCTCCAGGGTGGGCAGCCTGTGGGTGGTGGGCAATTGGAGCATATTGGGCCCGTGGTAAGTGTTCCGCATTCTTGAGCTCCTATCAAAATTTGGCATATTTCTTTCCTGAGTCCGCTGCTCAAAGAATTTCCCTTGTGTTCGTTGCATAAAATCACCTCGGATTGAAGAACTTGCGCTTTCATTCTCCTCCAGTAGATTATGGCTGCTTCGTTGAAATAAGGGTCTGTGATTTGGTGGTTGATTCAACAAAAGTCTGGCAGATGTTTCCTGCTGCTCCCCAGCATAGCTGTGCCTTTTCCAATAATCACTCTTCCCAAAAGCCTGGTTACGACCCACTCTATTCGTTGGATCCATATCATTTGTAATGAAAGGCTTGGTGTACACAGTCCGCGGGTTCAATTTGTTGTGGATGTTATCCCACTCATTTTGCTGCACGTTGCGTCCTACATGAAACTTTTGGTACAAGGTGTCGAGGGTGTGTCTCGTGGGGTTCGTTCGGCTGAAAGGCTGGTGCTGATGGGAGGATGAAATATTCGACTTCACCGAATGTTGGTAAATGTCACGGCTAATTCCATTTTGAAAGATCAGTGGTTGCCTTTTCTCTGCCGTATTTTCTGTCGAGAACATGCTGGGGATATTGGAACGGGCATATATTGTCCGAAACTCTTCGTCATATGATTCCACCAGCTGCCCAGTGATCACCTGCACCATACTAAGGTGTATCTTTTCAAAGGACCACATGAAACTGAAAAAGAAAAATTCATTCATTTTAGTTGCAAAAAGACCAGGCTCTTGTACATCTAAAAGAAAATTATGTAAACCCAATTCAGATTTATGTAGCCATGCTATAGTAAATCTCCATTATTTGCCACATTTGGGAAGTTGCTGATATCAGATTAGTCTATATGTAGGAAGGAAATGCAGATGCTGGTTCAGACTGATGATAGGCATAAAGTTCTGGAGTAATTCAGTGGGTGAGTTGCCCACTGAGTTACTCCAGCACTTTGTGTATACGCAATACTCTGTTTTTTCAGTACTTAGTTTATAACCACTTCAACAACCTTTTAATTAATTTTTTTTTGAAAGAAAAGATATAACACAGTGTTATATCGATGAGCTAGTAAGTTTAAAGGAAGCGGATGAAGAGACCAGGTTAGTTTCAGGGATGTTTAGGGCGGCACAGTGGTACGGCAGTGGAGTTACTGCCTTACAGTGCCAGAGACGCGAGTTCGATCCTGAAGACGGGTGCTGTCTGTATGGGATTTGTACGTTCTCCCCACGACTGCGAGGGTTTCCTCCCACATTCCAAAGACGTGTGGTTTGTAGGTTAATTGGCTTCAATAAATTGTTGCTGGCGTGTAGGATAGAACTGGTGTACGGGTGATTGCTGGTCAGTGCAGATTCTATGAGCGAAAGGGCCTGTTTCCGCGCTGTATCTCTTAAACTAAGATAGTTTACTAAAGAACAGCGTGAGAATTAGGACAAAATACAAATTGCTGGAGGAACTCAGTGTGTCAGGCAGCATCTGTGAGAGAATGGATAGATGACTGTTTCAGATAAGGGATTGGGCCTCCTGGCAAGTGAATGGGCATCAGTACAAGCATCACCCAGTAAGCCAGATGCCAAATAAAAATGGGTTCCACATGGAATGATACAATACAACTATATATATATAAAATATATATATTCTAGAGGGAAATTGGTCTGCCAACAGTCAAAAGATACAGCTACAAGGCATGTGCATTATAATAATAAATTAAATTTACAGTGCATTCAGAATATATGTTCAGACCCCTTCACTTTTTCCACAGTTTGTTACGTTACACCCTTATTCTAAAAAGGATTAAATTCTTTTTTTTATCATCAATCTACACACAATACCCCATAATAAAAAAGTGAAAACAGGTGTTTAGAAATATTTGCAAAGTTAAAAATAAAAAAACTGAAATATCTAATTTACACAAATATTCAGACCCTTTGCTCAGTACTTTGTTGAGGCACCTTTGGCAGCGATTACAGCCGCAAGTCTTCTTGGGTATGACGCTACGAGCTCAACACACCTGTATTTGGGTAATTTCTCCCATTCTTCTCTGCAGATCCTCTCAAGCTCTGTCAGGTTGGATTGGGAGCGTTGATGTACAACTATTTTCCGGTCTCTCCAGAGATGTTCGATCGGGTTCAAGTCTGGGCTCTGGCTGGGCTACTCAAGGACATTCACAGCCTTGTCACGAAGCCACACCTGCATTGTCTTGGCTTTGTGCTTAGGGTTGTTGTCCTGTTGGAAGGTGAACCTCCGCCCCAGTCTGAGGTCCAGCACGCTCTGGAGCATGTTTTCATCAAGAATCTATCTGCACTTTGCTCCGTTCATCTTTCCCTTGATCCTTACTAGTCTCCCAGTTCCTGCCGCTGAAAAACATCCCCACAGCATGATGTTGCCACCACCATGCTTCACCGTTGGTATGGTATTGGCCAGACGATGAGCTGTGTCAGGTTTCCTCCAGACGGGACGTTTGGCATTCAGGCCAAAGAGTTCAATCTTGGTTTCATCAGACCAGAGATTATTGTTTCTCATGCCTTTTGGCAAACTCGAAGCGGGCTGTCATGTGCCTTTTACTGAGGAGTAGCTTCCATCTGGTCACTCTACCATAAAGGCCTGATCGGTGGAGTGCTGCAGATATAGTTGTCCTTCACGAAGGTTCTCCCATCTCCACAGAGGAACTCTGGAGCTCTGTCAGTGACCATCGGGTTCTTGGTCACCTCCCTGACCAAGGCCCTTCTCTCCGATTGCTCAGTTTGGCCGGATGGCCAGCTCTATGAAGATTCCTGGTGGTTCCAAAGTATTTCCATTTCAGAATGACGGAGATCACTGTTTTATACCCTTCCCAGATCTGTGTCTCGACACAAGCCTGTCTCGGAGGTCTATGGACAATTCCTTCGTCTTCATGGCTTGGTTTTTGCTCTGACATGCACCGTCAACTTATATAAACAGGTGTGTGCCTTTCCAAATCATGTCCAATCAATTTAATTTACTACTGGTGGACTCCAATCAAGTTGTAGAAACATCTCGAGGATAATCAATGGAAACAGGATGAACCTAAGCTCAATTTTGAGTGTCATAGCAAAGGGTTTGAATACTTAAGTAAATGTGATATTTCAGTTATTTATTTTAAATTACATTGCAATAATTTCTGAACACATATTTTCGCTTCCTCGTTCTGAGGTATTGTGTGTAGATTCATGATTAAAAAAAATTAATCCATTTAAAAATAAGGCTGTAATGTAACAAAATGTGGAAAAAGTGAAGGGGTCCAAATACTTTCTGAATGCACTGCAAGTGACCAGTTATTGCACAGCCACTATGTAACATTAGAGAATTATTGGCGTTCACTGGAAATTTACAAATAAATCTCCATCTGAGAGTGAGATGACAGTCTCACATGCAGAGCTTTAAGGATACCACCTGAACTGTTAGCCTGTACTAATGGTCTGCATTAAACAAAAAAATGTTTTTAACTAATAGACAAATGTACCGCTGCTGGTAAATTAATTTCACTTGCACTTTATGTGCAAGTGACGAATAAAACTGATTGTGATTGTGATTGCGAA
Organism: Raja brachyura; assembly: GCA_963514005.1. The sequence goes on along the minus strand of OY740785.1, from coordinate 93,974,475 downwards.
ATCAGTTTGTTTAGGTCGCTCGATCAACATCATTATGTAATAACGTGGCTAATGCATTGACTTTACACTTTAGATATGCAGCGTGGTAATAGGGCCTTCAGCCCGCTGAGTCAGCACTGAGTCAGCATGTGGTGATCACTAGGATAGTGCTAGTGATCACCACATGCACTAGCACTATCCTACACATTAGGGATAATTTACAATTTACAGAAGCAAATTAACCTACAAACCTGTATGTCTTTGGAGTGTGGGAGTAAACCGGAGCACCCAGAGAAAACTCACATGGCCACAGAGAGAATGTACAAACTTCATAAAGTCAGCACTCATAGTCAGGATCAAAACTGGATCCCTGGCGCTGTAAGCAACAACCCGACCGCTGCACCGCGGTGCCATCCCTGTGCACACTCCGCCACATAGCTAGCAACATTAACTATTAATAGCCGTGCAGGTAATTCCATGGACTGTGCAGTGAAGAGGCTAGATCCACTGCCCTCCAGCACCAACGATCTGGGTTCAATCCTGACGTCCGGTGCTGTCTATGTGGAGTTTGTACATTTTCCTTGTGACTACAGGGAGTTCCTTCTGGTGCTGCGGGATCATCCCACATCCCAAAGGATTGGAAGTTAGTCACCATGTAGGTGATTGGTAGGATCTGGAAGGGGGGGTGATGAGAATATGGGGTAAATTAAATAATGGGATTAGTGTGAAGGAATGTTTGGTGGTCAGCACAGATCTTGGTCAGCCCAGGACCGCACGACTAGATTGCCATAGAGCCTTCGAGAGATGTAGCATGAGAACAGGTTTAAAATGCAACCTCCAATGCCGGAACTTTTTCATTTACATTGCCCTCCATAATGTTTGGGACAAAGACATATCATTTATTTAATTGCCTCTGTACTCCACAATTTGAGATTTGTAATAGAAAAAAATCACGTGGTTAAAGTGCACATTGTCAGATTTTAATAAAGTGTATTTTTTTATATTTTGATTTCACCATGTAGAAATTAAATCAGTGTTTATACATAGTCTTCCTCTTTCAGGCATCATAAGGTTTGGGACACAGCAAGGTTTGGGAACACAGTAGTTATGTTTAGCATTTTGTTGCATATCCTTTGCATGCAATGACAGCTTGAAGTCTGCGATTCATGGACATCACCAGTTGCTGGGTGTCTTCTCTGGTGATGGTCTGCCAGGCCTGTATTGCAGCCACCTTTAGCTTATGCTTTGGGGGCTAGTCCCCTTCAGTTTTCTCTTCAGCATATAAAATGCATGCTCAATTGGGTTCAGATCGGGTGATTGACAATGGCCACTCAAGAATTGACCATTTTATAACTTTGAAAAGCTCCTTCGTTGCTTCAGCAGTATGTTTGGGATCATTGTCTTGATGTAGAATGAACCGCTGGCCTATGAGTTTTGAGCCATTTGTTTGAACCTGAGCAGATAGGCTGAGTCTGTACACTTCAGAATTCATTATGCTCTACCATCAGCAGTTAGAAACATAGAAAAGAGGTGCAGGAGTAGGCCATTCGGCCCTTCGAGCCTGCACCGCCATTCAATATGATCATGGCTGATCATCCAACTCAGTATCCTGTACCTGCCTTCTGTCTATACCCCCTGATCCCTTTAGTCACAAGGGCCACATCTAACTCCCTCTTTAATATAGCCAATGAACAGGCCTCAACTACCTTCTGTGGCAGATAATTCCAGAGACTCGCCACTCTCTGTGTGAAAAATGTTTTCCTCATCTCAGTCCTAAAGGAATTCCCCCTTATCCTTAGACTGTGACCCCTTGTTCTGGACCTCCCCAACATCGGGAACAATCTTCCTGCATCTAGCCTATCCAACCCCATAAGAATTTTGTAAGTTTCTATAAGATCCCCCCTCAGTCTTCTAAATTCTAGCGAGTACAAGCCAAGTCTATCCAGTCTTTCCTCATATGAAAGTCCTGACATCCCAGGAATCAGTCTGGTAATTGTACAAAAGTTGGCTTTTCTGGTGACGCAGACGCTGGAATCTTGAGACAGGCTAGAGATAAAAAAAACAAAGACAAATAGATGTAAGGTGGGGAGAGAAGCAAAGCGAAATTAAAGTGAAAGAACCTAGAGGATGGGATAAAAAGTAGAAGTGGATGGGGTGGGGGGGAGGGAACGGAAAAGGGAATGTTATAGAGGGAAAAGTGGGTCTGCAAACTCATTCAACTTATCACCTCAATTGTTCGCCTCAATAGGTGTTTAGAGATAGCACGCTCCAAATTCTAACCAGCCTTTGAATAAGGAAGCTCAAGCTGAATTATTCATTAGATTTTTTAATGGTTTTTATGTTAATATTTCCGGATGCAAGTTTTTAATCTTCCTCGCATGTGTTATCTATTCAAAAATTGAAAACATACCTGTATGTTCCATATACCACTGTTTTGCAGTCCACCAACAGAAACTTCTCCATCATCTTTCCATGGAACTGGCTTCCCGATCTGCAAAGATAATCTATTCCCTTGACTGTTCGGATCCTAATGTTCTGTTGAAAGTTTTTTGAGTTGAAATTAGAAACAACTTCAATCCAGCAGTATAAGATAAAGGGCGAAATAAATATTGAAATGAAACTTCATGAGCATTTAGTTAATAATAACAACCATTTTCAGAAATGTCCATTGTTTTTTTTGGTATGTGTGAGCAAGGACATGGAAACATTGCTATCTCTGGTTCCCACTCCAAGTCACACATGTCACTTGCTTTATAACAAACCACAACATGGTTGCCAAGTTCAAATGCTAGACTTTCTCATTCTGATTTCTCAGTCTGATGAAGGGTCTCGACCTGAAAGGTCACGCATTCTTTTTCTCCAGAGATGCTGCCTGCCCGCTGAGTTACTCCAGCTTTTAAGGTCTATCTCTCTCATTAATGCTGCTATGAAAATGTATCAACGCAAGGATTAGAAAATTTAATCTCAAGGAGAATTATATAAGTGTACAAATGTTGGTGTCTCTGGTCTCTCAGGGAACTACAAATGCTGGAATTTTAAGCAAAACACAAAATGCAGGAGAAACTCAACAGGACAGGCAGCATCTGTGAAGGGAATGGACAGATGACCTTTTGGGTCAGGAACCTTCTGTCATCTGTCCCTTCCCTCCAGAAATGCTACCTGATCTGTTGAGCTCCTACGACAATTGGTGTTTGGCTTTTCTGGTGATGCTCACATCCAAACAATGATTGAATAACATTTAGAAAATTAGGGGAGAAAGTTGTTGATGCCACAAAACAAAACTCTTCTCCTTAGTTCTGAGTGATAAGCACCCCACCAGTTCCAGCTATGAACTGGCATCATCAGTATATTTACCCACTTCCAATTGAGCTGGTGCACTTAGTTCAATGAAGTATATTAGAATATTAGCGATGGCGATCAGTACAAGTACTAGGATATCCCATTCACTACTTATCACCCATGTGCCTAACACCAACAACTTTCCACCTTCCAAACTATTTCTCAGCTATTTTCAGTCAAGAAGTTTAGTTTAGTTTGATTTACATTAGAGATATAGTATAGAAACAGATCCTTCAGCCCACCAAATTCATAATGACCATTGATCACCCCTTCACATTGGTTCTCTATCATCCCTCTTTCTCATTCACTCTCTACATACAAAGAGCAATTTACAGAGACCTATTGACCAACAACCCAACACGTCTTTGGGATGTGGGAGGAAACTGGACCACCCGGAGAAAACCCGCGAGGTCACAGAGAGAACATGCAAACTCCACACACTCAGTATCCGAGATCAGGATTGAATCTGGTTGATATGGACAGCATCTCTTCTAGCTGTACCACTGTGACACATAATTCTTTAAGTCCTGACATCTCTGCAAATACACAGCGCCTCTGACCATACTCTGATGTAAAAGCCTGGATTATGAGATCAGTTGTCTCGAGTGGGATTTGAACCTCAATCTTAAAAACTCAGAGTGGAAGTGTCTCCAACTGAGGCACAATGAATCCCATATAACACAGAAGGAAGTCATGTGGTCCATTGGATCCATGCCATTTCCCAACAGAACAGATCTCATCAGCCCATTCCCCTCTCCGCTTGACCTTGCGACCTTTCTATTTATTCTCTCCTACAAGCTTGTTTTACTTTGATACTTTTTTGCATCATTCGGTTACAGAACGATGATGATTTACATGATTATGACGATTTGGTGATTTACAGCAGTAAATTATCCCACCAACTCATCTGAGGGATGTTAAGGTAACCGAGTACCCGGAGATCAGGAGTAAACCCAGTTCCTGTAGCTACGAGCCAACAGCTCTACTAGATGCACCACAGTGGAGGTAGGGCTGGCTGCACAGTGGAGACCCCGCTGCAGCCAGGGGAGTGATTGGCTTGGGCCCCTCTCCAACAGGCCAAGAATGCAGAGCAGACGCTGCTTGTAGTGGCACAGAACATCGACAACATTGCCAGGCCAGGCTGAACCCTGCAATTAACTCAGTGCCAACACAACAACACCAGGCCTATATGGTCAAGTTAAGACAACATTTTTAGGAAGTTGAAATAAACAAGATGGCACCAAAAACATGGTGACTCCTGTGTACTGCTTCAGTCTAATCTACTATCTTACACTCCTGTCTTAGTATGATTGTGCTTACATATAAGTAAGAATTTTCCTAAATTGTATGCAAAAAAAAGGAATGTCACTGTATCTAGGTGCATGTGACAATTAAGTGTTATTGAGCTACAATGCCACCTAGACTTTTAGCACTCCTGTTGAGATCATTTTCAGCATCTTTTGTATTCAATGATCTTACTACTTCCGTGGAATCGAACAACTTGTGCAAACTTGTGTACCAATGATGCTGAGAAACCTGACACCTTCATGCTCAATGCTTTTATCCACTGTTCCTGCAAATATATTCTATACGTGTATATATATATACACACACGTATAGAATATATTTGTGTGTGTGTATTATATATATACACACACACAATGTAAATGTAGATGGGTTGGTGAGTACGTTTGCTGATGGCACCAAAATTGGAGGTAAGTAGGTGGCAGCATAAGTAGATGGGGTGGTAAAGACAACATACGAAATTCTTGCCTTATTTACTAGGGGCATTAAGGGTCAGGAACTCATGATGCAGCTCTACAAGACTTTGGGTCAAAGGGCCTGTTTCCATGCTGTATATTTCAATTCAATTCATTCTCCTGGTACACACCTTGTTGGGAACACACCTGAATAATCAGGCTCTACTTTTCAGGTTCCGGTCCTTTGTTCTGAACCTCCCACCAGTAATAAGGTTACCCTATTGACTTTTTCAATTAACTTCAACACACCAGCTTGTCAACAGGCGAGGAGCAATTTTGTCAGTTAAATGAGATTAGTTTTACATTTTCATAATGTTGATACACATGGCCCCACACTGAATAGGCAGTCAACATGTTCTGACTTCTGAGTATGTTGCTGCGGTAAAATCAACAGCGCAAGATAATTTGAGGGCGGAGGTGAATTCCAACATAGTGGTTGCCAAGGCAAATAAAACTACTTTTACTCCAGAGCACAAAGCAACAATTAAACTGTAAACTGACTCACAACACAAGCATCACCTTGTTTTTAGTTTTGAGATACAATGTGGAAGCAGGCCCTTCAGCCCAACAAGTCCACGCTGACCTTCAATCCCCGTGCACAAGTTCTATGTCATCCCACTTTCACATCCAACACACTAGCACCTGCAAACGTGAACATCTTTGGAATGTGGAAGGAAACCGGAGCACCCGGAGAAACCCCACGGGGCTACATACTCGAACAGACTGCACCCATAGTCAGGATCAAACCTGGGTCTCTGGTACTGTGAGACAGCAGCTCTACTGCTGAGCCACTGAACTGCCCCCCATTTTCACTGGCTTCTCCATATCAACAGGTAGTTTCACAACACTGTTTAAGTACAGCTGGTGTTACAAATGATAGCAAGGTATTCCATTGTCCGAGGCAGGAGAACCTGAAACGTTGACTGTCCATTTCCCTCCACAGATGCTGCCTGCCCTGCTAAGTTACACCAGCAGTTTCGTTTTTGCTCAGGATTCCAGCATCTGCAGTCTCGTGTATCTCTATTCCATTGTCTGTTTGGAGCAGTAGAGAGAGAATAGACTGTTCTCAGAATGCTTGTGTGTACAAAGTGGAGGTCATGTGATAGGAGCAGAATTAGGCCATTCAGCCCATCAATTCTCCCCCGCCATTCAATCATGGCTGATCTATCTCTCCGTCCTAACCACATTCTCCTGCCTTCTCCCCATAACCCCTGACACCTGTATAATCAAGAATCTATCTATCTCTGCCTTAATTATATCCAGTGACTTGGCCTCCACTACTCTCTGTGACAAAGAATTCCACAGATTCACCACCCTCTGACTAAAGAAATTCCTTCTCATCTCCTTCCTAAAGGAACATCCTTTAATTCTGGGGCTATGACCTCTGGTCCTAGATTCTCCCACTAGTGGAAACATCCTCTCCACATCCACTCAATCCAAACCTTTTACGATTCGGTATGTTTCAATGAGGTCCCTCCTCATTCTTCTAAACTCCAACGAGTACAGGCCCAGTGCCGTCAAACGCTCATCATTTGTTAACCCTTTGTTATTCATTCCTGGGATCATTCTTGTAAACCCCCTCTGGACCCTCTCCATAGCCAGCACATCCTTCCTCAGATATGGGGCCCAAAATTGCTCACAATATTCCAAATGCAGCCTGACCAGTGCCTTATAGAGCCCCAGCATTATATCCCAGCAATTACGTCAGCAATTCATCCCATGTTCACAGCAGTATCAAGATACCCAAAGTATAGTGGAGTACATGCCCAAAGTGAAAATGATTTAGATCTTCAAGGTTCTCGCAGTAAATATTACCAACGATCTGTCATGGACTAACAATACTGAAGCGACAGCCAAGAAGGCACACCAACGCCCCCACTTCCTCAAACGACTGAGGTAATTCAGCAGATCTCCAATGATCCTTGCAATCTTCTTTCGATGCAAGATAGAACGCATATTGTTGGGTTGCATCGCAGCCTGGCTTGGGAACAGTGCTGCCCAAGACCACAAGAAATTGTACCGAGTTGTAGATGCAACCCAGTCTATCGCACAGACCAGACTCCCAACTAGTGACTCCATCTACACTTCACCCTGCCTTGGGAAAACAATCAACATAATCAAAGACTTGTCCCACCCTGTTAATTCTGTCTTCTTCCCACCGAGACTGTATTCAGAAATCTGTATCTTCCTATTTGCTCTACATATTGCACTTGAGATAATGGATAGGTGGACGTTACAGGTCGGGACCCTTCTTCAGACTGTTTGTAGGGGGGAGGGGAAGAAAGCTAGAAAAGAGCAGGGGCAGGACAAAGGGTGGCACGCAATGGATGAACAGAGGCGAGGGGAAGAGTTTGAAAGACAGATACTTGATTAAAGGCCAGAGATGAGGAATCAGAAGGTGTGAGATGAAAGGATTGAAGAGTGTAAATGGTGAAGCCAGCGGAAGGAATATAGGGGGAGGGGGAAGAAGGGAAATAGGTGCAAGTTCAGGTGGGGCACAGGCGAGATGGTGGTGTGGAAGAAAGGGGAGTGTGGGGGAGGAGAAGGGAGCCAGAGTTGTTAGAGGTTACCTAAAATTGAAGAATCCAATGTTCATGCCGTTGAGTTGTAAAATAGGAGGGGCTGTTCCTCCAGTTTGTGTGTGGCCTCTCATTGGCAATGGAGGAAGCCCAGGATAGGAAGGTCAGCATGGAAATGGGAAGGAGAGTAAAAATGGGAAGAGGAGTTAAAATTAATACTGAAGAAAGGCCCCGGCCCGAAATGTCACCTTTCTACGTTCTCCAGAGATGCTGCCTGACCCGCTGAGTTACTCCAGCACGTTGTGTCCGAGATCACAGAGACAGGAAGAGACCATTTAGCCCCTTTTACCCTGCTCCATCATTCATTTGATTCACAATAGATCTACGACTTTGATTACAAAAAAATGTTAACCAACATCTGCAGTTCCTTGTTTTTACATCCCTGTCTTACTTGCCTTGAGACCTTACCCCCAGATACTGATCTTTAGGTACCGCAGGTGTTTTCCCTTTGCTGACTCATTCATGATTTTTGAGCACAGGCGAGATGGTGGTGTGGAAGAAAGGGGAGCGTGGGGGAGGAGAAGGGAGCCAGAGTTGTTAGAGGTTCCCTAAAACTGAAGAATCCAATGTTCATGCCATTGAGTTGTAAAATAGGAGGTGCTGTTCCTCCAGTTTGTGTGTCGCCTCTCATTGGCAATGGAGGAGGCCCAGGATAGGAAGGTCAGCATGGAAATGGGAAGGAGAGTAAAAATGGGAAGAGGAGTTAAAATTAACACTGAAGAAAGGCCCCGGCCCTTCCTCTACTCCTTGGATAATAGACAATAGGTGCTGGAATAGGCCATTTGGCCCTTCAAGCCAGCACCGCCATTCAATGTGATCATGGCTGATCATCCACAATCAGTACCCCGTTTCTGCCTTCTCCCTATATGCCCTGACTCTGCTATCTTTAAGAGCCCTATCTAGCTCTCTCTCTTTAATAACCCAGCTGTCCAATTGTCCACATAAGTCAAGTATCTAAACCCCAGTTTGTCACCCAATGGATCTGAAGAAAGGTTCCCACCTGAAATGTCACCCTTCCTTTTTCTCCAGGGATGCTGCCTGACCCGCTGAGTTATTCCAGCACACCGCTGAGTTACTCCAGCACTATCATCCCAAAGCCCCAGGGCCAGTCAAGCAAATCTCCTTGATCCCTTCTCTGTGGAATTATCTTCATTCCTAACTCGTTGGTGTCCCAGAATTGGAACCAATCCAGTCAAATCCTTCACTTCAGCGCGTACATCAGACGGCTGTGGAGGCCAAGCCAATGGATATTTTTATACTGGAGATTGATAAACCCTTGATTAGTATGAGTGTCAAAGGTTATGGGGAGGAGGCAGGAAAATTGGGTCGAGAGGGAAAGATAGATCAGCCGTGATTGAATGGTGGCATAGACTCAATGGGCCTAATTCTGCTTCTATGACTTATGAACATCGAAACATCCTTCCCATGTGGTGTTAAATCAGTTTTCTCAACCTATATTCCGTCCGCGAACTTCACAATTTGAAACTCTTCCATCCTTCAATCCCACACCTTTGTCCCACCATTGGCCTATCAATAGCTTCCTCACCGATCGGTATCCACCTATTACCTTCCAGGCTTTGTCCTGCCCCTCCTTTCTTCCAGCTTCCTTCCCCCACCTCGCTAAGACAATCAGTCTGAAGAAGGATCCCCACCCAAAATATCACCTGTTGGTGTCTCCAGAGATACTACCCGATCCGCTGGGTTACTGTGCATACAAGGACCTGCAGGTACTGACTTCCATAAAGAGACACAAAGTAGTGAGGCAAGAGGAGTGAAGTTCCTCGTTTCTACAATTTTCTCAACCAATTTCTTTACTTTCAAAGGTTTTAGAATGGGCGTGAACGGGAACAGTTATAGAGTGAGAACTGAGACAAAGGATCATACAGTTCCAACGGGAAAACGTGACCAGTAGGTGTGGCTGGGTGTGTCCTCTACTCCCAGAGGTGAAAGAATAAAAGAGAACAACGAAACAATTTGAGCTAATATCGCAGGTTAATAACTGATACAGAGAAAAAAATATGGAGGCACAAAGGAACTGCAAATTCTGGTTTACAAAAAAAAACACAAAGTGCTGTAACAACTCAGCAGATCACACGGCATCTTTGGAGAACATAGATAGGTTACGTTTCAGGTCAGGAATCTTCTTCAGACTGATTGTAGCGGGTGGGGGGGGGGAGGGGGGAAGACAGCAAAGATGCGAGTGATGGGTGGATACAGGTGAGGGGAGTTCAATGGAAGGATGAGTGGACCAAGGCTAGAGATGAAAGGAGACAAAAGATTGGGAGTTAGGAAGAAAATAGGTGTACAATTTCAAGCCAGAGGAAGGGAGATGAGGGAAGCAAAAGCCTGAAGAGAGAAAGAGAGATAGTGAGGAAGTCACCTGAAGTGGAATAAGTGCAAGTAAATTCCTGCTTCAAGACCTTTGGGTCCCTGGCTGGTGAGAAGAGAAAAAATAAGAACATAGAACAGTAGAGCACAGGAGCGGCCCCTTGTGCCGAGCATGATGCCTAGCTGAACCGATCTCATCTGTCTGCACATGATCCCTCTATTCCCTGCATTTCCATGTGCCTATCTAAAAACCTCTTAAACACCACTCATATCTTCACCACCATTATTGGCAATATGTTCCAGGCCCCCGTATAAAAAATACTTGTCCCTCACATCTACATTAATCTTTCCTCCTTTCATCTTATAGCTATGCCATCTAATGTGGCATATTTCCACCCACCCTGAAAAAAAGGTTCTGCCTGTCTACCCTATCTGTGCCTCTCATCATTTCATATTGAAGGGGCAAGACTCGCCTGTGGCCACAGGGGAAAGTGGCTTTAAGGAAGGGATGGTTAGTGGGAATGGAGGAGTGGATCAGGGAACAACAAAGGGAAGGGTTCCTGCAAAATGCTGAATAAGGTGGGGAAGATACGCCTGGTGGTGGAATCCCTTTCAAGGTGACGGAAATTGTGGAGACTGATATTCTTAGAATAAAGGGGAGGCCATTTAAGACTGAGGTAAGAAAAAAAAAATTTCAACCAGAGGGTTGTGAATTTGTGGAATTCCCTGCCACAAAGGGCAGTGGAGGCCAAATCACTGGATGGATTTAAGAGAGTGTTAGAGCTCTATGGGCTGGTGGAATCAAGGGATATGGGGAGAAGGCAGGCACGGGCTACTGATTTGGGACGATCAGCCATGATCACAATGAATGGTGGTGTTGGCTCGAAGGGCCGAATGGCCTCCTTCTGCACCTATTTTCTATGTTTCTATGATCCTTTGAATGTGGTGGCAGGTGCGGTGGAACATGATGACTAGAACTCCTTGCTCAGTTTTAGATTTCCAGCATCTAGAAATTATTGTTAAGTTTGGTTTTATGAAGGCTGGTTAGCCAGTCTCTGGAGTACTGTGCTCAGTGCAATGTCATCAGTGTACTCGGGAATTAAAAAGGTTCAAATTGGAAGGGAGGAGATGTGAAGGATGCTTGAATTTCTTTGAGTGGACAAGATAAGGGGGTGATCTAATCCAAAGTTTAGAATGATAGTAAGAAAGGAACCATTTCCTCTGGTTGGGAATCCAGAACAAATGCAAATGTACAAGTTGTAAAACTTTACAACTCCTCCCCATCTCTGTCGTGGGGTAGGCCGAGACCAACCCCCCCCCCCCAATCTTTGCACATCCCCCAATACTTTCTACTTGTCACTTTAATTTCATGATGCATGTATTTTGTGTTTTCATAACTGTTGGTACATCAATTTCCTTCCAGGGATAAATAAAGTTCTAGCGTATCATATCGTATAGTACATCAGCCTGAACATGGGAAAGGCTGTTTAGATGCGAGTTCTGCAGCCATCTGTTCATGCCAAGAGCCCTTGTCTTCAATGTGCCGCAGAAGCCTTATCAACTAAAATTTTCAAAAGGGGGGTTGGTAGATTTTTATTTGAAGATGCGGGGGATATGAATGAAGGCAAATTATATCAATGAATCCTGATGTAATTGAAAGATGGAATAGACATGTTGAGCTAATCTTATCTATCTATCTATCTATATATTTATTTATTTTGTGTGGAAACAGGCCCTTAGGCCCAACTCGCCCTCACCGGCCAACAATATCCCAGCTACATTAGTCCCACTTGCATGTGCTTGGTCCATATCCCTCCAAACCTGTCCTATCCATGTACCTGTCTAACTGTTTCTTAAACGATGGGAGAGTCCCAGCATCAACTACCAACTCTGGCAACTTGTTCCATACACCCACCACCCTTTGTGCGAAAATGTTACCCCTCGGATTCCCATTATTTTTTTCCCCTTCACCTTGAACCTATGTCTTCTGGTCCTCGATTCCTCTACTCTGGGCAAAAAACTGTGTATTTACTCAATCTATTCATCTTGATTTTGTACACCTCTATAAGATCTCCTCTCATCTTCCTGCGCTCCATGGAATAGAGACAAAGCCTACTCAACCTCTCCCTATAGCTCACTCCCTCTAATCCTGGTAACATCTTTGTAAATTTTTTCTGAACCCTTTCAAGCTTGACAATATATTCTGGGCATGGTGCCCAGAACTGAACACAATATTTTTTTTGTTTGTTTATTTGTGTTAGAAGTACAATAGTGTGGTACTTGAGTACCTAATACATACATACATATTTCCATTCTTGTACAACTTCGTACTTTTGATTTAATAATAAAAGAACAGTGAGAGAAAAAAGAAATAAAGAGTGTCGGAATAGATAGACAAGCGAGTAGAAACAGATAGCAAAAGAAATAAAGGACAGAGATGAGAAACTAAAAAGATTGAAAGAGAAGGAGAAAGTAAAGAAAAGAGAGATTAGGAGAGATCTACCTATTTCTTATTTTTGCCCATCCGTCACCTGGTTCTAAACCATTTAATTTCTAAGGATATGTTATGTTGCACCATATGCTTGTAAAAAGTTGATAAAAGGAGACCAAGTCTTTAAGAATTGGTCTACTTTGCCTAGTAGGGGGAATCTCATTTCTTCAAGATGTAGCGTTTCAGACATGTTTGACATCCACATTCTGAATGTTGGCGTGGTTGCATTTTTCCAAAATTTGAGTATGTTTTTTTGCTGTTATTAGACCGTAATTAAGAAAAGCTTCTTGGAATATAGTTAGTTTACTTCCCTCTTCCATTGATCCAAAGATAATCAGTTCTGAACACAATATTCTAAATGCGGTCTAACCAACGTCTTATTCAACTGCAACATGACCTCCCACTTCTATACTCAATACTCTGACTGATGAAAGCCAAAGTGCCAAAAGCCTTTTTGACCACCTTATCTACCTGCGACTCGACCTGCAAGGGATCATGCACCTGTACACATTTCATGTTCATCTGTGGAAGTGTCTGCCTCAGAGGGCAGTGGAGGCAGGTTCTCTGGATGCTTTCAAGAGAGAGCTAGATAGGGCTCTTAAAAATAGCGGCGTCAGGGGATATGGGGAAAAGACAGGAACAGGATACTGATTGGGGATGATCAGCCATGATCACATTGAATGGCAGTGCTGGCTCGAAGGGCCAAATGGCCTATTCCTGCACCTATTGTCTATTGTACTCCTAGATCCCTCTGCTCCACAACACTACCCAGAGGCCAACCATTTACTGTGTAGGTCCTGCCCTTGTTCGATGTCCCAAAATGCAACACCTCACGCTTCTCTGTATTAAATTTGATCAACCATTCCTCCGCTCACCTGGCCATTCGATCCAGATCCTGCTGCAATCTTTGACAACCATCTTCACTATCTGCAAAACCACTAACTTTTGTATCATCAGCAAACTTGCTAATCTTGCTCTGTATGTTCTCATCCAAATCATTGATGTAAATGAGAAAAAGTAACAGGCCCAGCACCTAACCCTGAGGCACACCACTAGTCACAGGCCTCCAGTCAGAGAAGTAACCTTCCACCATCACCCTCTGCTTCCTTCCATGGAGCCAATTTGCTATCCATTCAGGTATCTCTCCTTGGATCCCATGCGATCTAACCTCCCAGAGCAGCCTTCCATGCTGAACCTTGTCGAACGCCTTACTGATGTCCATGTACACAACTTTTACAGCTCTGCCCTCATCAACCTTTTTGGTCACATCTTCAAAAAAAAAAAATCAGATTTGTGATATACAAAACCCACATACAAAACCATGCTGACTATTCCTAATCAGCCATTGCCCATCCAAATGCCTATATATCCTATCCCTCAGAATACTCTCCAGTAACTTACCAACTACAGATGTTAAGCTCACCGGCCTATAGGTCCCAGCATTTTCCCTGCAACCCTTCTTGAAAAGAGGTACAACATTTGCCACCCTCCAGTCTTCCGGCACCTCTCCTGTATTTAAGGATGACTCGTAAATTTCAACCAGGACTCCAGCAATTTCCTTTTTAGTTTCCCACAATGTCCTCGGATATATCCGATCTGGCCCTAGAGATTTGTCTATCTTCAAACACTACAGTACCTTCAGTACTTCTTCGACAGTAACCCTGACTGCTCTCAAGACACTTCCAGTGACTGCTCCAATTTCCTCCGTCCAACTGTCTTTCTCCTTGCTCATCTCCTGTGGCTCCAAACAGAGGTGACCGCTTTGATTCCTGAGAGGTCCCACTCTGTCTCTCTAGTTACCCTATCCCCCTCATGTATTTTTAAAATCTTTTGGGATTTCCCTTAATGCTACCCCACTAGAGCTATCTCCTGGCCCCTTTTTGCCCTTCTTATCTGCTTTTCTAGTTTACTCCTCAGTTCCCGAAACTCCTCCATGGATGCACTCGATCCCAGCTGCCATGCATCCTTCTTGTTTTTGACTAACATCCCAATTTCCCTCGTCAGCCAAGCTTCCTTACGTTTGCCTGCTTTGCCCTTCACTCCAACGGGGACGTACACATCCTGGGCTTTCTTCAGTACACTTTTAAAAACATCCCACTTGGCCGATGTTCCTTCCCCCTCTAATAACCTGCTCCAGTTAACTTGAGTGAGACCTTCTCTCATACCCTCAAAGTTGGCCTTACTTAACAAGTGGACCCGCTTTGTCCCTATCCATAACTATCTTAAACCTAATCGAACTGTGGTCTCTGGTCCCAAAATGCTCCTCTACACACACTTCATTTACTTGCCCTTTCGAATTTCCCAATATTAGATCCAGCGTTGCCCTCTAGCGTGTGGGGGGGGGGGGGGCACTTACTGCTTAAGAAAACTTTCCTGAACACTTGAGGAATTGCACCCCATCTGAACCCTTCACACTATGATTTCCCAGTCTATATTGGGAAAGTTAAAATCCCCTACTACAACAACCTTATTTGACCTACAGCGGTCTGAAATCTCCCAGCACATTTGTTTTTCTAATTCCCATTGACTATTAGGGGGTCTGTAGTACACCCCCAACAAGGTGATCATCCCTTTCTTGTTTCGCAGCTCCACCCATATAGCCTCACTAGACAAACTGTCTGTAATGTCACCTCTGAACACAGCCGTGACATCCTCCTTAACCACCCCCCTCCCCCCCTCCTCTTTTTACTTTAGTCCAGTCAATCTAGCAAATTTGAGGGGATTGCCCACCACTAATTGCAAAATAATGTATTCTATTGCAATACATTCCAGTATGGTCCTCTAAGCACCATACTAAAAGTGATGTAATTTGCATAATATGCAAATTAGATGAAATTTATATTTCATAATTTATTTCATAAATTCAGGAACATGGCAACTTGTCTATCTGGTAGCAGTGAACTAGCTACTTACAATGAGAAAAAGCGTGATGGCATGGATGTCTATCCAGTAAGAACTACATCATTCCAAAATACTGCCTTACACTCATGTGAAGAAAGGAAAAATGAATGGTCTACGTTAGTTGCAGGCAGAATAGCATATGCTCAGGATCTGATTGTAATTGGTGCAGTGTATCATCAAAGCTGTAATGTAAACTTCAGGAATGGAAAACAACTTCTTCAACAACATTCTTCTAAACTAGGTCATGTTGCAAAGAAACAATGGCTTGGGAGACCGATAGAAGTAGAAAGACATGAAGCATTCCTGTGGGTTGCAAAGTACCTGAAGGAAAATGATGATGAACAAATTATAATAACAGAATTGATTGAGAAAATGGTGACCTGTCTTAAAGGTTCAGAGGTTCCAGCTTTTGGCTTTACACATACGAAAAGTAACCATATAACCATATAACAATTACAGCACGGAAACAGGCCATCTCGGCCCTTCAAGTCCGTGCCGAACAACTTTTTTCCCTTAGTCCCACCTGCCTGCACTCATACCATAACCCTCCATACCCTTCTCATCCATATGCCTATCCAATTTATTTTTAAATGATACCAACGAACCTGCCGCCACCACTTCCACTGGAAGCTCATTCCACACCGCTACCACTCTCTGAGTAAAGAAGTTCCCCCTCATGTTACCCCTAAACCTCTGTCCCTTAATTCTAAAGTCATGTCCTCTTGTTTGAATCTTCCCTATTCTCAAAGGGAAAAGCTTGTCCACATTAACTCTGTCCATCCCTCTCATCATTTTAAAGACCTCTATCAAGTCCCCCCTTAACCTTCTGCGCTCCAGAGAATAAAGACCTAACTTATTCAACCTATCTCTGTAACTTAGCTGTTGAAACCCAGGCAACATTCTAGTAAATCTCCTCTGTACCCTCTCTATTTTGTTGACATCCTTCCTATAATTGGGCGACCAAAATTGTACACCATACTCCAGATTTGGTCTCACCAACGCCTTGTACAATTTTAACATTACATCCCAGCTTCTATACTCAATGCTCTGATTTATAAAGGCTAGCATACCAAAAGCTTTTGTTTACCACGTAGTAAACTGGTGGAACATTTTGGTGACAACATCATAATCATCAGGCTGAATCGGAAGCCAAATGTTGTAACTTTTAGATGAACAGCAGCAAATATTCTCCATGACTTTTACCAGGAGCAGAAAAAAAAAGAGGACCCCGATATGGAGAAGATACGAATAATAAACACAGCTGCCAAGCTTATCAAGAGTGACATAAAGGCAGTTGACTCTCCTAATGATGTATATCCAACCAGAGAACAGATGTCATCAACAGAAGCAGCTATGAAGTTCATTCCACAGCACTACTGATGCTGTTGCACGGTTTGTTCGTTGGCAGAAATACTGATCTGAAGGTAGCATCAATTGGATCAGCTATAATGCATGCGACCAGGGCACAAGTTATTTCAGACCTGGAAAGAGGCGACTGGACAATTGAGACCAGAAGAATGGGGATGGAAGATCACAGATGGTCAATTAATTGCCAGTGCTGACATATCTCCCAGCTGCTCCAGAGAAGTTGACCAAGAGATTCAGGTGTAACTGCAAGAACGGGTGCAGCACCAGAAGATGCACTGCAAGAGTATTCCCATTGACTGCACATGGATGTGTGGAGTGTGTAAAGGTCTAAGTTGTGGAAATTAATCTTGGGTGGAGATAGATGACAGCAGTGCTGCTGAGTGATGTTGCCTGAAATTTCACGAAGAACACTAGCCAAGTAATAGTTGTGAAAACAAATGTAAAATATGGCTATTCACATCTTGATTGGGTGACACCACCTTAAATATTCCAGGTATTACTTCTTGCTGCTTTATCCAATTTTTCATGCTTGCTTTCTTATGACTTTATGTTTAGATGCCATTTTTTTGTATCAGAGACACAGATGCAAAGATATCAGACAATTTTTATTTTCTATGGTTGAAAAAGCTTAATCATGCAAGTTAAACTCATAATATTAACCTGTGAATATGTTCATCATTTTCACAGATCATGAAAACATGGTTTTGGATACTTGAATTGCTGCTTATATTACAAATGACACTGGAGAATATGAATTTTCTCCAATGTTGAAAGCTAATTTGCATATTATGCAAATTATACCACTTTCCCATTTGAGGATTTTTTAGGACCTTTAGTATGGTGTTTAGGGGTCCATACTGTCATTCACTGCAGTAAAATAAATTATTTTGCAATTTGTGGTGGGTGAAGGTACGACTTTGACTAGACTACCTCACCCATCTCTCCTGAAGCTCCTGTACCCCGGAACATTGAGCTGCCAGTCCTGCCCCTCCCTTAACCAGGTTTCAGTCATGGCTACAATGTCCCAGTCATTTGTACCTATCTATGCCCCGAGCTCATCTGCCTTGCCCGTCAGGCCCCATTGCATTAAAATACGTGCAGTTTAAACCAACCCTCCTTCCTCGCTCTCCGCCTTTCACCTGCCTATTCTGTCCACTAATCCTTCCCACACCAACATCCATACCAACATCTAGCCTCTCACGGCATACCAATGTCTCTGCCCTGCACGAGATCCCACCCCGCTGCCAATCTAGTTTAAACCCTCCCGTGTAACATTAGCAAACCTTCCGAACCTCCAGTTTAGGTGCAACCCGTCCCTTTTATACAGGTCACCCCTGCCCTGGATGAGATCCCAATTATCTAGTACTCTGAATCCCTGCCCCCAGAACCAACTCCTCAGCCACACATTCATTTCCCCCATCTTCCTATTCTAATCTTCTCTAGCACAAGGTACTGGAAGCAATCCTGAGATCATTACCTTGCAGGTCCTGCTTTTCAATCTTCTGCCCAATTCCATAAATTCTTGTTGCAGAATCTCCTTCCTTTTCTGATCTACATAATTTGTGCCAACATGCACAACAACCTCCTGCTGCTCCCCTTCACTCTTGAGGATGCCGTGCAGCTGCTTCGAGACATCCTGGACCCTGGCACCAGAGAGGCAACACACCATCCTGGATTCTGCTGCAGAATCTTCTATCCGCACCACTACGGCTCTGCCTGACGTCACTTTTCCCCATTGAGCCTCGGCACCAGGGTTGCAATCACAGCCCTGGCTACCACTCAATCTTGTTGTGTCGCCCATTCCTAAGAGGGTGTACCGGATTTCAGTGGGTATAGCTACCGGAGTCTCCTGCACTCCACATTTACTCCTCTTTCTCACAGTCACCCACCTTCGCTCTTCCTATATGCTTGATGTGACAACCTCATTGTAGGTCTTGTCCAGGAAACTAATTTTCCAGGATGGCCCTGAGGTCATCCAACTGCTGCTCCAGTTCCCCAACACGTTTATTCAGGAGCTGCACCAGGACAGAATTTCTGCAGGTGTAGTTTCCAGAAGCATCAGCAGTGTCCCTGACTCTGTGGAGTTTGTATGTTCTCCCTGTGTCCACGTGGTTTTTCTCCGGTTTCCTCCCACATTCCAAGGAAGTGCAAGTTTGGAGGTTAATCGGCTTCTGAAAATGTCCCCTAGTGTGTAGGATGTAAAAGTGGGATAACCTACAACTAGTGTATGTGGGATCGATGGTTGGCATGGACTCGGTGGACCAAAAGGGCCTGTTTCCACGCTCTATTTCTAAGCTAAACAAAACATATCTATTAAGTGTTCAGTGCCGGTACTACCCAACCTACCAGGGCAGAAGCAACAGGCATATGGCAACACCACAACCTCCATGTCACACATCATCATCATTTTGGACAAGTTGCATTTCTAATGAACAATGTCATAAACACGTGGCCAAAAGGCTGAAGCGCGATTCCCGTACTCCTCTACTTTAATGTCCTCTATAGACTCACCAGAGAGACCGAGGGCCAAAGGTTTGGTTCAAGAATCACGTGGGCAGCCCAATGATTGGCATCCCTCAAACTTTACACAACAGCTTTTCACTGTACATCAGTACACGTAACAATAAACTAAACATTGTACAACGTTTCATAGCCCTCGGTTTGCATATGCTTTGCTGTTCCATCGGCACGTGGGAAATAAAATTGTGGACCAACTAATTTCTACCCGGCCACTCTCAAGCAAGAAACTCTTACCATGAGCCTCTGGAGGTGAACCCCTTGCTTCTCACACATGGTGGTGAAGTGTTTGAAGTTGGAGTCATCGAGCACAATGTAGACTGGAACACTTCTGGCAGCCGCATCCAGCACTTCCTTGAAGATGTCTACATCAGTAAACATATCCATAACTATTGCAATAACCTGTTCAGCAAAAAATAAAAATCCAGGAATCTCATTAGTCTTTGGCACTGAAACTCTATTATTACCTCAATTTTCCAATTATATCCTTCCATGGAATACAGGAATAATAGATTTTGCCTGAAATTATGAATGTGAGCAATATATCTTATCCCAGGCAAGGTCTGTTCCAACTAGCATAGAGGTAGTGACTGATACAACTGAAGTTTCTTAACAACTTAATGAGTGTCTGCTCCAAATCAACTGTGGAAAAGATAAAATGCAATTTATTACGAGTCAAGAGTGTTTTATTGTCATATGTCCCAGATAGAACAATGAAATTCTTCCTTGCTGCAGCACAACAGAATATGAAAACATAGTACACTGTAAAAAAAATGATAAACGAGAGAAAACAAATTTTAGTGTGTATATATACGCACAAGCACACACACACACACAAAACGATAGTAGTGCAATAATAATAAGTCTATTTTAGTTCAGAGCTTATTTGTTGTCATGTTTAATAGCCTGATGACAGGGAAGAAGCTGCTCCTGAATCTGGACATTACAGTTTTCAGGCTCCTGTACCTTCTTCCCGATAGCAGGGGTGAAATGAGTGTGTGGCCAGGATGATGTGGGTCTCTGATGATGCTGACTGCCTTTTTGAGGCAGTGACTATGATAAATTCCTTTGATGGTGGAGAGGTCAGAGCCGGTGATGGACTGGGCAGTGTTTGCAGTCTTTTCTGCTCCTGTGCGTTCAAGTTACTGAACCAGTCCATGATGCAACCAGCCAGTCTGAAGAAGGGTCTCGACCCGAAACGTCGCCTATCTCCTTCGCTCCTTAGATGCTGCTGCACCCGCTGAGTTTCTCCAGCTTTTTGTGTAACCCATGCAACCAGTCAATATGCTATCTACTGTACACCTGTAAAAGGTCAAAAGAATCTTCTCTGACATACCGAATCTCCATAATCTTCTCAGGAAGTAGAGGCATTGATGTGCTTTATTTATAATTATTTATTAGTATGCTGGATCCAGGAAAGATCTTCGGAAATATTAACGCACAGGAATTTAAAGTTTTTGACTCTCTCCACCATCGTCCCATTGATATAAACAGGATTGTGAGTCCTCATCCTTCCACAATCAATTCATTGGTTTTACTGATATTAAGAGCCAGGTTGTTATGCTGCCACCATTTGGTCAATCGATCAATCTCACTTCTATACTCTGACTCAACACTATATGTAATTCGTCCAACAACGGCGGAGTCATCGGCGAACTTGAAGATGGAGTTCCCACTGGGTCCGGCGACACAGTCATGAGTATAGAGTGAGTAGTGCAGGGGGCTGAGCACGCAGCCTTGTGGTGCTCCTGTACTGATTGTTCATGAAGAAGAAGTATTTCTGCCAATTCAAACAGACTGTGGTCTGTGCATGGGGAAGTCAAGGAACCAATCGCAGAGGGATGCGCAGAGACCCAGTTCCGTGAGCTTGGTAACCAGCTTTTTTATTTAAATTAAAAAAAATTAAAATGTATTCAATTGTTAAAAATAATATTTACAACACAATAAAACAAAACAGAACCCACCACCATAATAGAAGACAAACAAATATACTAAATAAACTACTATACAACTATGTTACAATCCTCGTCAAGGATACATTCAACTCTCCACAGTGCCCAGCGGTCCCGGAAATCTCCCAGGGCCCCCGTGGACAGCACGTAATCCCTCTCTGACACCATCTGAGCACGGACATAACTCCGGAAAAGGGGCAGGCACCTGTCTCGGGCAGAACCCTCTTCCGCCTGGCACCATGACTCGCAGATGGCCAGCTTAACCAGGCCAAGGAGCAACCCATCCAAGGACATCCTCGGCCCTACCCTGTCCCCTACACACAGGGTGTCCAAAGATGAGGATGGTGTGTGAAAAGTGCAGCCAGAAGGCAAGGAGCAGCCCCGTTAGATAGTGGAACAGGGGCTGCAACCTCACACACTCCTCATACACATGGCAAACAGACTCTTCCAGCCCACAAAAGTGGTGGGCCGCTGGCGAGTCTGTGAACCACAAGAGAAACAGGTTGCAGGGGACTCCTCAGTGCAGTACCCTCCACCCCAAGTCCCCAATGTGGAGGGGGAGAATCCCTGCTGGGGGGGCCGTCTTGCGACCGGAAGGCAACATCGACCGCCACTTAGTGTCCGGATGGTGTAGCCTCAATATCTGCCTCCACTACCACCCCTGGCAGCATATTCCAGACACACCACAGTGTATTAAACGTGCCCTGCACATCTCGTTTAAACTTTTCCCCTCTGTCCCGAAAGTTATGCCCTTCAGTCCTTGACATTTTCACCCTGGGAAGAACGTTATCAATCCTATCTATGCCTCTCATAATTTATATAATTCTATCAGGTCTCCCTCAACCACTGATGCTTCAGAGAAAACAATCCAAGTTTGTCCAAACTCTTTTCATAGCCAATGTCCTCAAATTCACGCTGCGTCAACAAGACTACCAGCATAATTAAGGATGAGACTCATCCTGGACACTCTCTCTTCTCCCCTCTCCCATCAGGCAAGTGGTATAGAAATGTGAAAACGTACACCTCCAGGTTCAGGGACAATTTTGTTCCCAGCCGTTACCAGGCAACTGAACCATTCTATCGCCAACTAGAGTGCCCTCCGGAGCTTCCGTCGATCTCATTGGCGACCCTCGGACTATCTTTAATTGGACTTTATTGGACTTTCCCTATATCCTGTGTCTGTACACGGTGGGCGGCTTGAATTGTAATCAAACATAGTCTTTCTGCTGACTGGATAGCAAGAAACAAAAAAGCTTTTCACTGTACCTCAGTACACTGGATAATAAACTAATCTAAACTAAATTAAATCCAGGCAGCATTCTGGTAAATCTTTTCTGCACTCTCTCCAAAGTATTTACATCATCCATAACAAAAAATATCCACAACATAAGCCTTTTCAACATAAGTCAGTAGGTACACGTGACCATAAACTCAACTGAACATCCTTCCTGTAATGGGGAGACCAGAACTGGACACAATATTTTCATTATCTCTTTTTTATGCAACTCTCGTCAACTTGCATCTTCATTTGCCCTTGGGCAGGAGGGCATTGGTCTAATCTTTCTGCGACCTGATCGTCGTTCGTGGTACATTGTGTCTCAGAGATGGGAGACACCTGCAGGATGTTACGTCACAAAGAACTAGTTTAGCTAGAAAGAGGCAATGTGGGTGGGGCACTGTGAGGGAGCTGGATTCAGAGTGAATCCAGCCTTGAGGAAAGTATCAGTTTAGATTAGTTTAGATATACAATGCTGAAATTGGCCCTTCAGCCGACTGAGTCTGTGGCTGTGCCTTTCGGCTGACTGAGTCTGTGATCCTCGCACCCTAGCACTATCCTGTACACGAAGGACAATTTACAATCTTTACCAAAGCCAATTAACCTAAAAACCTGTATGTCTGGAGACCGGAGCACATATAGAAAGCCCACGCGGTCACGGGGAGAACGTACAGACTCCGTACAGACAGCACCTATAGTCAGGATCGAACCCGTGTCTCTGGCACTGTACCTCTATGCACCATGCCTCCCTAAGTATTGAGCAAAAGTCTGATTTTGATACAAGTGGCATCTGCAGTGTGCTGGAGCTGACTTCTCTCCTTTCAATGTGCTAGTGAAGCACCTCCATAGCAGAGACATGGGCTTACTCACTGCTCCAGAGGTAGGTGCCAGTGAGGGTTTTGGAAGGCAGAGGGGAATGCAGTCTAGGCAGACAGTATTATTTTGTGTCTCTCATAAGCTGAAATTTCAGCAGCCTGCTTGCGTCCACCCTCAAATACACCACTTGCTGCCAAAACAAAATCAGCAATAATTTAGACTCCAATCCAGATCTTTTAGAGTTCTTAATTGTTAAATCAGAACAACACTGGGCAGACCATTGCTTATTGGAATTGGAGACAATATCAACCTGGCTACTTTGGAATGTCCTTTTTCCTTTCAGGACTGTATAAATGCAGGTTATTTTGTTGTTTTTCACATTCCTTTTTATATCATGTTGACCTTGCTGTTTCTTTGTCCAATTCTGAATGCCTGTTCTGCTGCATTCCCCTCCTTGCACCCTAGACAACCTTGTCCCTACCTTCTCAATTAGGTTATAGGGTTGATGAAGTATTGGGAAAGAAAGGCACATCCTTACCTGGGTGTAACTAACTTAAACTTCTTACTGATTAAGTCATATTACGAACATAGCGAATATTTATACATAACTAAACCTCTCATTTTGTGCTCTTCCAGTTTGCGTTGTTTTTACATTTGCGCAAAAATGGTACTCGATAGCGCTACATTTTTTCGCCACCTTACTCGCCATTCTCCTGTGCTGCTCATGCAACAAGATTTGTTCAGATCGGTTGAATATTACAAAAGTTATTAAGGTTTAAAAATCATAAAAAAAACACAACGGGAACCCATCAGCCGTGCCTGCGCAGTTGGGGGCTATGCGTGAGTGGTGGAATATTGCGTTGGGGGACTAGGCCTCCTATGTGACAATGGGACCCAACGAGTCGCACATAGTCTAGTATATTTTAATCATGTTGCAAACTCTGTTTGTTACTTCACCATTGGCTCCATCTACATTTTACACTACCACTGAAAAGCAACCAACATAATCAAAGACTAGTCCACGCTGGTCATTTCTTCTTCTTCCTGCTTCTGTTGGGCAGAAGACAAAGATGTATGAAAGCATAACCAGACACAGGAACAGCTTAGTTCCCTCTGTTATTGGTCTTCTAAACAGTCCATACATAAGCCAGGGTACCATCCAATTCACCTCAACCCCATTGTGGGTATTGGACTTTGGAACTGGAGTGTTATAAACCTGAGAACTATATTCTGTGCTTTGTATACCCCCCTTTGCTCTATCTATTGCACTTGTGTTCAATTTGATTGTATATATGTATCGCATTACCGGATCTGATTAGAAAGCATGTAAAACAAAGCTTTTCACTGTACCTCAGTACACATGACAATAATAAACTTAAACCATAACTCGCCCATGCTTTGAAAATTACTCTGCTGTGAGTAATTACGGCTGAGCTCGGATTATTTTCAATCACAGCCCAATCGTAACCACAACTTTTCAGAACAGCCCTTTCTTGCTTTGAAATGATCTTGGCCGACGAACTGGGGTCAACACAGCAACACAGCTAATGCAGCCACTGCCCTGCAGTTCCAGAGACCAAGGGTTCTTCCCCGACACCTGGTCCTGCCTGTGGGGAATTTGCAGGTTCTCCCTGCGACCACGTGGGTTTCTTTTGGTGTTCCGGTTTCATCTCGCATCCTAAAGAATTGCAGATTTGTGGGTTAATTGGCTTCTGTTAATTTCCCAAACTGTGTGGGTGAGTGAAGAATCTGGGAGGAGTGGATGGGAATTTGGGGAGAATAAAGCAGGGTTAGAATAGCAGCAGGGTGACTCAAAGTCCCCGACAATATGGAAGCCACTGCATATGCATGTAGGAACCTCCTTGTTATAATGTGCCATTTGTATGAGCGTCCTAGAAGTAATTCTATGCCATTGAGTGTGCAATAAGTCATAAAAATTGTGCTACAAGAAACAATACCTAGGCCATTCTATCTCATTCAGGAGTAATGTTTAATGGTATATAATTCTGATACCTGTCGTGCATTCTTGATGAGTTTCCTCACTATCTCCTTGACCGTGGGCGAATCTTCTCTTGGTGGATGAAAATGTAATTCAATTTTGGTTTGGCTCTCCAAGCATTTTACAACATACGGCCATCCCATGTCTAAGTCGGGGACTTCTGTATCGGACTCAAGAGGCCAGTAAGTGCCAGAGGACGAGCCATCCGTATCTTCCTCGGGACTATTGTTGTTTGTTGGAGCCATCTTCCTGACGTTGTCCTTGATGAAGTAAAGTTCCTCCTCAGCCAGGAATGGGAACAGCCCTTCTTTTGCCAGAAACTCCTCATAGCCAGAAATATCTTCATCCACTAACTTGTCAATAGCCAAACGATACCACTCTTTATAGTGCGGCTCAACATAATCCTTAGATTTGTAGTCATCTCCCAGGGAAGAGATGCGGGAAGAGATGTGGGAAGAGATGTGGGAAGAGATGTTCATGTTGACAGATTTTCACGTGGGATATCCAGGGTTGATTCAGTGCACCTAATGCGAGATGAAAAAATACAATGTTAGGATTCAAAATAACAGCAGAAAGTACACACCAGAAAAGACAATGGAAACGTCTCACAAGGACAAACCCTTACAGAATTCCTTATGGAAAGAAATTTACTCCAGCTTGACTGAAACCAAACGATTTGAGGTTTTAAAACATTGGCTGATTTTAAGTACTTAAGGATTTAAGGTGTGCTCGCCAAAGCATGTTTGAAGCTTCCATGCTATTTACAGTGTACTTGGAGTTTCTTTGAAAATCATATATCAACATAAAACTCTGATCTTGGATGTCCGCTTGTGGGGATGTTTGCTTGTTTGCTTGAACGTCTTTGATTCACATCTCCTCGAAAATCCGACTCGGTAACGGTGAATTTTTTACATATTCCTTTAAAGATTTATCGCATGATTTTAAAAATCTCCTCATCTGTAAATTTGATTCATTATTTCCTGAGTTTTTTACTAAAACTGTTCACCAATCTGACATATTTTTAAAATCTAACGAGCTGGATGACATCACAATGGCTCCTCTTGCTCAAACGAGCCCTTCCAGCCGCCCTTCCATCACCACCCCCTACCCCCACCCGGGCTCTGGATTGAAGCAGCTGACGAGTTACGTTAACCCCCTCCCCCCACCGGACTCAGTTAATTTTTCACCTCCCGACTCACTGTGGACTAGCACTCACCCGGCCATCTGTAGTGCAGCGACCAGCCCCGCCCACAGCCCAGCCACTGAACACGAAGTACGCTCGCACTTTGGCACGGGTTCTAGAACATGGCTGCGGCAGCCATTATCATCGCGCTGGCGTGGGGCAGCGCAACGGGAAGGTGGCCCCAGGCAACCATTACTCCCTCTGGTAGAGGCCGTCTATGGAGACCTGCGATTCCTCCGTTGATCGCAGGGACTCAGGGAATCGTGACGCCTTTTCCTCGCTGGTGATTCCAATCCCACCTGCCGATCTCTGGCCATCACCGGGGACAACCTCCTCTCCATCACCCCCGCCCGATCATCTGTCACGCAGGTGGGTGGGCTTCCCGTCGCGGAAGACACGATCGGCCGGCCCTCCGCTGCTTTTGACCGTCCACCCACTCGCAGCAGCAGGGCCGCCCGCTCAAAAGACGCCGCAAATCGGAAACCCCAGCTCCAAAAGGCAGCGGACACCCAGAACCCCCAGCTCCAAAAGGCAGCAAGCTCCCCTGCCTCTAACCCCCTCTCTGTGCCCCTCTCTGCGTTCCTCTGTGCCCCTCTCTGTGTGCCTCTGTGTCTCCGTGTCCCTCTCTGTGTGCCTCTGAGTCCCTCTCTGTGCTTCTGCGTCCCTCTCTGTGCCTCTCTCTGTGCCCCTCTCTTTGTGCCTCTGTGTCCCTCACTCACTATCCCCTCCCTCTCTAGCCGCACCTGCGAGTTGGGGGCTATGCGTGAGTGGATAGGGCAGGGTATGAGGTAAAAGGAGTGAATGAATAATATTAATATATCAATGGGGATGTTTTGTGTGTGGGGGTGGTTAGTGTGTGTGAGAGAGCTTGGTTAGTGTGTGTGTGATGCCGCAGGCCGCCCCCTCCCCTTGCAATCGCACGATGAGGGGAAGGGTCCCAACGGGTCCCACTTGGTCTAGTTTCTTATTAAATGTACACTCAATTACTATACCAGCCACAGCAGCACTGGATAAGTGGGCTGGATGGATATATAGATGGGTGGTGTGATGGCAGACCCAGTGGAACTACTGCCGCACACCACCAGAGACTTGGGTTCAATCTTGATCTTAGCTGCTTGGAGTTTGCATGTTACCCTCGTGACCTTGTCATTGCACATTGTGCACTGACAATTGTGCCTACTGTGTGGGTGAGTGGAACAACCTGGGTGGGGGCAGTGGGGTGGTATGAGTCAATGTGGGAAGAATAGGCTCAGGGAAATGAATGTGGTGGGAAGGGATTGCACTGCGAGCTGGCATAGACACAGTGGGCCAAATGGCTCCCTTCCATATGCAGCGACATATGAAAAAGAATTATTTTAGGTAGCCAAGAGTACATTCAAAAACAAAGTGCTTTTAGAATACAAGACGAGGAAATTTAGCCAGGCCACAGCTAAAATACTGTATAATTATGTGACGGCACCAGAGAGAGTAGCGGAGATTATCACTTAGAAGTGCGCAATTACTTGTTTATTCGTAAGTTTGCCCTTCGGAGATACCAACTGCATTTCGGTGTCCCTGTATTGTACACTGCACAATTACAATTAAAGATTGAATTGAATTGAAGAATACAGCACGCAAATAGACACAAAGTGCTGGAGTAACACAATGGGCCAGGCAGCATCTCTGGAGAACATGGATAGGTGATGTTTCGGGTCGGAAACCTTCTTCAGACTCAGGTTCTTTGGCCCACAATGTCCATGCTGACATGAAGCCAAGTTAAACTAATCTCCCTAATCCCTCAATTCTCTGCTTTTACCTGTGCTTTTCCAAAAGCCTCTTGAACAACGCCGTCGTACCTGCCTCCACCACCACCCCTGGCAGCACCTTCCAAGCACACACCAGTCTCTGTAAAAAAACTTGTCCCACACATATTTGTTAAAATACCCCCTCTGTCCTTAAAATCTATGCATTCTCATATTTGCCATTTCCATCCTGGGAAAAGGGTTCCAACTGTCTACCCTGTCCATGTCTCTTATAATTGTATATGCTTCTATCAGGTCCCTTCATAATCTCTGGCAGTCCAATGCAAACTCTCCTTATCGTTAATTCCCTCTAATCCAGGCAGCATTCTGGTAAACCACTCTGTATCCTCTCCACATCCTTCCTGTAATGGGGTGACCAGAACT
The DNA here is from genome assembly GCA_963514005.1 of Raja brachyura. Next base: position 93,945,822 of record OY740785.1, on the reverse strand, counting down.
GTACATAATAAAGATGATGTTGCTAGGGCTGTAAACTTAAATGTGGGGAGCAATGAAGAAGGCTGGAAAGCACTGTATTTTGTCACAAAGACAAAATATTGCAGATGCTGGAAATCTTAAATAAGATGATATAAAAAAATAAGACGCCAGAAATGCTTATCAGGTCAGGCAGTATTTGCAGAGAGAGAAACAGGGTTGCGGTTTCAGGTTGATGAACTTCCATGAGAAACATATTGAGTTGCAGAAGTTCATGGGAACCTTGGTAGAGTGAACCTGAGGAGCCTGTGGCCCAGGCCATAAAGTTAATTGTGAAAGTATTTGTGGGTGCAGAAGCTCAGGAAAGGAATGATGTGAATCAAAAAAATCGCTGCCTCAAGAAGCGGTGGAGTTCTCATTATATTTTAGCAATACATCGATCAATGACAGCTGTAACTTTCATGATGTCATTAGTAAATTAGTGCTACAAGTAGCCTACAACTCCAATGGCACAGGTTCAATCCCGACCTCCAGTGCTGTCTAAGTGGAGTTTACATATTCTCCCTGTGACTGTGTGCATTTCCTCCGGATGCTCCGGTTTCTTCCCATGTTCATTTAAAATAAAGGTTTAATGATACGGCATGAATGTAGGCCCTTCAACCCAGTGAGTCCACCACGATAGCTGCAGTACTCTGCCATCCTAAGGATATCCCAAAGAATGGTGATTGGCAGGCTTATTGCCATCCATAAATTACCAAGCAGCATAGCAGGGTGACAGGAAAATCAAACCATGCTCATCTAGGGTATAATTTGATGGGGTGGCTGCAAAACAAAGTGTTTCCATCGCATCTCAGTAACAATAATCCAACATCAATCAGTGTTATATAATTAGCTTGCCCCACAACTATAACGCTGTCTGGGTGGAGTTTGCATGTTCTCCCTGTGACTGCGAGGGTTTCCTCCGGGTGCTCCGATTTCATCCACATCTGTTCAGTATCCTTCTATACCTGGTCAAGTTTAATTTCACCCCCTCCCCAAAAAAAACTTTCTGGGCACAGAGCTCTACACATGAAGCAACAGAACTATGTCAAAACAATAACACACATTAAAAGGAACATTTTCTTTGTCGCCAGTTGCTCTATTATGGATCAGTGATTCCAAACAGCCCTCTTCTAAACAACTTGACGGCAATACAGTGACAATGTCCATGTAAAGAGTGTCTTCAGTAGCGGCAAGAACGACTGGGATCTGACTTGGCGATCCAATCTACCTACTTGCACAGATACCCGCTGTCTCATTTCCGCCTTACACCCCCTGGCTAACGAAGTTTTAAAAACATGTTTTTCCTTTAAACGAGTTTTCCTTAATCGCAGGGAGATGGGAGAATTTAAGTCGCCGCGAGTTCCAGTCCAAGAGCGGTCGCGGCAGGTGAGAGATTTTGAAAGAGACAGTAATTGGGGGATAGAGCGGAGTGGAGACACGGGGAACTGCAGATGCGGAAAACTTGGGCAGAACACAGACTGCTGGAGTAACTCAGCGAGCCAGGAATCATCTATGGAGGGGGAAAAAGGTCCCAACGTTGTATTTCCATTCCTTCCACAGATGCTGCCAGACCCGTTGTGTTCTTCCAGCACTGTGTTTTTGCCCGCTTCCAGCATGTGTAGTTTCTTGTATCTAATACAGCGCTTTTTTTTTTGAATTAGCATTGACTTACTTTGTAAGCACAGGCCCGGCGAGTATCTGGGGAACCTTTGCCCGATTCCCCCTCCTTGGAGAACCTCGCTCTGCGGGTACTTTCTCTGTAGCACCTTCCAAAGTGAACGAGTGACTAACGAGGCGACGGGGCACGGTACTGGAGCTCTGGGCGTGGAAACCAGTTTCAACATGCAACTTGTGCGTTAACACTTGAAGTCGTGCCAGAAGTTATGTAAAACCTGTTCCATTCTGTGCACCACCCTTTCGTGTCAATCGAGCCAAGGGCTCGGAAGGATATTTTCCAAACCGACCTTTTAACTCGAAATGCATTCTGCCGACAAAATGTACGGGGTGTTATTCCAGGTAAAGTTCAACCAAGCAAACGTTTGATCACGTTTTACTTCCCAGCCAATTAGTGAGTCAATAGTGTTTAATTGTGATGATCTTTATCGACCAGGGACTAATTATATTCTTACATACAGCAATTTATCAGGCCTGTAAACACAATAGCACAGGTAACATGCAACATTTAAAAAAATATTCCTCCCCCTCGCTTCACAATCCACAACCCTTTAAATTAGTCTCACCTACTTTGTTCCGACCATTACCTATGCGTTCATAGCTTTCATTCATTTATTCCTTGTAGCTTTTTCATTTCATACAGTTTCCCTCTTCCCTGACTTAGTCTGAAGAAGAATCACAACCAGAAACGTCACCTATTCCTTTTCTCCAGAGATGCTGCCTGACCCGCTGTTATTCCAACATTGTGTGTATGTCTTCGGTGTAAAGCAGCATCTGCAGATCCTTCCTTCATACATCGACCTGTCAGGTTTGTCCTGCCTCTCCCTAGTTTCCAGCTTTCCCCTCTCTCCAGTTTGGGAAGAAGGGTCCTGACCCGAAACATCACCTATCCATGTTCCCCAGTGATGATGCCCGACCTGCTGAGTTACCAGCACTTTGCGACTTTAAAAAAAAAAATATATATTTTAGTTTAGTTTAAAAATACAGCATAGAAGCAGGCCCTTCTGCCCACTGAGTCCACTCCGACCATGGATCACATTAGTTCACACTTGTTCTGTGTTACCCCACTTCATCAACTCCCTCCACATTAGGGGCATTTTTTGTTACAGAGGATAATTAACCCACAAACCCACACATCTGGGATATAAGAGGAAACTGGAGGACCCGGACAAAATGCACATGATCACAGAGAGAGCATGCAAACTCCACACAGACAGCATGCAAGGTCAAGATTGAACCCATGCACGTCTCTGGTGCTGTGAGACAGCAGCTGTGCCCACTATACCAATATGTAGCCTAAATTGCACCATGCCTACCACAAATTAATAACTGTAATGCTAGTGCAAAAACTGAAGTCCCTTGTGCAACCAAAGATAGTAATGTAAGCTGATAGTTGCTGAGATTAGTGCTCTGCAGTGTAGAATAGTAAGATTAAATGAGAACTTACCAGTTTGAAGTTTGATCCTTATTTTATGAGGCGTTACAATGAGGGATTACATGAAGAAGCCCCGCCAAGCGCGTGCTTGTCATACTTCAAAGCAGCGGCGTGAAAACCCAGAAACTATAGCCGAAGTTATATAGTAAGACTCAGAAGACTAGAACTACCAGATGATCTTTGCAATTATGAGGGCCGGGAGCGGAGGGCACGTAATCCCTCATCGTAACTCCTCATAAAATAAAGATCAAACTTCAAACTGGTAAGTTCTCATTTAATCTTACTATTTTACTTCGGAGTCACGTGAGTGACTAGGTGAAGATTTCAAAGCTCTGTGATTTCATGCTGTAGATCCATTCCATACGACACACTGCTTCAGTTTACACAGTAGTGAATAAATAATGTATTGAACATTGCTTCGAATTATCCAATAATTATTTTAATAATAATAAACAAAAGACAGTAATAACCCCTCTATCACAGGGGGAAATTACAAATGAAATTTATAAAGACAAAGCAAATCAAATCAAACAGAACCCAAAACAGCATGCCCAAACTCTGGCACTGTTAGGGCAGGTTTATCGTAAAATTTAGAAAAAGTTGATTCCTTAGACCATCCTGCGGCCCCGAGGATTTGGTATAGCAGCACGTCCTGCGCCTTTACTGCGGATTTTGATGCCACCATGGTGTAGTGAGATTTAAACACATGAGTGTCCACTCCAGCACAATCCAAAACCTGTTTTAACCTTCTAGAAATAGTTTATACTGACACTTTTTTATTAGGTTTTTGTAGCTGATGAGCATTGCTGTCTCAGAGCCTCTGAGACTCTTAGTTACCTTGATATATTGACTCAGGTGCTTAACTACACATAACGTTTGGTCAACAGGGTAGGCTTTAAAGCTTATTTTGGTTCCAGCCATTCCTGGCCTGCTTTGATTAAATCATACACATAAAATGTAATGTTATCTACAGAAGAATACATGCTATCTAGTCGTAACTTTTGCAATGTTTGCACTCGTTGCGCTGATACTACTGCCATGAGCATAACCACTTTAAGTATTAACTTCTGAAAAGACAGTGACGTAATTGGAGCCCATTGTCGAAGCAGTGTGAGAACTATACTGACATCCCAGATTTCTGTATATCTAGGCTTAGGAGGATTTTTGTTAAAGATTTCTCTCATGAATCGGGACACTAACGGACGAGACCCGATTGATTGTTGTTCTGAAAACTGCCCTAAATAGGAGGACAAAACACTATTAATGGCACAATAACTCAAGTGTTCATCAAAATGCAATGTAGAAAGGAACTCCAATACATCCGGTATGCTTGCAGCATGATAAGATATATCTGACTTTAAACAAAACATCTCCCATTTCTTAATATGAGACATAATGTTTCTTAGTGCTATCTCTCCAAGCTGCAGTTATTACATCCATGGTCCTATTCGACAGTCCAAGGCCTTGGAACGGGCTGGTCAGGATCTGCGGATCAACAAATTAATACGATCATGTAACAGATGACTTTCTCCTGTTACTGGATGCACAACAAATTACTGCAGTTGGGGACAGTCATGAATGGCTGAGTCATCATTCTGAGTACTAATGGGAACCATGGCTGTGTAGGCCAGTCTGGAACCACCAAAATGCCTGAGGCAGAGTCCTGCTCTATCTTGGTGAGACATTGCCTAATCAGGCAGAATGGTGGAATAGCATAAAAGAATGAACATCCCCAATGTAGTGAGAATGCATCCAACGCTACTGCTCCTGGATCCGGTTCCCATGAAACATATTTAGGCAGCTGGTGATTTAACCTGGATGTGAACAGATCAATATCTGGCAAACCATAACGGCTGACAATCATTTCAAAAACTTCAGGATTTAACATCCATTCTATGTTGTCATTAAATTTTCGTGACCTGTTGTCTGCCACCACATTATCTTTACCTGGTAGCTAGATAGCTGAGACCCAGATGTTTCTGGAAATTCACTAGTGCCACATGAGGTTAGCCAGATTATCACATGATACTGACCTTATTCCTCCCATGTGATTGATATATGTTAACAGCCGTGGTATTATCAATCTGGAGTTGAACATGTAAATTATTCATTGTTGAACAATAAGCTTTTAATCCATAGAATGCATCCAACAATTCTAAGTAATTTATACCATGCCTGTGTAGGATTAAATCTTTTTGCACACTCCATCTAACACCACAGCTAGACTCGCTGTCCATAGCTCCCCATCCGAGAGTACTCACATCTGTCTGTAAAACCACTGAAGGTTGCTGAACCAAAATGTTTTTGGTAGTTTGTAAAATATTGATAATCCACCATTGTAATTCAGCTATGGCTCTGGTTGGTAACTGCATAGGTCTATCAAAATGACCTGCATGTCCTTTTAGTGCTTGTTCTCTAGCTCGTTGCAGACTTCGATAGTGCAGAGGTCCAAACTCCACTGCAGGGAAAGCTACTACCAATTTACCAATATTTCCCGGATGGATATTTCCCGGCTACTTCCCGGATGGAGGGATATTGGTTTTTAGCAAGATTAGTACAGACCTCCCTGATCTCCACAGCCTTGGCATATCAAGTGAATCAATGACAAACCCCAAATATTCACATTTTCATAGCACCAGCACTGGTTTCAACAATTCGTGAACAGCCTAGGAGCTGAGGTTAACCCATTGAGCAATGTTTTAAATTGCCACAGCTGTCCCATCCAACTAAATTTCAAGTATCTCCGATACTGATAATGAATTGGTACTGAATAATATGCATCTTTCAGATCTATAGTTGCCATATAACAGCCTTGTGATAACAGCTGTTTAGCAGTATTGAAGGTGTCCATTTTAAAATGCCTATACTGAACATAGGAATTTAACTGGGTTAGGTCCAGAATGACTCTACATCCCCCATCTTTTTTTCTGTCTGGGGAATATATTGGACACAAATTGTTGAGGATGGTTAGTTGTCCTCTCAATTACCCCTTTTTGGGACAAAATTGTAATTTCTTCTTTTACCTGCTGAGTTTCTGGTGCAGAAAAAAACAATATTTTATTAGGCATATTCTGTACAGGTGGATCATTTCCTGACATAAACTCTATTCGAGAGCCTGACACAGTGTCTAGCATAAACCGATCAGATGTTATGCAGCACCATTCATCATAAAACAATTGCAACCTACACCCAACCGGAGGTTGTTCCCCAGAAATATTATCCTGGACAGAATGAATCACCTGTACCTCTACAGTCGGCCTCGAAATCCTCCTTCTTCCCATATTGGGGTTGTAGCTGGGATTCACAGGTGGGTAATACCATCATCCCACTGGCCCCACTCTGCTTGGCCCTGCCCCTCGATCCGCCCCCCTTCGTGCTGAACCCGACATGCGAGGTGGCATCCTTGGAGAAGGGACATATGTTTTCATGAGACCGATTGTTTTGGCCTCGTCCTCCAGGTCCTTGATTTGTTTGATGAGGTCCACCCCAAATAAATAATCTGCGGCTTGGATGTTTGTAGACCTACACAAAGCTGCAAATTTCGGGTTCAGCGTTGGTTTGATAGCTATCTTCCTTATGCAGTCGACCTCAAAATATGCGTTGCAGAACAGGGCCAGCATATCTTGTTGTGTGCCAGACATTGGTGCCCCCCTGACCATTTTTCCAAATGCAGTGATGCCTGCTGCCACCAACTTGAGGATGCGCTGAAACCTGATTTCCTGTCCCCGCATCGTTGCACTCATTTGTGCCCATATTGCAGAGTTCACAGTGGGCACTTTGAGTGACGCACAATTAACAGGTGTTTTATATCTTGTGGCCGTCTCTTCCATAGTCGTATCCTGGAGCTGGTGAGAATAATTAACATTGGTGACTAGGTTTTCGTCCATAGCCTCACCAGTCCCTTCCAGAATAGCGAAGTTTTGCGCTACATCCGGGACACCTGGAACATGTGCTCTGGTGTGTGCACAAATGCAGTGACACCAGCTTCAGGGTCATACTCCTCCTGCCCTGGCTCTCCCGAGTCTTGCTCAAGGGAGGCCTCTTCCAGCCCTAAATGAGGTGCTGGAGAGGGTGATTTCCATTGATATGGGTAGGCAGTGTAATCCTCACTGTATGGACCTTTTTGAGAGGCTGCCTGGGGAATCCTTGGGGCACTGGACCCTGATTGAAATATCTCATGGCTCATTAATGTCTGGAGCATCCTCTCCATTTGGTCGAGCCGTCCCCATACTTTCTTGTTATCAGGAGGGGAGTCTTCTTCCTCATCAGACCCGTCAGATAAAACGGGTCTGACAGACTTTCTTTTGGCTTTTCTTCCTGTTGTAGTGGCCTCAGTGCCCTGAGACACTGGAGCTGGTGGAGGCTGTTGAACTGCCGGTAAAACAGCAGCCGGTATCGGAGCCGGCGCTACCGCACTTGTTATCTCACGACCCGATCTGCGAGCTGGAACCGCGTGCCTGCGCGTTCCGCTCTTACTAGAACAGTTTTTCTAACGGTACCTTCCATAACCACTAACTCCCGCTGGCTCCCAAGCCAGACTTATAGAGTTTAAATAGTCGCAAGAAAGGTTTTAAAACCCACTTGCCTGTGAGTTTACTACTTACCGCTGGTGGAGCTGCGCTCTCCAGCCCGACGGTGTGCCATGCGTCGGACGTAATGATGTGCATGCGCCTGGCGGGGCTTCTCACGTAGTCACTCACGTGACTCCGAAGTAAAATCATCTATTGGGTTGTTGTATCTAATCCCTCCTTCCCATACTCAAGAGCTGTAGCATTTCTATATATGGATTTATATATCTAACACTCTACCATTTCCAAGTACGCAGTGAAATTGTGCTTATGGGATATATTATTTTCTCTGTTATTTTCTCACATCAAAACACACTGTATTTTCAAAACTGCACTCGTTTACCTTCTCATTTGCATTTGACCTTTTGTCCTTGAGTTTGCTTTGATTGTATTTCGTTTAGTTTAGATATACAGCATGGAAGCAGGCACTTCGGCCCACCGCGTCTGCGTCGACCAACAATCCACCACACACTAACACTATCCTATACACACAGGGAACAATTTACAAATTTTACCAAAGCCAATTAGGCTACAAACCTGCATGTCTTTGGAGTGTGGGAGGAAACCAGAGCCTCGGGAAAATCCACACAGTCACAGGGAGAACGTAAAAACTCCATACAGACAGCAGCTGTAGGCAGGATCGAACCTGGATCGTTGGTGCTGTAAGGCAGCAACTTTACAGCTGCATCACCGTGCCACCCTAATTTATATAAATTATTATGATTTGATTGCATAGCATGCAAGACAAAAGGCTTTTCACTGTAACTCAGTCACATGACAATAAAAAATCTAAATCTAAAATAATTATTTTAAAGTGGCAAAAATAAAATAGGTCAGAACTTGTCTCAGTTTTCTAGCCCATAATTGTTCAGTTCTTCAGGGGGTAGGAGGGGATCCCATTCATACAGTGGAATCTGCGGAATGCCTGGCTTATGGAAAATGCAACTGTTAACGTAATGATTCTGTGATATTGGACTCCACTCACTAGTTTTAGATATACAGTGCGGAAACGGTCCTTCGGCCCACTGAGTCCTAGCAGACCAGCGATCCCCATACATTAGCACTATCCTACACACTAGTGACAATTTACAATCTTTACCAAAGCCAATTAACCTACAAACCTGTATGTTGGTAGAGTGTGGGAGGAACCGGAGCACCTGGAGAAAACCAACGTGGTCATGGGAGAACGTACAAACTCTGTAAAGACAGCATCCATTGTCAGGATCAAACCCGGGTCTCTGGTGTTGTTAGGCAGAGTAGAGTTGCTGCATTAGAGCACCAGAGACTTGTGTTCGTTCCTGACTATGGTGCTGTCTGTATGAAGTGTATGCGTGCTCCCCGTGGGTGTCTCCGGGTTCTCTGGTTTCCCCTCACATTCCGAAGACCTGCAGGTTTGTAGGTTAATTGATTTGCTCCTTGTGTGTAGGATGTGAAACTGAGATAACATATAACTAGTGTATGGGTGATTAGTGGTCAGCACGGACTTGGTGGGCCTGTTTCCATGCTGTATCTTTAAACTAAAAAACAAAACCAGCTGCACCACTGTGCTTTCCAGTAGTCCTTCCAGTGCTTTAGGGAAATTAAGTAAAGGTCGGTGAGAAAAAACTCAATCATTTAGTGACATAATTGTGAAACTAGATATCTTGTGACATAATATAGACACAAAGTTCTGGAGTAACTCAGTGGGTCAAGCAGCACCTCTGGGGAGAAAGGACGGGTGACGTTTTGGGTCAGAACCCTTCTCCAGACCTGAAGAAGGGTTCCGAGCAGAAATATCACCCAACCTTTTTCTCCTGAGATGCTGCCTAACCCGCTGAGTTACTCAAGCACTTTGTGTCTATCGTGAGTATAAACCAGTATATCATCAGTATAAACCAGCACTCGCAGTTCCTTCCTACATATAGAAACATAGAAATTAGGTGCAGGAGTGGGCCATTCGGCCCTTCGAGCCTGCACCGCCATTCAATATGATCATGGCTGATCATCCAACTCAGTATCCCGTACCTGCCTTCTCTCCATACCCTCTGATCCCCTTAGCCACATGGGCCACATCTAACTCCCTCTTAAATATAGCCAATGAACTGGCCTCAACTACCCTCTGTGGCAGAGAGTTCCAGAGACCCACCACTCTGTGTGTGAAAAAAGTCCTTCTCATCTCGGTCCTAAAGGATTTCCCCCTTATCCTTAAACTGTGACCCCTTGTCCTGGACCTCCCCAACATCGGGAACAATCTTCCTGCATCTAGCCTGTCCAACCCCTTAACTATTTTGTAAGTTTCTATAAGATCCCCTCTCAATCTCCTAAATTCTAGAGAGTATAAACCAAGTCTATCCAGTCTTTCTTCATAAGACAGTCCTGACATCCCAGGAATCAATCTGGTGAACCTTCTCTGCACTCCCTTTATGGCAATAATCTCCTTCCTCAGATTTGGAGACCAGAACTGTACGCAATACTCCAAGTGTGGTTTCACCAAGACCCTATACAACTGAAGTAGAACCTCCCTGCTCCTATACTCAAATCCTTTTGCTATGAAAGGTAACATACCATTCGCTTTCTTCACTGCCTGCTGCACCTGCATGCCTACTTTCAATGACTGGTGTACCATGACACCCAGGTCGCGCTGCATCTCCCCTTTTCCTAATTGGCCACCATTTAGATAATAGTCTGCTTTCCTGTTTTTGCCACCAAAGTGGATAACCTCACATTTATCCACATTATACTGCATCTGCCAAACATTTGCCCACTCACCAAGCCTATCCAAGTCACCTTGCAGTCTCCTAGCATCCTCCTCACAGCTAACACTGCCCCCCAGCTTAGTGTCAACCGCAAACTTGGAGATATTGCCTTCAATTCCCTCATCCAGATCATTAATGTATATTGTAAATAGCTGGGGTCCCAGCACTGAGCCTTGCAGAACCCCACTAGTCACTGCCTGCCATTGTGAAAAGGACCCGTTTACTCCTACTCTTTGCTTCCTGTTTGCCAGCCAGTTCTCTATCCACATCAATACTGAACCCCCAATGCCGTATGCTTTAAGTTTGTGTACTAATCTCTTATGTGGGACCTTGTCGAAAGCCTTCTGGAAGTCCAGATACACCATATCCACTGGTTCTCCCCTATCCACGCTACTAGTTACATTTTCGAAAAATTCCATAAGATTCGTCAGACATGATTTACCCTTCGTAAATCCATGCTGACTTTGTCCAATGATTTCACCACTTTCCAAATGTGCTGCTATCCCATCTTTAATAACTGACTCTAGCAGTTTCCCCACTACCGATGTTAGACTAACTGGTCTGGAATTCCCCGTTTTCTCTCTCCCGCCCTTCATAAAAAGAGGGGTTACGTTTGCTACCCGCCAATCCTCAGGAACTACTCCAGAATCTAAAGAGATTTGAAAGATTATCACTAATCTTTCTTGTGGTTGGAGGAGGAACATTGGCTCGGATGAGTCAGAGCTTTCTATACCTTCGAGTGGGCAATAGTACTAATTATTGATTCCCACCAAGCACTGAAGTGCCTCACCCTGCTTGTGCGAGTGATAAATTTTTCTGCTTTGAAAAATCAAATTGGGCACAAAATGGTCCGTTTGGATGGATTAGAGTGCTTTCTGTTCCAGGCGAGAAACAACTTGTGATTTGAGTCTGAACCTGCTAATGATAGAATCATTGCAAAGGCGTGGCTACCACAGCCAGGTGCAAAAGTGGCTCCTCTTTTGTTGGGTGGAGCAAAGTAAGAAAATAAGTAAAGGAATAGTATGTTGTTCATTTGTATATTTTGTCACACCTGTCGGGCAGAAGTCATGCCTTCCACATGCAAATAAAATGTGCACCTTCCCATTCATAAGTGACATGAGCAGAATTAGGCCATTCGGCCCATCAATTTTACTCCACCATTCAATCATGGGTGACCAATCTCTCCCTCTCAACCCCATTCTCCTGCCTTCTCCCCATAATCCCTGACATCCGTACTAATCAAGAATATGTCAATCTTTGTCATAAAAATATCCATTGACAGCCTCCACAGCTTTCTGTGGCAACAAATTCCATAGATTCACCATCCCCAGTCTAAATAAATCCCTCCTCTTTAAAGGTATTTCCTTTTTAAAGGTATGTCCTTTTATTCTGAGACTATAGCTTCTGGTCCTTGACTCTCGCACTTGTGGAAACATCCTCTTCACATCCACTCTATCCCAACTATTAGGATTGATTGTTTTATGGCAATGTCAAATGACAATGTAACATCACAATTCAAAGACATATGCTGAATATACATAGCTATGATATAATGGTAGGCAGCACAGCGGCATAGGTGATCAAGCTGCTGCTTCACAACTCCAGAGACCTAGCTTTAATCCTGACTTCAGCTACTGTCTGCATTGATTTGCACGTTCTCCTGTGACCGTGTGGGTTTCACCTTGTTGTTACGGTTTCCTCACACATCCCAAAATGTGCAGTTTGGTTGGCAAGTTGCCCTCTGTGAATTGCCTGCAATGTGTAGATGGGTGCTAGAGTCTGGCGAAGCTCGGGGGAGGGCGATGAGAATATGTGGAGATAAATAAATGCATGGCTGATGCTGAATGCAGATGTACACTGAAGGGCTTGAATCCGTTTGCTATCTATCCATGACTCTAAAATACAGTAGTAATCCCCCTTTAATTTGATGTATCCTCTAGAATCCATTAATTTTAATTCATAAATTGTGCTTTACAACACATAAACAGGCCCTTCGGCCCAACTCATCCATGCCAACCAAGTTGCCTAACTGTACTAGTCCAACATGCCTGTGCCTGACCCATAGCCCATCAAACCTAACACAATATCCTATCCTCTATACTCAAGACCTCATATGCCACTTGAGTAACTTACAACCCGCCGTGCAAAGCTTTGTTTTGAATATTAGTTAATCAAATTACACATGAATCCAATCAAACCAAACCACAATAAGTAGAGCAAAGGGAAAGATTCCGAATGCAGAATAAAGTTCTCAGCATTGTAGCACAACAGTTCCAGAGACAAAGTCCAATGTCCACAATGAGGCAGAGGAGAATCGGATCGTACCCTAGCTTATGGAAACATAGAAACATAGACATAGAAAATAGGTGCAGGAGTAGGCCATTCGGCCCTTCGAGCCTGCACCGCCATTCAATGTGATCATGGCTGATCATCCAACTCAGTATCCCGTACCTGCCTTCTCTCCATACCCCCTGATCCCTTTAGCCACAAGTGCCACATCTAACGCCCTCTTAAATATAGCCAATGAACTGGCCTCAACTACCTTCTGTGGCAGAGAATTCCAGAGACTCACCACTCTCTGTGTAAAGAATGTTTTCCTCATTTCGGTCCTAAAGGAATTCCCCCTTATCCTTAGACTGTGACCCCTTGTTCTGGACTCCCCCAACATCGGGAACAATCTTCCAGCATCTAGCTTGTCCAACCCCTTAAGAATTTTGTAGGTTTCTATAAGATCCCCCCTCAATCTTCTAAATTCCATCGAGTACAAACCGAGTCTATCCAATCTTTCCTCATATGAAAGTCCTGACATCCCAGGAATCAGTCTGGTGAATCTTCTCTGTACCCCCTCTATGGCAAGGATGTCTTTCCTCAGATTTGGAGACCAAAACTGTACGCAGTACTCCAGGTGTGGCCTCACCAAAACCCTGTACAACTGCAGTAGAACCTCCCTGCTCCTATACTCAAATCCTTTCGCTATGAATGCTAACATACCATTTGCTTTCTTCACTGCCTGCTGCACCTGCATGCCTACTTTCAATGACTGGTGTACCATGACACCCAGGTCTCGTTGCATCTCCCCCTTACCTAATCTGCCACCATTCAGATAATAGTCTACCCTCATGTTTTTGCCACCAAAGTGGATAACCTCACATTTATCCACATTGTACTGCATCTGCCATGCATCTGCCCATTCACTCAGCCTATCCAAATCACCCTGCAGTCTCCAAGCATCCTCCTCACACCTAACTATACCCCCCAGCTTGGTATCATCTGCAAATTTGGAGATGTTGCATTGAATTCCCTCGTCCAAATCATTAATATATATTGTAAATAGCTGGGGTCCCAGCACTGAGCCTTGCGGCACCCCACTAGTCACTGCCTGCCATTCTGAAAAGGACCCGTTTACTCCTACCCTTTGCCTCCTGTCTGCTAGCCAGTTCTCTATCCACATCAATACTGAACCCCCAATACCGTGTGCTTTAAGTTTGTATGCTAATCTCTTATGCGGGACCTTGTCGAAAGCCTTCTGAAAGTCTAGATATAACACATCCACTGGTTCTCCCTTATCCACTCTACTAGTTACATCCTCGAAAAATTCTATCAGATTTGTCAGACATGATTTACCTTTCGTAAATCCATGCTGACTTTGTCCAATGATTTCACCACTTTCCAAATGCGCTGCTATCCCATCTTTAATAACTGACTCTAGCAGTTTCCCCACTACCGATGTTAGACTAACTGGTCTGTAATTCCCCGCTTTCTCTCTCCCTCCTTTTTTAAAAAGTGGGGTTACATTAGCTACCCTCCAATCCTCAGGAACTACTCCAGAATCTAAGGAATTTTGAAAAATTATCACTAATGCATCCACTATTTCTGTGGCTACCTCCTTGAGTACTCTGGGATGCAGACTATCTGGCCCTGGGGATTTATCGGCCTTCAATCCGTTCAATTTACCCAACACCACCTCCCGGCTAACCTGGATTTCACTCAGTTCCTCCATCTTATTTGACCCCCGTTCCACTGCTATTTCCGGCAGATTATTTATGTCTTCCTTAGTGAAGACAGAACTAAAGTAGTTATTCAATTGGTCTGCCATGTCCTTGTTCCCCATGATCAATTCACCTGTTTCTGACTGCAAGGGACCAACATTTGTTTTAACTAGTCTCTTTCTCTTTACATATCTATAAAAACTTTTGCAGTCAGTTTTTATGTTCCCTGCCAGTTTCCTTTCATAATCTATTTTCCCTTTCCTAATTAAGCCCTTTGTCCTCCTCTGCTGGATTCTGAATTTCTCCCAGTCCTCTGGTAGGCTGCTTTTTCTGGCAAATTTGTATGCCTCATCTTTTGTTTTTATACTATCCCTGATTTCCCTTGTTATCCATGGATGCACCACCTTCCCCGATTTATTCTTTTGCCAAACTGGTATGAACAACTTTTGTACTTCATCCATGCAGTCTTTAAATACCTTCCATTGCACATCCACTGTCAACCCTTTAAGAATCACCTGCCAGTCTATCTTGGCCAATTCACATCTCATACCTTCAAAGTTACCTTTGTTCAAGTTCAGAACCCTTGTTTCTGACTTAATTTTGTCACTCTCCATCCTAATGAAGAACTCAACCATATTATGGTCACTCTTGCCCAAGGGGCCACGCACAACAAGACTGCTAACTAACCCTTCCTCATTACTCAATACCCAGTCTAGAATAGCCTGCTCTCTCGTTGGTTCCTCCACATGTTGGTTGAGAAAACTATCCCGCATACATTCCAGGAAATCCTCTTCCTCAGCACCCCTGCCAATTTGATTCACCCAATCTACATGCAGATTGAAGTCACCCATTATAACCGTGTTACCCTTGTTGCACGCATTTCTAATTTCCTGTTTGATGCCATCCCCAACTCCAATACTACTGTTAGGTGGCCTGTACACAGTTCCCACTAGCGTTTTCTGCCCCTTAGAGTTTCGCAGCTCTACCCATATCGATTCCACATCCTCCACGCTAATGTCCTTCCTTTCTATTGCATTAATCTCCTCTCTCACCAGCAACGCTACCCCACCTCCTTTTCCTTTTCGTCTATCCCTCCTGAATATTGAATATCCCTGGATGTTCAGCTCCCAGCCTTGGTCATCCTGGAGCCAAGTCTCCGTGATTCCAACTATAGCATAGTCATTAATCGCTATCTGCACCTTCAACTCATCCACCTTATTACGAATGCTCCTCGCATTGAGACACAAAGCCTTCAGGCTTGTTTTTACAACACTCTTACTCCTTATACAATTATGTTGACAAGTGGCCCCTTTCACATCGATCCCTATTACACTTGGCCATACTCTCCTATCCCTTTGTGAGCTTTCTTCCCCGTTAATTCTGGGGTCATTAACCATCGCTTTACTCTCTTTCCCTCTAACTCCGTCCTCGACTATCCCATTTGATACCCCACCCCCCTTATTCAGTTTAAAAAGGACAGAAGGACTGTTCAGGAGCCTGGTAACAGAGGGGAAGAAGCTGTGTTGGAAGGAAGTGCAGATGCTGGTTTAAACCAAAGGTAGACACAAAATGCTGTAGTAACTCGGCGAGACAGGTGGCATCTCCAGAGAGAAGGAATGGGTGACGTTTCGGATCCGAAGAAGGGTTTCGACCCGAACCGTCACCCATTCCTTCTCTCGAGAGATCTGTCTCGCTGAGTTACTCCAGCATTTTGTGTCTATCTTCGTGAAGAAGCTATCCCGGAAAGAAGAGGTCTTTCATCATATTGGCAGCTTTCTAGGGGTGGAAGATTGCAACCTTCACGTAGTCTGCCCTGTTTCGACAAATGCAATCAATCTGGCGTGCACAATCAAATAAAATCAAATAGAACAAGTTGTCCTACAACTTTAGGCTGTGCACGCCATACGCAAGAAGAAGAAGAAGAAGAAGAAGGCTGCTTTCTCAAAGCAGCATGAAGTGTTGTGGAGTTTTTGTTTTCTCACCTTGTACCACAGTGAAAATATATGCAACCACAATGCATATGTAATTTCATAAACCTTCCTCTTATCCAGCAATGTACTTTGCACAATGCTACAATACTACAACAACACCATACTTACCAACACAATACAGACATGCAACAGACCTTGCTCAAAACTGCTTGCCAAGGTGTACAGAACGTCACAGTTGAAAACAGGAAAATTATGTTCGCTCACTAAGGGCTGGCATGCTTCCAGAAGCCTCAAAGCCATCATTAATTAACCACTAAGTGACCTAAAGTACTTATAGGTCATTTCTTTAACTAGGATTTATTGACATAGGGCACCTTCCCTCAAGAACAATTGAGCAGAGGATTTTTGAAAGTATGATTGTAATGCACAAATATTTCATCTGTAATTGAAGTAAACCATTGACTGAGTGATGCATGCACAATTACAAGTTTAGTTTAGTTTAGACACAGCGTGGAAACAGGCCCTTCGACCTACCCGAGCCCACACTGACCAGTGATTCCCTGTACGCTAGTACTATCCTACACAATAGGTACAATTGGTGTGGTGTGGCGGCGCATAACGGCTCGACTGCAGCCCGTCTGTCTTTTTTTTTTTAATTTTTGCCTCATTAAATGTATGTTTGATTCTAGTTTTATTATTTTTTTAGCTCTACCATGTTCAGGGACCCGACCTTTTCCCTGTCGGGTCCCCAGTGTCGTTGGGCCTAACATCGTGGAGCCGGCGGCGGCCGGGGCTAACCTGAAGGCTCCAGTCGCGGAGCCTGCGGATCTGCCATCGTGGAGCTGGCCAACTTCGGAGCGGGAGGAGCTGTGGTGACGCTCGGCTGCGACCCGACTTCGGAGCTTTGGATGTTACCGTCCGGTGGTTTAAAGGACTCGGAGCGGGGCCTAACATCGCCCGCGCAGCCTAACGGCCGCGGGACTTGCCATCGCCCACCACCGGCTTTAACATCGGAGCCCCAGTTCGCCTCAACGTTGCAGTTGGATTGCTAGACCGCAGGAGAAGAACAAAGGGAAGAGATAAGACTTTTGCCTTCCATCACAATGAGGAGGTGTTGGAGATTCACTGTCATGGATGTCTGTGTAAAGTGTGTTAAGTGTGGGTCTTGGTTTTTTTTGTAATTGTTAAGACTGTAGAAAATGCAATTTTGTTCAAACCAAGCTGTTTGAATGACAATAAAAGGCATTCTATTCTATTCTATACTATTCTATTGTTACATAAGCCAATTAACCTACAATCCCACATGTTTTTGGAATCTGGGATGAAATTGGAGCACCCGGAGAAAACCCACACAGTCCCAGGGAGAACGTACAAACTCCATAGAGAGAGCACCCATAGTCAAGATCAAACCAGGGTCTCTGGTGCTGTAAGGCAGCAGCTCTACCTCTGTCCATTAATTGAAACACTTTTCTGTGAAACAACCTCTGCTCAACACCATCTTTTCTTCTGTTATCAGGCTACTGAACGATCCTTCCATCAGCTAGGTTACTGTTCAATTCACTTAGTCTAGTGGACTTGAACTTGGACTTAGGCATTGGACTTAAGGGCCTGTCCCACTGTACGAGCTAATTCAAGAGTTCTCACGGGTTTCCCCTGATTCGAACTCAGCTAATTACTGTAACAGCTGCTCGTAGGTACTCTGGGCTCTCGTGGACATTTTTCAACATGTTGAAAAATCTTCACTAGTCTTCACGAGCTTGCCGCGTTTCCCAAGTACCTGCCGTTAGCATTACAAGCCACTAAGAGACGTCCCGAGCTCCGATGTACCCGCTACGTACATTCTAAGTGCTTACCACAAGTTTGATTTTTTTTAAACTCGGGAGAGCTCTTGAATTACCTCGTACAGTGGGACAGGCCCTTTTGTCTAAATAACTGATGCGCTACACCACTGTGAATCAAGTACACAGGACCAGATGTTAAAAAGTCCCTTGTCCCAGTAGGTAGGGAGCATTTCACGACATTCGTTGATTGTTGAGAATGGTAGACGCTCAACATCGGGGGGGGGGGGGCGGGGGGGGGGGGGGGGGGGGGGATACATATACGTATTTCTTGGCCTGGGTAACCTTCAGGACAGTTGGGGATTATTCTGTTCTATTTGTGTATTTTGTGTACCAAACTATATGCTGTTCTTCCCCTATAGTATTTGAGTTTGAACTTTATCTATTTTTCAGCGTATCTGATCTGTTTGGATAGAATGCAAAACAAAGCTTTTCGCTGTACCTCGGTACATGATAATGACAAGCCTACGCCTAATGAAGTAGTATTCTTAAACAGCACTAATGACAGAGTCAACTCTGCCTCATATGGAACTGCGATTGCTGGTTTACAAAACGACAAGTGCTGGAGTAACTTATAAGATCAGGTAACATCTCTGAAGGTGACGTATTGGGTCGGGATATTCCTTCAGATAGGGAAGAAGGTGTCCCGAAGCGAAGTGTCACCTATCTACGTTCTCGAGAGATGCTGCCTGACCCGCTCAGTTACTCCAGCGCTTTATGTTTTTTTGAAATCTATATTAATAACAATTTAAATGCATAAAGGAGCAGAATGCTCAGAGGAATATAATTTGGGATAGACAAATCCTAAATTATACTTAATTCCACAGCTGCTGCTGTGCTCAGAAGCTGTCTGTGTGGAGTTTGCACACTCTCCCTATGACCTTGTGGGTTTCCTCCGGTTGCTCCTGTTTCCCTCCCACACTCCAAAGACATGGAGGTTTGTAGATTAATTGGCTTCTGTAAATTATAAATTGTCCCTAGTGTGTAGGATAGTGCTTGTCGGCATGGACTAGTTGAGTCCAAGGGCCTGTTTCCACGCTGTATGCCCAAAGTCTAAAGCTGTGCGCATGTCAGGTTTAATGTAATTACTGTCATTGTTTTGATATCCTCACAAACCACTTGCAGTTTCATGATATCTTTTATGTTGAAAACTTTATAAAATTCCCCAACATTTCCAAAGAGCAAAATAGAAATAACTAATCATTGCATTAATCTTAAAGAAGCTTCTTAAAAAAGAAATAGAAATAGAAATAGACACAAAATGCTGGAGTAATTCAGCGGGACAGGCAGCATCTCTGGATAGTAGGAATGGGTGACGTTTTGGGTCGAGACGATAGAAATAGGCACATGGCTAGATGCAGGTAATAGACAGATATGGATCACATGCAGGCAGAGAATATTAGTTTATGCCGACATCATGTTCAGCACAGACATTGCTACCGAGGAGCTTGTTCCTGTGCTGTACTCTCCTACTTTCCAGAGGTCCAGGAAGGGAATTCCAGAGTTTACATTGTCCCATTTTAATGCAAATGGGATTCATGACATACCATGAACAATACTGCTGTGAATCACAGACCAACAATAATAATGTAGGATAAATGATTTTGTACAGGCTAGCAGTGATAGCACATATCATGGGCTGATAGTAAAACCACACGTACTCCACCCGAAACTTCACCTATTCCTACTCTCCAGAGATATTGCTTGACCCGCTGAGTTACTCCAGCTTTTTGTGTTTATCTTCGGTGCTCCACATATTTTGTGTTAGCCTATTCATGACATCCTTTATTTGTGCACTGTGGGCGGTTTGATTATATACTCACGCACAGCCTTTTCTTTGACTGGATAGCACACAAACAAAAGCTTTTCATTGAAAATAGACACGAAATGCTGGAGTAACTCAGCAGGATAGGCAGCATCTTTAGATAAAAGGAATGGGTGAATTTTCGGGTTGAGATCCTTCTTCAGACTGACAGTCAGGGGAGAGGGAGACGGAGAGGAGGAAGTGTAAGGTGTGAAAACAAGACATCAAAGGGGATGAGGTTCAAGGAAAATGCTGAATAGACAAGCTTTTTATTGTAGTTCGGTGCAGATGACAGTAATAAACTGTTAAACTAAACTAAACATGTGGATGGACACGAATAGTAACTCAACGGGTCAGGTGTGAAGAAGGGTTTCAACACAAAACCTCACATATTCTTTTTCTCCAGAGATGATGCCTGAGTTACGCTAGGATTTTGTGTCTCTCTTAGCTATAAACCAGCATCTGCAGATCCTTCCTAAATTAAGCATGTTAAAGGGTGACATTTTTACCTTGGCATTATATCCCTGAAACTTCATGAGGGCTTCAAATCACTGGCCAGTGGAAATTTACACATTTTCACAAAGACCTTTAGCTTTAACTTAATGCGTTAGATTTATTCACAAGGATTTTGTGTGCGCAAATGTTGAAGATCAAACAGAGGGCATGACTGTTGGTCCCATTATGAAGACTGGAGAACGATATTAGAACCTGCTCTTACTTGTCATTTGGCCGGCATTCGTTTTCCCATGTGTTCCCTTTCAAATTTCATGGCGGTACACTGGTGCAGTGGTAGAGTTGCTACCTCACAGTGCCAGAGACCCGGGTTCGATCCTGACCTCGGGTGCTGTCTGTGTGGAGATTGCACGGTCTTCCTGGGAAACCGCTTGTGTTTCTTCCAGGTGCTCTGGTTTCCACAAATATCCCAAAGTCTGGGTTAATGGGTCACTGTAAATTACCCCTAGTGTGTAAAGAGTGGATGCAGAAGTGGGATAAGGGCCTGTTTCCATGCTGTATCTCCACCTGGTATGGTCAGGACTGTTTTTTTTAAAGGAGGACAAAGGAGGACAAAGGACATTTATTTTCACATACACCAATTGGTGTAGTGAAATTTGACATGCCATGCAGCACACAGATAAAGATAAGACCCAACACTAAAGAATTAACAATGAACATAAAAACATCCCCCCACAATGGTTCCCACTGTGGGGGAAGGCACAAAGTCCAGTCCCCATCCCCATGTCCACCCATAGTCAGGCCTATTGAGGCCTCCGCAGTCGGCGCTACGGCGGCCTGATGTTTTAGGCCTTCTCGCCGGGTGTTGGTGTTCCAGCGTCGGGAGAGTCCTCACAGCGGCTTGGGACACCTGGAACGGCCGCTTCCCTACCTGCATTTGGCCTTTATTGTTCTAAACCTTTCCCAGATAGACACAAAAAGCTGGAGTAACTCAGCGGGACAGACAGCATCTCTGGAGAAAATGAATAGGTGACATTTCAGGTCGAGATGGGTGTGAAGAAGGGTCTCGACCTGAAACGTCACCTATTCCTTTTCTCCAGAGATGCTGTCAGACCCTCTGGTGAATTGTAGTTAGCTCACCATTCAGAACTGTTGTAAACACTCTTGCAATTCCTGTCTGTGCAGTCGCCGTTACCGGGGCAACACTTAACACTGAAACTTGCACGACTTCAACTAACTGGGCAATGATGTCATGGATGACACTAAGAGGCATCCGAGACAAGGTGTGGCACGGCAATTCCCAGCTGCTTTACCTGAACATTGTATTGAAATTCTCATTGCAGGCTAAAATTACGAAGTGAGCAGAGTCCATTGAAATGCCGCCGTAATGTTGCTCCTGAATGGTGAGCTAACTACAATTCACCAGAGGGTCTGACAGCATCTCTGGAGAAAAGGAATAAGTGACGTTTCAGGTCGAGACAACAGAAGGAAACAAAATGGGCAATACGGGCTGAAAAGATGAAGTATGAGGGGAAGCTGGCCAGGAATATAAAGAAAGGCAGTAAAAGCTTCTTTAGATATGTTAAGGGAAAAAGAGTAGCAAAGTCAAATGTGGGTCCCTTGAAGGCAGACACAGGTGAAATAATTATGGGCAACAAGGAAATGGCAGAAGAGTTGAAAAGACTAGGCTTGTATTCACTTGAGTTTAGAAGGATGAGGAGGAATCTTATAGAAACATAAAATTATAAAAGGACTTGGACACGCTAGATGCAGGAAAAATATTCCCAATGTTGGGTGAGTCCAGAACCAGGGGCCACAGTCTTAGAATAAAGGGGAGGTCATTTAAGACTGAGGTGAGTAAAAACTCTTTTACCCAGAGAGTTGTGAATTTATGGAATTCCCTGCCACAGAGGGCAGTGGAGGCCAAATCACTGGATGGATTTAAGAGAGACTTGGATAGAGCTCTAGGGGCTAGTGGAGTCAAGAGATATGGGGAGAAGGCAGGCATGGATTATTGATAGCTGACGATCAGCCATGGTCACAATGAATGGCGGTGTTGGCTTGAAGGGCTGAATGGCCTCCTCCTGCACCTGTTTTCTATGTTTCTATGTTTCTATGCTACTGCTATCCAAATGTTCGGCCAACTCATCTTTTATAATTGACTCCAGCATCTAAAAATATTGGTACCTCACATTATCTTATATGCAATGTGGCACAACTAGTAGAGCTGCTACCAGAGATTCGAATTTGATCCTGATCTGGGGTGCTGAATGTGTGGAGTTTGCATGTCCTCCATGTGACTGCATGGGTTTCCTCTGGGTGCTCCGGATTTCCACCCACATCCCAAAGATGCACGGATTTATAGGTTGATTGTAAAATTAGACATAACATGAGGTTCGCCACCCTGAGTAACTACGAAGAAAAACACGAATAGAAGGGAGAAATAATTTCAGTAACGCCCCAGGAGCTAATAAGGCAACTTGGAACTGCACGAGATAAATAAATGATTTGGGTTTGTCAGTGCTTGCAAAAGCATGAAATGTACAGCAGCGAACTGCAGAAAAAGGTTGTTTCATGATGAATACTGCCAATTTGGGTGTAATGCTTGTGCCTTACTTCCCTCAGTTCCAGCAGAGGAACTTAGGGCGAGTAATCATTAGTTTAAAACATGCTATAGAAGTTTGGAACTTACTCTTCCCAATGTGGGTATTTGTGTCTGCATGTGTTGATAAAAGTGCTTTTTTAAAATCACAATTGGGTTTGGGTGCTCCCATTTAATCTCCCATTGGCCTAACTTGCCCACATCGACCAACATGCCCCATCTTTACTAGTCCAAACGTGCCTACCTTTGATCCATATCCCTCTAAACCTGTCCTATCCATGTATCTATCTTATGATGCTTAAATGTTGCAATGGTCCCTGCCTCAACTGCCTCCTGCGGCAGCTCATGCCATACACCCACCACACCTTGTGTAAAAAAGTTACACCTCAGGTTCCTATTCAATCTTTCCTCCCTTACCTTAAACTAATGTCCTCCAGTTCTTGAGTGCCCCTAACTGCTGTACTCATCTTTGGGCATTGATGTCAAGACAAGCCCATCATCGTTGTCCCCGAAAAAGTGGTGGTGAGCAGCCTTCTTCAATTCATGCTTCTTTTATTTTATTTACAAAACAACATTTTATTTGTCCCGTTATCAAAAAATATTGTATTTTAACTTCAGACTCAACATATGCATCATCAGAGAAAGGTTCTTGCTCATTTTAATTGGAAACTAGACTAAGTGGGACCCTTTGGGTCCCATGTTCACACGGGAGGGCTGGTCCCCCAACAAAATATTCCACCTCTCCACCAATTGCAATATTGGCGGCCAGTGGGTGTGGGGGAGATTTCTAGAGTGCTAGTATGGGTGTTGTGGGCTGGACTGCTTTCCAGAGGGCTAGTATGGACATTGCGGGCCAAATGGATTATTGGCGTGGCAGCTCAGTCGCTCAAGCCTGATGTGCTGGCAGCTCACTCATGGCTGGTGGGCTGGCAGTTCACGTATGGTTTATTCTTGAAGGTGCAAGACCACCAAATTCAAATGCAGTTTCCTACCACTTCAAGCAGGATGCAAGGCCACCGAATTCAAGTGCAGTTTCATACCACTTCAAGCAGGGTGCAAGGTCACCAAATTCAAGTGCAGTTTCTTTTTCCACTTTAGTTTTTATTGCTTTTATGTATACACAAATATAACAACAAAACATACAACATTACAGTGAAACGTACAACAGTGTAGCGGGGGGTTCAGTTTACAATTAATGATGCAGTATACAGAACTATTTTCATATTAAAACATTTTCCAATAACTTACATTAATGTCTATAAAATTATACAGTGTTGGTCTTTATTTCTATACCTGATCCATTTTTCCCATTTTCTATTAAACTCGTCTTCTTTCACTCTTAGAGAATATGTCATTTTCTCCATGATAAATATTTCCTGTACTATGTCTAACCATTTTCTAAGTCTGGGTGTGTCCGCTACAAACCAGTTTCTTGTAATGGCCTTTCTGCCAGCTGTGAGTAGGATTTTAACCAAGTAATGGTCTTCCTTCAGCACCACTGTATTTATATTACCCAGGTATAAAATGGAACGCTTCTTGCAGACTGTATATCCTAATACCTCCGTTAATTCTGATTTCACTCTGTCCCAAAATGGTTCTATTTTTGGGCAACTCCAGAAGATATGTGCATGATTTGCGTCTGTTTGACCACATTGCCTCCAGCATGTTTGCTGCCTTAGAATTTGCTTCCTTTTTATGTTAGGCGTAATAAAGGAACAAATCAAATTTTTCCAATTAAATTCTCTCCAATTTTGTGAATTAGTGGATGTCTGTAGTGTTACACACATAAGATGCCATTCTTCTTCTGAGATTGTGATGTTCAATTCCTTTTCCCACTTAAATTTTACATAAAATGCAGTTTCATACCACTTCAAGCAGGCTGCAAGGCCACCATATTCAAGTGCTGTTTCCAAACACTTCAAGCAGGGTGCAAGGCCACCAAATTCAAGTGCAGTTTTCGACCACTTCAAGCAGAGTGCAAGGCCACCAAATTCACGTGCAGTTTCATACCATTTCAAGCAGGGTGAAACCACCATAAAACCACCATAAAACCACACTAACCACCACATAAACACCACATGAACACCACATGAACACCACACTCACAGTTTAGTAGACATTCAGTGTGTTCAGTTGATTCACAGTTCAGACGCAGTCGTGACCTCTCCCCCATCTTGCACAGACTGTGCCACACCCACACTTCCAGTGTTATAATCCCTCCCCTCCCACCGGAAGGGGCATGGCCTTCATGGCATGATTGACAGGAGAGAGGTTCGCAACATTTTTGAAACTTTAATAACACTTTTATTTTTAATTGATGGGAATAATCCTCTGCACCTGATGAGCGGAGGGGGACTGAGTAAGATGGCCAAAAATCACAGCCGTAAGTGGTAGCATTTTATCTAACATCAATATACAGTGCAAACTGGAAATTGTCAAGTTTAGACTTTTTTTGCTGAGCTTCATTTCAAAGCAACCACCATCGACAACCATTTGCTGAGCTTCATGTCAAACCAACCACATTTTCATTTACAAACCACATTAAGGGCACTCAAGGTCAGTAAAGCCACACTCACAGTTTAGTAGATATGTGTTCAGTGTTATTCACAGCTCAGACTGAGAGACGTGACCCTCTCGCTCCCCCATCTTGCAGAGACTGACTGTGGCACTCAACACTTCTGGGTTTTATAGTCCCTCTGAAAGGGGTGTGATCTTCAGGAGAGAGAATCTCAACATTTTTTAAAAACTAATAACTCTTTTATTTTTCATCAATGGAAAAAATCCTTTTGTCCCGTGCAGCGGAGGGGGACTCTGAGTAAAATGGCCAAAAATCACAGCCATAAGTGGCAGCGGTTTCTCTAAAATCAATATACAGAACAACAGGAAGACTTTATTCCTTATGGGCCGGTCGCACTTCGGTGACTTTGTAGGCAACTACAGGAGACTATGCAGTCGCCACAGGGTCACCACATGTTTGCAGGTGGTTGCCGGGTAGTCACCTTCATGGTCGTGAGGAGTTCCCACATTCTGAGAACTAGTCATGACCTCATTATGGTTGCCGCTAATTTTTCAACATGCAGTGGTAGTGGGTTGCCAGGAGGTCGAAGGTTGTCAAAAGTTGTAGCCAGTGCGGACCGGTGAATTTCATTGGCTCATTGGGAAAAAAAAACGTAAGCTGCAGTTTTCAGAACCAAGGATAACTGACCAGTAATGTTAATGTCCGCCGAGCTTCACAGCCGTGTATCTCTGGCTTTGTAAAGGTTGTCTCCACTCCTTCTCCCCCCTTCCCCCCCCCTCCCCCATTCTCCCCCCTTCTCCTCCCTCTTTTAAAGGACTTACACAGTCCTTCCCGTACACTGTGCTTTCACCGTCTTAATTACAGAGCCAACCTTCCTGTTCATCGCGGTGTGTGTTTGTATCACATTAGCTTTGCACCATGTGAATTTCACTCAGACAGCGGTCCCCCGCTTGCCCTGTCCCCCGCCTGCATAATGGGCTGGTGAAGGACATGAATGGGCTTGACATTCGCCGGCAGTCGCCTGAAAAATTGCCTAAGTGGGACAAGCCCATTAGGGTGCAGGAGGATGAGGGATGATCTTATAGAGGTGTACACAATCATGAGAGGAATAGATTGGGTAAATACACAGAATCTCTTGCCCAGAGTAGGGGAATAGAGAATGGGGGAACCCTCTATTCCCTGCACTTTCATCGTCTATATAAAAGCCTCTTAAGTGCCACTATTATACCCACATCCACCACCACTCCTGGCAATACATTTCAGCCCCTAATACCCACTATGTAAAAAAAGCACACATGTCTCCATTAAACTTTCCTCCTCTCACCTGTATGGCCCTTAGTGTTGGACATTTCTACCCTGGGGGAAAAGTTCTGACTGTCTATTCTATCTTACATACTTCTACAATAATGTCCTGGGATGTATCATGTTTAAATAATGTCCAGCTTGGATATATCTCCTTGCATTGAAGTTTCAGCCTGGATGCCCAGAACAAGGATGTGCAAGTTCAGCTTGGTGGCATTTTTACTTCTTCAGACTAATCTCAGACCACAAGTAACACCACAAGTTATATCTGATCTAACGGGATGTCCACCCGGCCAAGAAAAGAGAAGCTACAGGAAAGATATGGAGGCTTCGAAGAAGGTGTACGAGTTTTACCAAAATGCTGCATGGATTTTGAGGATGCTACTAATAAGATTGGACAAAATCAGATTGTTCTCACTAGGACGTCGGAGGTTGAGGGGAGACCTTATTGAAGTGTATAAAAGAGGCATACGTAGGATAGACAGTCAGAACCTTTCTCCCATGATGGAAATGACAAGGACTAGAAAGCATAGTTTCAAAGTGAGAGGAGCAATGTTTAAAGGAAATGTGCAGGGTATGTTTTATTACACAGAGTTGTGTTTGCCTGGAACGCACTGCCAGAGGTGGGGGAGGAGGCAGATACAATAGTAGCATTTAAGAGGTTTTCAGGTTGCCACATGAATATACAGGGGATGGAGGGATATGGAAGACATTCAGGCAGGGAACATCATGTTTAACTTGGCATCATATTTGGCAAGGACGTTGTTGACCGAAGGGCCAGTTTCTGTGCCTTACTGTTCTATGTCCTCAGTAAAAATGCTGGAAATCCTCGGAAGTTCAGGCAGCATCCGTGAAGTGAGAAACAGGGGTAAGGTTCAGGCTGTTGATTCATGGTGAAAACTTAAAGGCAAAATAGGTTTTAAGCAAGTCATTAGCCTAAAGAGGCAAAATAAAGGCCCATCAGAGAGAGCAGCAGCATTTGTCCATAACCTGTTAGCCTCCGCCAGGCAGCTTGAAGTCAGCCGGCACCCTGCTACAATCTCCTAACCTGCATCTGTCTCCTCAATGCACATAGACCTATGCTGGTCTTCAATTTCAAAGCCTACATTTAAAAATTATGGCCCAATGGAATCAATGTGTACGCAGATTTCGGAGTCTGTTGAATCCCCAAAGCCCTCAAGAATGTTCAGTTTACCATCAAATTCAAGTTTTTGTTCCACTAAACACTGTCAGAGGTGGTGGAGGATGGAGATATGATAGTGGCTTTTAAGAGGCTTGTAGGTTGCCACGTGGATGGGATGGAGGGATGCAGAGCAGAATGGTGGCACAGCAGTAATGTTATTGCCTTACATCGCTTACAGCGCCAGAGACCTGGGTTCGATCCCGACTACAGGTGCTTGTCTGTATGTAGTTTGTACATTGTACGTCGATGTTTCCCGAGATATTAAGTTTCCTCCCATGTTCCAAAGACGCGCAGGTTTGTAGGTTAATTGGCTTGGTACAAATGTAAATTGTTCCTAGTGTGTGTCGGATAATGTTAATGTGCGGGTATCGCTGGTCGGCACGGTCTCGATGGGCTGAAGGGCTGGCGTCTGCGCTGTATCTCTAATCTAAGCACTTATCAAACAGCCGATCACTGACTGAATGCACCTGCCAACTTCAGGGGAAGGTAACATTTCAGGTGTGGAAACAGATCTGATCACATTGTTCCCACAGATAATGTCTGACCTACTCAATGTTCCCTGCACTTCCTGCTTCTTCTTCAGGCACCCAATGTGTGCAGGTTATTTGCTGCTTTATTTCGAGTTCAGAGGATTAATGCTTGTGTTTGACAGAAGGTAAATCTGCCAGTTGTGTTGTCTCACTTCTTATCAAGGACCCACATGAAGCAAACACCACAGGCTTGGGTCTCAGCCACATGAAACACCAAGCTTCCTGGTTGGAATTCCAGTAACCGCAGAGTTATTTCTCTTCCAACAAGTTATTTTAATTTTAACTTTCTAGTTTTAAAGGTACAGGAGCCCATGCCGGCCATTGATCACCCATTCACCCTTGTTCTGTGTTATTATTTCACTTTCTCATCCACACCCTACACACTAGGGTCAATTTTACTGAGGCCAATTAACCTACAAGTTTGGGATGTGGGAGGAAACCCACGCAGTCACAGGGAGAACGTGAAAACGCTACACAGACAGCACTCGAGGTCAGGATGGAACCCGGTCTCTGGTGCTGCAAGGCAGCAGCTCTATCGGCAGTTCAACTGTGCCACCCTTTGCTTGTAAGAGATGGGGAGGATTTTAGTGGAAGATGTAGTCAGCAGGCATGAATGTGAAGCTTGGTCTTGCTAGAGCCTGCAGTCAAATAGCTGGCCATCTGGAGCTCGTTTCTCACCTCAGCAATCATCACTGTGGAAAGAAGGCAGATAGCTGCCATTTTATCACGTGGTAGTTTGAAAGGAGGAAAATAATAATTGCTCACCTGATCTAAGTAATTAATATAAGCATTTGATAATAGTAATAATATTTTGAGGCTTAGTGCAGTTGATTGCATTCTTGCCCCTGGCATGAAGATGATCATCTAAAGACCTCCACTGAAATTGGAGCACATAAGCTGGTCTGAAATATGAGTAAATGAAAGATCGTTGCATTGTTGGACTTGGCATCTTTCGTATGAGATGTTACACAGGATCCTATTCTAATGAATGTATGAGTTCCAATTGATGCAGAACAGCAATTAGAGGATATAACATAGAGCAGTACAGCTAGGGAAAAGGCCCTTCAGCCGACAATGCCTGTGCCGAACATGATGCCAAGACCAACCCCTAACTGCCTGCAAATAATCCATATCACTCCCTGCATCTGAAATGTGTTTTGTAAAAAAAAGGTGCTGTGTTTACTCAGCAGGTCAGGCAGCACCTGTGGAGTGAGAAACAGAGATAACACCGGAGAACATTTGATGGAAGGTAATCAACCTTAAACATGAACTCAAATGATAGAAACAAAACGCCGGAGTAACTCAGCGGAACAGCAGCCTCTCTGGATAGAAGGAATGGGTGATGTTTCAGGTCGAGACTCTCAACCCGAAACGTCACCCATTCCTTCTCTCCAGAAAAGCTGTGCCGCTGAGTTATTCCAGCATTTTGTGTCTATCTTCGGTGTAAACCAGCAGTTCCTTCCTACACATTAACTCAAATGGTCTCTCATCAAACGATCTCTCCTATCATCAATCTGTAACATTAGTTCTGCTTCTCTCTCCACAGATACTGCCTAATTGCGGAGCATTTCTTATTTTCCAGGTCCGTTTTCTAGCGGCAGTGTTATTTTGAAAAGTGATTGATTGATTGAAAGAGATAGCATGGAAACATAATCCATATGCATCCAAAAGGCATGCAGGTTTGCTGCTTTGTTACTTGCCATTAGGTCTAGGTCAATACATATTTGTATTGACCTAGACGAGAGAAGAATATCTGAAAATTAGTTATTGGGTGGTACAGCGGCACAGCAGGTCCACTCATTCCAAATCCACACTTACCATTGATCACGTTTGCATGAGTTCTATGTTATCCCATTTTCGCATCCACTCCCTAAACACTAGGGACAAATTACAGACGACAATTAACCTACGAACTCATACGTCTTTAGGATGTGGGAAACTGGAGCACCTGGAAGAAACAGTGAGAATATGAGAACAAAGTCAGGATCAAACTTGGGTCTCTGGTGTTGTGAGGCAGTAGCTCTACCAGCTCTGCCACAGTGCTGCCCAATAACAAACTCTCAAGAGTCTGAAGAAGGGTTGCCTATCTCCGCTCCATAGATGCTGCTGCACCCGCTGAGTTTCTCCAGCATTTTGTGTAAACCAACAAATTCTCAAATCTTGTTCTCTCATTCAAGTCCACCAAAGATGCATTGGCCAGGACTTAATGGCGAGCAACAAAGCAGTAGTGTTCATTTTTGACCTCCTCATGGGAAACCACAGCAAACACCTAATGATGAGACATCTCTTTTGTTGTGTGGGATCAGTGCAGTGGTATCTCTCGCATCCAGCACAGTCACGCATGATAGTGCAGAGTGTTCAAGGACAATAAACCAGGAACCATGTGGGACAGTTTGTAACTAATGTACTAAGGGTATACAGTAGACTATTTCTGTACAATTTGCTGATCAGGAATGTGCTTGGTTATGGCAATACTCTACTCGACTGCTTGTAAGAAAATAATTTCATTGTGTGCAATTCACACATATGTCAATAAAAGCAACATTGAACCAGTGAAGGATATTAACAATGCCCTTCCCAGGCAGGTGATTGTGCAATTCCACTATCAGTCAAGCTGCTTGATCACATTGCTGTAATGATGCTGATTGATTTGTAACATGTGACTTATATGAAGTTATTATCCGCTCACTGGAAGAAGCTGTGGTTTCAACTGTAAATAAACATAGTTTCCTCACGCTTTAAGTGCACCCGGCTTTCAAAACCCAGTAACTTTGTTTGCTTTGCAATTAAATGTTTCTGCCAGTTCAGTGTTTTTTTCCTCATTGGAAAGCAAACAGATTTATTACGTTTAGGAAGTAACTACAGTTGCTGGTTTAAACCAAAGATAGACGCAAAAGGCCGGAGTAACTCAGCGGGACAGACAGCATCTCTGGAGAGAAAGAACTTCAAATTCCT
The DNA here is from genome assembly GCA_963514005.1 of Raja brachyura. The sequence goes on along the minus strand of OY740785.1, from coordinate 93,914,287 downwards.
GGGCGTGCATATTTCTGAAGATCTTTTCTGGTCCCAGCACACTGATCCAATTATAAAGAAAGCACATCAGCGCCTCTACTTCCTGAAAAGATTACGGAGAGTCGGTATGTCAAAGAGGACTCTTTCTAACTTCTACAGGTGCGCAGTAGAGAGCATGCTGACTGGTTGCATCGTGGCTTGGTTTGGCAACTTGAGCGTCCATGAGCAGAAAATAATGCAGAAAGTTGTGACCACTGCCCAGACCATCATCGGCTCTGACCTCACCATCATTAAAGGGATCTATCGCAGCCACTGCCTCAAAAAGGCTACCAACATCATCAAGGACCCACACCATCCTGGCCACACACTCATCTCTCCGCTGCCATCAGGTAGAAGGTACAGGAGCCTGAAATCTGGTACATCCAGGTTCAGGAACAGATTCTTCCCCACAGCCATCAGACTATTAAACTCACCATCAAACAAACTCTGAACTATAACAGCCTATTGCACTTTATCTGTTTATTTATGGGTATATATATGGTCTATGCTATATAGGCACACTGAACTGTTCTGTATTTATGCTTACAATATTCTGTTGTGCTGCAGCAAGCAAGAATTTCATTGTCCTATCTGGGGCACATGACAATAAACTCTCTTGACTTGACTTGACTTTGGGGGGGGGGGGAGAGATAGAGAGAGAGGGTGTCCCGGGATTACTTGAAGTCAGAGAAATCAATACCACTGGGCTGCCCAAGCAAAATATGAGTTCCCCTAATTGGCTTTTAGCCTCACTCTGACAATGGAGGAGACCAAGGACAGAAAGGTGTGTGTGGGAATGGGAAGAGAATTAAAGTGTTTAGCAACCGGGCGATCAGGTAAGTTCAGGCGGACTGAGCGAAGGTGTTCGGCGAAACGATCGCCCAGTCTACGTTCGGTCTCACCAATGTATAAGAGTCCACATCTTGAACATTGGATACAGTAGATGAGGTTGGAGGATGTGCAAGAGAACCTCTGCCTAACCTGAAAGGACTGTCGGGTCCCTGGACAGAGTCGAGTGAGGAGGTATAGCGACAGGTGTTGCATCTTCTGCGGTTGCAGCGGAAGGTACCTGAGGAGGGGGTGGTTTGGGTGGGAAGGAATGAGTTAATCAGGGAGTTGCGGAAGGAACGGTCTCCTTCGGAAGGCGGAAAGAGGTGGAGATGGGAAAATGTGACTGGTGTTAGGATCCCATTGGAGGTGACTAACAATTTGGGGGATTATGTGTTGTATACGATGGCTGCTGGGGTGGAAGGTAAGGACTAGGGGGACTCTGTCTCTCTTGCGACTAGGGGAAGGTTGAGCAAGGGCGGAGCTGCACAGTAGGAGGAGACACGGGTGAGAGCCTCATCAATGATGGGAGGGGGAACCCCCATTCCCTAAAGAATGAGGACATCTCAGATATCTTCGTGTGGAACACCTCATCTTGGGCGCAGATGCAGCATAGATGGAGGAATTGGGAGTAGGGGATAGAATCTTTGCAGGAAGCAGGGTGGGAAGAAGTGAAGTTGAGGTAGTTGTGGGAGTTAGTGTGTTCGTAATAGACGTCAGTCGATAGTCTATTTCCTGTGATGGAGACTGTGAGATCAAGAAAGGGGAGGGACATGTCGGAGATGGTCCAAGTAAATTTCAAGCGTGCAGGATGGAAATTGGTGGTGAAATTGATGAAGTCCATGTATTCTGCATGGGTGCAGAAGGTAGCGCTGATGCAGTCGTCAATGTAACAAGATAGAGTTTGGGATAGGTCCAGTGTACACCTGGAACAACAATTGTTTAACGTAGTCTACAAAGAGGCAGGCATTATGTTTGGCTGGCAGCGCTCCATATCTCCTTATAACATATGTTTGGCCATTGAGACTATGGGAGCTATCCCAGTCCCACTTAGTTTTCTATGTTACCTATTCTGCACACATTCCCATCACCTTCCCAGATTCTGCCCCTCAGCTACAAACAAGGGCCAATTTGTAGTGGCCAATTAACTGACAAACCCACACATCATTGAGATGTGGGAAGAAACTGGAGCACCAAAGAAACCCATGTGGTCACAGAGAATGTGTGAATTGACACAGACAGCACTGGAGATCAGGGATTGAACCTGGGTAATTGCTCTGAGAGGCAGTTGCTCTACTAATCCACTGTTATCAGTAATGTCCACTGAACCTCTTACAGAAAAGGGAATGCTCAATGTTTGCAATAAAACCCACAAGGGCATAGAAATTCTCTAAAAGTCTTTTAAAAGTGTACGTTACCCTGTTAGATTTAGGTTTACTTGTACAAGTTAAAATCAAGGTAAATAACATTAAGATTTTTAAAGTTAATGTTTGCCGAGCAATAATTATGACTCAGCTTGCTATTAAAATCTCACTTACACCTCATGCAACAAGTCATATCCACGTCAGGTTCAAAGCATGTTCCTGTATTCAAGGTCATTTCCAAAGCACACATTGCCATTGGAATATCACCACAGGACATACATTGCATGGTAGTTAATGTTGCTGCTGTCTACCAATTAGACAGTTACCAATATACAATTTGGAGGGCACAGTGGCACAGTAGTAGAGCTGCCGCCTCACAGAACCAGAGACCCGAGTTTAATCCTGACTATGGATGCTGTTTGTGCGGAGTTTGTACGCTTTCCCTATGACTGTGTGGGTTTTCTCTGGGTGCTCCGCTTTCCTCCCACATTCCAAAGATGTGCAGTTTGTAGGTTAATTAGCTTCTGTAAAATTGTCCCTATGTGTGTAGGATAAAACTAGTGTCCTGGTGTTTTGTGGTCGGTGTGGACCCGGCGGGCTGAAGTGCCTGTTTCCATGCCATACATCTGAACTAAACACTAGACAGGAATACCAAACTCTTGAAAGAACGCAATACAACCTTCCAAAGTAGTTAGTAGGAACTTGGGAACCGATGACCGCAGTCATTGCTTTACTTCCTTTCATACAGAGTCATACAGCATGGAAACAGGCCATTCGGCCCAACTTGCCCATGCCGACCAACATGTCCCATCTACACTAGTCCCACCTGCCTGCGTTTGTCCCATAACCGTCTAAACCTACCCTATCCAGGTACCTATCTAAATGTTCCTTAAACATAACAATAGTACCTGCCTCAACTACCTCCTCCGGCAGCTCGTTCCATACACCCACCACCCTTTGTGTAAAAAAAGTTATTTCTTAGCTTAATAAATCTTTCCCCCCTAACCATAAACCTATGTCTTCTGGTTCTCGATTCCCCTACTCTGGGAAAAAGACTATGTGCGTTTACCTGATCTATTCCTCTCATGATTTTGTTGACCTGCCCTTTTAGGGTGGTCACGGTGGCACAGCGGTAGAGTTGCTGCCTTGCAGCGAATGCAACGCCGGAGACCCGGGTTCGATCCCGATTACAGGTGCTGTCTGTACGGAGTTTGTACATTCTCCCCATGACCTGCGTGGGTTTTCTCCGAGATCTTCGGTTTCCTCCCACATTCCAAAGACGTACAGGTTTGTAGGTTAATTGGCTTTGTAAATGTCCAAAGAAAATTGTCCCTTGTGGGTGCAGGATAGTGTTAATGTGCAGGGATCTCTGGTCAGCGTGGACCCGGTGGGCTGAAGGGCCTGGTTCCATGCTGTATTTCTAAACTAAACTAAACTAAACCTCCATAAAATCACCCCTCCAAGGAACAAAGCCCTAGCCTGCTTAACCTCTCCCCATAGCTCAAGCCCTCGAGGCCTGACATCATCCTCATAAATCTTCTCTGCACCCTTTCCAGCTTGACAACATTTTCCTATAACATGGTGCCCAGAACTGAACACATTACTCTAAATGTGGCTTCACCAATGCCTTATATAACTGAAACATGGCCTCCCAACTACTGTACTCAATGCTCTGACTGATAAAGGCCGATGTGCCGAAAACCTTTTTGACTTCCCGATCTACCAGTGACACCACTTTCAAGAAAATATGTTCTTACCCACCTAGGTACCTCTGCTCTACAACACACCCAGAGCCCTACCATTCACTGTGTATATCCTGCCCATTTTCGACTTCCACTAAATTCCTCATTCCACATGTCAAACCAATCAAGATCCTGCTGGAATTTTTTACAACCATCTTCACTGTCTGCAAAGCCACCCACTTTTGTGTCATTTGCAAACTTGCTAATCATGACATGGATATTCTCATCTAAATCATTGAAATTGATGATAAACAGCAATGGGCCCAGCAATGAACCCTGAGGTACATCACTAACCACAGGCCTCCAGTTCGAAAAACAACCTTCCATCATTACCCTATGCTTCCTTCCATGGTCAATTTTCAATCCATTCACCTATCTTTCCTTGGACCCCATGCGATCTAACCTTCCAGAGCAGCGTACCATGCAGAGCCCTGTCAAATGCCTTGCTGAAATCCAGATATACAACATCTACAGCTTTGCCCTCATCAGCCGTTTTGGTCACATCTTCAAAAATGTCACATTCATGAGACATGACTTCCCATGTACATAAGCCATGCTAACTATCCCTAATCAGCCCTGTCCATCTAAGTCCATGTATATCTTGTATGTTTCCCAATATTCCCACCTGCCCACATTTGGCTCACAAGCCAAAACTATCCATGTACCTGTCCTAATGTCTTTAAACTTTTAATTTTTGAAAACCATTTTTGCTATCTGCAATTCCGCCCGCTTTAGCATCAATCAGTTCCTGGGCATTTAACTCTCGAGAAATCTACAACCTCACATTGTTGCAGTGCTCCGTAGGGTGTTGACATGTTTCCAGCAGCGGGAGAATCTTGAACGAGGGCCACAGTTACAAGATTGTGATGTGATCCATTTAAAACGGAGGTGTGTTGGAACTTCCTGTTGCAGGGGGCCATGAATCTTTGGAATTCTTTGCCTCTGAGAACTGTGGAGGTCAGATCCATGGATTTTGAATCTGCCTGTGGCTGCTGGAATTCAAAAAGTGTGGGAACAATTACAGCCACTTTCCTTTTGGCCATTCCCTTTAAAACCCAGGGGTGAAGAGTATACTTTAGATTTTACTGATAACACACAGAAATAGGCCCTTCGGCTCACTGTGTCCACACCGATCAACAATCACCTTATACACTCAAGGGCCTGTCCTACCTGCATCCGACTCCATGCGATGAGCGTGATCAAACTAGAAGCGGGGGTCGCGCGGAGGTCGGGTGATCCCCTGTACAGGGCCGTTCCCACCAGCATGCGCCTGCATGCGGCAAGCGCGACCAAACCGGCAGCGAGGGCCGCGCGGAGGTCGGGTGAGTGGCGCAACGCGGCGCAAAGTGAGGCGAACTTGGAGCGAAGTCTTAAGGTAAGTTCGCCAGGACAGAGAGGGGCACACTGAGAGGGGCACAGAGGCTCACACACACAGCGGGCCATGGAGCCACACACATAGAGGGTCCCGGAGGCACCTACAGATAGGTTCATGGAGGCACGATGTCGAGGCGGTGTGTAATGCGTCGAGGCAACTGCGAGCCGACAAGCCGTTGCCGCGCGGAATTTTTGAGCCCCGCGCGATGTCAGGACGAACTCCGCACAATTCCGCATGGCTCCGGCGATCGAAGTGGGACCGGCCCCGCGGCGCCGGATGGCTCAAGCGACCACGTTAGGTCGCGCTCATCGCATGGAGTAGCATGCTTGTAGGACAGGCCCTTAACACTATCCAACACACTAAAGACAATTTACAGAAGCCAATTAACCTACAAAGCTGGAGTATTGGATGATATTGGAGCATGCGGAGAAAACCCATGTGATCACATTGCACACATTGTTTGTATTGAAGAAATTCACTGAATACTACGAACTGCATAACAAAAATATCCCTTCCGTATAAATGTAGCAGGAGGCAAGATGCGTGCAGCATCAACAGAGAACAACATTACTAAAACCTACGGGTTACACAAAAAGCTGGAGAAACTCAGCGGGTACAGCAGCATCTAAGGAGCGAAGGAGATAGGCGACGTTTCGGCACCAGACCCTTCTTCAGCTTCTTCAGACCCTTACTAAAACCTACCACAGGTTGTGAGTTTTATGGAACTTCATAAAAGGGAATTAATCTGAGGTGGGTGCTACCTGAAGTCAAAGTCTGTCGAAGGGTTCCAAACCAAAACGTTGTCTGTACCTTTCCCTCACAGATGCTTACTGACCTGCTGTATCTAGCAGTTTGTTCAATAATAGTGGTAGTTGTGTGGTTGAAATTTCAGAGCTCAGGATCAAGAAAAATTGCCCCAAGAAACTAACCTGATCTCAGAGAAAACAGCAGAGATTAGTCATGCATAAGAAAATGTGGATGGTGAATTTAAAGTAATTAACACATCAGCAGGCCAGGATATAAGTGTCAGATTAAGAACTGATGGAAACCTGCATGGTTCCAGGGAGAACATGCAAATTCTACACAGACAACACCTGAAATCAGGATTGAACTGGATTCCCTGGAGCTGGGAGGCAGTGACTCAACTGGCAGCGCCACTGTACAGTTGGAGTTAAGAGGAAGTGACATTAATATACAAAAAGTAAAATAACATGAAACATGATCAGAACAACATGACTAAAAGTCAATCATCACATGACATCAACTAACATTACTATATTTTTCTGACCTGCAAATGCGATCTGAGTTAAGATATGTGCGTTCCGCAAATTAAAAATGAGATTACATGCTGGCTGTTTTGCTTCAAATGCCATCCTTGGAGATTACTCTCAGTTATCAAATGATCAGTGCATCTTCCTAGAATTCAGATTTACATCTAAAACTGTGCATATGTTATTTGTCAATTTGTTCAACAAAGTGTTGACAGAATAATTATTCAAAGTAATTTGAACCTGCCCAAGCAAACATCTCAGCTGATAAAATATCATTGAGATGTTAATATTGAGCTATTCAAATATGCATAGCAAGGATCCTACAACCTAGACGGATTTTTCAATGAAGTAGAAACAAGGAAGTGAAGAAAAGGTACAAGACGTTTGTGTAACTCAGCGGGTGAGGCAGCATCCCTGGAGAAATGGATAAATGAAAAAGATAGGACTCTTCTCCAGACCTAACCTGAAACGTCACCTATCCATGTTCTCCAGGGATGCTACCTGACCTGCTGAGTTACTCCGGCATTTTTGTTTCCTTTTGTGTATATCTGCAGATATACACATCCGAAGATATGCACAAAATGCTGGAGTAACTCTACGGGACAGGCTGCACCTCTGGATAGACAATTTGGGTGATGATTCAGGTCTAGACCCTTTATTCATAGTTCCTTGTTTCTACATTTCCTCTACATCTTTCCTATCCATGCACCTGGCCAAATGTCTTTTAAATGCTGTTTTGTTCATTAAATGTCTATCAACCAGGAACTGAGGAGTTTGGTTTGAACTAGGTGTTTGGATTCTCAAAGCTTAAATGAAGCTATTGTTCAGTGTTAATGCCAAGGAATTTGAAGCTCTCACCCATTTCCACTTTAGAAACATAGAAAATAAGTGCAGGAGGAGGCCATTCGACCCATCGAGCCAGCACCACCATTCATTGTGATCATGGCTGATCGTCCGCTATCAATAACCCGTGCCTGCCTTCTCCCCATATCCCTTGACTCCACCCCTAAAGCTCTATCCAACTATCTCTTAAATCCATCCAGTGACTTGGCCTCCACTGCCCTCTGTGGCAGGGAATTCCATAAATTCACAACTCTCTGGGTGAAAAAGTTTTTCTCACCTCATTCTTAAATGACCTCCACTTTATTCTAAGACTGTGGCCCCTGGTTCTGGACTTACCCAACATTGGGAACATTTTTCCTTCATATAGCTTGTCCAGTCCTTTTATAATTTTATATGTTTCTATAAGATAACCCCTCATCCTTCTAAACTCCAGTGAATACAAGCCTAGTCTTTTCAATCTTTCCTCATATGACAGTCCCGCCATCCCAGGGATCAATCTCGTGAACCTACGCTGCACTGCCTCAATCACAAGGATGTCCTTCCTCAAATTAGGAGACCAAAGCCAATTTTCTATCCACGTCAACACCCTACCCACTACCCCCTTTGGCACCATTGATGCTGATTGGGACATATATTCCATACTGCTTCCTGAAGATGATTCAATTCTAAACTGGTAGATTGAGATGAGAGTGTAATCCCATGGAGTATTTATTTCATTTCGGAGTCACGTGAGTGACTTCGTGAAGAGCCCGCCGGCACGCATGCGCGACATATCGTCGCATCGCATTGCTGCCGACGGCTGGTCGGGAGCGCGGCTCCCGACCAGCCCTTCAGAGGGCCGACTCAGGTAAGGCTAAGCCCCCTAGAGTTGGTGTTTCCTGTTGGGGGGGGGAGCAGTGTGTTCTCTCCCTACAGGAACGTGGATTTGGAGTCGCCGGCCACTTATCCCGGAGCCTTTCTCAGCGGCTCACCTGCGAGTCGGGCCGGGAAACAGGCGTGGTAGTCGGGGAGCCCTGTTGGTACAGGGCCCGACCCGCCGATACACCGGAGCTCCAGTGTGAGTTGGTGTCTTGTTGTGGCGGGTGTATGTTATGTTCTCTCCCTGCAGGTACGTGGGGAAATAGGCGTGGATGTCGGGGAGCCCTGTTGTTACCGGGCCCGACCCGCCGCTATGCGGGAGCTCCAGTGCCGATTCAAGGAGCAGGTGCTCCAGTGTTGATTTGAGGAGCAGGAGCTCCAGTGCTGGTTCAAGGAGCAGGAGCTCCAGTGCTGCATTAAGGAGCAGGAGCTCCAGTGCTGATTCGAGGAGCAGGAGCTCCAGTGCTGATTTAAGGAGCAGGAGCTCCAGTGCTGATTCGAGGAGCAGGAGCTCCAGTGCTGATTCAAGGAGCAGGAGCTCCAGTGCTGGTTCCAGGAGCAGGAGCTCCAGTGCTGATTCAAGGAGCAGGAGCTCCTGTGCTGAGTCGAGGAGCAGCAGCTCCAATGCTGATTCCAGGAGCCGAGAACGGGGTGCCTCTCGAAAGGGGGGACCCTGCCACAAGTTCGCCATTGGCGACCACGGGGAAGGGGTCGTGCTGCGGCCCGACCCCCCTCCGCTAGCCCTTCGTTGAAGGGCAGGGGAGGAGCCCGTAAGCCTAAACCCGGTTCGGGCCAAGGCTCCACCAGCCGCCTTGGTGCGGTCTGGTGCAACGGCGGGACCTGGGTCTGTGAGATCTGCTATCCAACTCCCAAACCCCGCCGCTGGGACGGGGGGCTTGGGTACGGTCCCGCCTCGGTCGCCGAGTCCCCTGTCGATGGGGGGGACGAGACCGTGCGTCGGCAAGGTCCACGATGTGGACAGCCGGCAAGCCCGCGCGGGCGTCGCTCCATGCTTCTGCTGGAGTCGACCCCAAGCCGTCAGGGCCCTTTGTGGCAACGGCTTCCGCTCCTGTTAAACGGAGACGGTTGAACACCTTTCTCGCGCGGGAATCACGCGGTTTCGCTGCGGCGGCCGATAGCGACAACTTCCGGCACCGAGATCACTTCTCAGAGGTGCGGGCCGATGAAAGGAGCCCCGGCAATCTTTCTGAGCCGGAGGTCTCCGACCACCCCAGTGTTCAGGGTGAAGGACGTATGGCCGCATGACGCGGCTACTGGAGAGGAGCCATCCAGCTCCAGTAGGCACAGGGAGGTTAACCGCCGTCAGCAGCAGCTGAGAACCGTCAGCAGACACTAAGCCCAGTGAACTGCTCCTCCCTTCAACGAGCCCATACGCCACGGTCGCCGAGTCCCCCATGGATGGGAGGACGAGACTATGCGTCGGCTAGGTCCATGATATGGACAGCCGGCAAGCCCGCGCGGGCGTCGGATCTCCATGCTAAGTCAGGTGCCGACTTCCCATCGCATTTGCCCTCCGAGGCAGCGAGACCAAGCTCCGCCGAGGAGGCGTTTGAGTGTACCTCCCGCGCGGGAATCGCTCAGCTTCGCTGCAGCGGCTACCGGCGACAACTTTGCGGCACCAGGTTCACCTCGATGAGGTGCGGGCCGATGGACGAAGCCCCAGCAGTTCAGCAGAACATGAGGACTTCGGCCGCCCGAGTTTTTAGCTCAAGGGGCGTATTGGTCAGGATGGAGCGGATATTGGAGCCCCTCCTGCAGCAGAATCAAAAAAATTCGGGGAAGACTTCTCCAAGAGGGAAGGATATTCGGGGTCATTTTATTGAATTTATTCACGGGAACATTCCTCCATCCCAGCATATGCCTCAACGGAAGTTTACGCTGTCTGCCGTTGAGCAGGCAGCAGGCACGGCTGAAATTTTTCGTTTGGAACAAAAAGGCGTGATAGAGAAAACTATTCACGAGCCCATTGAATTCGTCTCCAATATTTTTACTAGTCCAAAAAAGGATGGAGGTTGTCGGGTGATTATTGACTTGACCAGTTGAATACCTTTGTAACATATACACATTTCAAAATGGACACCTTTTGAGACAGCCGAATCACTGCTTTCGCATGGTTGCTTTATGGCATGTATTGATTTGAAAGATGCATGCTATTCAGTGTCCATCCGGAAACATCACCGGAAAATTTTGAAATTTGTCTGGATGGATCAGCTCTGGCAATATCAGGCCTTACCAAATGGGCTTACTACCGCCCTAGGCTTTACTAAATTACTCAAACCTATTATGGCCAAATTACGTATACAACATCATATTGTAATGGCTTATTTAGATGATATTCTGATTATTGGCAACACTCTGGAAGCAGCTGAAAGCGCTGTTTCAGCAACTGTTACTATATTTCAGCAGCTGGGGTTTATAGTCCATCCAGAAAAATCGAAGTTTCACCCATCCCAGGTTATGGATTATTTGGGTTTCACGGTGGACTCTATTCAAATGAGGGCCACCATTCCATTTCACAAGGTGGAGGATGTTTCCCTTGCATGTCAGGATCTCGCATCCGCCAGTATACCATCTATTCGGCATACAGCTAAGATGATTGGGAAAATCGTAGCTTTATTTCCGGCAGCCCGGTTTGGACCTTTGCATTATCAAAATCTGCAAAGGGCCAAGATTGCTGCGTTAAAAAAGAACGCTGGTCATTTTGACAGACCTATGGGGCTGCCTTCCGATGCTAAGGTTGAGCTACAATGGTGGGTGTCCAATATTGGCAAGGCATTCAAACCCATTGTTGTGCCCAATCCGGTGGTATATTTGCAAACTGACGCAAGCTCTCTAGGCTGGGGAGCTGCGGACAGCTCTTCTAGTTGTGGAGGCAGGTGGGATCCCCTTGAAGCTAGCATGTTGCTAATACAAGGGATTAACTATTTGAACTTCTTGCAGCATTTCACGGACTGCGGGCATATTGTGCTAATCTTAGTGGTACTCATGTCCGTCTCCAAATAGACAACACCACAGCGGTGGCATATTTAAACCATATGGGCGGTACCAGGTCAGTCTCTTGTGACAAATTGGCTTATACTATTTGGTGCTGGTGTATTGATCGAGATATTTGGATTTCAGCTACCTATTTGCCAGGTAGGCTTAATACTGTGGCAGACACCAGGTCACGCAAATTCAATGATAATTTTGAGTGGATGCTGCATCCTCAAATATTTGCCCAAATTACAGCCAAATTTGGCCAACCGGATATCGACCTTTTTGCGTCCCGGTTGAACCATCAGGTACCGACATATGTTTCATGGGAACCAGACCCTGGGGCATTAGCGATTGATGCATTCTCGCTAGACTGGGGGAAGTGGGTTTTCTATGCATTCCCCCCGTTTTGCCTCATCAGTCGGGTATTACAAAAAATCAGGATGGATTCTGCCAGAGGCATTCTTGTCATACCCGACTGGCCTACACAGCCTTGGTATCCGGTGGTCTCTGACATGATTAGTCAACCTTGGGTCCCTCTAGAGGGTTGCCCACATTTGGTTTCTCACCCTGTCTCAGGGGAGTTACACCCCTGCCATGCCTATCTAAAATTACTGGCTTGCAGGTTCTGACCAGGCCATGGATGCAGTATGGCCTTACCACCCGGACCATGAACACCATTGGAGCATCATGTCGAGAGTCAACCAGGCGGAGATATCTCTCCCACATCACCAAGTGGGAAGCCTACTGCAGTCGCTCTCACATCACCTGTGATGATGTCTCCATAGCCGACGTCCTGGAATTCCTCGCGGGGTTGCACCATGATGAGCACTTGAGTTATAGTGCCATCAACAGCGCCAGGAGTGCGCTATCATTCTACCTCAACATCGAGGTAGGATCGAACAGGCTAGTGTCCAGGCTTCTGCGGGGAATATTCAATCTGAATCCGCCTACACCACGCTACAACATCACCTGGGATGTCAGGGATGTACTTACCCTGCTCAGGTCGTGGTCACCCATGGAAGGGTTACAGCTGGACCAACTCACTATGAAATTGGTGATGTTACTAGCGCTGACTTCAGCACAGCGGGTTCAGACGCTCCACAAACTACGTATTGACAGGATGACGTCGACCCCTGGAGAAGTAGTCTTTTTTATCGATGAGCTACTTAAGCAGCATAGACCTGGGTGCACAGGGCTGCAGCTGAAGTTCCCGGCATACCCTGCAGATGCTCGGCTATGTTTAGCCACTCACATCCGTTACTACATCAAGGTGACGAGGAGCATCAGAGGAATGGAGTTGTACCTGCTTGTCACTCACAAAAGACCTCACCATCGAGTGACAGTCCAGACGATATCCAGTTGGCTCCGGATCGTCCTGAATAAGGCAGGTATTGACACTAATGTGTTTACATCCCACTCCACCAGGGCTGCATCTACGTCGGCGGCGAGAGTCATGGAGGTACCCATGGACCATATCCTCGCCACAGCAGGATGGGCGAATGAAGCTGTGTTCCAGCGATTCTATAATAAGCCTGTTGCTGCTCCCCTTCAGTTCGCAGAGGCCGTGCTGAACGCCGGGTGTGAACGTGGGGATGTCCCTGATTAAAGGGCGTTATTTGTTGTGCTATTAACAAATCTTCTTTTTGTTTCAGTATAACCTCGTTTCGTCAACTTGTTTCCTCCAATCCATCCTTGCTAGTGGTGTGTCCGCATGGACGTTGTCCAGGGCGTGTAATCACAGAAGCTTTGAAGTCTTCACGAAGTCACTCACGTGACTCCGAAATGAAATAGTAAGATTGAACGAGAACTTACCAAGTTTGAAGGTTGATCTTTATTTCATGAGGAGTTGCGGTGAGGGATTTCGTGCCCTCCGCTCCCAACCCTCGATCATCTTCAGCTGGTAATCAGAGTTTCTTTAAATCTTACTATGCCAAGTCATTTCTGTTGTTGTTTCTGTGATTCCACACCGCTGCTTTGAAGAATGTCGCGCATGCGTGCCGGCGGGCTCTTCACGAAATCCCTCACCGCAACTCCTCATGAAATAAAGATCAACCTTCAAACTTGGTAAGTTCTCGTTCAATCTTACTATTCCTTGTTAATCACATCCAAATCTAGTGTCACATTGGGGGAAAGTTCTTCTCCTCTTTGCCTCCCACTGATTGTCTTTCCCTCGGTTCTGAAACATATTTGGACAGGTTGGTTGGTTTAAAGTGAGAAGCGAAATATTTAAAGGGGACCCGAGGGACATGTGTATCACTCAGAGGGTGGTGGGTAAATGGTATGAGCTGCCAGGGGAAGTGGTAGAGGTTGGTACAATTACAATATTTAAAAGGCAGGAAAGGTTGAGAGAAACATGGACCAAATCCAGGCTTAGGTGGAGACCTTGGTCAACGTGGATGAGTTGGGCCGAAGTGCCCGTTTCCTCACTGTGTAACTCTATAACTCCCCATAAAGCAACGTACAAATTTTGAATTATGATTGGGAATACATTGACATATTGTTGCATTACCTAATGTGTCTTTGTACAATGGTCTGCAGTAAAATAAATATAAATCTACTGAGAACAAGTTTGAGATGGCAGAACATTTCACAACCAGTCGAGTTGTGAAATATAATATATTGTATAATGCATAATATAATTAAACATTGCTCAATAAACTGCCCGTATAAAACAGGTGTCATTATTAGTCACAATGTCACCTCCATAGTTATTGAGTAACAGGTTCAGACTTTATATTGCAATTACATTGGTGTTTGCTTTTATTAAGAATTACCCCGTCAATTCACTCGTAAGAGACAAAAATATGCCCTTGGAGTAAAGCTGTAGATGAATTCATTTATGAGATTCAGCATAAACTCTTGAGACTTAGAAGTGGACGGGAAGTAACAGAGAAAGTGGATGGTGCATCTCCATGCTTGGAGCTTTATTCTACGGTGAACAACAGAGCAAATGTGAATCACCAGTGTTGTGGCTCAATGTTGTTAACAGAAAAGGAATACTTAATTCCACTTACCATCAAGCATTGCACAAGTAGTTATGTTTACACGGTGCTCGTGGAAAATAGCATTATTGGGTTACTGTGGACATTTGTCATGTCCTGTCATGAGAAATAATGAAGCATCATAACATAACATATAATGATTCACCTTCCCTGGGGGGTAATTGGATTCCATCCTGAGTTTTTCCCGTCACTAGTTTCTAACTAGAAGTTAGGAGCGAGAGAGAAAACGGGGAATTACAGACAAGTTAGCCTGACTTCGGTGGTGGGAAAGATGCTGGAGTCAATTATTAAAGAAGTAATAATGGGGCATTTGGATAGCAGTAAAAGGATTAGTTCAAGTCAGCATGGATTTATGAAAGGAAAATCATGCTTGACTGCTGGAATTTTTTGAGGATGTGACAAGTAAAATGGATGAAGGGGAGCCAGTGGATGTAGTGTATCTAGATTTTCAGAAAGCCTTTGATAAGGTCCAGCATGGGATACTGGTGACTAAAATTAGAGCACATGGTATTGGGGGTAGGGTGTTGACGTGGATAGAAAACTGGTTGGCGGACAGGAAGCAAAGAGTAGGAGTGAACGGGTCCTTTTCAGAATGGCAGACAGTGGCGAGTGGAGTGCTGCAAGGCTCGGTGTTGGGGCCACCACTGTTTACCATATATATTAATGATTTGGAAGAGGGAATTAGGAGCAACACTAGCAAGTTTGCGGATGACACAAAGCTGGGTGGCTGTGTGAACTGTGAAGAGGATATTAGGAGGTTGCAGGGTGACCTGGACAGGTTGAGTGAGTGGGCAGATGCATGGCAGATGCAGTATAGTATGGATAAATGTGAGGTTATCCACTTTGGTGACAAAAACAAGGGGGCAGATTATTATCTCAATGGGGTTAGGTTAGGTAAGGGGGAGGTACAGCGAGACCTGGGAGTCCTTGTACACCGGTCACTGCAGCTTGGCGTGCAGGTACAGCAGGCAGTGAAGAAAGCTAATGGAATGTTGGCCTTCATAACAAGAGGATTTCAGGATAGGGGGAGAGAGCTTCTTCTGCAGTTGTATAGGACACTGGTAAGACCACATCTGGAGTATTGCATACAGTTTTGGTCACCTAATTTGAGGAAGGACATCCTTATGATTGAGGCAGTGCAGCCTAAGTTCACGAGATTGATCCCTGGGATGGCGGGACTGTCATATGAGGAAAGATTGATAAGACTAGGCTTGTATTCACTGGAGTTTAGGATGAGGGGGATCTCATAGAAACATATAAAATTATAAAAGGACTAGACAAGCTAGATGCAGGAAAAATGTTTCCCATGTTGGGCGAGTCCAGAACCAGGGGCCACAGTCTTAGAATAAAGGGGAGGCCATTTAAGACTCAGGTGAGAAAAAACGTTTTCACCCAGAGAGTTGTGAATTTGTGGAATTCCCTGCACAGATGGCAGAGGAGGCCAAATCACTGGATGGATTTAAGAGAACGTTAGATAGAGCTCTAGGGGCTAGTGGTATCAAGGGATATGGGGAGAAGGCAGGCACGGGTTATTGATTGGGGACGATCAGCCATGATGACAATGAATGGAGATGAGGAGAAATATCTTTCGTCAGAGGGTGATGAATCTGTGAAATTCTTTGCCACAGAATGCTTTGGAGGCCAAGTCAGTGGATATTTTTAAGGCAGAGATAGATAGATTCTTGAGTAGCACATGTATCAGAGGTTATGGGGAGAAGGCAGGAGAATGGGGTTAGGAGGGAGAGATAGATCAACCATGAGGGGGATCTTATAGAAACTTACAAAATTCTTAAGGGGTTGGGCAGGCTAGATGCAGGAAAATTGTTCCCGATGTTGGGGAAGTCCAGAACAAGGAGTCACCGTTTAAGGATAAGGGGGAAGTCTTGTAGGACCGAGATGAGAAAAACATTTTTCACACAGCGAGTGGTGAATCTCTGGAATTCTCTGCCACAGAAGGTAGTTGAGGCCAGTTAGTTGGCTATATTTAAGAGGGAGTTAGATGTGGACCTTGTGGCTAAGGGGATAAGGGGGTATGGAGAGGGCAGGTACGGGATACTGAGGTGGATGATCAGCCATGATCATATTGAATGGCGGTGCAGGCTCAAAGGGCCGAATGGCCTACTCCTGCACCTATTATCTCTGTTTCTATGTCTATGTTTCTATGATTGAATGGCGGAGTAGACTTGATGGGCCAAAAATCCTAATTCTGCTCCTAGTCCTTATAACCTTATGACTATCCATTGATCTACACAATTATTCCAGCTGAGGTAACAATTCACTTGCACTTCTTCCTATACAGCGTTGTGCACCCTCTGCTCGCAGTGCGCTCTTCCCTGCACTGGAGAAACCAAAGGCAAATGAGGTTTTCCGCCCACTGCACCTACCCTGAGCCTCCAGTTGCTTAAAGTTTCAACGTTAATTCTCCGCCCTCTCTTATTCTAATGAGTTTAACCTCCCACATTCTTCCATTGATGCCGAACATTATTTCAAGGGACAAATACTCAAGTTCATGCCTGTGACACATGTCCTAGCCTTTTATATCAACTCTGTTTCTTTCCACACTCACTTTGTCAAAACCTCTGAGCATTTTTGGCTAGATATACATGCACACGTTAACTCCATATGAGAATTTTGTTATTATATAACTGCATTGCATAGTGCAGGTTTTGTACATGTGTGTGAAGTGTGTATGTGTTTGTACAACTGAACTTTGTATTATGCTATATGAGCTATGTGCGTGTGTGCGCATTGTTTGTGTGATTTTTCTTGTGGGGAAACGTGTGTTCTTACATCTGCTGTAATGAAGTGCTTTGAGAGGTTGGTTCTGGCATGAGTCAACTCTTGGTTTAGAAATTACCTTCATTTGCCTCAATTTGCCTATCACCACAACAAGTTTACAGTAGATGCTATCTCACTCTTTCTCCACTGTGCTCTGAACTATTTGGGTAACAGGAACACAGGGTGGGGGGGGGGGGGGGGTGGTGGGGGGGGCATGGTGGTGCAATGATAGAGTTGCTGCTTTACAGTGGCAGAGATCCAGGTTTGATCCTATTTACAGGTGCTGTCTGTATGGAGATGGTAAGTTCTCCCTGCGACTGCGTGGGTTTTCTCCGGGTGCTCCGGTTTCCTTCCACACTCCAAAGATGTACAGGTTTGTAGTTTAATTGCCTTCAGTAAAATTGTCCCTACTATGTAGTATAGTGTTAGTGTATGGGTTGATCTTTGGTTGGCATGCACCTCTGCAGGCTGACCCTGTTTCCGCGCTGTATCTCTAAAGTCCATAGTAAAGTAAAGACTATATAGCTCAAATTACCTCAATGAATTTGTCGACGACAGCACTGTTGTTGGCCGAATCAAGAATGGTGATAGGTTAGCACACAAGAGAGGGATAGAACTGCTGGCTGAGTGGTGCTGCAATAACAATTTCTCACTCGAGGAAATCAAGCCAATGAACGACAGATGTTTGTTTAAACTGGAGATAGACACAAAAAGCTGGAGTAACTCAGCTGTGCAGGCAGCGTCTCTGGAGAGAAAGAATGGATGATGTTTCAGGTCTGAAGAAGGGCCTCGACCAGAAACGGCCCCCATTCCTTATCTCCAGAGATGCTGCCTGTTTTTATTGGCAGGTAATTTATGGAAAGAATTAGCAGTTTCTGATTCCAAGGTGTTAAAATCTCAGATGACCTGTTCTGGATCCAGTACATAATGTGATCATAAAGAAGGTGAATCATGAAGAACGCGCATGGAATTTTTTACTTGGTTAATTTTTGTTTAGTTTAGAGATACATCGCAGAAACAGGCCCTTCGGCCCATCAGGTCCGCGCATACCAGTGATCCCCGCACATTAACACTATCCTACACACACTAGGGACAATTTACACTTACACCAAGTCAATCAACCTACATACCTGTACGTCTTTGTAGTGTGTGAGGAAACGAAGGTCTCAGAGAAAACCCACGCAGGTTACGGGGAGAACGCACAAACTCCGTATGGACAGCACCCAAAATCAGGATGGAACCCAGGTCTCCGGCTCTGCAAACGCTGTAAGGCAGCAACTCTACCGCTGTGCCACCGTGCCACCCAAAATGTGATTGCGAAACACAGTACATAATGCAACAGTTGCAGTGTGGAAAGTATCCTGCCTGATTGAGTCATGGCTTGGTATGGCAACTATAATGCACAGCGATGCATGAGGCTGCAATGAGCGGTGGACTCTGCTCTGTGCATCATGACCACAGCCCTCCCCACCATCGAAAGCATCCACACTAAATGCTTCCTCAACAAGGCGACATCCATCCTCAAGGATCCCCACCATCCGGGTAAGGCCCTCTTCTTGTCGCTACCATCGGGCAAGAGGTACAGAAGTGTGAAGTCTCCCACCACCAGGTTTAGAAACATTCTAATCTCCTACAACTATCAGATTCTTGAATCGACCTGCACAATCCTAATCCTACCTCAACAGCGGAACATGATGGACCCGGAACTGCAGATGTTAGTTTAAACTGAAGAAGGATCTCGACCTGAAACATCGCCTATTCCTTTTCTCCAAAGATGCTGTCTGACCCCCTGAGTTACTCCAACTTTTTGTGTCTATCTCTTGCAGCACAATGGACTTGTTTTCTAATTGATTATCAATGTCTTTACTTGCCTTTATCTAGCACAAAGCATTATTCACGTTATTCACTTTAACATGTATCAGTAAATGGTGGATGGCTCAATTGTAATCATGTATTGTCATTCTGCTGACTGGTTAGCAAGCAACAAAAGCTTTATACTGTGCTTCGGTACACATGACAATAAGCTAAACTCAAACTCAATTTTTTCTGCAGCTTCAGGATTCTAATCTAATGTAGTGAGGATTTGTTTTATCAAATGGCCAGAAATGGTGACCCATATGACCCTCTGAACTTGCACCTGAACTGAGCTGGCACAGTCCCACAATGGATGCGGAGGTGAATCAGGCATGTGTAGGAAGGAACTGCAGATGCTGGTTTAAAGTGAAGATAGAGACAAAAAGCTGGAATAACTCAGCGGGACAGGCAGCGTCTCTGGAGAGAAGGAATGGATGACGTTTCCGGTCGAGACCTCAATTGCCTTTACTGCCTCAGGCAATTGAGGAAATTCAGAGTGTCTCCGAGGATCCTCCACTGCTTCTACTCAGCGGCTGTGCAAAGCATCTTGTCCGGAAATATTACAATCTGGTTTGGGAATTGCTCTGCCCAGGACAGGAAGGCTCTGCAGAGAGTAGTGCGTTCGGCCGAACGCACTATGGGAACTTCTCTCGCCCCTCTGCAGGAACTAGACATCAGGAGGTGCAACTCCAGAGCCAATAAAATAATGGGAGACCCCTTCCACCCGTGCCACGGTCTGTCCCAGCTGCTACGGTCAGGCAAACGCCTCCGCTGCCATGCTGTGAGAACGGAGAGGATGAAAAGGAGTTTCTTCCCAGAGGCCATTCGAACTGTAAACTCCTATCTCACCAGGGACTAACTCTACTAACTTACTGTACCACAATACTGCCCACAATATTTAATATGGAAAAGAACATGTGATTCTGTACCAGTCTGTTTGTAGTTTGTTGGTTGTTTGTTTGTTTTTTGCACAAAGTCTGCAGGCACTGCCACTTTTCATTTCACTGCACATCCCGTATGTGTATGTGACAAATAAACTTGACTTATTCCAGTTTCTTGTGACTATCTTTGGTTAATTAGGCATCATGGGCTGTATCTGCACCAGTCACCCTTCACTTGTGTACACTGCAAGCCTCCTGCCTGTTTCCGGTGGAAGCTGCTTCTATGGAATACTTGAAACATCAAAGAAAACATCAAAGGAAATTTGGGAACGGTTTTGCAAAGGCGGGTATTTTTACAAAGGCAAGAAAGTTAGAAATTAATAGCAAAACACATTTGATAGAACACATTTATTGAGAGGAACAGGTAGAAACAGGCAGGAACAGAAAGAAACTGCTTGGCAAATCAAAAACCACAGGGATTAATTAACTAGCTGGATTTCAAATGCGGGATGAATCATCAAGATTAAGAGAGAAAAAGTAGTTTAAGGGACCACATAAAGGTCACCAGCAAATCATCTTTACACTTAGAACTCACAAAGTCATAAAGCATGGAAACAGGCCCCTCTGCCCACCAAATCTTCACCAACTATCTACACTTTTGATATAACTTGATATAAGTTGATAAATTCAAGTGATAGCAGAATTAGACCATTTGGCCCATATAGTGGAATCCACCATTCAATCATGGCTGACAACCCCAATCTCCTTCCTCCTCCCCATAACCCCTGACATCCGTACTTTTCGACCTGATACAATGAAAATTCCTTTCATGCTCCCCCCGCCCCCCCACCCCTCCCATAGATACTACTCGACCCATTGGGTTCCTTCAGCAGATTGGTTATTGCTTCAGGTTTCAGCATCTGCAGTGTCTTGTGTCTCCAACTAGCTACAGTGATCCCATTTTTATTTCTCCTGCATTCGGCTCAACTCTTACTGGTTTTTCCAACACAGCTACATGGTGGCCAATGAGTCAAACCAGCCTGCATGTCTGGAATGTGAGGGGAAGCAGGAACACCCAGAGGAAACCCACGTTATCACGGGCGAGAACCTGCAAACTCCTCACATGCAGACAATAATGGAGGGCAGGGTTGAATCTTGATCACTGGAGCGGTGAGGCAACTGCTCCTCAATTGCTCATTTCTGAAACTGAGCAAAAGAGGAAGTTCCTGAGTGATGTGGAGCAGGATAGTATGTGGATTTGTAAGGTTAAAAAAACTAACTTTGCGAATAAAGGGATATAAGCAGAGGGTCCCAGCGAGAGAGGCGGGATATTTTGCCTAATTATAGGAAGGATGTCAACAAAATAGAGAGAGTACAGAGGTGATTTACTAGAATGTTGCCTGGGTTCCAGCAACTAAGTTACAGAGAAAGGTTGAACAAGTTAGGTCTTTATTCTTTGGAGCGCAGAAGGTTAAGGCGGGACTTGATTGAGGTCTTTAAAATGATGAAGGGGATAGACAGAGTTGACGTGGATAAGCTTTTCCCATTGAGGGTAGGAAAGATTCAAACAAGAGGGCATGACATGAGAATTAAGGGACAGAAGTTTAGGGGTAACATGAGGGGGAACTTCTTTACTCAGAGAGTGGTGGCTGTGTGGAATGATCTTCCTGCAGAAGTGGTGGAGGCAGGATCGATTTTAACATTTAAAAGTAAAGTGGATAGGTATATGGACGGGAAGGGAATGGAGGGGTATGGTCTGAGTGCAGGTAAATGGGACTAGGGGAAAATAAATGGTCGGCACGGACTGGAAGGGCCGAGAAGGCCTGTTTCCGTGCTGTAATTGTTACATGGTTATATGGTTATATGGTTATATGATATCAGTTTCAGATGTTAATGGCTATGCAAGGATAAAGTTAAAAAAACAATACCAATGAATGGTTTAACAGATTTTGCCAACTTCGATAACTTTGAGTTTAGTTTAGTGTCAGTATAGTTCATTATTGTCATCTGTACTGAGGTACAGGAAAAAGCTTTTATTTGCATACTATCCAGTCAAAGAAAAGACTTTAGACTTTATAGCGTGGAAACAGGCCTGTCGCACTGAGTTACTCCAGCATTTTGTGTCTATCTTCGATTTACACCAGCATCTGCAGTTCTTTCCTACTCCCTTCTATTGACTCCATTTATACCTCACACTGCCTAGGTACGATATATACCTAGGCAGTGTGTGTATCTCACGCTCTCGCTCCCCCATCTTGCAGAGACTGACTGAGGCACTTAACACTTCCGGGTTTTATAGTTTCTCCGGAAGGAGCGTGGCCTTCAGGAGAATCTCAACATTTTTTAAACACTAATAACTCTTTTCTTTTTCATTGATGGGTAGAATCCTCTTGTCCTGCGCAGCGGAGGGGTACTCTAAGTAAGATGGCCAAAAATCACAGCCGTAAGTAGCAGCATATTTTCTACAATCAATATACAGAACAACAGGAAGTGGTCAAGATCAGACTTTTAGTAATATAGATAATAGACTTTGACTTAACGTATTTCCCGGAAATGAAGACGCACCTGTGTCGAAGACGTACCCCCAATTTAAGTTGCTAAATTTTGAAAAAAGAATGGCAGGCCAGGATCAAGAGTTTGATTTAGTCCGGGGATCGGGGATCGGGGATCGTACCCGGGACTAGCCACAGTTCCCAGGTCACCTGCCCCGGGACTGGCTGTATTACCTAGGTCGCCTGCCCCGGGACTAGTAGAGAGAGGGAGCGAGCCCGGGATGGAGCAGCCAGCCTTCTGCCCAGTAGCTACCCACCAACCACTACCTCCACCGGTTGTGCCTGTACCGAAGGACACCTTGGCTGACTGGCGGGCCGGCCGGCAGAAGGTGCTGAGGTGGCGGCCGGTTTCGCTGTCCGCTCCCAGCGGCCGCTCAGCCAGACTCCCCACATGCTGTGAAAGGAACTCTTCCCCCCCCCCCCCCACCCCCAGCGGCATTGTCCTTTTACAGCCACTTCCCATCAGCTGCCAGCAATGAGTGATAGACTTGTCTATCCCTCAGTACAGAAACATCAAGAACGAAGAACAAGTCCGTCTTTCTTGGCTAACAACCTTCGGCTTCCAAGACACAGGTAATGTTCGTGCCTTATTTTCAGATAAATAAATAGCATCTTCATTGCCGGGAAATACAGTATGTATGATTGTGATTATGTACAGTTTTTTTTCTATTGGATTGTATGCAAAACAAAACATTTCAAAACAAATCAATCTATGAAATCTTTACCTGAGAACTTGATTTGTCAAGTCTTAGTGTTTATGAACCAAGCGCCTTCAAATCTAATTCAATTTTCAAATTTGCGGGCAACACCACGATTGTGGGCCGCTACACAAATAAAGATGAGACGGAGTATAGGAAGGGGATCGAAAACCTTGTGTCCTGGTGTCAAGACACCAACCTTTCTCTCAATGTCAGCAAGGCAAAGGAGATAGTGCTCGACTTCAGGAAGCGAAGTGGTACACATACCGCAGTTTGCATTGACAGTTCCGAAGTAGAGATGGTTAAAACCTTCAAATTCCTATGAGTCAATATCATCAACCTGGACCTCCCATATTGAAGCAACGACCAAGAAAGCACACCTTCCTTTGAGGGGTTAAGAAGATCACCTACACCTCTCACCAATTTCTACAGATGCATCATAGAAAACAATTGGAGCTTGGTTTGGGAACAGCTCCATCCAAGACTGCAAGAAATTGCACCAAATTGTTAACGCAGCCCAAACCATCACACAAACCAACCACCCTTCTAATGAAGGTAGGCATAACATGCTGGAGTATCTCAGCGGGACAGGCAGCATCTCTTGAGAGAAGGAATTTCAGGTTGAGACCCTTCTTCGGACCCAAAACGTCACCCATTCCTTCTCTTCAGATATGCTGCCTGTCTCGCTGAGTTACTCTAGCATTTTGTGTCTATCTTCGATTTACACCAGCATCAGCAGTTCTTTCCTACGCCCTTCTATTGACTCAATTTATACCTCACACTGCCTAGGCAACACCAGCAGCATAATTGAGGATGAGTTGTACCCTGGCCACTCTTTCTTTTTCCTTTCCCATCAGTCAAAAGGTATAGAAGTGTGAAAATGCACACCACCAGATTCTGGACAGTTTCTGGGACAGTTTCTGGGACAGTTTCTTCCCAGCTGTTATTAGGCAACAGAATCATCCTACCAACAACCAGTGTGCAGTCCTGAACTACTATCTACCTCTTTGGTGACCTTCAGACTATCCTCTATTTATAAACTACTATGGTAGCTTTACCTTGCACTATACATTATTCCCTTATCATATATCTACACACTGTAAATGGCTTGATTGTAATCATGTTCTTGGGGTATCTAAATCTAAATGTTATTTCGGAGTCACGTGAGTGACTACGTGCAGACCCCGCCAGCCCACACGTGCATCATATCGTCTATCGCATTACGCAACGACAGGCTGGGGGCGCGCTGCTCCACCAGCGGTAAGTTTCAAACCTGAAGGTGAGTTTTTTTTTCAACTTATTTCCAGGTCTGTTTCTCCTTGCAGGAAGCTCTGACAGAGTTCCTGCTGGAGACGTTCCGGTCGAAATCCCAGCTCCACCCGGCTCAGGGAAACCCGACTATGGACATGGTGGGGAATCCCATCTACAGGAACCACGGGGGAATCCCGGCTGCGAAAATCGCAGGGATACCCAGCTCGGGGGGCGGGGGGAAACCCGACCATAGACATCGCAAGGAAACCCCGGCTGTGGAAACCGCGAAGATCGGAATCCGCGGGGAACCCGGGACAGCAGGAAGATACAAGCCGCGGGGTGAACCCGGATCGGGGAAACCTGGCCGCGGGGACCTTGTGGAAGACTGCGGACCGCAGAAATGCGGATACCCGGTGGCGTTTTCAGACTCCGGCAGCCTGGACAGGGGTTCACCCAAAACGAAGTCTGAAAGGCCTGGACTAGGACGAGTCAGTCCAGAGGGGTTCCCCTCTGACATGGGTACATCCTTGGATGTTTTTACCCAGGTGGAGCATGGATAGCGTCCGCAGGGCGCTCATCCCACTGAGGTGCTCCATCCTGATGTGGTCCATGGAGGGCCATATCAGCGCAGGACCCCTAGGTGCCTGCGACTGTACCTATTTCAGGGCTGCATACAAATTTCCCTCTCTGTGAAGTGGAGTGTGAGGAGTCAGTGGGTAGCTGACTCCAAACTCTGAAGTACATCTGTAGATGTTTAGTGCATGTCCCTTTAATTGTAGGTTGTGTAGCCACTCCCCTTTCACCAAGTATATTACTGTCTCTCCATCCCTGGTACCTCCTCTAGTAAAACGTGCAGACCATGTACAACTAGGGCATCGATATATGTGATTAATAAAGACTTGGTAAAGAAACACTGTGTACGTGTTAACCTCTTTACATGGTGTCAGTCGTTTCGAATTGCGCGCCTCCTGTTTATCGGGTTTAGTTTTTTTTTGCCCCAGTTACCCTTCCCTGCCTGGTTATGGCTTCCTCCTGCCGCAAGCCTGAGTCCCTTGTCTTTGACGACGACATCGCTCACCGGTGGAATGCGTTCCGCCGGGATTTTCGGCATTATGTGGCTATCGTGCACCCGGGAGTTTCCTCTGCCATTAAAGCGTCGCTGCTATTGAATCTAGCCGGCTCCGAGGCTCTGGAGCGCTCTGAATCGTTTGAGTACGGGCCGGATGAGGACCCCGAGGACCTTGACTGTCTACTGGGGAAGTTCAGCGAGATGTGCGATGTGCCCACGAACTCTATTCTGGAGCGTTTTAAGTTTTTTGGACGTCGTCAGAAACCCGGTGAGTCTGTCGGCAACTTCTACGCTGACCTACGGCACCTGGCTAGGCGATGCCACCTGAATGACGCTACCCCAGAGACCCTGACCCGCGATGTCTTGGTGTATGGTCTACGAAATGAAAGGCTGCGGTCAGAGCTCCTGTGTAAGGCAGATTTGACTCTCCAGGCAGCCCTGCATGCTGCAAAGATGTCTGAGGCTGTTATCTCTGCTGCACCACCCCCTGATCATGAGGTTCGGGCAGCTACCGTCGCAACCCGCCGTCCTGCTCAGCAAACTCGCCGTGGGGCCAGCTATGGTTCAAGTTCCAAGCTGGAGAAGCGCTGCCCGAACTGTAACTTTGTGACTCATCGTTTCAACGTGTGCCCTGCGGTGGGAAAGATTTGTAACTTCTGCAACAAGCCTAACCACTTCTCGTCAGCATGCAGAGCTAGAAAAAATCCTGCCCAGCAACAGCGCAGACACTCTAATTACCTGGTACGGGATGGTACTGCGTCTGGTTCTTATCACTCTCCTGACAACCTCCCACTGTCTGATTCGGACTCTTCTCAGAGTGAGCTCAGCGTGTTTTCAGTTAGGAAGGCACCTGCTCGGATAACAGACCCTACTGTGCAAGTTACTGTCAATGGTTCTACGTTCTCTGCCAAGGTCGATACTGGGGCCGCCACGAACGTTATGTCTACTAGCCTTTTCAAGAAGATAAGGAATAATGAGCGAGTCACTGTTGAGCGCTCTGTCCTTCGTGCTTATGGGGGAGGGTTGCTTGTCCCTGTGGGGAAGGCTACCCTGAACTGTGAAGTGCTAGAGACCGTTCGGCCCCTCTCCTTCTTCCTGGTTAACAAGAAATGTGTTACACTGCTCGGCGTTCGGGCATGCCAAGACCTCGGATTGGTCAATTTTCACCGGGAGATCCGTTTAGTTCAGCAACCTTTGGACCCGTTAACCGAGTACCCCGATCGGTTTGACAATGCGCTGGGGATGCTCCCCTGCAGTTATGAGATCTCTCTAAAACCTGACGTGGATCCAGTTGTACGCCCTCCACACCGGGTCTCCTTTGCGATGAAGGATAGGGTCGAGTCCACCCTTCGGGACATGGTGGCTACAGGCATTCTGAAAGAGGTGAGCGAGCCCACTCAGTGGGTCTCCACCATGGTGGTTGCTGCCAAGAAGGACAAGAGTGAGCTACGGATCTGCATCAACCCCAAAGATTTGTCCCACACTGTTGTTGGGACGGCTGGTTCACCTCGCTCCTATCTGGTGAACCTCGATGGTACTGTTTACCGTCGGTCCAGGCGGCACCTCCGCCTGGTGAACGAGCCCTCTCCTCCTCCTCCTGCTGACCCCCATGCTCCCCCTCTGTCCGCTCTCCCGCCTGTAGCGGTCGCTAAGCCTGTGACTGTTCCCGTGTCTCCAGCCATCTCTTCCCCATCGCCAGGTCGCTCGCCTCCAATCCCTTTGTCACCACGCAAGTCCCCACATTGTAGTCCTCCTGTCGTGGGGTCTCCCCCGGTGCCCGTTTCTTTGGGGGGAGAGGGTGTGAGCGGGGTTCGTACCCGTTCGGGGCGGATTGTAAGGGCACCTGACCGTTATGGCGATTATATTTGATTGCTGCTATTTTGCTGTCTATCCTTTTCCAGTTGCTCTAGTGTATGAGACATGGTCGGCTGTCACGTTCTTTTCTTTTGCAAGAGGAAGGATGTAGATGTTTAGTGCATGTCCCTTTAATTGTAGGTTGTGTAGCCACTCCCCTTTCACCAAGTATATTACTGTCTCTCCATCCCTGGTACCTCCTCTAGTAAAACGTGCAGACCATGTACAACTAGGGCATCGATATATGTGATTAATAAAGACTTGGTAAAGAAACACTGTGTACGTGTTAACCTCTTTACACATCCAGGGAACATACTGGAGTACAGGCGTGACGTTCCAGAAATTTCTGGCATGGCATCAAGAACTTTGCTAATGAAGGAGCTCCTGCTGGAAGAGTTCGCTTCCAGCTATTGGCGGGAAAACCTGGAAGGGCCAGAGTTCCCTCATGAAGCAGCAGCCACCTCACGTCACATCATTACAGGAACAGGTGCCGGCTGTGAGATACCATGCACCTGTAATATTGTTCCTGAAAGGACCAGCAGTGAACAGCGCTATTTGGGGGTACAATGCACACTTCAAAATGAACTGCTTCCAGAAGAACTCCATCGGACCTGCCTTAAATTCCAAATTTGCAGGCTCATGTAAAGGCCAGCAATATCCAGCCACCGAATCTTCTCTTCAGGAAACCTGTCCAAACTGGTAAGACCCGGATGAAGAATCAAAGCTGTCCGGCTTATCAAGGTACCAAGGCAACAACACACCCCACGCCTCTATCGGCAGCAAGCGTTTCACTGAAGTTGGTGGCAGCTTCAAAGCTGGGCACAGGTCTTTCAGGTCAAGGCCCAAACTGGTCCTCGGGGAAAAATATGGGATCCACGCACTCCAGCAATCCTATTCTCCAAATTTGGGATGGAAATTGAACCCGCATCAGGGGCCTTTGGGCTTACCACAAGACCACCAATAACCATGAAGGTAGCTGGGTCTGGTTCTTTCCGAAATATGAGGTATGTGGACCATTTACAAGTTGGTAACATTTGCACTTG
Source organism: Raja brachyura (assembly GCA_963514005.1). The sequence goes on along the minus strand of OY740785.1, from coordinate 93,886,009 downwards.
CTTTGTGCATATGGTCTATTTATAAATGAAATGATAACATGAGATCAGTTTTATACTGCGCAGTATACAAGCGAGACACGACGCAGGAATTGGCCAGAGTTCTCAGAATATGGCCGGAGTTGCCTTTCAAGACAGGCCCACAGTTGCGGCCTGCTCATTGTCATAATGGAGGATACCAGTTCAACTTGCATGTGCAGTATAGACATTTCTGAATAGGAAACTTCATTACTGTCTAACAACTGAGGATCAGTTTCCACTCACAGGGCTCACTGGAGGTATTTGAAATTTTGCTGGATGGGGCAATCATACAGTTAAAAGTGTTGCAAAATGGGCTAACTTCAGCTCCCAGATTATTTACCAAATTACTAAAACCAGTGCTTTGGCTGCTCAGAGCTAAAAATCTATTGTTATGGCCTATCTGGATGATGTTCCAAATGCTGTATTTTGCTAAATTAGCTGTATCAGCCACAAAACTATATATCAGCAGCAGGGTTATTGGTTTTCTCATCCATCCAGTTAAATTTAAGTTGATACCAACTGAAATTATTAATTATTGGGATTTACCTTTAGCTTTATTAAATTGTCTGGGAATTGATTAGATTGGAACTAATTGAAGTCTGTAACAACCTAGTTGTTATCAAGCAGCCTTCTATTCAAGTGTAATTGGCAATATATTGGCTTTCAGCTGTGCTATTTGGGCCTTTGCATTATCAGAGCTATACAGCTTGCAAAGGAGTAAGTTCTCAGGTATCATGTAGGTCATTGCTACCAGACCTATGCTATTCCCAGCTGAAACTATCAAAGTCATCATGGTGGACATACAGTATTCAGCGTTGCTCCACTAACTTTCATCAGTAAATCTTCAGTTAATTACAAACTTCTCAATGCAAGGAGTATTCATAATAAGGTGGATGAGTTGAACGTGCAGATAGTTATTAATGAGTATGATATAGTTGGGATCACGGAGACATGGCTCCAGGGTGACCAAGGCTGGGAGCTGAACATCCAGGGATATTCAATATTCAGGAGGGATAGAGAGAAAGGAAAAGGAGGTGGGGTTGCGTTGATGGTTAGAGAGGAGATTAACGCAATGGAAAGGAAGGACATTAGCTTGGAGCATGTGGAATCGGTATGGGTAGAGCTGCGAAACAATAAGGGGCAGAAAACGCTAGTGGGAGTTGTGTACAGGCCACCTAACAGTAGTAGTGAAGTTACGAAAGGTAAAAGGCAGTGACTAGTGGGGTACCGCAAGGCTCAGTGCTGGGACCCCAGCTATTTACAATATACATAAATGATCTGGATGAGGGAATTGAAGGCAATATCTCCAAGTTTGCGGATGACACTAAGCTGGGGGGCAGTGTTAGCTGTGAGGAGGATGCTAGGAGAATGCAAGGTGACTTGGATAGGCTGGGTGAGTGGGCAAATGTTTGGCAGATGCAGTATAATGTGGATAAATGTGAGGTTATCCACTTTGGTGGCAAAAACAGGAAAACTGACTACTATCTAAATGGTGGCCGATTAGGAAAAGGGGAGATGCAGCGCGACCTGGGTGTCATGGTACACCAGTCATTGAAAGTAGGCATGCAGGTGCAGCAGGCAGTGAAGAAAGCAAATGGTATGTTAGCATTCATAGCAAAAGGATTTGAGTATAGGAGCAGGGAGGTTATACTTCAGTTGTATAGGATCTTGGTGAGGCCACACCTGGAGTATTGCGTACAGTTCTGGTCTCCAAATCTGAGGAAGGACATTATTGCCATAGAGGGAGTGCAGCGAAGGTTCACCACTGATTCCTGGGATGTCAGGACTGTCTTATGAACAAAGACTGCATAGACTCAGTTTATACTCTCTAGAATATAGGAGATTGAGAGGGGATCTTATAGAAACTTACAAGATTCTTAAGGGGTTGGACAGGCTAGATGCAGGAAGATTGTTCCCGATGTTGGGGAGGTCCAGGACAAGGGGTCACAGCTTAAGGATAAGGGGGAAATCCTTTAGGACCGAGATGAGAAGGAATATTTTCACACAGAGAGTGGTGGGTCTCTGGAAATCTTTGCCACAGAGGGTAGTTGAGGCCAGTTCATTGGCTATATTTAAGAGGGAGTTAGATGTGGCCCTCGTGGCTAAGGGGATCAGAGGGTATGGAGAGAAGGCAGGTACGGGATACTGAGTTGGATGATCAGCCACGATCATATTGAATGGCGGTGCAGGCTCGAAGGGCCGAATGGCCTACTCCTGCACCTAATTTCTATGTTTCTATGTTTCTATGATGCTATTGCTCAAAGATGGAAAATTACTAATACCATCTCTAGTTACGGAGGCAGATGGTTTTGCATAAGTTACCAATTGTTCAGTTATATGGTATCAACTACCTATAGACACTAGGTGCATTCTGTGGGTTAAAGGTTTGTGCGAATATGCATAATCTGCATGCTCAAGTATAAGTTGATACACTGTTGCTGGTATACGTTAATCACATGGGTGCAATCAAGTCAAAGTATCTGGGGATAGTTTACCCTAACCTCATATGGCACTGGTGTATCATCATGTAAAATCAATGACAAAACAGAATGGATGTTGGATCATAAGTATTTAATGACATTGTGGCTCGGTGGAACACTAAAAGATCAAGATGTTTGCATCCAGGCTTAATCACCAGTTGCAAAAAAAAAAAATGTGGCATATCAGTAGCGATGGATGCATTCTCGCTACACTGGGGAGGAATGTTCTTTTATGTCTTCCTCCATTTTGCCTCATCAGACAGGTCTTGCAAAAATTCAGCAAGTTCCTGCTTCAGGCATTTTTGTAGAGCCTGACTGGCCTATACAGCCATGGTTCCCGCTGATGTTCGGAATGATAATAGAACCTTATATGGCTATTTCTAGACACAAAAATTTGCTGGTTTAGCCATGACTCGGGAAACCATCCTACATGATACAATCAATTCATTGACTTGCAGACTGGGAAGACCATTCCTGCGGCTCGGGTTGTTAAACCAAATCATGGACATGCTCACTGCAGATTGCAGGGATAGCACCAAATAAGCAGTACTTTCCTCATAAGGAGATGGGAAGTATTTTATTTTATACTAATATTACATATAATTTGCACGGATGACTGATGTCTTGAAGTTCAGTTCTATATGGGGTTTTGACAATCATTAATTTAAAGTGCCATTTACTGTGCCTAACATGCCTTCACATCATATTGGCTGCGGGGAGCAGAATCCACTCTGTCGGGTCTCAACTTCTGATATCTAGATTATGAAGGGTATCTTCAACTCGAAACCTCCCAGGCCCAGGTACGCAGAGATATGGGATGTTAACATTGTGCTATGTCGCTTCACCGGTGGGCTCCAGCTACACGCCTGTCCTTGGTCAAACTCACTTACAATGTGTTTATGCTCATGGCGCTGAGTTCAGCGCAATGGATCCAGTCTTTGCATAAGCTGTGACTGGATGATTATATCTGCAGTCAAAATAACATTTATGTTTATGACTTAGTCAAGCAGAATACACCAGGGACATCAGGTCTCAAACTAGATTTGTTGGCATATACCATGGATCTTCGGATGTGTGTGGTCGTACATCTACACCAGTATGTTAAGGGCACTAAGAGTCTTAGAGATTCTGAAATAGCAATGTTTGTTAGTCACATAAAGCTTCATAAGAAGGTATCACTACAGACCATCTCCAGGTGGATAAAACGGGTTCTGGCTTACAGGAGTGAACACTGACATTTTCAAGTCTCACTCCACCTAGGCTGCAACAACATCAGCAGCAGGGTTATGGACGTTTCGCGGCTGCAGGATAGTCAAACGTACGATCTTTCCAAAACATTTTAGAACTAACCCATTGCCAGACTGGGGGTATTTGCCAACTCTATTTTAGGTTCTGTTTATAGTTTCCTCCCGGTTGAGGGAAGTTATTATTATCATTATTTGTTCATTAAGAGCATCAACATGTCTATATCTATGTCATGTCTAAATGCATTATTAATGTTCACTCATTGGTCAACTGATAGAAACATAGACATAGAAAAATAGGTGCAGGAGTAGGCCATTCGGCCCTTCGAGCCTGCACCGCCATTCAATGTGATCATGGCTGATCATCCAACTCAGTATCCCGTACCTGCCTTCTCTCCATACCCCCTGATCCCTTTAGCCACAAGTGCCACATCTAACGCCCTCTTAAATATAGCCAATGAACTGGCCTCAACTACCTTCTGTGGCAGAGAATTCCAGAGACTCACCACTCTCTGTGTAAAGAATGTTTTCCTCATCTCGGTCCTAAAGGAATTCCCCCTTATCCTTAGACTGTGACCCCTTGTTCTGGACTCCCCCAACATCGGGAACAATCTTCCAGCATCTAGCTTGTCCAACCCCTTAAGAATTTTAAAAGTTTCTATAAGATCCCCCCTCAATCTTCTAAATTCCAGCGAGTACAAGCCGAGTCTATCCAATCTTTCCTCATATGAAAGTCCTGACATCCCAGGAATCAGTCTGGTGAATCTTCTCTGTACCCCCTCTATGGCAAGGATGTCTTTCCTCAGATTTGGAGACCAAAACTGTACGCAATACTCCAGGTGTGGCCTCACCAAAACCCTGTACAACTGCAGTAGAACCTCCCTGCTCCTATACTCAAATCCTTTCGCTATGATGCAGTGTGCGACGCATGGACTCGTTTCCACGGCATAAAATCACAGAGCTGTGAAATCTTTACCTAGTCACTCACGTGACTCCGAAGTAAAATAGTAAGATTAAACAAGAACTTACTAGTTTGAAGTTGGATCTTTATTTCATGAGGAGTTACGTTGAGGGATTACGTGTCCTCCACTCCCAACCCTCTATCATAAAGGTCAGCTGGTATTCTAGTTTCTCTAATCTTACTATATTCAGTTCAAAAACTGTTATATGTGATTTCACACCGCTGCTTTGAAGATTGATGCGCATGCGGCCTGGCAGGGTCTTCACGTAATCCCTCAACATAACTCCTCATAAAATAAAGTTCAAACTTCAAACTGGTAAGTTCTCATTTAATCTTACTATTTTATTAGTTGTTTAAGTTATGACATCGGATGGAAGTTGCAAACCAAATCTCGTTGCACTTGCGTGTAATGACAATAAAATATATTATTATTATTATCATTATGTATTGTCTTTCTGTTGTCTCAAAAGATATTCACTGTACCTTGGTACACATGACAATAAACTAAAGAAACTGGTTTTAGTATAGATAGGTATTTGAAGGTTAACGTGGACATTGTGGGCCGAGAGGCCTGTTTCTGTGCACTATGACCATATCGCTGCATATTGTGGCAAAATGTAATGGATCGCTGTAATTAAAACAGTGGACCATTGTATCTCTCTACCCAGTGGATTTTGTAAACTATAGATTTTTTGACAAATTTCCATAAGAAAAAAAATGATTTGGAAACTGTGCAGATTGTTCCCCTTTCAGTTAATGGCAGTGAAGATAAGAATATTATTTTTATCTGGCTTTACAAAGAACCTGTTGGGTATTTTATCTAGAATTAAGTTTAAAGTATGTGATTAAGGCGAGTTGGTGCTGGGAACTGTCCAAATCCTATCAGAAAGATCACCAATTATTGAATGGAAGATATCGGGAGATAAACTGTAAATGCATTTTAAATCCTATTTTCCCAGGTGCAGTAACGAAAGTAATTTAACCAACAGTATCATATAGGGCTAGAAACTCTACAGCACTGTACAAGGAGTATTAAGAAACTCTTTCCAATTGCTAATATGTAATGAAGGAACATCCACTACCACCTTCTGTCTCCCTCCACCAAGACCACTTTGTATCCATTTGGCTAGCTTATCTTGGATTCCATGTTATCTAACCTTCTGGACCAACCTACTATGTGAAGAAACCTTGCTAAAATCAATGTAGAAAACATCTATCACCCTACTCTTAGTCATATTTTCAAAAATCACAATACAATTTGCAAGACAGTATTTCCCACGCATAAAGCCACGCTGACTATTGCTAAACAGTCCTTGTCTTTCCAAATGAAAATAAACCATCAGCAACTTTCCCACTAGTTTAGTTTAGTTTAGAGATACAGCGCGGAAACAGGCCCTTCGGCCCACCGGGTCCACGCCAACCAGTGATCCCTGCATATTAACATTATCCTACACACACTAGTGACATTTTTTATATTTACCAAGCCAATTAATCTACATGCCTGTACGTCTTTAGAGTGTGGGAGGAAACCGAAGATCTCGGAGAAAACCCATGCAGGTGACGGGGAGAACTTACAAACTCCGTACAGACCGCACGCGTAGTCGGGATCGAACCCGGATCTCTGGCGCTGCAAACGCTATAAGGCAGCAACTCTACCTCTGCGCCACTTTGCCACCACTAATGAGGTATATTACACCACATGTCAGATACTTTAATACATTCTGTTCTTTTGGAACTTGCTGAGATTGTCCACTGAAATTCTAAACTCAACTTCTTTCAGTTTGGGTGACCAGCATCCTTCTGTTGCTAAATAGCATTGTAGAGAAAGCAGCATTAATACAGCAAGTCAGCCATTGAATCATTTTCATTTCTGCTGCCTTTATACATCATGCTCATTTCTTGGCAGGACAAAACCACCATCGAACCTGTCCTCTCCCTGACCAATATGCCTGGCATCCCGGCGATCCTCAAGCAGAAACTTCTCTGCTGGCTTGGCCATGTACAAGGAGGCCAAGCGGATCACCGAAGCTTCACTACAAGGAGACGATTGAAAGAGATAATGCAAATGTTAACATTGGCATTGACAAGCAACTGTTGAGGACCAGGTGAGGTGGAGAACGGACCTCCAGGCGGGTATGAAGCACCAAGACAGCATGTGGTTTAAGACCATGGAGGCCAGGTGCCAAAGCCACAAAATGGTCAACGGCATCAGCAACACACACCCCAGTCCAATGGCCGGATGCAACTTTGCCTGTGGGAGCAGGATGTGGGAGGATCTGTCTGTCAAGGATAGGCCTAGACAGCCACAGCAGGAAAGGCATCCACAGATGAAACATTCCCCTCTCCAAGTAGGCAAGTTCCAAACCGCACCATCATCTCTCGCAGATGGACGGATGCCAACCCCCCCCAAGACACTTGTATTGGGTTTACTGATATTGGGCACAGGTGAAAATGAACTACACCATGCCTCGTCACATTACAGGATGTTTTCCCACGAAGCAAGTAATGACTTGTTAGATGTTAATTGGAACATCTCTGCTTTTGCAATTGTCCTCATTGTAAAGGCTGACTGCCAGAACAAAGGTTTTCAGCAAATTTTAACACAATTGATTTCCTTCAAGCTCCAGCAACAGTAAAGATTATCTTCCCTATGATTGTGCTTTTGTGGGGTAACTGAGTGTTGTATTCCTCTGGGTTTTGATTCAATCTTGTAGCAGGTCAAACCTTTATTGTTACAAATACAATGTGAGATAACAGTCTGTGAAACTGCTTCTATTCACACTTGTGAGATCACAGTTGTGAAACCTGTAACGGCTTTTGACTGAGATATGTTTTAGTTTTTCAAAACTTTTTTTTTCATATTAAAAATATTATAAAACAGGAAATGGAGCAAAGCCCTTCCAGAAGTGGCGGCGCTGCTTGCAGCTGTGGCTCACCTGCAGTCTGTCTGTTTTTTATTTTATTTTTGTCTTTGTGTCTGTTTTTAGCGATTATTTTGGTTTATTGCACTGTGTATGTGTGTGGCGGTGGGAGAAACAGGGTTTTAGTCTCTCCCTTCGGGGGGATGCGACTTTTCTTGTCGTATTCCCCATCACCGTCTCCGTCTGTGCTGAGGCCCTAATGGCCGAGCTGGCGGTCTTCCAGCTTCCAGCAGCGGCGGCACGGCTTCGGAGCTTCAGCAGCGACCTGGCTTTCGGGGCTGCGGTGCTCCAGCGGCGACCTGGCTTTCGGGGCTGCGGTGCTCCAGCGGCGACCTGGCTTTCGGGGCTGCGGTGCTCCAGCAACGACCTGGTTGCGGGGCTGCGGTGTTCCGGCGGCAACCTGGCTTTCGGGGCTGCGGTGCTCCAGCGGCGACCTGGCTTTGGAGCTGCTGTGCTCCAGCGTTCCAGCGACGGGCCCTGTGGCGGTGTTCCGGCGTTCCGGCGACGGCGGTGCCGGAGGCCCGGTTTCGGAGGCTTGGCCGCGGGCCTGGTGGACGGCAACATCGGAGGCCTGGATCTCCTCAGCGCAGAGGGAGAACAAGGAGGGAAGAAGACAGGGACTCTAAGACTTTTGCCTTCCACCACAGTGAGGAGGTGTTTGGTGAACTCACTGTGGTGGATGTTAAATTTGTGTTTATTGTGTGGTATTGTTACTTTTAATATATGTATGACTGCAGGCACGAAATTTCATTCAGACCAAAAGCTCTGAATGACAATAAAGATAATGCAATTCAATTCAATTCAATTCAATTCAGACATTTTTAGTGTCAATTGGTCTATGCATTCCGTGCTGGCGGTTTTATGAACAGTAGTGTTAGTGTTATTGCTTTTATACAGAACACCATTGCCACTCATCTATCTCATATACTGATTGAGGCATATAAAGTTATGAGAGACATAGATAGGGAGACAGAACCTTTCTTCCAGGATGGAAAGGTCAAAGATGAGAGGGCATAGATTTAAGGCTAGTGAAATTAAATGAGATGTGCGGGGCATGTTTGTTTTATGCACAGAGAATGGTGGGTGCCTGGAATGTATTGCCAGGGATGGTGTTGGAAGCAGGTATTAGAGCAGCATTTAAGAGGCTTTTAAATAGACACATGGGTATGCACAGAATGGAGGTACAATAGATGGGTCACATGCAGTCATGCGGACAGAAATTGTGGGCTGAAGGGCTTATTCTTGTGCTGTACTGTTCTTATTCTATGTTCCATGTGACCATATGGAGTGATAAACTCTTCCATTATTTGAGGGGTTTTGTCCAGCAGCGGAAGGATCCTAAAGTCTTGTCCTTCCTAGTCCAGGTTAGTCGGGAAATGGTGTTAGATGATTTGAATGGATTAAAGGCCGATAAATCCCCAGGGCCAGATAGGCTGCATTCCAGAGTGCTTAAAAAGTAGCCCCAGAAATAGTGGATGCATTAGTGATAATTGTTCAAAACCCTTTAGATTCTGGAGTGGTTCCTGAGGATTGGAGGGTAGATAATGTAACCCCATGTTTTAAGAAGAGAGGGAGAGAGAAAATGGGAAATTACAGACCAGTTAGTCTAACATCGGTAGTGGGGAAAATGCTAGAGTCAGTTATTAAAGATGGGATAGCGGCACATTTGGAAAATGATGAAATCATTGGACAAATTCAGCATGGATTTATGAAAGGTAAATCATGTCTGACGAATCTTATAGAATTTTTTGAGGATGTAACTAGTAGAGTGGATAAGGGAGAACCAGTGGATGTGTTATATCTAGACTTTCAGAAGGCTTTTGACAAGGTCCCACATAAGAGATTAGTATGCAAACTTAAAGCACATGGTATTGGGGGTTCAGTAACGATGTGGATAGAGAACTGGCTGGCAGACAGGAAGCAAAGAGTAGGAGTAAACGGGTCCTTTCCAGAATGGCAGGCAGTGACTAGTGGGGTACCACAAGGCTCAGTGCTGGGACCCCAGCTATTTACAATATATATTAATGATTTGGACGAGGGAATTGAATGCAACATCTCCAACTTTGCAGATGACACAAAGCTGGGGGGCAGTGTTGGCTGTGAGGAGGATGCTAGGAGGCCAAGGTGACTTGGATAGGCTGGGTGAGTGGGCAGATGCATGGCAGGTGCAGTATAATGTGGATAAATGTGAGGTTATCCACTTTGGTGGCAAGAACAGGAGAGTAGACTATTATCTGAATGGTGGCCGATTAGGAAAAGGGGAGATGCAGCGCAACCTGGGTGTCATGGTACACCAGTCATTGAAAGTAGGCATGCAGGTGCAGCAGGCAGTGAAAAAGCGAATGGTATGTTAGCTTTCATAGCAAAAGGATTTGAGTATAGGAGCGGGGAGGTTCTACTGCAGTTGTACTGGGCCTTGGTGAGACCACACCTGGAGTATTGCGTACAGTTCTGGTTTCCTAATCTGAGGAAAGACATTCTTGCGATACACGGAGTACAGAGAAGGTTCACTAGACTGATTCCTGGGATGGCAGGACTTTCATGTGAAGAAAGACTGGATAGACTCGGCTTTCTACTCACTAGAATTTAGAAGATTGAAGGGGGATCTTATAGAAACTTACAAAATTCTAAAGGGCTGGACAGGCTAGATGCAGGAAGATTGTTCCCGATGTTGGGGAAGTCCAGAACAAGGGGTCACAGTTTAAGGATAAGGAGGAAGTCTTTTAGAACCGAGATGAGATTTTTTTTTTCACACAGAGAGTAGTGAACCTGTGGAATTCTCTGCCACAGAAGGTAGTTGAGGCCAGTTCATTGGCTATATTTAAGAGTGAGTTAGATGTGGCCCTTGTGGCTAAAGGGATCAGGGGGTATGGAGAGAAGGCAGGTACAGGATACTGAGTTGGATGATCAGCCATAATCATATTGAATGGCGGTGCAGGCTCGAAGGGCCGAATGGCCTACTCCTGCACCTATTTTCTATGTTGCTATGTTTCTATGTTTCCTCATCTTGCCTTTGCATTTGCTGCCCCAAGCTTCAATGTGTTCCTCAGTACGTAGTCCTGCCATCTGGAATGGGCCAGTCTGCAGCATTCCCTCACAGACACATCACCTGTGCAACAAGACTAACATACATGGATAGGACAGGTATGGACTCTAACACTCTATGACTGAAGAAGGGTCTCGACCCGAAACGTCGCCTATCTCCTTCGCTCCTTAGATGCTGCTGCACCCGCTGAGTTTCTCCAGCTTTTTGTGTAACCCTCGAATCTCCAGCATCTGCAGTTCCTTCTTTAACACTCTATGACTGTTTGACTCTATAATTTGGGCAGGCAAAAGAGCGTCTTTGACTGAGTTGATGGTCTTCGCAGCACATGATGTCCATCTATGTATGATTCCCTGGGAACAGCCCAGTGTTGGTCTGGAAGAACTTTGAGATATCATACAAACATAGAAAAATAGGTGCAGGAGTAGGCCATTCGTCCCTTCGAGCCAACACTGCCATTCAATATGATCATCTAAAATCAGTACCCCGTTCCTGCTTTTTCCCCATATCCCTTGATTCAGCAACAATTAAGCAACAAATTCAATCTTTCAAAGTCAGATTTTTTTCCGATACCTGCAAACAAAACATTATGTGTTCTATAAACTGCTCAGCTCTTCTATACCAACAGACACAACCCTTGTTGATACAGTTCTTTCTTTAAACCATCTCAGAATAGACTTGTCTCAGCTTTATATGGCAGGATGTTGGATCTAAGGCGCATGGACAAGCTCAAGGCAGCATGGGAGGAAGACTTGGGCTTCTCTCTCTCAGAAGATACATGGAGTTTCATTCTTAAACTGGTTAATTCCACCTCTCTATGTACTCATCACTGTCTGATCCAATTCAAAGTGTAACATAGGACTCGTATCTCAAAAGCCAAATTAGCTACATTTTAGCCTGAGGTTAGTTCATTCTGTGTTAAATGTAACATTTCTGAAGCCTCTCTTATCCATGTGTATTGGTCATACCCCAGCCTTAACAAGTTCTGGCCAGAGGTCTTTCATACATTATCCCAGGTGTTGAACATCAAATTGGAACCAAAGCCTCTAATCGCTCTTTTTGGGGTCACTGGTGAGGAGGCTAGATTAACTGCAGATAAACGCCGCACTATATCTTTTGCTTCTCTTCTGGCTCGGCAATCCTGCTCAGGTGGACGGAACCTATCCCGCCCACTCATACACAATGGCTGACAGATATTATGTCCTGGGTTACACAAAAAGCTGGAGAAACTCAGCGGGTGCAGCAGCATCTAAGGAACGAAGGAGGTAGGCGACGTTTCGGGTCGAGACCCTTCTTTATGTCCTGTCTAAAGCTCGAGAAAATCAGGTACTCACTTCAACATTCAAACGTAAGGTTTCAAAAAGAGTGGGGACTTTTTTTAAATGCATTCCAGGTTTTGTAAATTGTTGATCATCAAGTACAGTTTAACAGCTTAACAGCCTATCCATTCACATCGTGGATTATTGTTGTGACAGGCTGATATTTGCATATACTCACTGGCAGTGACTGGGGAGGGATTATTTTTGGTATCTTGTTTTTCTTTTATTGGTGTTGTCTTGTTATATGTTGGCATAAGTTGTTTTTTACCTGAATCAGAAAACTGACTTCACTTCAATGTACTTTATTAGCTGTTAGATGTACTGGTACATATTGAGAAGGCATGAACATTGACAAATTAATAAAAAAGGATGGAACTGTGCAAGTACATCCAGAGTAAGTCTGTTTTGTAAGGACATGGAAAGATTGACACTAACTAAAACAACATGTAACGCTAAACATTGTCTGCATCCTCTGGGCTTAAACATTGAATTTTCTCAATTCTGTTAACCCAGGCTGCCTCCTCCCCTTCCCACCTCTCCCTCAGCCCTCGGGCCCTGGCATTCCTTCTCTCTCTATCTCCCCCCCCCACCCAAGTCGCACTAGCTTCTCATTTTCACACTACTAACAGCTTACAATGGCCTGTTTCCTTTATCATCTATACTTTTTTGCATATCTTTCATTCATTGTTCTTTATCTCTCCACATCACTGTCTATATCTCTCGTTTCCCTGATCCCTGACCAGTCTGAAGAAGGGTCTCAACCCGAAACGTCGCCTATCTCCTTCGCTCCTTAGATGCTGCTGCACCCACTGAGTTTCTCCAGCTTTTTGTGTAACCCAGCATATAGCAATGTTAAGTTAGAACCAGCAAGGGAATATAAAAAAATACACTTTATCTGAAATGCTGTGGTTAACTCAAGATGTTCTGGTGCAGTCCATGACAAGGTGTCAAACAGAGGAAGCGAATCAGATATTTTAATCTGGCACGCCTGTTAAAGAAAACTTGAAAACACAACACAAAGAACAGGCACCCCACCGATTACATTTTGTACTGAAGGATACCAAACAGGTAAAACAAGAAAAGATAATAGGCAGGAGAAAATTCAGAACATTATAAACGGTGAAGTCTGAACAAAGGTCCAAAGCCAAAACGTCATCTGTCCTGTCTCTCCACAGATGCTGTCTGACCGGTTATGTATCCAATCCCACTCAGGGCAGACTGTTAATAGCCACTCCCTGCATTGACAACAATAGCTTACAACCCTAAAGGGCCTGTCCTACAAGCATGCAACTCTATGCGATTAGCGCGACCTAACGTGGTCGCTTGAGCCATCCGGCGTCGCAGGGGCGGGTCCCACTTCGATCGCCGGAGCCGTGCAGAATTGTGCGGAGTTCGTCCCGACATCGCGCGGGGCTCCGAAAAACTGACTATGTTCAAAAATTCCGCACGGCAACGACTTGTCGGCTCGCAGTCGCCTCGACGCATTACACACCGCCCCGACATCGTGTCTCCATGAACCTATCTGTAGGTGCCTCCGTGACTCTCTATGTGTGTGGGTCCGTGGCCCTGTGTGTGTGTGTGCCTGCCTCTGTGCCCCTCTCTGTCCTGGCGAACTTACCTTAGACTTCGCTTCAAGTTCACCTCACTTTGTGCCGTGTAGCGCCACTCACCCGACCTCCGCGCGGCCCCTGCTGCCGGTTTGGTCACATGCAGGCCCATGCTGGTGGGAACGGCCCTGTACAGGGGATCACCCGACCTCCGCGCGGCCCCCGCTTCTAGTTCGATCCCGTTCATCGCATAGACTTGCATGCTTGTAGGACAGGCCCTTAACTCTGCAGCGCTACTGCAATATTTTACGTTATTTTTGAACATGTATCCAGAACACATTAGTCAGGTCAAGTCAACCTTCAAGAGCGTTTAATTGTCATGTGTACTGACAATGGAACAATTACATTTTTTTGCAGCAGCAAAACAGTCTGTAAACATAATACGCTTTGATAATATATAATAAACAAATATGCAACTCAAATGCAACACATTTTTAAAAAGGTAGAATTATCTAACAAGCTTAATAGACTCATATCGTCACAGGCCCTTCAATCCTTTAAGTCCTGACCATCAACCTCCGGATTACACTCAAACATAGAACATAGAACATAGAACATAGAAGAGTACAGCACAAGAACAGGCCCCCTCGGCCCACAATGTCCGAACTGAACATGATGCCAACTCTTATCTGCTTGCACATAATCCATAAGCCTTAATTCCATGCATATGTATGTACCTATCCAAAAGTCTCTTAAATGCTACTAGTGTATCTGCCTCAACCATCACCCCAGGCACTCATTACCCTTTTGTGTAAAAAAAAATTGCCTCACTTCTCCTTTAAACCTTCTCATCTTAAAGTGATCCCTATAATATAAATATTTTTCATCCTCGGAAAAAGGTTCTGATGGTCTACCCTTTCTATGCCTCTTTAATTCTTATATACTCCTCACAACCTTTGGCATTATAAAGAGTAAACAATCCAAGTCCAAGTTGGTTGTTTGTTTTTTGCACAAAGTCCGCGAGCATTTCCACTTTTCATTTCACTGCACATCCCGTATGTATATGTGACGAATAAACTTGACTTGACTTGACTTGACTTGAAGTCTGTCCAACCTCTTCCCGTAAACAATAATACCCCTAATCCAGATAATTCTGGTAAACCTCCTCTGGACCCATCCCAAAGCCTCCACATCCTTCCTCAAAAGGAGCGATCAGAATTGTACACTGTACTCCAACTTCTGCCTAACCAAAGTTACTCCAGATTTTTGTGTCTAGCAAAGTCCAATAAAGCTGCATCAAGACTTCCTCACTCTTAGGGGCCTGTCCTACTTAGGTGAATTTTTAGGCAACTACGGGGGACTATGCGGTCGCCACATGTTCGCGGGTGGTTGCTGGGTAATCGCCTTCATGGTCGGGAGGAGTTCCCGCATTCTGGGAACTTGTCGCAGCCTCATTATGATCGTCATATACCGGGGAATCGCAGGAGTCCAGCTAAAAACTAAGCGGACACAGGTTGTGTGCTTGAGACGTGTTTTAATCAGTAAGATACAGCTCCCTACTCCTCAAATGGGCCCGGGCAAATAAGGCCGACCTTAAATAGCCCTAAGGGTCAACCCCGTGACCTGCACCTCCCACACCGAGACACCTAACTCCTCCCTCCAGAGCTGAGGGTGCGTTCTGCCAGTGGCCGACCACCAGGTGCTGCCACATTACACCCCCCCTCCCCCAGAACCAGAGGCATCAAAACAGACAGGATGCCGAACGAGGCGGGCAGATCGCATAGATACGTTCCCTCGCACAGAGGACTGCCCGGTCCGGAAAAATTCAAGGGGACCCGGGACGGTGGGCGCCCGCGACGGGGAGGTTGAGCCACGTGTACTGGCTCGCTCAGCTCCAGATGGGCCTGCTTTAAACAAGCCATGGATACAATTTTCTGCCGGCCCCCCAAATCCAAGAGGAAGGTCATGTGCCCATGCCACAGCACTTGAAAGGGACCTTCATAAGGGCACTGCAAGGGGGACCTGAGGGCACCGAGAGACGTACGGGCAGTCCACCAGCGCAGGTGGCACATGGGATGGGGCCACCTTATGACGAGACGTCAGGATGGGAGCCAGGGCACCAACCCTCTCCCGCAAATGCACCAGCACAGCAGACAGCGGTTCCCGGGACGGTGAGCGGAGCACCATACACTAGTTCCACCGAAGATAATGACAAATCCTCCTTGGGGCAGGACCCATGGCAACGCGTCCATCCACTTGGGGCCCGTGAGGCGAGTCTTCAGGGCATCCTTCAGGTGGCGGTGGAACTTCTTCACCAACCCATTCGACTGGGGATGGTACACTGTCGAATGGTGGAGCTGCGTCCCCAGCAGGCAGGCCATCGCGGACCACAGTTCAGAAGTGAACTGGGCACCCCGGTCCGATGTGATGTCCAGAGGAACCTCGAAGCGGGCAACACAATTAGCCACGAGGGCACGAGCGCACAACAGGGCGGAAGTGTCCATTAGTGGGATGGCCTCCGGCCACAGCATAAAACGGTCCACCACCATCAGCAGGTGCGAGACACCCCGGGATGGGGGCAGCAGCCCCACGATGTCCACGTGCACGTGGTCGAACCGCCAGCATGGCACCGCAAAATCTTGAACCGGCACCCGGACGTGTCGATGTACCTTATACGTTTGGCACGGACTGCTACCGCAGCCCGTGCCATATAAACCTCGCGGCCACCATGGCAACCGTGGCCCAGATAGATGGGTGCGCTAGCCCGTGAATGACATCAAACACGTGACGGTGCCAGGCCACCGGAACAACAGGCCGCGGCTGGCCCGTGGGCACGTCGCACAGGATGGAAGTACCTGAGGGACTCAACGGCACATCCTCCAGCACCAAACCCGAGATCACGGTTTGGTACACGGTCATCTCTTCGTCCGCCAGCTTCGCCGCAGCCAAGGCAGGTTGAGAATGGCTGCGATCGTGGGGCAGGACAAGGCGTCTGCAACAAGGTTAGATTTACCGGTGATGTGTTGGACGTCTGTCGTAAACTCCAAAATAGGAAATAGAAACTGTGGAAGGCCGCGGAAACTGGCGGATCGCCTCGACTCTGTGCAGTAGAGGCACTGCTCTTGCCGCATCACCCAGTGGCCCATAAAGTCAATGGCCTGGAGGCCGAACAGGCATTTGCCAGGGTTAATCACCAGGCTGTGTTGACTAAGGCGCTAGCACAATAAATGTAAGTGGACACAAGGATGTCATCCAAATGGATGAACAGGAAATTGAGCCCATGCCCCACGGTGTCCATCAGGTGCTGGAAGGCCTGCGCGGCGTTCTTGAGGCCAAAGGGCATCCGCAGGAACTCGAAGAGGCCGAACGGGGTGATAATGGCCATCTTCGGGACATCCTCAGCTCGCATGGGGATCTGGTTATATCCCCAGACTAAGTCGATTTTGAAGAGCTTTGCCCCAGCCAGATGGGCTGAGAAATCTTGTATGTGGGGAATGGGGTAATGATCGGCGATTGTCACCTCGTTCAGACGGCGGCAGTCACCACAAGTCCTCCAGCCCCTGGAGTCCTTCAGCACCATGTTCAGCCGGGAGGCCCATGGGCTGCTGGAGCATCAGACGATGCACATGGCATCCATTTTCCTAAACTCCGCCATCGCTATCAGGAGCTTGTCGGGGGGAAGCCTGCGGGCACGGGCGTGGAGCGGTGGACCCGATGTGAGAATATGGTGCCGCACACCATGGTTCGGGCTGATCGAGTCGAATTCCGGGGTCACAATGGTGAGAGGAAGTTCTGGACCTCTATCCCTCCATACATCATTGTCATTAAAGGTAATGCCATTAATAGTATCTTTTCCCCTTACATTTGACCTGCCAAAGTGCAACAATTCACACTTGCTCAGATTAAACTCCATCTGCCATTTTTCTGCCCACCTCTGTGGCTGATCTATATCTAGGTATGTTACAAAACTTACCTTGAGCAGCGCTGCAGTTCTGCCGCTCCCTGTGTGTGCGACTTTGGCGCCTTTCAGAGGGGGGCGGGCTTAAAGTGCCGTTTTTCCACAGGCAGGAAAAATCGATCCATGTCGGGCGATTTCGTTGCGGAAGAAAAATCGCTCCGACATTTCATGAATGAAGGTATTTTTAAATTACTCTAAATTATTTATTAACTAGAGTAATTTAAAAATCACCTTCAAAACCCGTGAGAACCGTCAACCGGAAGGATTTTGCGTAGGGGAGAAAAAAAGGTAAATAGTTTATTTTTATATTAAAAGTTGTTTTTTTCGGGAGGCTTTAATAACATTTTCATGTTGCGAAATGGGGTCCAAAAAAATGTATAAACAAACAGTATATTTCCTCCCGACTTCACCGCTAACCGCAACGTTCCAATCCACCGCATTCCACTAAAACCCACTCGCTAGTTGATTTAAATGTCCATTAATTTACAGGAATCAAACACTAAATTCCTTCCATTGCCCCAGAAATTCATGAAAATTAGATTTAAAAATTATGTTATATTGTGGATTATTGTGTGAATGTTATTTGGACACTTAGGCAATTTTAAAAAAGTTTATCTTTTCTTAAGAAATGGATAGATGTTTAGATTTACTCATTGAATTTTGTAATTAGCTACAATTAGATAACTAACTAATTATGTTCTTTAATTTCAGGTCATCCAAGTAAGATTGGTTCATATTTATTTCAGAATGCTTCAATCTATAATAAGTGAAAATTTCATTGAGTTCTATTAATTTTTAAGGAAGTTATGTGCTTTTAACTGATCCAGATCACAGCTTTTGAGTTAAGTCAATTGAAAGGCAATGGGGAACAAGATGCTAATTTCCGAGTATGAAAATTGCCATAACTTTCTTAATACTGAAGATATGAAAGTGAATTAGGTGTCAAATTAAACTTATTTTTATGCTTTATCTGATGGGATAAATTGCAGACTTGATTTTTAAAATCTCAAAATTTTGTAACATTGCTACTATATCCCACTATATACTTTGGTAACCTTCCTCACAGTCTGCGACGTCGGCAATCTTTGTCTCAACTGCAAACTCACTAACCAACCCATCTATATTTACATCTAAGTCATTTATATGTATCACAAATAGAAGCAGTCCCAGCACTGATACTTGTGGAACTCTATGCTGCTGTTAAATTGGTTTTAATTCCCAAAGTAAAACCATTGCCAGGGTTATTTTGCATGATGGAAACATTTCTACCTGCCTGTGACATCCATGAAAGTGGTGCATGGAATGATATTCTATGAGTAGGCCTTCGTTTGAAGAATAAACACAAAGTGCTGGAGTTACGTAGCAGGTCAGGCAGCATCGGTGGAGGGAGGACTTTTGGATGAAGGACTTTTTGAGTCAGGACCCTTCTTCAGACAGATCACTGAAAATTTCTCACACTACCCAACTTTACACACTAGTGGCCCTGTCTCACGGTGCGAGTCCTCCCACGAGTGATCCCGATTGAAAGAAAAAATCAAACTCGTGGTTGTCTATGAGATTCCAAGTTTCAGTTAACGAGTTTCAACGAGTTCCCACGTGTATGTCCAAGTTTGCCATTTACTTCTCATTTCTGCGATGTACCAAGTTCCTCTCTCGAGTTACCAAGTTCCTTTCCCGATTTATTCTTGAGCCAACAACGACTACCGACGTGTGGAAAAATCATCACATGGATAAAAATTATGTCATGCAGTTTTTCTTTGCACTATAAAAAGCCTCCCATGGCCATGGACAGAACTGCCCCGATGATCAGCTTCTCTGTATTCTTATTATTATATTAGAAATGTCAAGCATGTTTCTCGCTGGATATCTCTTTGGGTGAGCTTCATGAACATGTTTACATGATTACTTTGTGGCCGCACGGAACAGGCTCATGCAGCTTAAACTTGTGTTTTGATTCTGTCAATGAACCTCGCAGTGTAATGTTATATAAGCAAAGATTCCCATCTGTTAGCCATCTAGCAACTGATGGGGAAAGAGCCCTTGGTCAGGCTGGTAAAGTGAAGGCTCCTGTAGGGGTTTCTGCTGTGGCACTGGGGAATTAGTGGGGGAATCTGCTGCTGTTGGGATCTCCATGAGAACCAGATCAGAATATGGTGGACATACATTAATTCTGGTATTGGAATATGATTGTACAGGTGCCGCTGGAATCGGTGCCTTCACTAGGATCTTCTCCAGATAGTGAGCTCCTGTCCCGGCTGAAAACGACGTGGGAAACGTGATGGAAATAGCCGTAGAATCATAGTCATGCAGGACGCTAACAGGTCCTTCGGCCCATCTTGTCCATGATATAGATGGCCATCCAAGCTGCTCCCATTCGCCTGCGTTTGACCCATATTTCTCCAAACCTCCCCTATCCTATTTACTGCCAGGGGTGATGATGAAGGCAGAGACGATAATTGCGTTCAATAGGTTTGTAAATGGGTGCAGGGGAGTGCGGGAAGATTTATGGGTCGTGTGCAGGTAGATGTGATCAGTTTGACTTGGCATCATGTTCGGCACAAACATTGTGGGCCGAAGGGCCCGTTTCGTTGTTATACTGTTCTCTATTCGATGTTCTATGTATCCATTTTGCTACCCATTTTTTTAAAAACGCCTTTTACCTCTACCTGGTTGAGAAAGAATACGGTGACATCAGCAATGTTGGAAGAAATCACAGATCTGAATTACAAAAGCAAGATTATTTTTTACTGCGGGACAACTTTTGTGAAGGACTCTCTGTCATCAAGAACACAAAGTACTGGTGTAACTCAGCGGTCAGGCAGCATCTGTGGAGTGAAATGGACAGGCGGCATTCCAAGTAGGAACCGGTCTTCAAACACAAAACATCACCGATCTATTTCCTCCGCAGATGCTGCCTGACCCGCGGAGTTTCTCCAGCACTTTGTGTTTTGTTCAAGTTTCCAGCATCTGCAGTTCCTTGTGTCCCTGTTATTAGGTGTTGTTAATGGTGATCTTGGTAGAAATTAAAATGGAGCAGGCGTGGAACTCGGTCTGTTTTTGCACCATTGCGCAAAGGCAAGATTTGCACCCAAGTGTCTCCTGTGGAAAAGAAAACATCACCTATCCAAGTTCTCCGGAGATGACTAATCTTCAACATTTCTATTCTGTCAATCAGGCCAAACCCACGGTAGACTCAAGAGTCACTACGGCAAACTCACGGGCCACTAACGAGTTTAAATGTTTAAAATTTTAACTTCAAGAGTAAATTTGACTCGTGGAAATCTTTAAACATGTTCAAAATTTTTCAAGAGTTAACAAGTTTACCGGGTACCTGCTGTTAGTGCCACGAGTCGCTAAGTTGCGTCCACGAGTTCCGACGTTCCCGCTACGTTAATCGTACGTGATTAGCACGAGTTTAATTTGTTTTAAACTTGGGGTCACTTGTGGGTCGACTCGCACCGTGAGGCATGGGTTTTACATGGACTCATTTTCTTTTCCTAATTATGTTACTGCATCAATGTGTTGCGTTTTGCATTCTATCTTTTAGAATTTTACGTATATATCATGAATTTCTGTACTGTATTGTTTTTTTTTGTGCTTTTGCCTGAGTCTATGTGCCTGTGATTTTGTTGCGAGCAAGATTTTTCATTGTATCTCTACCTCACCACACTCGTGCACATAACAATAAACTTGAACTCACACACCTTCCAAAATACGAATTGATTGTGGTCAAAGTGTGGATGAATGTTTTCTGGAGATGTAGCACTTCCTGAACTGTAAGCAAAAAAAAAATTCACTGTACTCCGGTGGTACATGTAATAATAAATGACCATTGATCATTGACCATGTTGAGTGCCTCTGTAGCTTCACTGCCCCCCTGCCCTTTACCCTGGTGAGATCCTACACCTGAGTGGATGTTTCTCTTGTGTAGATGACTCCACAGACTCGTCCCTCAATGGAGAATATGAAACAAGTAAGCTTTTAGATTAGATTAGATTCTTTATTTGTCATTCAGACCATTCGTTCTGAACAAAATTTTGTTCACCTGCAGTCATACATATAATTTTTTTTTAAAAAGACACAAATTTAACATCCACCACAGTGAGTTCACCAAACACCTCCCCACTGTGATGGAAGGCAAAGTCTTAACATCTCTGTCTTTTCCCTCTTTGTTTCCCTCTGTGCCGAGGCGATCCAGGCTTCAGATGTTGTGACCCCACCGGTTGATGGTAAGTAAGTCAGTCCCGCAGTTCAACTGAGCTCCGCGAATGGACCGGTTCAACTCCGCAGCCCGGGGTGGTCGAAGCTGCCGCCCTCAAGACCAGCGGATGAAGCTGTTGCGGGAGCTCATAAAAACAGGTCACCAGCCTGTAAGCTGTGAGCTCCTGACGATGTCGTCCACTGGGCCCGTGGTCGGGCTGCTGCCACTGTCGCCGCCTCCTCTCCGGGACCGGGT
Organism: Raja brachyura; assembly: GCA_963514005.1. The sequence goes on along the minus strand of OY740785.1, from coordinate 93,864,062 downwards.
CGGGTTGCCGCTGCTGCTGCTGCCGCCACCGCTGCTGCTGGAACTGCCCCAGGACCGAATCGGGTCACCGCCACTGCTGCCGCCGCTGCTGCTAGAACCGCCCCGAGACCGAGCCAGGCCACCACCGCCGCCGCAGCTGCTGGAACCGCTCCGGGATCGAGTCGGGCTGCCGCCGCCGTTGCTGCTGCTGGAACCGCTCCGGGACTGAGTTGGATCGCTGCCGCTGCTGCTGCTGCCGCCGCCGCTGCTGGAACCGCTCCGGAACAGAGTCGGGTCGCCGCTGCTGCTGGAACAGCGGGACCCAGTTGGGCTGCCGCCGCTGCTGCCGCCTCCGCAGCTGGAACCGCTCCGGGACCGAGCCGGGCCACCGCCGCCGCTGCAGCTGCTGGAACCGCTCTGGGACCAAATCAGGCTGCCGCCGCCGTTGCTGCTGCTGGAACTGCTCCGGGACCGAATCGGGCCACTGCTGCTGCCGCCGCTGCTGCTGGAACCGCTCCGGGACCGAGTCGGGTCGCTGCCGCTGTTGCTGCTGCTGGAACTGCTCCGGGACCGAGTCGGGTCGCTGCCGCTGCTGCCGCCGCCGCTGCCGCCGCCGCCGCCGCTGGAACAGCCCAGGGGCCCGAGGCTGCCAGCTCAGCGCAGACGGAGATAGGGAATACGACAGAAAAGTCGCACCACCCCCCCCCAGAAGGAAGAGACCCAGACATGTTACTCCCCCCCACCCACATACACACACAATCTAATAAAACGAACTAAACCAACTAAAAACAGGACAGAAAAATAAAATAAAAGACGGACTGCAGGCGGGCCGCAGCTGTTAAGCTGCTTTTTAATGGACAGATTGATCAATGTTTTTGTAAGGTCCAACTGTCTGTAGCTGATGGTGTGGTAATAAGAGGGAGCTATAGCAGGGGTGGGAAATGTGTAATGTTTAATATGTGTGTATTGTAGAGGTCACCTTGATTTATAAAGAGATGTTTTTAATTGAGTTGCTTAATTGAAAATGGCAACTCCCTCTTGGCATGTGTACACTTCATCAGGTTCTACAATGTGATTCTCAGAGAGTTTTGCTGCCCTCTCCAACCTCTCAGCCTTCCACTAATGTGGTGCAATGGGAACTGTGCCTTTAAGGGAAAATGCCTTTCACTGTGTACCAAGATACAGCAAAAAACCTAGTCTTATAGAATACAGTGATACAGCTACAAAAAAAAATGCAGATGATGGAGTAACTGAGCAGGTCAAGCAGCATCCCTGGAAAACATGGATAGGTGATGTTTCAGGTCGAGACCCTTCTTCAAGCTGACCCGCTGAATTACCCCAGAACTTTGTGTCCCGTTGTGTATTAACCAGTATCTACCGTTCCTTATTTCTACAAAGTATATTAGAAGATAGGGAGTTAATTCTTAGCACGTGAGATGTCCATGCAAGAGTCTGATAAGAAGCTATTCTTGAATATGCTTTCAAGCTTTTGTAACTTCTGCCTAACAGGAGAGGGGAGAGGAGAGAATGACCGGTGTGTGAGTATTCCTTGGTTATATTGGTTGCTTTCCCAAGGCAATATTTGGATTTGGATTTGGATTCAATTTATTGTCATTGTCTTCAATTAAGAGACAACAAAATACTATTTTCCTTACAGTAAAACACAGAACACAGTAGTCCACAACACAAACATTCCCACAACGGCACCAAAGCTCCCCACTGTGAGGGAAGGAACCAAACTCCAGTCAACCTCCTCGCTGATGTTCCACAATGTTCACCCATGGTCGTGGCATCTCGAGCCCCCCGCAGTCGCTGCTATGGGAGGCTCGATGTTCAGGCCCTCTCGCCGGGAACGATGGAACCTCAATGTCGGAAGGCAAGACATCCTCAGCTGCCTAGACCTAGTCCGTGGCTCCCGAAGTCCACAGGCCGAGCTGGGCGGAGATTCACCTTGGCAACCCCCGACAAAGGGTCCCAGGACTCTGTGATGTTAGTCAGCGCCGCCCGCTATGGGAACTCCGCGAACCACAGCTTCGCGATGTCGATGCAGCAGGCCCAACACTCCGGAGCCTCAAATGGCGAGGCATCGCCTGCTCCGTGATGTATCCAGCGCTGCGCCACTGCTGCTGAAGCTCTGATCTGGTCCCCGGCAGGAAAGGCAACGCCAATCCAGTTGGTAGGCCGCGAGGAGGGGGACGAGGGCGCAGCTCAGGTAATAGTCGCATCCTCGCCAAGTAGCGACTTAAGGACGGTTTCCCGCCTTACCATACCCTCTTCCCCCCACATAAAACTCCCCAAAAAAACTAAAGAACATACTTTAAACATAACAAAAAATAAAAAAGATACCAGACTGAAAAATAAAAAAGATACCAGTAACAGCGCCACTGGATGTCAATATGAAGTATAGATGGTGTTGCTTTGCGTCAGGAGGGTGCGGGGGGACAATTCACGGTTGATTTCATTTAGTTCTGTTTAGTTTTGAAGTACAGCACGGAAACAGGTCCTTTGGCCCACCGAGTCCGCGCTGACCAGCGATCCCCGCACGTTACCACTACCTTACACAATTGGGCCAATTTACACTTATACCAAGTACACAAACCCAAGCCAATTAACCTACAAACCTGTATGTCTTATGAGTGTGGGAGGAAAACAAAGATCTCTGAGAAAACCTATGCTGTCACGGTGAGAATTTACAAACACCGTACAGACAGCACCCGTAGTCAGGATTTATGTAATGAATTGTGGTATGTTAACAACTCTCTGTAATTTCTATGTATAGGAAAGAACTGCAGATGCTGATTTAAATCGAAAATAGACAAAAAATGCTGGAGTAATTCCTTCCTTCTCTCCAAAGATGCTGCCTGTCCTGCTGAGTTACTCCAGCATTTTTTGCCTATCTCTGTAATTTTGTGCAGTCTAAATTACCAAGCTCTTGACGACTCTTTGACTGCTGACCCCTGAGGGTCTACTTGCATCTTTTTTTTAATTTATTGCAGCAAAAAAGGTGAAATCCAATTTTTGGGCTTTAGGAACACATAGATCCTTGAATGTTAAAGAAATTATACCTACAAAATATCTACAAATACCTTTCTTTTTCTAAAATAAAACTCAAGACTGGAGGCCAGAGGATTTATCACTTTTAGTCCCATTCATTTTTCGATTTTTGTTTCCTCACAATACATAAATGTGTTCTTTGGTTCTCTGCTGGGAAGATAGACATAAATATTTTATTAATCTCTCTGTCCGTTCCTTGCCCTTTATCTGCCTCCAAGGGAATTGGGTTTATTTTGAAAAACCTCTTCAGTTTTACCAACTTTAAAAAAAATTAGCAGTTTGCTTTTTCTATTTTTTGCCCATCAATTCACATATATATTGTTCTTTAATAATTTCTTGTTTGCTCTTTGTTGACATTTAAACTGCGTCCCTCCCCAACATTTTTTGACTCAATATTCTGCTTGGCAAGATCTAAAATAACAGTGACCAGAGTTTAGAGTTTAGAGTTTAGAGTTTCGAGATACAGCTTGGAAACAGACCTATCGGGGAGGATTTAAACAAATGTGGCAGGGGGATGGGTACAAGAGCAGAGAGGCAGGTGGGTGTAAAATGAGGGTAGAAGCAATAGGTAGCAAGGTGAAAAGTAAAAGTGGCAGGCAGACAAAACCAGGGCAAAAATCAAAAAGGGCCACTTTTCAACATAATTGTATAAGGGGTAAGAGCAGATAGCTATTAATGATTATGATATAGTTGGGATCACGGAGACATGACTCCAGGGTGACCAAGGCTGGGGGCTGAACATCCAGGGATATTCAATATTCAGGAGAGATAGAGAGAAAGGAAAAGGTGGTGGCGTAGCGTTGCTGGTTAGAGAGGAGATTAACGGAATGGAAAGGAAGGACATTAGCTTGGAGGATGTGGAATCGGTATGGGTAGAGATGCGAAACACTAAAGGGCAGAAAACGCTGGTGGGTGTTGTGTACAGGCCACCTAACAGTAGTAGTGAAGTTGGGGATGGTATCAAACAGGAAATTAAAAATGCATGCGACAAAGGCAAAACAGTTATAATGGGTGACTTCAAACTACATATAGATTGGGTGAATCAAATTGGCAGGGGTGCTTAGGAAGAGGATTTTTTGGAATGTATGTGGGATAGTTATCTAAGTCAACATGTAGAGGAACCAAAGAGAGAGCAGGCTATTTTAGACTGGGTTTTCAGTAATGAGGAAGGATTAGTTAGCAGTCTTGTTGTACGTGCCCCCTTTGGCAAGAGTGACGATAATATGGTTGAGTTCTTCATTAGAATGGAGAGTGACATTGTTAATTCAGAAACAATGGATCTGAACTTAAAGAAAGGTAACTTTGAGGGTATGAGACGTTAATTGGCCAAGATTGACTGGCAGGGAGGTTATACTTCAGTTGTACAGGGTCCTGGTGAGACCACACCTGGAGTATTGTGTACTCGGTTTATACTCTCTAGAATTTAGGAGATTGAGAGGAGATCTTATAAAAATGTACAAAATTCATAAGGGGTTGGACAGGCTAGATGCAGGAAGATTGTTCCCGATGTTGGGGAAGTCCAGGACAAGGGGTCACAGCTTAAGGATAAGGGGGATATCCTTTAAGACCGAGATGAGAAGGACAGTTTTCACGCAGAGAGTGGTGAGTCTCTGGAATTCTCTGCCACACAGGGTAGTTGAGGCCAGTTCATTGGCTATATTTAAGAAGGTGTTAGATGTGGCCCTTGTGGCTAAAGGGATCAGGGGGTATGGAGAGAAGGCAGGTACGGGATACTGAGTTGGATGATCAGCCATGATCATATTGAATGGCGGTGCAGGCTCGAAGGGCCGAATGGCCTACTCCTGCACCTAACTTCTATGTTTCAATGTTTCTATCGGCTCTATGGACAGCACCCATAGTCAGGATCAAAGCCGGGTCTCTGGCGCTGTAAGGTAGCAACTCTTCCGCTGCACTGCTGTGAAACCACTTTGTCCTCAGAGGTTATTAGGCCATCTGTATGAATGACCGTGTTGGAACATACAGAGGTGTCTTGTCAGTTATATTGTAAAGGAGTAATTCCACATTGAAGCAAACAATATCATTGTAGCAGAAACAAGGAACCACAAAATGCTGGTTTAATTAAAAAGGCACAAAGTGTTGGACTAATTCAGTGGGTCAGGCACCTTCTCTGAAGTACATGGAAAGTTGACATTTCAAGTTATTATTGCTATAGCTATATAGCAATTGTATTGAATCACCTGCTGTCACTTTGATCTTGAGAACACGGTGTACTTTGAGTATGAGAGACTCAACAGAGAGGACCCCCAAGAGAAAGTCTGTTTCACTTGACAAAAATAGTTTTGCATTAACAACTTCAGTTGGCTTAGTTTAAAAGGTCACACCATTAACGCTCCAAGCTTCAGACAATAATTTCTCAAAGTTTTCTGAAATGTTGTCTGGCTATACTGGTGATTTTACTCCAGAGGATCATTTGTTGCAAGGATGCTGATCTTGTTCCATTACTGTAGGATGGCGTTGTTTTTTGATGACCTATGATTATATTGGGCTGGGAACTGAATTACTATCAGTACTCTGCCTCAGGGTTTTAGTAAATGACAATAAAACAGGATTCTGTTTTTCTGCAGTAAAACACCTTTGCTTCAGGTTTGGTGATTCTAGTTTAGGAAGGAACTGCAGAGTTCATTTCGGAGTCACGTGAGTGACTTCGTGAAGAGCCCGCCGGCACGCATGCGCGACATATCGTCGCAACGCATTGCTGCCGACGGCTGGCGGTGGGGTGCGCTCCCCACCAGCCCTTCATAAGGAACCACCTGGGTGAGTGATACTAACCTTCAGTTGGTTCGTCCTTGTTGTCTGTTTTCTTTCAGCAAGGGCGTGGATTGGGAGTACGGAGGAAATGTCCGGTCGAAGTCGTCGGCCATCTGTCCCGGCGCCCTCATTATCGACTACACCTGGGGCCGGGAGAAAGGCGGGGAAACCGGAGAATCCTGTTCCTGCAGGTCGGGACCCGCTCACTCACCACAGCTCTGGGGAGGAGTTCGTGGAGGAGGACAGCGGGGTGCCACCAGAGCAGGTGGACCCTGCTGCAGCATTCAGGTCGCCAGCGGGCCCGTTGGCGACCTCGGGCAAGGGGTCGCGTGCAGCCGCACAGCCCCCCTCCTCTAACCCTCCAAGGAAGGGCAGGGGAGGAGCCCGTAAGCCTAACCCTTCACGGGCTAAGGCATCACCTGCCGCCGAGCTGCGGTCTGGTGCAACGGCGGGACCCAGGTCTATGGTGAGGTCTAGCATCCAACCCCCAAACCCCGAAGCCGGGATGGGGGGCTTGGATAGGGTCCCGCCTCGGTCGCCGAGTCCCCCATGGATGGGAGGACGAGACCATGCGTCGGCAAGGTCCACGATGTGGGCAGCCGGCAAGCCCGTGCGGGCGTCGGATCTCCATGCTTCTGCTGGTGCCGACTCCCAGCCGCTTTTGCACTTCGTGGCAGCGGCTTCCGCTCCCGCTAAACGGAGGCGGTTGAACACATCTCTCGCGCGGGAATCGCGCGGTTTCGCTTCGGCGGCCGGCAGCGACATCTACCGGCACCGAGATCGCCTCGACGAGGTGCGGGCCGATGACAGGAGCCCAGGCAATTTTTCTGAGCCGGAGGACTCCGACCACCCGAGTGTTCAGGGTGGCGGGCGTATTGACCGGATGGAGCGGCTACTGGAGCTTCTGCTTCACAATCAACAGCAGCAAGCGTCGAGCATCGACAGGCACAGGGCAGTCTCACCAGCCTCCATCACCAGTTTCGAACAGCCAGAAGAGGAAGGGTTTGTTGACCCTGCACCACCTCCGTCGGAGCCGCCGCCGGAAGATCTTCTCGATGTGGCGGCGAAGTTCGCTGCCCCACTCACCACTGGGCTTCCTCTCAACCCCAAGCTGGCTGCCACGGTGGATTTCCTCACAAACCATCAGCTCCAGGAGGAAGTCCTTTCTCAGGCTATCCATCGCCACAAACCTCCGTCTAACTGCAATGCCCTTAATGTGCCTGTGGTCAATACGCCCATATGGGGCAACATCGGCGTGGCTATCTGACATCAGGAGCTGAAGCTCCAGCGGATCCTGAAACTTCTCACGGCCGGTATTACCGCCTTTTCGCGGTCGGTCGATGGGGAAGATCTTAATCTAGACCAGGAGGATGCATTGGCGCTGTTATGTGCCACCCAACATGAGATCAATGCCTTCCGCAAACACAGCATCCGCCCGTCACTCAACCCAAAGTTTGCTGGGTTGTGCAAACCACCACCGCCACCGCCGCCCCGACAGCTCTTCGGAGAAGACCTCCCGAAGAGGGTCAAAGAGCTTGATGAGGTAGCCAAGACGGTGGGACTCATGCGATCACAGATCGCCCCCAGGCCGTTGGCCCCGAAAGCTCCGCTTGCCCGACCACGAGGCTCGGTTGCTCCAGCAACCAGAACATATACTTCAGTGCCACATCGTTATCAACAGGCCCAGCAACAGCGGTCTTTTTTGGGGCCAGGACCGCAGCGGCCCCAGTGGAAAATGAAGACACGCCAATATCAGCCCAACCCAGCACCTCCGCGACCAACCAAACATGTCAAGGACCGCCGATAACCATGGAGGTGAGGCGGTCTGGTTTTCTTTTCTCTGTTCCTTTAACGTCACATGTTGGTAGGCGACTTCGTTTCTTTTCTGAGGCATGGGGGACTGTTACTTCAGATGAGTTTATTTTACAGAATATTCGGGGTCATACTATTGAGTTTATTAACGGGGACATTCCTCCATCCCAGCATATGCCTAATCGGTAGTTTACGCTGTCTGCCGTTGAACAGGCAGCAGGCTCAGCTGAAATTTTACGATTAGAACAAAAAGGCGTGATAGAAAAAACTATGCACGAGCATATTGAATTTGTCTCCAATATCTTCACTAGACCGAAAAAGGATGGAGGTTGTCGAGTGATTAGATTCAGATTCAATTTTAATTGTCATTGTCAGTGTACAGTACAGAGACAACGAAATGCATTTAGCATCTCCCTGGAAGAGCGACACAGCAAATGATTTGAATAAATAACAATAAGTGTCCGGGGGGGGGGGGTGATTGGCAGTCACCGAGGTACGTTGTTGAGTAGCGTGACAGCTGCCGGAAAGAAGCTGTTCCTGGACCTGCTGGTTCGGCAACGGAGAGACCTGTAGCGCCTCCCAGATGGTAGGAGGGTAAACAGTCCATGGTTGGGGTGAGAGAGGTCCTTGGCGATGCTGAGCGCCCTCCGCAGACAACGCTTGCTTTGGACAGACTCAATGGAGGGGAGCGAGGAACCGGTGATGCGTTGGGCAATTTTCACGACCCTCCGCAATGCCTTCCGGTCGGAGACAGAGCAGTTGCCATACCAAACTGTGATGCAGTTGGTAAGAATGCTCACGATGGTGCAGCGGTAGAAGTTCACCAGGATCTGAGGAGACAGATGGACCTTCTTCAGTCTCCTCAGGAAGAAGAGACGCTGGTGAGCCTTCTTGATCAGAGTTGAGGTATTGTGGGTCCAAGAGAGGTCGTCGGAGAGGTTGACTCCCAGGAACCTGAAGCTAGAAACACGTTCCACCTCCGTACCGTTAATGTGGATGGGGGTGAGCGTGCCGCCCCTGGACTTCCTGAAGTCTACAATGAGCTCCTTGGTCTTCTTGGAGTTAAGGGCCAGGTTGTTGTCAGCGCACCATGCTGCTAAGTGCTGGACCTCCTCCCTGTAGGCCGACTCATCGTTGTTGCTGATGAGGCCAATCACCGTTGTATCATCTGCATACTTGATGATGGTGTTAGTACCATGTACAGGTGTGCAGTCATAGGTGAAGAGGGAGTAGAGGAGGGGGCTCAGCACACAGCCCTGTGGAACGCCGGTGTTCAGGGTGAGGGTTGAAGAGGTGTGCTTGTCTAACCTAACAGACTGGGATCTGTTGGTTAGAAAGTCCAGTATCCAGTTGCAGAGGGAAGGAGCGATGCACAGATTACCGAGTTTGGCGATCAATTTTGATGGTATAATGGTGTTGAATGCTGAGCTGTAATCGATGAACAGCATTATTGATCTGACCCAGCTGAATACTTTTGTAACATACACCCATTTTAAAATGGACACTTTTGAGACAGCCAAATCATTGATTTTGCATGGCTGCTTTATGGCATGCATTGATTTAAAAGATGCGTACTATTCTGTATCCATTCGGAAACATCACCGGAAGTTCTTAAAGTTTGTTTGGATGGGTCAGCTCTGGCAATACAGGGCTTTGCCGAATGGGCTTACTACAGCCCCTAGACTATTTACTAAATTACTAAAACCTAAAATGGCCCAATTAAGACAGCAGCAGCATATCGTAATGGCCTACTTGGATGATATCCTGATTATTGGCAAAACCCTGGAGGCAGCTGAGCGAGCAGTTTCGGCCACTGTCGCGATTTTTCAGCGGCTGGGGTTTATTGTCCATCCAGACAAGTCAAAGTTCTACCCTTCCCAGGTTATGGATTATCTGGGGTTCACGGTGGATTCCAATCGTATGAGGGCCACCATACCAACTAACAAGGTTGGGGATGTCACCCAAGCATGTCAGGATCTAGCCTGCGCCAGTATACCATCAATTAGGCAAACAGCTAAGGTGATTGGCAAAATTGTAGCATTGTTTCCAGCAGCCCAGTACGGGCCTTTGCATTATCAAAATTTGCAAAGAGCCAAGATTGCCGCGTTAAAACAGAACGCCGGTCATTTTGACAGACCAATGCGGCTACCTCCTAAAGCTAAGATTGAGCTACAATGGTGGGTGTGCAATATTGGTAGCTCATTCAAACCCATTATTGTGCCCAATCCGATGGTATACTTGCAAACCGACGCGAGCTCCCAAGGCTGGGGAGCTACGGATAACTGTTCTAGTTGTGGGGGCAGGTGGGACACCCTTGAATCTAGCATGTTGCTATCACAAGGGATAAACTATTTGGAGCTGCTTGCAGCATTTCACGGACTTCGGGCTTATTGTTCCAATCTCATTGGGGCTCATGTCCGTATCCAAATAGATAATACCACGGCGGTGGCATATTTAAACCATATGGGCGGTACCAGGTCAATTTCATGCGATAAATTGGCTAATACAATTTGGCTCTGGTGTATTGACAGGGATATTTGGATTTCAGCTACCTATTTGCCAGGTACGCTTAATACTGTGGCGGACACCAGGTCACGCAAGTTTAATGACAATATCGAATGGATGTTGCATCCTCAAATTTTTGCCAAAATTGCAGCCAAATTTGGTCAACCGGATATCGATCTCTTTGCGTCCCGGTTGAACCATCAGGCACCAACATACGTTTCATGGGAACCAGATCCTGGGGCATTGGCGATAGATGCATTCTCGCTAGACTGGGGGAAGTGGTTCTTCTACGCATTCCCCCCGTTTTGCCTCATCAGTCGGGTATTGCAAAAAATCAAGATGGATGCCGCTCGGGGCATTCTTATTATACCCGACTGGCCCACGCAGCCTTGGTATCCGGTGGTCTTTGACATGATCAGTCAACCCTGGGTCCCTTTAGAGGGTTGCCCACAATTGGTTACTCACCCTGTGTCAGGGGAGCCGCATCCCTGCCATCGCTATTTAAATTTACTGGCTTGCAGGTGCTGACCAGGCCATTGCTGCAGTATGGCCTCTCCACCCGAACTATGGCCACCATTGGGGCATCGTGCCGAGAGTCGACCCGCGAAGATACCTCTCCCACATCGCAAAATGGGAAGCCTACTGCAGCCGCTCTCGCATCACATATGACGATGTCTCCATAGCCGACGTCCTGGAATTCCTCGCGGGGTTGCACCACGATGAACACTTAAGTTACAGTGCCATCAACAGCGCCAGGAGTGCGCTGTCATTCTACCTCAAGATTGAGGTAGGATCCAACAGGCTAGTGTCCAGACTCATGCGGGGTATATTCAACATGAATCCGCCTACACCACGCTATAACATCACCTGGGATGTCAGGGATGTACTAACCCTGCTCAGGACGTGGTCACCCATGGAAGGGTTACAGCTGGACAAACTCACCATGAAACTGGTGATGTTACTAGCGCTGACTTCAGCACAGAGGGTCCAGACGCTCCATAAACTCCGTATTGACAGGATGACCTCTACCCCTGGAGAAGTAGTATTCTTTATTGATGAGCTACTAAAGCAGCATAGACCTGGGTGCACAGGGCTGCAGCTGAAGTTCCCTGCATACCCCGCAGATGCTAGGCTATGTTTAGCCACTCATATCCGTCACTATGTCAAGGTGACGAGACGCATCAGAGGAATGGAGAAATACCTGCTTGTCACTCACAAAAGACCTCACCATCGAGTGACAGTCCAGACGATATCCAGGTGGCTCCGGATCGTCTTGGGTAAGTCAGGTATTGACACTAATGTGTTCAAGTCTCACTCCACCAGGGCTGCATCAACGTCGGCGGCGAGGGTCATGGAGGTGCCCATGGACCATATTCTCGCCACAGCAGGATGGGCAAATGAAGCTGTGTTCCAGCGATTCTACAATAAGCCTGTTGCTGCTCCCCTACAGTTCGCGGAGGCCGTGCTGAACGCCGGGCAAGAACGTGGGGATGTCCCCGAATAAGGGGTTTTGCTTTGTTGTTAATAAATATTCTTTTGTTTTTCACTATAACCTGGTTTCAGCAACTTGTTTACTCCCATCCATCCTTGCTAGTGGTGTGTCAGCATGGACGTGGTCCAGGGCGTGTAATCACAGAAGCTTTGAAGTCTTCACGAAGTCACTTACGTGACTCCGAAATGAAATAGTAAGATTGAACGAGAACTTACCAGTTCGCAGGTTGATCTTTATTTCATGAGGAGTTGCGGTGAGGGATTTCGTGCCCTCCGCTCCCAACCCTCGATCATACTCAACTGGTAATTAGAGTCTCTTCAATCTTACTATGCCATGTCATTTCTGTTGTTGTTTCTGTGATTCCACACCGCTACTTTGAAGAATGTCGCGCATGCGTGCCGGCGGGCTCTTCACGAAATCCCTCACCGCAACTCCTCATGAAATAAAGATCAACCTTCGAACTGGTAAGTTCTCGTTCAATCTTACTATTCTAGTGTATATAGACACAAGTTAAACTAAACTAAATTAAACTATGTACACTCATTTAGATAGACACAAAATGCTGGAGTAACTTAGCTGGTCAGGCAGCATCTCTGGAGAGAAGGAATAGGCCTTGTCTATCTATATTTTGGTTTAGTTTAGTTTATTCAGGGCTGCCAACTCTCACGCATTGAGCGTGAGTAACGCATTTGGGGAAATTCTCACGCTCTCACGCTGATGACAGAAGTTCTAATTGGCTTAAGCCCATTGCACACTATTTAAAATGGCAATCTAGACAAAAGTGTTGGTGAAACTCAGCGGGTGAGGCAACATCTATGTCTGAGTCTGACCCTTCTTCACAATCAAGCATTTCTCCAGCATTTTTATCTACCTCTCTATAGATGCTGCCTCACCCGCATTCACATACCCGTGCAGATGGTGTGACAGGTGAGACACAGCGGTGGTCCCAGCACCGACCCCCCTCCCCCCCTCCCCCCCCAGGCACCGCTCACAACTCCCACCATCACCTCCGGCGGCTCTGTGTCCGGCGGCCGCTCTGTCCACAGTGCAAGAAGTTGCCAGGAGTTAACCGGGTGAGTGGGAGCGTCGGTGCCGTCTCCGGAGCTGCGGGGATGAATCTCGGGATAAGGCTCCGCTCCGATGCCCAACCCCCGGGTCTCTGTCCCTCACCTCCCCCGGACCCCCGGGTCACTGACCTTCACCTCCCCCGGACCCCAGATGGACACAGAGCACCTGGGCCGGCCCGCATTCCCGGGGAGGGGGGGAGAGAGGGAAATGCTCCCTGGACATCGCCAAGTCTCCGCTCATTCCGGGTGTTGTCACCGCTTCACTGACACACACTCTCACGCACAACCTAACACACACTCTCACACACAACCTAACACACGCCCTTACACACACACACACACACAAGGTTTAAAGGGACATGGGCCAAATGCGGATAAATGTGACTAGTTTAGAAGGGGCATGTTGATCTGCATGGACAAGTTGGGATGAAGGGCCTGTTTCCATGCTGTAAGACTGTGACACACTGTAGAAAGGGTGCAATTGGTGCTTTGGTGATAGAACCTCTGGCCGAAAGAATCAGATCAGAACCCGAAATATATGGGTATAATACTGACACAACAAATAATAAGATATCTTTATATGCAGATGATATTCTGATTTATATTACTAAGCCGGAATGTAGTATTCCCAAGTTATTCAATGTTATAAATGAATTTAGCGTATTTTCAGGATATAGGATTAATTGGAATAAAAGTGACATTATGCCTATAACTGGTATAAATGTAAATATACTACAAAAATACCCACTAAAAATAGTTACAGATAAATTTAAATATTTAGGAATCAATGTGTCTAAATCCTATAAATTATTAATTAAAGCTAATTATTATCAATTATTAGAGAAACTTAAAAAAAACATTTCATATTGGAAAACACTCCCTATATCTATGATTGGTAGGATTAATGCTATAAAGATGATTTTTTTACCACAATTGTTATATTTATTTCAGGCAATTCCTTTTTTTCTCCCAAAAAGTTTTAAAAAAAAAATTGATACTATAGTTAATAATTTTGTCTGGGATTACAAAAGTCATAGAATAAGTAAAAAACACTTATGTAAGTCTAAGATAAATGGAGGGCTGGCACTTCCAAATTTTCTATATTACTTTTGGGCAGTCCAGATTAAGAATATGAATTTTTGGTGGGTAAATATGGATGTTGAACCAATGTGGTTAAAAATGGAAAAGGAAGACTGTTTACCTTTCAATATAGAGTCGATTATTTTCGCACCAAAGGAAGTACAAAAAAAGACTTATAGGGACAACCCTATAATTCATAATAATAGGCGTATTTGGAAACAGATAGTTAAGACCCTATATCTGGATAATCTTTCTTTTAGGTTACCAATTAGGAATAACCCACTGTTTAAACCCTCAATCTTAGATGCGGGGTTTAGACTGTGGGAGGATTCAGGAATTAAAAGGATAGGACACCTTTATAGAAATGGAAAATTTTTATTATTTGAAGAGTTACAAGATATTTTTGGATTACCTTCACAACACCATTTTAGGTATTTACAAATTAGAGATTTTATTAAATGTAACACACAAGACTATAAAAAAAAAGAACCAGGCTTATTAGATGAGCTGTTTAATTTACATCCAAATACGGATAAGCTTATAGCTTATATATACAATATTATTTTAGATAAAGAGAACCCAACAACTGAAACATATCGTCAAGCGTGGGAAAATGAAATTGGATTACCTATAACAAAAGAAACTTGGGAAGAATGCTTACAAAGAATACATTGGTGTTCTTTGAATGCCAGACATACACTGATACAATTTAAAGTTATATATAGATTACACTACTCGAAAACCAAATTAAAAAGTATTTTTCCTAGTCTCTCCTCTATTTGTGATAAATGTAAAAATCTTGAAGCAAATTTAATACATAGTTTGGTAACGTGTCCACGGTTGAATTATTATTGGACTGAAATTTTTAAAGTTATTTCGGAAGTTCTTAAGGTTGAACTCGACCCAGACCCAAAATTAATAATATTCGGAATCCCGGAGCCAAATTTGGTACTCACGGTTAATCAAAGAAATTTTTTTGATTACTGTTTAATAATAGGGAAAAAAATGATACTTAAATTTTGGAAGGGAACATTATCCCCAACAATTAAAATGTGGAAAGCAGAGATGTTGGAGACGTTGAATTTGGAAAGAATTAGATTTGTCCTTTTGGACAGGTATAATTCTTTTGAATCGATATGGTCTCCATATATACAGTATTTAGAGAAGTAGCTATTCTTGGAATCACGGCTCGACGGACACCCTACGGATCCGATGCGAATAACTTACTTATATTTGATATTATTGTGCATTTATTAGAGATATTTCTGAATGAAATAGTATTTCGTATAATGATTTTAGTTTTTGTTTATATATATGTAATATTTTTGTTTTTCAAATTTTCCCTTTTTATTTTCTTTTTATTTACGATTGAAGTATGTGGGAAGAATTTTTTATTCCTTTTTATTTACTCTTTTTTCTTTTCTCTTTTATATATCTTTTTCTTTATTTCCAAAAAAAAAATAGAAGATATTAAGTATTGATATGTTATTTGTAGTAATATTGAATTAAGGTGTTAGTTTATAAAGTAAGCTTTACATTGTAAACGGTTTACTTCAAATAAAAAATATTACACACAAGAAAGGGTGCAATTG